>CANUEZ040000193.1:3173116-3805240 GCA_948099385.1 Fasciola hepatica | reverse complement strand
TGCATTTATTCTGATTATTTGTATTCTTCAGAGCAAGAAACTGCTATCGATTAGGAAACATTTATACTCGATGCTCAGACGGCAATGAAGGAAAAAATCTAAACAATTTTCAAGTACCATAACCGTTCCAGAATTACTTGGATGTAGGTTTGGGTCAAATTCATTTGTTTCATTTTTGAGTTAAAAGTGCCCTTTTCTTGGAAACTGCCTTACGAAGCTGCATGTACCAATGGCGGTTCGTATTTTAATTTGAAAAGATAGTCGAAAGTCTCTCTCTCTCTATAAATATATATATATCATCTATAGGTTTAAAGGAATTGAAAATCAGCCAATTCCGAACACGCGTCTCAATGCCTTTCAGTAGTTCTGTGTGATACTAACCTATCATGAGTTCGGATAGAAAGTATAATCCACAAGTTTCAGATAGCAACTCGCAAGTTTTCAAAGACAGCTACCACTCGGTAAGTTGGTTAAGTTGTTATCATCCCGGATTTTACTTATTCATTATCAAGAAGAATATGTGAAAATTGCCAAAGCGTCACCTGTGCCGAACGGCCCGATTACAATGCACCTCCAAGTGCAAGCTAAAAATCTCACCTTGAATAGTTTACACGGGATATATCAACTTGTTCACGAAAATGCCCCAAGCTCACTGAGATAAAAGCATCATCTTGGCAGGTCTAATTACGCAAATTGCACAATCGTGAATCTAAAATTCAAAATAAAAAAGACCGTTCATTTAAGGGCAATGCTATTCTCACTATGTCGAAATGAAAGGTGAATTATTCAGATTTTTTGTTGCTTTGACTCAAAAGACTCTCGCACGCGGACTTGTTCCAAGTGGTGATGTGAAAGCAGTCCCTTAACGACTTTCATGTTCAGACCGATGTTGAGAAATCGAAAACCTGTGAATGATTGTACAAGCGTTATCTGTAATCCAGCATAGCTTCATAGTCAAAAAACAAGAACTCACAATCAAGCTGAAATTTTTTAGAGTTGTGTTCAACGAATTTTCTTTTGTGTCCGGAAAGCAGTATTTTTGTCCGCTTGAGACTTGATGAAGGTGAGTAGTAGAACCATGAACTGATCACTGAGAGGTTATTTTTTTAAACTGATTTACCTCACCTATAAACAAATCACCCATATGAGGCAATTCTTAAAGTTTAGCAACAGGTAGTTATTCACAAATCTTTCTCTTTGTTGCCTAAAAGTCAAACTAATTTAGGCTGAATCCGGAGTTGAAAAGTGCGAGCGATTTGAGCAGTGATCCCTGAATTCAGCTCCATGGAATTATACTTCGGTCAGTAAACATTATGGGTTCTATCAATATTTCATTCAATATGAAAGTAATCCCAATGGAAGAGGCAGAAGCATTTTGATCATGAATGCCCTCTGGTTCGATTACCATGATGTTCATCAACTCTGCTGTGTATGAACGGAAAAATTCTTTCGTTGTTTTACTAGTGAGTTTTTGAAAAAGAAGAAATATAAGCAAATAACGAGTCAACACGATAAAATGAGACGAAATATTTCAGAGATCAAAATGACGATTTTATTTTCCGTTCGTTCTTGAATACTTGACTTGGCTCGAAGGTTATAGCACGAACGCCTGGCAATTACCGTTTGTATGTAGTTCTGGAATTTGCCGTTGTCTTGAGAGTGCCATGAAATCCAGTTCCGCAAAAACATTTGTGTGACAATTGATAACACCGTGTGATAGGAATAGGCCTCGGAGCAATGGAACACCAAGAGACAACGTTCTTTACTTGTTGCTTAAAAGCGACAAAACAGCATATATATATATATATATATATATATATATATATATATATTTGTTTGCTTTTTCATTATGTTACCTAATATCCCTGTTTCTGTTTCGGTGGCTGTGTTTCAGTACTTATTTCAGACGATACTGGTTGGAATCAAACATACTGACCGCGGTAAAAACGGTGAATGTGAAGGTCGACAAAAAGTTATGTATTCACGGCTACTTGAGGTTGTTGCTCACTTTTGGAATAAACCATGATAAGAATAACTTCTGGACAATCTGAAAGTTATCTGATGATATGTTTGAACAAGACCCACAGTTTTGCTCAGTTTTTTTTCTAGTTATGCGACATTTTCCCATCTATCTCCGCAGCGGTTCTCGCGAAAACCTATTTTTTAACAAGAGTGAGTTGGTTTCTCACTAACCTGTAATCCCGGTCTCTCGCTGATTAGAATTTACCCGCACGGGTCTCTATCCGAAGAAGCACAACTGTGTTCACCAATCTGACAGAATTCCAGGAAACTGGAGCTTGAATGTGTTTTTACTGATAAATAAAAATGGTAAATGTGATGCTAACATCGGGTTCCCATTTGAAATCCTCAGTCACCCAATTTTGATATTTGACATTTGGCTTCTTGCTTCAAACCTTTCCACGGTACTGAGCTACAACATGATTTATACTGCTCGTATTGGTTTGGTTGACAAAATGGGCCATACGGTAGCTGTGGTTTGCAAAATAGAGGGAAGGTGGAAACGCCATTTTTATTCTGATACAAATAGTCTGAGGGCGGCATTTAAAGGGGTTGAGTTGCTAATCAGTCTAAGTAAATTATCCAATTTGCTGTTGTGTGTAGACATTTGGTAAGGATGACCAAGGGTTTGATTAAAGCAAAAACAAACCATAAGTTCATACCTCTCCGCAATTCGCAGTTTTACTCAATTCACTAAGTACGTATTGGACTTGATCTAAGAGAGTGATACACAATTAGACAACGCACGTTTGTTGTAAAGACAATTTCAACAAACTTGATTAGTGAGAAACATAATTTTGAGAAGTGCCACGTAATAAAATATGGTTCGTCGGGCGACATGAACGCAGAATTCATCACGTGAAGGCACCGCGGGCCTGAAGTGACGTGCGAAAAATGATTCGATCTCTATGAATGATAGGCTGAGAAAACTGATGCTCACTGTGGCAGGAGGATTTCATATAAAGTGACGTTGGAGTCAAAGCCATAGGTACAAATTTTGTGCATATTACCAGCTATGTGATAGCCTAAAACTGGAACTGGATAATTGGGCAAAACTTCCCTATGAGATTCCAAGGATGGGCTTGTCTATTACTCACGCTCGTTAGGACTAAAACGAGACTAAGGTGAAAGCAACTGTTGCTTGTGACTTCTGTTTTCTGGACCCAAAAGAGCAATTAACCGATACACACCATATTTCTATATGACTAGGAATCAGAATGAGGCTTTCATGTCACGGCACTTAAAAAAAGAATGCTACTGAGTGTCAGTTTTATGTCGCACTTTCTTGTTTATTCAGAAACGTTCCTAAAATACCTTATTTAGTCCACAGTCTCTCAACCTTCGTCCGAACTGGTATGCCCTTTTACGAAATACCACTGCATTTTCAAAAATCATTTCCTAATACCGAGAACCTATTCTGCTCGGGCGAAAACTGTTTCACTGTTTGGGTCTAAGAAAATGTGCTCCTTTTTGTGTGCTGTACGCAGTCAAACAAGGTTGCAGCCAGATTGACCGGTTTTTTGGGAACAACATGCTACCTGCCCCACGACTTCATTATCGTTACCACAGCAGACCAATGCCATTGAAATGGGCAAGACACTGCCTTGAGTCGCACTCGGTATGAAGCAGAACATTATCACATCCCATCTCTTCTTGCTATTTTAGCGATCGAAGCATTTCTGTCTGCATGGCTAGCTGATTCTGAGACGTAGTGACATTATCTAGGAAAGTGCAAATTCCACTCACACTCCTATCCGTCATTATCAACTTTGACTGCAAAAATGCAATAGGGTAGGGCATCAGCCCCTTAGCTGTCTGTAGGAATCACAGGTCTGTCTGCCATTTTCAAGGTGTGTTTTCACAGTACATGGTAATAAATGAGTTTGGTTTCATTCAAATTCTGAGCCCACTTTAGTGCAAATGGAGGTCATTGTGATTTTGTGATGTCTAATAGGTAGGTCAACGCCTTCGCTTGCAAAGCAACACGGAAATAGTGAGTAATTTCTGTGTTTCGGCAGTGAATGAACGATATCTGAATAGTAAAACGAATACGGATGAGAAAACCCGGAGAATTATTGACGTTAATCGTCACTATGTGATATCTTTTATCCCATCATGTGCACGGCCCGTGGATAACGCGTCATGTTCGGCTGGTCCACGAGTGAATAAATAAACCGAAATGAGTTACTGCGAGATTGCTGTAGTTACGAGTCGTACTTGAAAAGCCATCACGCTGTTTTCACTAAAAGAATTACTCCTAGGCTCCTTTTTGAAACTTCAAGAAGTCTACATTTTTCGGTTATTATGAAAATGTAGTTCGATTTCCTGGGGGATATCTGAGAGGCTCCTCCGGTGAATTTCAGCAGAAATTTCACATGCCAACCATTTATAAAATCCTCCTGGCTTCTTTGCAGTGGCCACTTCAGTAGTTAACGCCACTTAAAACTCCTGGGGGATAATTAAGTCACTAGCATGAAAAACTGAAAAAAATATCATTTTGAATTCCAGAGTCGGGTTAAATGAAGCAAAAGATCACTCCAGTTTGTCGAAACTACGACAACATGTTCCTGGGGGCCGTCCCAGCCAACCTCATTTGTGGGCAATGGACGCAGATTTATCAATCCTGGAGAGTGACGTGTCCGTAATTTTGCGGAAACAAGGCCCACAAAAAAGGTAAAATACGACTCTCGTAATAGAAGATTAAAACAAACCATACCTAGATACGAAAAGATGACTCATTTGCATGAACGAAGGTCTAAGTTATTCATGGACTAACCATCAATCCCAGAATGGGATCATTTGCATCCAACTAAAGCTAGAATAAACATGTTGAAGTGTGTTGCTCGAAAACCTGGTAATCGAAACTGCAAGAAATCACCACACTTGTGTGACATCTTGGGACAACGAGGATTGGAAGCCTCTTCCTGGAGTGATTTAGATCATAAGTTTTATTCTGTCACTCATTGACGACTTCAGCATGTAGCATGTGTGTGATATTACCAAGATTCGATGAGATAAATAGGCCGATGCAGTTCGCTCTACTCGAATATATCAGTGAGATGTGCCATACAAACTTCTTTCTGACAGGGGCCGGGACAGTGAACTTTCACCATTAACAGCTTTATGTCGATAGATGAGATCACTCAGATGGAGCGCCACGGCGTATCACGTTAGCGAGACTTGAAATATAGAATAAGTCGACTGAAACCTCAAGGACAGTCACATAATACGTGATGCTCACTCCGGGTTTCCCTATAGTAGACCACTGCAGCCAGGCAACCACGTTGGCCGCAGATAGGATCAAGTCAATAAATGTGCTCGCTGAACTATTTTTATAACAGAGCAGCTCGAGGGGAGCACAATGAGCCCTATGCATTTCGGATTGTTCTATTCTTGCTTTTATAAACAAAAATCAAACCCTTTTTACAGCTAGCACTGTCCAACTCCGAAAAAACGAGGTTCCACGGCTGAAAAGAGGTAATTGTCCGCTGACAGTGTCGGAGTGATGTGAAGTTCCTGGAAGAGGTGGCTCGTAAATAAAAAAACTAGTGCCTCTATGAAGTGAGGGGAGAATATTTTGTTTATATATATGGCGGTTGGTCGCATTGGATGAAAAATTCAGGTTATGTTACGCTCAGTTATTGCTCTCCAGGTAAATGTGTTGTACTAACGGGTCGGAAATCTGTCGCCGATCGAGGCCCGAAATTATAGAACTATTGAATGTTCCTGACCATTCCAGATATGAGTCAAAAAGCATAATAAGCGAAAAAGACTTGAACCTCATGCAATTACCTTTTTCATGCGCGAAGTCCGGTCAAGGTTTTCATCTTAGAATTTCCAAAGAAACCCATCTTCTTGGCAGTATCCATGTTGCCTGCTGAAAAGCTATTTAATCGACCAGTTACAAACAACCAGAGAAATGAGTTGTTTGATGGAGGGTATATCCGTCGAGAGACGGTTGTTTCACTGCAAGAAGTTGCAGTGGTATTTGAATATAACACCAATATAATTATTCCGGGTTAGACTGTACAAATATGCTTGCAATAACTGAAGCAAACGTCATAAGCAAGGAAGAAGTATTGATATAAGTGGTCCATCAATAATCAGGATGAGTATATATCGTGATAAATTTTCTAATGGATACGTATAATACGAAACACTCTGGCGAATGATGAAACCACGTTGAGAAAACAATGCTTGCTTTATTTGAATTTAGAACCAAGACGGGAAAACAAGCCTACATAAATCCAGCAGTCTGCTGCTTCTGCAAAAGCACCTAGTTGACTGCTGCTGAAGACTGACATACAATCCGTAGTGATCAGTATGTAGAGGACTGGCAAGCATGGGATATTACACAAACACAAATATATTTTTCCAAAAGAAAACATTCTGTTTTTATGGTTTTAAATAAAATACTATCCAGATGACATTTGTTGAGACATCCCCGGGGAGGAATGTTTCACCGGTCTTTTGTCAAAATAATGTCATCGTATTTGGCGCACGGGTAACTTGCTTTCTATGAATCCAGACAGACCGAGCCATGTTTTTCACTTTAAAAACTTAACTGTCTGATAAGCCGCTTTCTTCTTTTTGTTATATTTCTCACTACTAGATTTTACATTTGACCCAACTGATGGGATACGTTAATATGGAAGCCGCTTTGGGAGAACGTGTTGATTTGGAAATGATTTTCATCTTCTACTAGACCGCTTGAAATAGTTGACCGGGCGAACTGATCGGTCAACATACAAATAGGAATTATCTTTTTAGACTCTCGGAGATGGCAGGTTGGTATACAGCATTTTTCGGACATTGAATTCGCATCGTGACGGAGTATTCTTTAGATTTAGCTAGATTCCATTGGATGTACGAGAGCGTTTCTTCGATGAATGACATTTGGGGTGACATTAGGTATGAGTATTGTGTGAAGCATTTAACAACTGAATGGTCTAGCCGTCATAACAATCTAAACCGGAGATTGTGAGAAGAGATGAGAAGAATCCGTGAATTTGATATAACTGAAAGTTGACTGTGTTCCACATTTTGTGCGATTCCTAAAAGCAACATAAATTCAGTTCAACTTTTGTTTATATGCATTGCTCCTCAAGCTCAGTGGGCAAGTCCTTAGGGCTGGTGGTTCCGCAGAGAATATTTTTCTGAGTTTTTACTTACTCAGTATTCAAAAATGCTCTCTAAAATCTATGAAGAAACATCGACAAGCTTATTTTGATCTTGTTTATTTGCAAATGTAGCTGATTTGATGAGAAATCACGAAACGCGCATGATATTTTGGATAGAAACTGGGATGAAACTATGCAAATATCAAACCGGAATCGCTCATTATGTTACTTTTTCGTTCTTGACTCACTCGATCTGCTACCCGACTGACAAATCATTGACACATTTAGATCCCGTAATGAATTCGAACAAGCCGTTTAAAAGACAAATTTTGTTAGCAGAATTCCTTTCACGTACTGTTATAGGCCGGGTACGTAAAAGTAAGCAATAAATGCGATACGAAACAAAAGGAATAATTATGGCAGTTGAATGCGACTCAAAGTCGTGTGTCTGTGTGTGTGACTTTATTACATTAGCTAAAGCCACAGTAGGTTTGGGGTGAATGTCGTACGTTTCTGGGCATACGGGGCGGTTTTGGTGTTGCATCTCCGCGACAAATACCGACCGAAGATACTGGAGGTGGTATCGGCAGCTCATAACAAACGAGCTCCAACCGTCCAAATGAGTATGACTTTCTCCCTTCACATACAACTGATAGCACTCTCGGTACTAAAGCGAAGTGGCAAACATGCATGGGTTAGAATCCTTTAACATTTTGACCCTCACGGAAACACTGACAAACTTTGCGAAAAATTTCCCACTCTTGAGTTCCCCTTTTGGAAACCAAAGACAGCTAATTGACGGGAATCAAATTCCAACCCGTTGGTCTTTTCACTACTTGAAGACTGTTGGTGAACCCAATGATTTACTGATATGCCGCCGAATAATTGACGGGCCCGTCTGCTATATTACTACTCACATTACATATTGTTGGTTAATAACAAATCCCCAGTATCTCCTTTGCTCAATGGCTTTGCTATTAGTATTTTGTGTTAATTTTCATATTAGACGCATTATGCGAATAAGTGAGGTAAATATACTTCTTTTACCAAAATGCTGCTAATAATGCCCAAAAAATACCTTTCAGGTGTTGCATAGATCTGGAGGATTTCGATCCACGTGTACTGAGAATTCCAGGGAGTATCGCTCGAAAGTGGCTAGAGACGGTAATTAATTTATGCGTGTACCCCGATGAAACCGAGAAGTTCACCAGTCCCTACCCAGGTCCATGACTGACCCCGTAAATGGAACAACGAAGTTATGTGAGGTTACCGTAGGTCAGTTCTGTTCGAGATCCTACTGAAAACAGAATGATTTCTAATCGAACGTTCGATGAATTGTCGTGCCTACTGATATTCTGTAGAATTGCACAAATGTTTTTGGGTTTCGCTTGAGTAAAATCCACACTTTTGAATGTTTTCATCTCAGAAAATAGATTCTGACGACTCAGCTTCTGCTGCCTGAAATGGACGCTAGTGAACCGGAAAAATATCAGTTTGTTATTGGCTAAATTCGGTTTTTAACACGGCATCTTAAATTTTTGTTCCACACAAAATAGGTGATGTATTTTAAAGGAGAGCCGTTGATAAGAATGGGTTGCTCTGCTGCTTTATTCGTAAAAACATATTCACCTCAGTGGTGGCCAGTGACCAAAAATCACCTCAAAACATCCTGGCCAATGGTTATGTTCCTCCTCATAAAACTCAGTAATTAACTTCAACACGCCATACTAAATGAGCTCAACGTATAACTTTAAATAGGCAGGAGCAGCTCACGGCTGCATGCTAGGTTTTGTTATGCAAATGCTGGAGTGAGGTGACTGATGTGAAATTCACCTAGACGTCATGAACAATGACTGCTTTGGGTACGGATGGATTTTTCTACCGACTGATGAGGTTAACAGTTTCGAGGACGGAAATTTACCGATTCCAATTTTAAGGGAGTCTATCAGCAACTTTGTAATATGTCCACCCTAAAGCGGCATTCTTTCCGGATGGTCTTAGTGGGAGCCGATTTTCGTTCGGTTTTTTTTCATTTTCTACTTTCATAAGGCCCTCAAGAAACTGGGTAAAACGTGCTCTTTAAAATATACCTGGCTCTTTGAAAACCAGTGAGGTCACCTGCAGTAGTTTAGAAATTCACTTGCTCAGTTGTTTGAATAGCACAAGTGCGTCAAACAAAAATGATTTCACTTCTTACTATTTTGATCGATGGTAAAACATCATATACATGGACAAATTATTTTCAAAATAACTAGGATACTTGGTCTATCTTGGCATTGCTATACCCAACAGGACTGAGAGACCGAATATGAGAGTACCCACGTCCATCTTGCATAGTATGACTAGTTCGCAAACGTTGGACAATTTTATGTCAGCAGTGTTAGGCTCACGCTACGAAAAACTATGAGCCTTACAAAACTACAAGTGATCAACCCAAGCCGACCAGCCGTTGGTTCTTTTAAAAACCTCATTAATTTTCACGCGGAAAATCACAGTGAACATGTATCCTTGGATGAAATCTTTTCCTAGTGGAAAGACATGGAATGAATATCACACACACGACATAAATTGTCTATCAAATATACTGAGATGTCATCCTAATTCTTGTTTTTACATGTTTATGGAACTAGAATGGGTCAGTTCTTTCACTTCGTCTACATTCTCAGAACAAACTTCGAGCCACATCATAAGCTCCAACAAAATAATAATGTGTAGGTGTTACACAATATTCACTTCCCCATGGATGTCTGACTATAGACTGATTTCGTTGAAATATTCCAGTCGAATTCAAACTGTCTTCTACTTGTCGTATATCTGATTGGTTATTTCGGCAGAAACATAAAACATACTTTTGAGTTCACAGATGCGAGTAGATATGTGTTAACCTTATGTGCAACACTTGCGAATATTGGTCTTGTTCTTGCCTCAAAATGTGAAATAGCTCGCTGGATTATTACGTCAAAATACTAAAACTCTCACAAATCTCGGGGTACATGAACATTTCTTCAACCACCGAAAAAGTTCGCACCACTCCGAGGGCCGAGTGTTCTATAAACACATTGCTAAGAATTCTCACATCATTGAGTTCTTGCGGTGATATTAAGCTGCTTTGGACATTGCACATAAATATTTACTATTAGGGTGTTTCATCTAAAAAATAACTTCATATCTTCCTATTATATAGCCCTTTAGATATATTTTCTTCATTGCGACAGAACAAACAAAGGCAATCAATAAAATTCTGTTAGGTCACTGTTGTGTGTTTTATGGAAGGCATTCCGACTGACTTCCAAAGTAGTTGAGTAAGCCGAACCAAGGGATCTGGAGTCCCCTGATTGCCAGTCTCAAATACTTCGTCATTCAACTAATAAAATATGCAAACCTTCTCAAGAATGTTTATGTCCTGCAAGTCTTCTATTCATGATTTGCTTTCTTTACAGGGGACATCAGTCATAGCTTTCATCTTATTATCGTTACTTTTCTGACAACCAAATATGTGTAGGTAAATTGTTCTAAATGCCTTCTAAATTCAGACTGTTTTTTTGTGTTTTACTTGTCGTTAGGTATTTCGTACTAGTAGGCCCCGGTAACGGTTATCCACATGCTTCTCCTAACGAGGAAAATTTCCACCAAATCATTCTAATCACTGACCAATAGGAAAGGCGGGTCCCAGAGTTCTTTTCCACTCAGTAAATTGCTCACGTCTTTTCTTATTGTTCCCGTTGTTCCCCTTTGCAAGGTAAAAGACGAAGCAAGACAGTGGAGCGAGACATGCGAATCAAGCTGATATGCTCACTGAATCGTCCGTAGATAATATCACGAGAGGGTTTTTCGATTTCCAATAGTCTTAGCTTCTACCTGAGCCTATAAGGTTTTCAACGGATTGCCCATCTTTTTCGGTAAAGTCTTAGTTCCCAGCCGAAAAAAGTGATTTTCAATATAAAATTTCTTTCTTTACAGTCTCGTATATTTTGATGAACGACCAGAAACCATGCAAGCAGGGTGAAAAACAACAAGTCGGACCGCAGCGTATATGTAGATAATTCCAGCAGAGAAGGAAGTTGTTTTTCAATCACATCTGCCATGCAAATACACAACTAATACCAGCGATATCTTTTTATTTAGCAGGTGTATATCGCATATAAAATCTTTTTATTGACATTCTGCTTATCTGCTGAGAGTACTCCTAAACGGAAATGGCATCGCTGATCAAGCAGTATCAATGCCGAACCCATCACTGATAACCGTGACATCAATCCTCATATGTTAAATCATTGTCAGAGATGATGAGAAAAGCACGTTGGCAGAGTTCCCGCTGGAATTCGTGGCCACTAGTGACTCCGACACCTAACCACCAGACACCTCATGGGTACCCCACAGTTTTTTGAACACACACACTGCAGCTTTTTTCGCACTGTCCGGAACCCAGTCCAGTACCGATATCGTTTTCAAATATGAAAAACTCCTCCATATTATTATGTGCCGATGAATATTTTTTATCCGTTCCTTCGTCACAAAGTTATTCATTTTATATTGAAAATAAATATTCGGATAATTCCATCAACGTTCCGAGCTTTTTCTCTACACAGCTGTCCTCGAGATTGGTTACGAAGGACAGTTAACAAAATAGATGATCAACAGAACTGCTCTTTAAGAAAGTATGATGTCAGTAACTGGAATTAGAAACTATCAAAAATATGAAGACATTTTCAAAACAATCTTCTATCAGAAATCCATGCAACACACAATGCTTCTTTATGTATCATGTTCGGGGATTTGCTAATGATAACCGCATGGACAGCAATCTACCGATTTCGTTTACATCGGAGGATTCACAGCTGCATGGAATCCTTGTCATTTGGTCCACATCGGAGAACAATTCTAATATTGTGAAACACTGTGCTTATTGTATAAACGAATATTAAATATCCATTAGGTCCTGTGATTCCCCGTCCCTTAGTCAACCACAAAAGGCCACTCTTAAAACAGTGTTTGATGCTGAATAGCAACCTTTCATACTGGTATCCAATCACCTGTTGCATCGTGGAGCCGGACAAAAGTGCACATCTTCGCCACACCACATCATTTTAGGTGTAATACACGAATCGATTACCCAAATAGGAATTTTTTTTAATTAGCCAATTAGCACCCCAAGGCATGCGCTGTTCACCAGTTCACTTTAGGCTCCTGAATATTCCTCTGTTGGACAGAATACTTTGTTGTCCAATCGAACCTGCAAATCCGTTAACCGTAATATGAATCATGAAAAAATCCTCGTTCAGAGTTTGATGGAGCTCTGCCAATGCTTACGCACATAGAGACTCAGCATGACCTGCGAGAGCAGGTGTAGGGTGTAGACGAACAGGCTTCGCAACGGCCATGAACAGAAATGAGCCCACTTCGTGTATGGCTTCCTTGTTGTACAACGTCGATCCTGAATTAAATGCTTGGCGAATGCCTACAATATATGGATGTTTGTTACCTGCAGATCATAAAATGAGAAATAAACAGTGTCATACATTTCGCACCGTCAAGGAAATCAACATGACGGCAAAGTCAGTGATATGCTTACTGCAAGAAACCAGATGTTTGTAGAGTATTATTCCAAAAAAAAATAATTCAATATGTGTGCATCATTGACTTGAAACTCGACGAATACCACCTAATTTTCCACGTTTTGAGGCCTTCAGTTACTGTAACGATGGTGGTGAGGTATTGCTCTCCATAATCAAAAACCAGGGTATGAACGAACACATGTTTCCAGTGGCTTCTTTCTCAAGCCCATACAATATCAAATAGATGCCACCAAGAGTGAGAGAGAGAGAAACTGACGAAATAAATGGAAGAGCAGAAGAGTCATCAAATTTTCTTCTGACCCCTTTTGATAGATTCCGGGTACACGGTTTACCCACCTATCGAATAAGTCAGAATCAATCACATATGAGACATTTTCCATGGATGACGCAACTAGCATGTGACCGCCAATACTAAAACTGGGTTCATAGCATAAGTTGATACAACCAATTTATGTTATGTGACCAAAGGTCAGTGCTGTCATCCCTGAATTTGATACCGATCCCTGCTTTCGTATGACAAAATTCGCCCTGCCCATGTTGATCGACGATGTGTTTTGCCAATCAATATACTGAACGACGGATTTATTGATTAAGTTAATACAGGCTTTTCGTCGTTCATTAATTATTGTTTTAAAACGTGATTGGTAAATGGATTGAGAATTAAACATCCCGTTACGTGTAGCCTTCAGCTATGAAATCATGGCTTGGTCCTTATAATACACCTAATTATATCCAAAGTAGTATGCAAAATCAGGTTGAATTCGTGAATTTGAGCACCACCCGGTTCAGCTTTGGGATGGCATTTATTAACCTGAATTACGGTAGCAAAAGCGTGGCCCGTTTTACGTTTGCTTTATTTAAATTAAAAAGAATGCAACTGTTTCTCACTTCAATTTATGATGCACCAAGCTCCTTACCACCGTCCCTTTCTTACTGTACCTTGAGAAATATACAAAGGTATTTCTATAGGCAATACAAGGTCAAAACATTCTGGCATACACATAGAGGCATCCTATGAAGTTAGATTTATAGCGATACTTTTGATATTCGTGGTTTCTGAAATGTGATATTTACGGAAAGTAACCTTAATAAATGTGAAGTCACTGCGGCAGTATACATGGGTAGAAAAAGTGGTCCTTGATTGCCTGGGATGCTTTGAAACTTTGCCTGGACATTAGGCAACATGGAAGATAAAAGGTAGGGCACGAAAATAAACGTGGATTGGTAAAGATGGTTGATCAACTGGTAACTGTTTCTCCAGGTGATTCAAAAGTGAGTGGAGTATGTGAGTCCCGTAAAAAAGCTTCACTGTCCCATTTGTAGGTGTGGATCACCTGGAATTCTCAGGTTCATGGGAGAAACCCCACCTGGCCGGAGGCGTTCGGGTTTTGCCTTTATGGCACGTAGCATAGATCTGTCGTACATCATCTCCATCAACGCTCATTGAAGCTCCAGGGAATGTGGGCTGTTACCTGCTTTTGATTCATATTGAGAGTATTCAGAATTGGTTGAACTGCCCTCCATATCACAAAAGTCAGCTTTGAATCCTTGATGCTTCCGGTTTTTCTATTGAAGAAGATTTATACACATTATTTATGTATTTGCTGGTCAACGATTGTTCAGGATGTGTTTAGTCAATTTTCCTCCCAACGAAATCACTTTACCCACCAGGAATGTACGCAGAAACACAGGACATCTGAATGATATTTTGATGTCAAAGGGCTTTTTTAATAACAAAGTCGTATAACTTCCTCTTTGTTTATTTGATCTGCATGAAACACAAGTCGGAACAAAACAAAGGAAATGAGGGCTATTTTATTCGGTGCGACTCCGCGTGTAATCTGAGAAAGCCTGAAGGGTATCGTGAAAACAACACGAAAGCCTGTACAAATCCTTAGATCGCGAGGGTGAATTTCTTTGACTGAATAAAAAAATAAGGAATAAACAATACATTATTTGAGGTTTAGGTGTACAAACTACTCATTCAGTTTCTTTCGGACAACATATATTGATTTAACAATGGATATTTCCAAGAATTGTTTCTGTGCACGAAGAGCGGGATCAGCATTGTTCTACTTCGCTCTAGCAGCTTTTCGGTGAGTAAGTCACATTTTACTCCAGCGAGACAGGTCAGTAGGATAATGTGTTGGAAGCATATCCTTCCCGATAGGCAAAGCTTGATTTTTCACCGCAAATGTTTGGTGCAGTTTAACAGTTTCATTGAGTACAAAAGTCACTTAAGAAAGCATTTGGTCACCTTTTGAATGAACTGTCACTTGGTTCCCACTGCGCACGAATCACGGTAAATGTACATGAACTGGTGCACGAGCAATATGACTGTCAGAGTCATCAATAAATATGAATATTCGAGTTGTTTGCTTTAAGCATGAATGAGGTGTCATATAAGTCCGGCCCATAAAAAAATCATCTCATAAAATAAATCACCAAAATTAAGGCATCCATAAAAGGAACAAAAAAACTAACTAGAAATTCCTCCGCTTGTTTTACCTAGTGGCTCAGTGTGATAGGAAATGAACTCTTATTCCACCGGCAATTCTGGTTTTCTTTATCAAATCCTGTTGCAGTTGATCATGATTGCCAGTCTAAAGGGCTATTTGTAAAATGTCTTTGGCAATAGATTACTCTAATGGATTGCACGTGATCCAATCCCGAAAGGTGTCCAGCATTATAATTCACGAATAAACTGCCTTCAACAGATCATGTAGTTGACTTGACCAAACCAATTGAAGTACATTACCGCAACTGGCAATCCAAAATGCTAGTTCTTTTTTCTACCGCCTTACCGAGGTATTCAATAAATTCGTATATGGGAGTTTAACGTTATTTTTTATAATCCTCGCGAAAGAGCACAGATTCTCAAGTGAACACCCACGGATAATGGGGAAAGTGCAACGAGTGTTTTTCGGTCATGGCTCAAGGTAAGTTTGGATTTTATAGGCATTCACGGAAAGACAGAATCACAGAGTTTTAAAGGCTGTGCAAAGGCTGGGGTTTATTGTGCCATCAGATTTCATCCACCAATTCTATTCCACTGATTGTAGGACATAAAGTACTTCTAGTAAATGCATTTTAGGATTGGGAAAGTTTGCCCTTTGATTCGGTAAATCGACTTTGTTTTGACTCAAGCTTCCATATGCAAGAAGCAATACAAAAACAGCACTGTTGAAATACTCTTTATAAAGTACCGTCCTCCGCTTTTTGCTTCTCCCACACAATAATTCAGAAACGGTACCGTGGCCATGAAAAGACCCCTATTGGAAAAGTGAACGGCGGCAATGGGAATCCAACCGAGGTCGTCATTGGCTCTAGTGCATGAGGATACACGCTCGTGTTATACTGAGCTGCATTGAATATAATATGTCTCGTTATTATTCTGATAGCTCCAAAAGAGAAAAGGTGATTATTCATCAAATTATACTTTTGAGGATGGAAATATCGGACAAAAACAACGTGTAACATCCGGAACAGTGCGTGAGGTTTCTACAATACGTAGTAATATCGATGGTGCCTGGAGGATCTCCGTGATACATTCAGTATGCCAACGAAAATACAGTATTCACTGAAAAAGATCAATTATTCGAGATTGTTCCACAAAAATCCGACCATGTAATTCGTTAAACATCAAGAAAATCCCAGAAACATCTTCCTTTCTATGCTTTAAGCTGAAATCCGAAAACTGTTTACCACGATAAATCAAACAATGAATAGGTTCAGACCAGTGCTGTTCAAATGGCTATCATGGTAAATTTCATATTCGGCGTTTTATTCATTGCAGTAATACCAGTCACTGTCGAAGTCAGCAACTATCGATTTACCACCACCCGTTCATGAACGATTTTACCTTCTGCAGGATGACATAAAAAATTGAAGATAAAAGAGTGTTAGTAAACCTGCCCCAATAGTTGCTACACCGAGCATTACGCCTAAATACAATGTACGAACAGAATGAAATGCTCTCCATTTATTGAATACATCAAAAATCCCACTTCTGAGGAACTATTCTCAGTTTGGCCCGAATTTAAGATTGATGAGCCAAACGCCACTCCATGCCAGACAACATTTATCGTTAACAAGAAACGTATTCGAAAGTGCCACTTTACCAACAGTTTGAAATGCCATTCTGCATGGTTTGATACTCGACTCTTTCATCATGCTCTGCCTTTCTACATCGATGGAAGCACCATTTACGTGGACCCTTTTTTGCCCTGACCGGATTTTTTAACCTCAGTATATATCCCGTGGATAAATTAGTTGATCGTAGGTCAGTGGCTACAGGTAGAAACTCTGTAGTCGACTATGATGTAAAAAAGACGGGAGTAGTAAGCGGAGCAGCATAACGGTAACAGACTGACTTGGGGATCAAAACGAGTAACCAGAGCTGCGATTCATTCGCAACAGAGTAGAAGTATCAGAATTTCAACCACAATCCACAATCATCGCGTGGGATGGAATAATGTGGGCACGCATAAATGATGGACTGTAGTTAGTCTCAGTCTCTCGTTGACAGCTAGAAAACAATTGCAATTCAAATTGCATCGGCTTGCAAGTTGGCCACTTTTGGGCTCAGTTTCCGAGATTTTACTTTACAAACATCATACCCAGAAAATCCTTATCAGCTGGCTTATCACAGGGATATTCTCTACTCGATTTTCATTGGTATGTGAACTGTGGCTGAGGGAAGTGGCGTGTAACAGTTGATGGCAACTGACAAGCTGCGGGCACTCTAGTTACAACAAAATCTGAAAGAGCTAGCCGGAGGCCACTTCGTAACTTGTTTGTCACAATCCCAAATTGTATTGGATTTATTCTGGCATAACTTCGAAACAGCTTGTAAAACATATGGGTGGTTAGTTAGTGATGAAAATAAATGTTGCACAACTGAGGAGTTACATTGGGCTTGCTAAGAATTCTGATGCAACTCACTCTGCTATAAAGTACAACAAACTCAGAGCTGCAGATGGTGATTGGACATCGGATACACCTGTATAATCTCACCTAAGTAAAGCCTTCCTAAGGAAGCTTCCACCTCATTTTGATGAATCACAATGGAAAAAAATCAATTCAGTTTGTTTTGGATGGGTGTACAAAAGGGATGCAAATACTGGTCCGGGTATAACCCGGTTGTATAACATCTAATCCTCATTGGACTGATCATTCGCGAAAATGTGTACATCAGAGTACCATCAGTTGTGAAAACTGAACGAAGAATGTGCTTTATTTACTAATTAAACAACGAGTCACCGCTACCAATAATACCACTTCTGGATACTCTAAAATGTCACAATAAAACTCAGCTACTTTCTGCCGGAGTGAAAATGGGTAGGAAATGAAAGCGATAGGGTGTGCTTCGAATAAATAAATATATTTTTCGATGTAATGCTCATTGTACGATCTAAAGTTTGCCACGTGATCATATCCACCGATTCCAAAACGCTGGGATTTATCCAACGAGAGTATTGGAGTGGTTAGCGATGCTTATCTCATCAAGGGAGAACATGGAATCTGCGCGGACATAAGGCAGCTTCTCACTGATAAGCAGGCCATAATCTTGATAAAAGTGCACAGTAATCTTAAAGACAGTGTTGGCACGTAATTTATCACATTGTGGCCCCAGAGTCAAACAGCATTGTGAAACGGGATGTAACCGACATAAGCTCCTGAAAGCCTACTCACCTAAATTCAGTTCACTGTCGTTGGGACCTTTGTAAATATCCCCAAACAAAAGAGTGTTCCTTGTAAATTACCAATCATTGCACACTATTTGCTTGCATACTTGCTCACAATTTGGACTTCTATTCTTTTTATTGGCTGACATTGGTAACGGCATGGGGAATACCTATGGAAGAGCCATCTACAGAAAATACAACAGACATAGTGCAACACGGGTTATCGAGAACAAAACTTAGAGGAATCCAGCTTTCATGTAGCTCTTACTATTCTACACAAGAAGACCCTTACACATGATTCTCCATGCAGCACCCAGACGAAAATTGTTATGTGAAAATTCAGATCTATCGCAATACCTCCATCTCCATTGAGAACTCTCAGCGGTGAATCCCAGCTGGGTCATTTCTTTTGTTAGGAATTCGAACCAAATATCGATAATTCCCGAAAGGATTTCCGATATCATATAATGTATAACAATATGACCAATAAAAAATTGAAGCCTTTCTCGTATCTGTGAAAATAAAGGGAAAAATACTAACTCTGTTGTTCTTGATTTTGAATATGCGTTGAACATTGTTTTAAGCAGTTAAGAGTCTTCACCAATAATGATGCGGAGTGGGAGAGAATTTTCGGGTATCTTTGAGATTCCGGTTCATCTTGATAATAGCATCTCGTCTTGATACATTTGGAAATTTGTCTACTCACAGCCAGTCCTTCGGTACTCATCCCATTAGGAAATGACCTGAGAGGCTACTTCAGTGAAGAGACGGTGGCTGTGTACGTCATAGGACTCGCTCCCATGTTGTTCTCACTCGACGGATAGATGTGCATTAAGTGAGCTGGTAGGGGATAAAGCCGGTAAGCAAAGACCCGCTGGTTCAACTCCTGCTCGTATTGTGAGAATTTCGTAGACCAAAAATCCAAACTTGTTTCCCAATTTGTGGTAAAAGTAAACTTTTTTTCAGTAGAGTAATAAAGCACCATGTCAGTGCTTATCATATATCAACCAGAATGTAGCTTCACTTACCACACTGGTCATGATGAAAGTTGTTGAGGTTTTTCCGTTCAATGAACTGACCAACTTTAACTTCTTTCTTTGTTTTTATGCAATCTTCTGGGGTTTTAGGTAATTTTCGACCAAAAATTATCCTAGCTGTTTTTCTGATTTTTTTTTCTGGAGATTAAAAAACTGTTCTGGAAACTTTTTTCTTGATCCTAAAGGCCAACTATCTTCTCAGCCTGTCATTTGACCACCTTGCTCTGCTGTAACAGGTAAAACAAGTGTCTTCCTGTTTGAGATTTAATTTTTCAGCAACGATGATATGTGAACCAGTTAGGAATGAGTCGGCTATCAGTTTAAGTGTCCGGTTTGGGACTCAGCACCCTGGATGGATTACCGGCAGGCTCATTTATGGTACTGCTCAGTTCTGTCGGGGCAGCATGTGACGCGATTGCTTCTCATTTATTGGAGAACATGTGCAAAAACAGATTTGACCAAGAGATGGATTCAGCGTATAAAACGTTGGAATTCAACATCCATGAGATTTAAAAGAAACTGAGAGCAATCTCACTCCGACCTTACCATCTGATGTGCCCAGTTTCGCAACATAGCTGAAGGTGCACCTTACCCGCACGGGGATGTTGAATGACGAGGATATTGTTGATCCGGCTTACATAACCAAGTTATATTAGATGAAGTTATAAACGGAACGGGCGAATCGATATTCTTCAGCGACGAAACTGATATTGTCGCCGAAAATCTCAATCACTGATATTTCTTACTTTCTGTCAGAACCACGTTGGTCATGGCCTTTCATCTCAGTTGAAGATCGTGAGGGGTTAGCCAGAATATATTGATTACCTTGGGATCGTGATCTCCAATGATGGAGATAATCCCCATATGGAAATTGAAGTAAGTAGTACCTTTAAGGTCAAAGGACGTTTAACTTCTTTGGCTGGAGGACACCATCCGAATTTAACGGCAAATCACTTTTTGTCTAAAATAATAACTAGGCAGTACAATGAGCCGTAAACATTATGCTGGCCTTTTTACGTAATTCTGAGTATCTCACGGTAGAAAGTATTAGAATGAATGCAGTCTAAGATAGAGCTGAATACAAGTTTAATTGCGAAAATTCACCCGTTGTTCTCAGTTATTATAACTGAATTAATAATCTCTGTGAAATTTTGCTTAGCCAGTCTATTCATATATTTACAGGTGAAACACCAAAATTCTTTCACGAAATTGCTATGCCTCGGCAACCCGTTTGAGGGCAGCACGAAATTATTGTTTAGTAGGGAATTGAAGCTTGTCTCATTCATTTCAACCGGAGGCGCAAAAAACAAATAAAACGGTCGATAAGAAGTGTTGTTGCTGAGATTTAAGTGCATGTGATTCAAATATACCTAGACCTTATTGGTATGGCGGTCTCTGAGAAAACCTCGAGAACAGAAATGTGTGACTGACCATGCAGAAGGAATGCCAGTAAATGACATGTCTGCTGAGATCAATTTTCTTGTTTTTCATTCACAATGATACGTAATTGGAGTACAATATTTCAGGAAATTAGTCGCGGACAATTTAAATAGTCATTTTTGGGAATGGACTGCAGGTGGCGCGAAGAAATGATTGCGGGAGAGAAGTCACTGAATCCAACCAAGATAAGCAATTGCCCGTTGGATCTGAATGACGCTTGTTGATCAGAGAAGTGTTACCATCCCCAGCTCAGACCATAAAAATGCCATTATGGTATGCTCTTTATTGATACAGTAGCGGCTCTCTGCTCAAAAATCGATCCGTAAATTTTCCCACTGTTGTTTCTGGGAAACATGCATCCGAACTTATGATGGATATCCCTGGCCAATATTCGTAGTTCGTCACGTATTGCAACGAACTGCAACAGCACTCTGCACACTCTTGAATCAATTAGGCAAACTGTTTACACTCAGTATAATTGTCTTATCTGTGTTGTCTTTCTAGGCAATTTTTTTCAATAGTTGTTTTATAACAAGCATCAAATCCGACGAGAAAATCAACTTTGACCTTCGACTTCAATAAACATCTTCGGTGTGCTAGTGACTAACAACAAAAGAATTCGCAAGGTTGATTGTGTAAAATGAAAGGGAAAATGCGAGTGGTGAGTCTTTATTCAAAGACGCAAATGATATGTTAAATTTTAAGTAAATGTGTTTGACTGTATTGATATAAAAAGAAAACAGCAATTCTAAAATGCAAATTTCAATCTTTTTCATGGGTGGTTCGATTACGTATCAACGTAACTATAATCAGCCAATCAAGGGAAGCTGTTCATCGATGAGCCGTATATTTGGGAAAAACCAAAACGCTACACAACGTATTCATTTGATTCCGACATGTTTAAATTGAAGATTTGTTGCTAATAACACGAACTACTTCAGTTCACGAACTAATGGAAATGTGGATATAGTTTGGAAAGTAGTCAATCAAATTCCATCTAATATTTAGCATATTCTCCACTAGCGCAGTCGCAATTGCGGTGACAAGTATAAATGTGGAAAATATGGGCAGTTAGCTCACATAGTGAACAAAAACATTCTGGAGAGGTTTTGCATCCAGTTGCTCAGTTGTGTTGCATAAGACAAATTCATACATTATTTAGCACGAAGTATCTGATTTCAACATGTCATCCAGCCAGCTTACCCAGTCATTCATATAGAGTTGTGTCAGGTTTTAATATAGTGGATGAAATATATGCACACATCTGCGTAAGTGTCACTAAACGACCTAAGTGAGCTTTAAAATGAGTGGGTTTCATGCGTAGCTTGTCCCAAAGGGGAACGGTTCTCCACTCTGTCTGGGACTCTGCTGATATTTCAGCCGGCACACTTTGTGTGGAAACAGTAACGGCAAGTAAAACGACTTTATTTTCTTTATGCTTTTTTGCAGACGGATGCCTTAGCCGAATGATACCTACACATTTTTCTCCTTAGAAGTTTGCTTTTCAAAATATACTACTGATTCCAGACTGGTACTAACTGTCAACACTTTCTTGTAGGAGTCCACTGAGGTGATTGAATACTCCCCGTAAAATTTAGTTACAAAATCCTTGCTGAACTATTCGTCCTTGCATTTTATTGCCGTGTAGCTCTTTTTCAAATATTTTGGATTACTTTCAAAACACTCAGTGAGAGCGTTTGGATTCGGTTTTCTTAGCCTGGGAAGGTCGTTGGTTTTTAGGTTAATATAGAAACAACGGTTTGGCCTTGTGAATACGTCCCCTAAAGAGCAAATTCTAGCAGAGATACTAATGAGCAATGATTCCGGAACTAACTTTTACCTTAGTTGCACTGTTGGCCCAGAAGATTATTTATATCTATGCATGGTATAATGGTAATGCAGCGGAAGTCGGCTCCACTATTTCCACGGCATATCATGTGCATTCGGGGCTTGTAAAGTGTGGCCTTTATGGTGGTCATACGCGGTTGGCAATCATTCTTTCGTGAACCAAATGACCACTCCAGGCCACCTTCTCCTTCAAACATTTTCCACCATGCCCACAAGGCGTTTGATCAATACGAGATAATTCATCTCCTCTCATATCACTTCCACTGATAACATCACTTGATAAATTGTCAATAAATAGACGGTGTATTCTGTGCATCTGTTCAAGTTATGAGACATGTTGCGTTCGTTCTACGTTAGTCATAAAATTACATGTGTGAAAGCTTGAACCGAAAAGAGCATGGCAGGTTGAACGGAACCACGGTGCATGAAGTCAATATATTCGAAGAATACAAATCATATTTTTCGCCCTAATCATGAATCAATTTTACTGGCAGATGCGAATTAGTTTCTCTGAGTTTAGTAAACACCAGTATGGGGGGAACAAATGGGTTATTTATCTTTTAAATGCGCTTTATTTGAGCGAAGTGGTTATGGCTTTTCCCAAGAATACACGAAAATGCCACTTGCTGTTCGAAAATGATTCTAAAACTATCCAAAACTCAACGAAAATCACACTATCTGCCTGCTTACTACGTCAGTGTCCTGCTCTTTATCCTAAGTATTTGACATATATGTTGCGTATTGCTATGCTATAATGATGTGCATTCAGTTGAATGATATGTCCGCTGATCACGAGTTTATTTCACCTCACATCAGCAATTTATCAGCGAGATAAGAATAGGGTTGACACAGGATTATTAGAGACCTGTCACAAAACGTCGTGACAAACCGTTCAAAATTATCGTCTAGAAAACGATTTGCTCACAGTGTTTCACTACATTTTGAGGAGGACATTAGGAAAATATCGAATCATGAAAGTCACTACTTTAGATCGTCCAAATATCACGTGAATACAACTAACCCACCTTAGTTTCAGTCAGGTTTGTATTGTGATGACGCAAGCTATGCTGTTTTTATCTCCGCCAGTTTTGTCAACACAGGTTTGTTTGGGACTTGTCCTGTTTAAAATGCAATTCGTCCTACACGTTTATTTATTACTGCTTCTAACTGGAACACCACACGTTCATATCTTGCTTGGGATCAGTCCTGTTATTGTTTATCAGGATTATCAAATGTGGTGGTTTTCACCCAATTTTTGATCAGATGACTGGAAATGCAGAGGAATTCAAGGAATGGAACAGAAAAAGGGCCTCCGACCTTCACAAAAATGTAACTAATATTTGTGGACCAAGTGGGGTTACGGTTGAGCGACTCTTGTAGAAATGTACACAGAAAATAAAAATGGAGAATATGCGGCCACTTGGTAAATGCCACGGTTAGGGATAGCACGATAGGAGGTTTTCCCCACACAACGAGAGAACTGCTGGTGGTTGTAACGACAATCTATCACCAAATGACCAAATGAATGTCCCGATCTAGAGAGGAAAGAAAAGAAAAGCAGCTTGTTTCTGTTGACGCCACGAAAGCATCATTATAAACTTTGAAGCATGTTCTCATCACTTTGTTCTACCTGCCTTTTTAGGACAGGATATATTGTGTCGAGATGGCGAGGGCACGGAGGGTGGAACGTGACTGTTGTTAAGAGAATCGTTCAACATCTGAAATATTGCAATTTTTCAACTAATCGTTGCAGAATGAACCTTTCAAAATCTCTGAGAAAACCCCAGGTACACTGTATGGGTAGAATTCCGAAGAAGCTGTTTTGGAAATGAGAACTATAGCTGCTCCTTCAAAACAGTCTGGAATCTCTCTTTTCCTCAGATATTGGTTGAGAAGATGGGAGGAAATAGGGTTAAGAGTAAGTTCACCCTCTGTATGCACGAATGGGATCGAGTCCTTGCTTTCTGGATGATTTTTCGGGTGAAAGAATAGCTATTTTTGGTAGATGTCCAAAGTGGCGACGCAATATGGATAATTCTGGGACAAACGTTTCCAAAAGACACGGTGACAAAACGTTTTACTGCACTACTGAACGACTCGTTAAGCTCGTCAACTTTCAACGTCAGTTGTTTTGCGAGTGCATCAGCCATCGTTTCAATTTTATAAAGCTTTTGTGTTTCACACTTACTTTTGTTAACAAAGAGCTCGTACATGTGGATGAAGTTCACGCGGTTTACCTTAGTCCTCATTAGTTTTATTGGAATCAAGGAGGCTGAGATTACGATATTTAAATTTGTATTTATATTTACTGCAACTCTGTTTGTCGTGGGCAAAAGAGGACGATCAGGGCGCGAAAACCAAGCTTCCATTGAATAGCAAGGAATTAAACAACAATTTATGTAGCCGGCGAAATTGTCTCAGGAGCCCAAAAGATCCCTGTTCGAGAATAAAGAGAATTCTGTCTGGGAAACCAAATACCGAAGCTTCAAAATATCTTCGGAACAAATCTGCTTGTTCCAAACTAGGAGTCACGGAATCGTATGAAGTGCGTGTGGTAAGTATGACTGTACATCTTGGATGAAGTTTCGGTTATCAGGTGGTCAGAAGAGCATGTGTCGAGAGCAGTACGAAGTGGAAAAATATACGCGTTGCTTGCTGAACCAAAGTGCCAAGGAGGTTCCAGTTTAGTCTTAAACGCAAATGTATTCATCGAAATAACCCACCAAAGCACGTATGATAGCTGTCAACCTTGGCACAGAATAATACAAAATGTGAAACTGATTTTGTCGATTGAACAATTTGCTGGTGGAAATTAGCGGAAATCACCAGAAATAACTCGGCTTGCTTTTATACTTGGAACAACTTGAGGATTTCATGGAAGAATAGAGACGATTTTGAAGTGTTAACTCCAGTGACTCGGTATCTTCGCCACCTACATTGGTACGCGATGTATAGCTATCAGTACGATACCCAATGAAACCGGTAAATGCAACTATTTCATTGTCAATATCAATATCAAGTCAGATTAATTGCAGAAGGAATGTGTCAAGATGAATTTTCAGCAAAGGTGGAGTAACGATTACCTAGGCATTGGTACCGCCAAAAAAGATACTCCATAGGGGGAAAAAAACTTATACAACCTAGGGTGAATGGTTTCTTTTTTATTATCACATGTTTCGGGTGATATTCACAATCCGGAGGATGTAGTCCGGTTGTCCTAATGGGTTCAGGATAAGCGAGTAGAAATATCAACGAATGACGAGTCTGATGAACACACATATACAGTAGCAATGCGTTGGCGTTACTTTTGTCTTGTTTATCAAATTTGGTGATCATATTCATCTCAGTGGCTATATAATGTAGTAATACTCTGTTTAATCTATCTCAGTAGTCAGTGATTTTATTGTTTTTCTCATATGCAATATTTCGATTTTGATGGTTACGGATTTTTATTCTGAACCATTGGCCCTAACCATAACGATACACAACTATCAAGGTTGACGAATTTCTCCATATTCAGCGAATTTTCATGATGAAAATACGCAAAACCATTATTCATGAACATTTTTGAAGAAACCAAAACAATTTTGTGACACGGCCACAAACAAAGTGGAACGTGCCTGGAGTAACTGGTTTTTGAACTCTTGGAATAAATTACTGAACATCACTGTGTCAGAACAATAAAAGACGAAGAACACAATCGTACTCTCCACAATATAATAATTGGGGGCGCTTAAAAATCAAAGATGCAAAAATGGTATAATTCAACAGGTAATCTTTAGATTAAACACGCCTGTCATTTCCGTAAACCATCATTTATCATATTTTCCTAGCTTTTTTAAATGGAGTTCTATGTATCTGAGCTCTAATTTCAATGAACAGTTCATCTTCATGCTACTTTATTTAATGCTCCACACTTTTTGCAGCTAGCCCCTACGAAAGGACGATTCGACTGGCACCTGTCCATGTGCAATGTGTGTGGGGGAATTTGTGATTATTGGCATCCTCAGCTTCACTCGGCTGTTTTTTCGAAGCAGTAGCTCTAGCCCGTTTAAAAACCACGCGTACTTGTCGGGCAACAACAAGTTCGGTTTAGGAACCGGCGGCTTACCAAGACCCTCAACCAACATTTTCGACCGCGGTTACTTGCCCAGTTGGCGAAATCCCAGCTCCTTTATAAATCAATTGTAAGAAAATGCTGAATTTTTTGTTTGGTTCATGTTATCATTCATTGTAGAAATTCGGTAAAAAGCACCATGTGCAGTCCGTGGCTTGGAATTTACCTTGGATCTCCTTTATTCACGCTGACCATAACGTCTCTAGAAAAAAGTCAAAGGTAGCATTCGCGGGCGCGTGGCGAATTACTGAACTTTAAAGAAGTACATTGTAAAATGCGTGGGAAATACTGGTCAGAAACTTGCAGTTACCGGTATACGGTATTCGTGCAATATTTTACTGAGTTGTCAGTACTGTAAGCAAAGGGGTAATTATTTTTGAGATTCAAACCGCTAAATCCCGATATTCATGGGGAAGAAATAGAATGTTCAAAACATTCTACGAGATGGCAGTGGTTCGACAAATGTTTCTCGGTTCGGTAACTTGTTGTCAGGCACTTCCAAAACTTTTCTAAATGTTCAATATTTATTTGTAAATAACCATTTTTTCCTTTTGTTTCCTTTTCGTTTAAAGACAAACTGCATTACTTCTGGGGTGGGTCGCGGCTGCCAAATGGGCAAGTGTTGTGGCATAAAGTGAACGTAACTCCAAGACGATGGGCGTCTACCCATCGCCCGAAAACTATCACTGTAACTGATATTATTAATTTACTCTGCCCTATCTGAGCAGGCTCAGTTTCTCTCGTCACTGATCATGGAATTTAGATTTTCCGCCGATTGCGTCATATTTTACCGACCGTGGTTTATAACTCTGAAATATATAAAATATAATGATCCCTTCTCATGAAAAAGAAAAAAACTAAACGAGGCAGGTCAACTCATTCAATCCCATGGTACTCGTACTCAGCGAAACATATGAACAAATTATGGGACTTCTTGATGCATGTACATAATATCTGGTTTCCGATCAGGGCAAAGACGATGAAGAATTTCGAACATTGAACTTGTGTTTTCGACAGAGCCTTAAAATGTATCTGGATGAAGCGACAGTATTACTAAGCTTTTTAGTGAGGAATCCGCAAAATATGAGTTCAATCAACACCCTGAAATGAGCTGCATGTTGTATTGCACAACCTGTTGTGTCTGTTTGCCCCGTACGCGCTTCTATGATTCAATCAGAAACGGCCGTTGTCCGTGACGTTCTTATTGACCGACATGGATTCCCGAGCTTACCGTTATCTAAAATAAGGATCAGCTAAATCACTGCGACACAAGTCATTTTGGTCTTTTACAAGGGGTTAAAATAAAACGAACGACGAGAACAACAAGGCAAAATCCTCCATAAGTCTTACAATCTTGTATGGGATTCACGCATATGGCAGTGGTAGCAGAAGGCATGCGATATATTGACGACACAAAAACTGCTCTTTATAACCCCAAATAACATCACCATTCCGAGCAGTAACTAACAGACTAAAGTACGTTTTATCGTCAAAGGAACCGGGAAAGGCCCAGGAATAGCTTGAGAGTCGCTTTCTCATTGGCGATCTTTTTCCAGGGCAGATAGGAATGCCTCTGATGGGCGCAAAATTGCCAAAAGTTACTTCGCAAAACTTAGTTCCGCAGTTGAACACACTTTTCTAGGTTGACGATACGTTTCATAAACATCACAATGAAATAATCAATTCTTTTATCCAAACTCCAGATTCTTCGAAGCACGAAGTCGTTCTCCGATAAATTTAGCCACTGGTAAAAATAAATGCATCCTAATTGGAATAATCATGAAATTAAAAAGTTCAAATCATCATCGGTAACCATGAAAGTAGCGCAGGACTATTTCATCCTTGTTGGGCATCATCAGCAGTGAACATCCAGTAGGCTCCTACTAGGAGTGGAATCCAGGCTGACTAATTGTCATTTGCGCATATAAACACCAATCTACCAGGGCTGTTTGTCCAAATTGTTTTCGAAGTGATACACAATTTTACGTAGTCATTATTACATTGTACTGCAATGGGGAACATTAGGTAACACTGGGTCAGATAGCTAAAGAAGCAGTAGGTATATTGGACCCACTGTACGCGCTTCTCCAGGATACCGCAACAATCAACAAGCGGGTGGTGCGCGATGAAACCTCTGAACAGGCAAACTAATGTTCAAGCAACTGACCAAAACAAAGATGATGACTATACGGTGTGAAGAGAACTACAGATTTATTCACGGAGGACTTTAAAAGCTTTGACTATAATATTAATGGATGGTGATCTAGATCTGACCAGAACTACTAGAGCTTGCAATAACCATAAGAATGTGCCTGCCAATCTGAACTAATCCATTATCAAACCGGCTGAATGATTTTCCGCGGTTTTACTACTGGACAACTGTCAAGGTAAATGGCATAAACATAGTGAGGGCATCGTCAAACTGCCAGTTTTCGGAATACAACATATAGTGAAATCGACTGTGTGCATTGCCAAACAAAAAGTTATCTTAGGAACACCGTACAATGATGCAGCATACGAGTTCTCTTCGACTAAAATTTTTTCGATGGCTTATAACTCAGTGATATAAACATTATTCACGATATATATATATATATATATATATATATATATATATATATATATATATATATATATACAAGAGTCTGGTAAAAGGAATAATTCGTTTATGGGAACACAGCAACATCGTGAAATAAATTATGTTGATGTTACGACTCAAGAGCAGCGCAAATCGAAAGGCGATCAGTATGTGATCAGTGCGTTGCCGTTTTTGAAATGCCTGTGACGAATGAGCGACTAATCATGTGAAGACATTGCTGACAAAATCGTTAAAAGCATATCTAGACATCCAGGCACTTGTGCGTGCGACTCATAGCCATACAACCCTGGTTTGGGTCCCGGTGGGGCTCTGTGTTCGTTCGTTTATGACGTTTTGCATTAGGCTGGGAAAAACCATCGAACAATAAATTCAAGCTTGTTTTTATGAGATTGGTCACCCATCTTTAGTCCCATTCCCCGATTTTCAATAATACGGATTGCACATTTATTACGTGTAACAGGAAGCAGCCGAATTGGGATGTGAACCACGGGGATTTCGATCGGAACCAAAGAACCGTGAACGTCAACTCGTTATGATCAGCATTCATTTAGGACAGTAAAACCAGATACTGTTCCACGTGGCCATATAGCTTCCTGTTCCCCCAAATTTGCCTCAAATTATTTGTCAACAGCATACTGATTTAAACCTGAATATTCATAACGGAAAATTTGTTCATTTTTCTGATACAAATTGACTGGCACTTTGTTTATTGAGTGTTGTTTGACAAGTTCCTTTAGCTGTTTTTTATGTAAGAAGTTAGTAAAGACAAAGGAGAAGAGGTTGAAAAACTGCTTTTGCTTGGGCGGACACCCAAAATGATTTATTTTAGGAAGAACCTAATCAGTCTTGTTTACCAGACTTCCTAATTCGAAGGCGGTTAGGCACCATACATCACCACATGCATATACCTATGTATGTATGCCTGTCTCCCTGTGTGCTTGCGAGGGAAAATTCACCAGTTAACTAACATATTCACCTAAATCTGGAAAGCACGAAAAATGATCAGATAAGAAAAGCGAACAAAATTATGTAAATCAAATGGCTAAGAAGGTCATTCCCATGAAAAAAGAAGAAAACCTAGCAACAAGGAAAATGATTTGGTCTGAGAGCATTTTTGTTCCACTGCATGCTGCATCCCTGATATTTAGATATTTCCGCGGGGTAAGGAAAGAATTGCATGCCTGTATGTGTAAGTTTGCATGTTTTGGTGGGTCAAGCAAGTTTTCCAACCACATTGATCAATGTCCATGAAGCCACTGCCCGGAAATGATGTGGGGTTGCTTGTGGTGCATGGCTGACATCGGTAAACGGGTTCGAGAAATATTAGCGAGAGTTTATTGAATAACGTGGAAAACACAGCTGTAGTGATTACATCGTAATCTAGTAAAAGCTAACAGCAGTAGTGACAAAGGGCAGATATAACAACTATCACAATCCCACTCTAATGGTCAATATGTTATCTTCAATAACCTTTTTATTGTATAACAGCAGGAAATAATTCAAAAAGGGAATCGTGGCCAATTGGAGGCTGCCAGTTTGAAGAAAAAAAGCCACAGACAAACGTGACGCCCGTAGACAAATGGGATTATGGACAAAATAAGATTCCACGACGACCTTGCCTTGTCGAAGTGTCTGGGAGGGCGGGCTAAGGCGTGTGTAAACAAAATCGTTTGCTTTCCCATCAAAAGCATATTCCCTCGGTACGCCCTTTTCCGACAGTTGTTTGTAGGCAAAAAAACCGAAACTGTTCATTCTCGGTTGCATGTGCTACCGCAGCGAGATATTACTCCCTCCAGAAAAATTTAGAAAATTTGCGGATATTTCGTGGGTGAGAACGAGAAGAAAAGCGCATGAGGGAAGAAATATTCAAAGTGTTATGTCAAGATTTTATGTCAACACAGTGTTAGTTCTTCAACCCACAGTAAAACGTATATGGCAGCTTATACCACATCACCGGCCTTCAAAGTAACTAAGATATCGTACACTATACACAACTGGTTACAAATCAGGTACTGAATTCATCCAAAATGGTTACCACTCATTTCATCTCCTTTGATCTACTTTCTTTATTGGACACCTTCGAGATGTTCCTATCCGTTGCCCCTGGTGTTCACTCAATCAGGTTTATTGACATGAACTTTTCTTTTCAAATGTATGAATCATCTTAAAATCTGAACTAGAATTATGTTTCCACGGACAGGGTTTTCTGTGTCATAATCCGTATATATATATATATATATACATATATATATATATGTATATGTATATTTATATATATATATATAATGTACCCATTTCCTAAATAGAATCTGGAGACTCCGGAATTTGAACGGCTCACTTATTTTCCTACTGTGACGATATGATGACTCAAGCAGACCATAAAACGAAGTTATTCCTGACTTACAAGAAGCTAGCGTAAACAGAATAGCCTTCAAAGTCTTATTATGTGTCAGTGGTTTTTCATCCTGACAAAATAGAGAACCCAGTCCGCATTCTTTCTGAGGGCTGTGTCCAACTTTCGAGCACGGATTTTTCCACTGATGAATTCGATATACGCAAAAATGTTGCTCTGCTTTGGTGCCGTGACCCTTCCCTAATCGTCAGACCTGGGGGTTCTAGTGTTTCGCCTGTTACCGTTCCGTCTTCCTACTTCATTTTCGGTAAGGCCTACTCTATTTGTTTCACTTATCGCCAGACCTACCAATAATGGAGTACTTGTCGTTGTTAACCCAGCCAAACTCCACTCAAATCGGTCTGTCGGATAAAATTTATTGTTCTGTAAAACAAACTGATTTTTTAACTACTCGTCTGTTTTGGTGGAGGTCTGCAAACCAACCTTCTTGAATTTACTCCGTTTACTCAGCAATAGGAACGAAATTAATCAAACTACGTCGACAAAATACTTTGGTGCCACATAACGAACTCCTATAAATTCGGGCTGCATTTGGACCTTTTTTAAAGGGGAAACGAAGCTGACCATTCACGCTTTGAGTCCTATAAATGTTACTTTTTTATTTGGCATGTATATCACACAATTACTTGCGGGTAGTATATGGCACTGATGAATCTTTATTTACCGACTGTCCTTTGGAATTCACCATTCACACTCAAACCTCAGATTTTCTGGATAACCCCCATCATCGTCTTAACAAGCTCATCCTGGCGAGTCGGATCAGCGCGGACGTTTGCCAGGTGGAGCAGTGGTAACACACAAGCCTTCAAGGTGAAAGTTTCCTGGTTCGAATCTGAGTCTGACAGAGGATATGCACCACTGATGAGCTCTAACTGGAGCGGAACTCGACCTTGGTGCTTCCGAGTGCGGGTTGGTCAGATGACCTATGATTTGCCTGGGAAAAGAGGAGTTCAAGAGACGGACGGCTGAAAAACGTTGTATACTGAAAAGGTATTCTGCTACGGAGGCCTAATGAACCCCGTGTTATCTGAACCAGGTCTTCCTAAAACGCTTCAGAGTCAAAGTCCCATGTCCGTGAAGAAAAGTTTTGAAAGCATCTACAGGGTGTGCTGCAAATTTGCTCAGTATATTGCATGTAAGCCTCTGCCTCAAACTATCTCACATTTTTAAGATGACACCATGCGTCCTCTCCAAGGTGATTTTTCTTAGTTATTCCATTATTACAGATAAAAGAACAATCATTTGCTCCCACCATGGGGTAAAAATGTTCCATCAAACCGGTATCACGGAATTTACCAATAAATCTACTGAAAACATTTGTGAATTCAAAACCATTATTCCATAATTTGACAGCTAAATATCCACCTCTTTCAGTGCACAGGATACTCACTAGGGTAAAATAAAGTGAGTAGAGTGAAATTCAGTTTCGCCTCCCTCCCAACCGTAATGTTGTTACTTTGAAGCTGAGTATTCCCGTAGCAGGAAGGTCTAACACTTAGTCACTCAGTGTTCTATCAGAGTTTACGATGTTTGTATGTTTTGCGACTTCAACTAAAACAAAAACATCACTTATTTTTTGAAAGCTCGACGAAAACGATTGCACTTCGAATGGACAAAAGAGAATAATTATCTCAGCCATGCGTGATTAATATTGATGCGTATTAGTCCCTTCAAATATTTCATTTAAATTCCTCCAGCGCAGAATATATAGGGGTGCCATTGTTGTTCTACTGTACAACGTTAAGATGGCGTATAGTAAGCTTGCAACCGGGAAGAATAGATAAACATACCAGTCAATTTCTATTTATTCAGTTGATACTCAATTATCCGCCGACAAAGAAGATTGGTGCCGTAAAACTGCAAAGAACAGAGAAAACTGCCTATTTAGACCCTATCCAAACTTTAGTCGAAGCGTTTTATTTTGTGATATTTCATTAGAAACTGCATCAGTGACAAGTAGAAAGAAAAGGCACATATAAAGAGCAGCATGTCCTAAGTTTGCAATATAAAACCTGAAATCCCTCGTGAATAATAAAATAATTATAATTTAAATGGTGCTAATAATATTCTAATAGTCCTATCTTCTATCATCTGGACAGGTGCACCAGAATGACTGAGAACAGACCTTTGAATCATGAACTTTCGTCTATATATATCACTTTGAATTCAAAACAAAAGTTTGAAACCCGTTAGCATGATAAACCGCGGATCTTTCTTCATCTTTTTGAGCAAATCCGGAAGTACAATTATACGTGAGTGTTGTGTACTGGCATTGGTTCACTTATATATATTTCCCTAATCAATGTTGCTGAGGAAGTCTCATCAAGATTTTGCTGGCCAAGGTTAACTTTTTTTAAGAAGCTCACTCGTGTCACGCATATTTTTACCACAGTGCGACTCTATAGGTCATCACGTTTCAACGTGTTATCTCTATGGTAATGCTGAATATTTTCTTCCGAGGCTAGCACTAGCCCTTTGAGTGTTGCTTTCTTCTTCAAATGAGTTCATGGGTGGCCAGGAAATAAAAGTCTTCTGACGTTCGCAATCGTCGATGAAAAACATTTGCAATTTTAGCTGGCATTACATGTAGTAAAAGCGTAGAGAACGAGAATGTTTACTGGTTTCGACGCCGTCTAGACAGTCTCAGCTTCGTTACTCGCAGCACACGGAACATCAGCATAAAGATCGTTGACATTTGTCCTGCCTTTTGGTACATGCCAAAGAAAGGTAAACCTGAATCATTTCGTCAGAAAGGGTTCTGAAAATGCTTACTTATTTGAACAGTACCTTTTTCCTTGAAACCCTATAAATGACGACAGTCGGTGGTAAGGATGGTTCGTTTAGCCCTCCTATTATGCATGGGACAAATATGCACTCAATCAGCCGGTGGATGTACCACCAATGAGGCGATCTCAGAAAATACCCTTAAAATAAGTGATTCGGATCGATCACAAACACTGGTTCCAATTATTTTATTCTCGACAGCTTTTGGGACCCAAAGCCAGTAACCCGATATGATACGTGGTAAATTCTGTCTCTGTTGTAAACTATCCAGCTTTTGTGATGTTGAACTAAGTTCATCTGATGGAGTAAGATTTTGGGAGATTTGCAAAACTGAAGCAGTTCATATGAGGTGCAGAATTATCGTCAAAACGTCGACCTATGTTTGGCGGATAGACTGAGAAAGTGGGGTAGTAGGTGGAAGGAGTTTGATCTGCCTTTGTTTTGAGTAATCCAATCTATCCAGAGAAGACTGATAGGAGTGCAGCAAATTTCCTTAATCATTTGATGATTCGCTCACCGACGTCTTTGTTCATCTTTAGCAGATATGGTTATTTATCGTCAATACAGTTTGCCGAGTGCTTATGGTATGCACATTAGCGAACTCAGGAAACACTACATTTACGCAAATGTAATTATCTGGCACAGCTGAAATGTTAAGAGCCGGCTGGGCACCGTGGGCGGGCACTACTGTGAGGTTCATGAATAACACACTCTAGAAGCAGTCACAGCGAAAAGGGATTAACTTGCGTAGATGTAAATCGGAATTAACTGCGGACGGGAAGATCTCATGTATTACCCTCGTGAATTTACCATATTACAAACAAGATCATGTGAAATGGAGCATTTAGTTGCAACCACTGCATCCAACCAAACTAAATTAATTAGCTTTATAACAAATGACAGAAATACATTACCCTCCACAGTTTATACTGAGGGACGTTCTTTCTAATTGTGGATATTTAAAAAATCGAATGAAAAGATTTCAGGGCAAACGACTGCTACACGTTGGAAAGCAGCCCACTTTTTTTTGAAAGACACACTTCGTCGAAACATATTTATCGTTGTACCAGACAAAAGGAGTATTTGTGAATCTTTTAGGCCATGAACATCGCCACTCCACTCCCGTTGTATTTCAAAATAGAATCTAGTTGAGTTTTTAACACTGTGCACTTCATATTTGGAAACATCGGCTGTGCGGCACGCCGGTGAATAATGAAGTCAAGTCCCATTTGTATGACCGGGAGTTCACCAGATGTGTTTTAGCACGCATTTCAAACAATCAGCAAAACATGTAGCATGAAGAAGCAAAATCGTTAAATCCCCTCAGGAATTCTGCCATAACCCTTTTCCATTTGTGCTTTCCCATTTTATGAATTCGAACAAAACCGTGCCGGAATGTTGGTGGGCTTTCTCTTCGGAGACAGTTGGTATGTAATGCATTTAGCTTCATCTATATACGGTAGCTAGATATTTTAACCATGATGTATCATATTTGCTTGAAAAGAGATCTTGTCTATGCTAGCGAATTCAGTCCAGGCCCGTGAACTTTGGGAAACGTCATTTTGGGCAGCATCGGTTACTGACTTCATAAACACACGGCCCGTTTTGAATCGATAAATATGTGTGTGGAGGAAGCAACTGGCTGAAGCTCCATGGAGATCAAATTATTAGTCGACAATGGGAATCGAACAACAAATTGTTCCTGTAAGTTTCACACTAATGTGTATATCACAAAAATGACGAAAACTACCAGATTCAACGAAATGTTCGACACAAACTTAACTGGTTGACTCTTCATCGGAAGTTGTACTTTCTAAGGTAGTTGATTTAATAACGGTAGTTTGTTTCATTTTTGGCGTAACCACAAAAGAAATGAAAACCGATGATTACAGTCAACAACGACATTCGAACAGTCGTCATTGAGAATGGCAAACGTTGTCTTCTTGAGGTGGTAACTCATAGCTGGCGACCATTAGTCTGTTACTGAAACTCCGACTAGCCGCATAAAAAGAACGTTCTACTATATTTATTACAAACTGGAAAAATGGAATGGTAATAATAGTTGCTGGTACACCTAATAATAATCATACTCATTCTAGTAGTGTGAGTGAGTTGACTGTTTCGAAAACGGTAGAGCTGCTGGTTAGAACCGTAACGATGCTCGAATCAAATAAGGTTAGCTAGTATCCACGCGGATCTTACTATCATATTTGGTCATTCAATAGATGGAATAAAAATAAATCACGCAATTCACTTCCCCAGATTTTTCCGAAAAACATTGAAATTTGTCATAAAACGGATTATTTCTAACAAGGAAATGTCTACGTTAATGGAACATTATTTGGGTGCTTATTTGAAGGTATAACTGATACATTTTCTTGTAGGTGAAACTCGGAAAAAACTTATTCCGATACCGTGTGAATATTTAGGACCAGAAAGTTGATAACATAATTTTTCAACAAGTACAAGCTGGTGCTCTATCCTTGCGAAATTATTATCAGATTTATTAATTGTGCATGTTCTACGTGCCCCTTTTATTAATTGCTTGCGTCTGAGTGCATCAGAGGAGGTATCTCAGAAAGCTCAATAGATCCAAAGCACCGTCATTGATAACCGGCAATCCAACTCAGAGAAGTTATCGGGACAAACAAATACGATCCCAGTAGGTCATGTTCGGTTTTGATTCGGAAGGCATTACATTTATTTCTATCATCGACACAACGAGCGGTGACTGGAATCCGAACCTTTGAGCTTCGAAGGGCAAGCTAACGCTTGATGTACTTTTGATGCATACTGGTTTGAAAATTTCGAAAACAGCAGGAAAAGTATTAATAAGCAAGGTTACAAATATCAGCTCGATTTGAAAAAAAGATATCGGTTTTATCCCATTCTCTTTGATTATATATATTGTCTACTCACTCAGTTGAGTTGATTGCTCTCTTCGCGAATTTGTGTGATCCTAACGATCCCACGTTTTCTCATTCACTTATATAGTCAGGTTCGATATGAATAACCCGTCAAATGCTGCTGTCAAATAATGGTTAACTTATCGAATCGTTTTTGTCGATAAGTTAACTATTTCCCTAACCTTTGCAAAACAATCGCGGTACATGTCATAGAACACAGAAAGAAATGAAACAAGCGATATTTTGTAGAGTCAAATCTGTTCAAGACAAATTTGTCTGTATGCTGTATGCCTGTGCAGTTCAGAAACATCGTTTGAAGGGAACTTTCCACTCAACCGGTAGCTCAGGTCTTTTGCCATGTGAAAGCTCCAAACTCGGGAAAACACGTGACTACATACACACGCATGCAGACAGTTATCCCTTCCTAAAACGATACGAATGTGGATTTCCAGATATGACTTTCTGCTATACCATCCCATTAGTTGTCATATGTGCTATAAATTATGGGTTATTTAGGAAAGTTTAACCCCTGATTTATTGGACTAATCTCAGATTTCCCAATATCACTTGCTCTAGAATGTAGTTCGTTGGTGACGGTGCAGCTTGAGGTAGAGCAACTCTGAAGTGCGTGACAGTTTTATTCTTGCTTGAAATCGAACGATGACCACATAACATATAGTGGAAGCGCTTGGAGAAGGCAATGTTTTTTTGATGAGAGTTATTCAGGTTTAATCAAAAAACAATTTATAATGGCTATATCGAAAAACAGCGTTTCAAGAAAATTACGAGAATAAATGACTATGCAGGTTGAATCGTCTGCATTGATAACAATATTTTCCATCAAAGGCATAATACTTTGAAGTCGATATGGATGGTTTGACGAGTAACATGGACTGGTGTTTCAGCCAGTATACTAAAAAGTTTAAAGTTTAGAAGATATAGTTAGCAACAATGTAATTTCAATCAGCTGATCCGTCCCGTTTGAAAACTAGTATTGACTTAGAGATATCAAATGGTACCGGAAGTATCTCAGTCTCTGAAAGAAAACTGCGGATATGTCAGCAGTCATACGTTTAGATGGCCTTTTTGCGATCATTGTTTTAGGTAACCGTTTAGAATGTTATTAGTCACAGGTAATTTATTTACCTTGACTTGAGTAAGATGAAAGGAAATCACCGGTAGAGTCCTCAACTGAGCAAGATCCCGTTGCAGCCAAGTTTCCTTTATTTCTGATTTCACTATTGTCATCCTTCCAGTGTGCAGGATCTGCGTGGCATACAGGACGGCAACAGCGTCCGTTCCAAAGAGCTTCATTTACGGTACCACTCATCTGTTCACTTCTCTGATATGCTTGTTCTGCATTCCGAACAATGCCAAATGTTTTCCACAGACTAAGAGTGAAATTGACTCCATTGTCTGGCCATCTATAGTTCTCAGACTTAACTAGCCAGTTTTCAATGAATGTGCCCATTTCATTGAACCCCTTCGTTTTCCATGAGAACTGATTCATTTTACCGGCGGAGTTGAATATTTAGTTATCGCTCAGATGGTTTGCTTGTACCTAAGGAGGTTGGATTTGTAACGGTTGATATGTTGTGCAGGAACAATGATCAACAGGCTGTTTTGGTAGCAAGGGGCTCCAAAGAACAAAATTTACCGTAAAATACCGTATTCGTGAGAGATTTTCTTCTGACTATATCATATATGCACAACTAGTAAATCCATTTGGATTTAAACAGATTCTACTAAAATTCAAAATGGTTAGCTTGTTCAAAGCTGACTTAGAACAATTCATGTGGTCCCGTTTATGTACTCCGTTACATTTTGGTATCCTGATATTTTAACTCAACTTGCTGACATAGCTTTACTATGGTAAAAACGTAGCGCATGTTATTTATGAAGACAGCGAAACGTGGACGTCACAGGAAATACAGGTTCTCATGGGCCCTGAAAAACGATGCTTGTTGAAATTGCAACGAAGTTCGAATGATACAAATATTTCCCAATAATTATTTGAAATTACCTTTAGAACTTAGTGATTGGAACAAAGTTTAACTAATTGTCTTCCATTGTTTTTATTGAGGAAATGTGTTTACGCACATCGTGTTCTCGCAGGTAGATGAAAAATCTTTTATCCAGCAAATATTGACTATCCACGGACCCGATATGGTTCTCTTTGAAAAATGGAACTGAATGAATTGTTTGTTCCGACCTCCTGCACACGCCTTTATCCCTTATGCCGTTGAAACGCGTCAGCGCTTTCCTTATGACAAGCCAAACTAAAATGTTGTGCCTGAGTATTGGTAATTGTCGCTGTTCAACTGGAAATGATAATAATAAAATATTTCATCGCTAATGGTACTACTGCTAGCTTTGTTGCGAATAATCTGACATTGACGGCCCCAGTATTACGAGTAGGAGTGTTGCAACTGCTACCACCATGATTGCCGATAATGAAATGAGCATCGACATCACCAAAACAGTGTTTGCTAATTCTTCTTTATTCACTCATTTATCAGAGATGCTCGTCCTATTGTTTAACTGTTACAAAAATAAATAACCTTTGTCGGTCATATCTGGCAATTACTAGCTACTTAGATTTCTGAATAATCTTATGTCCGGTTGAGCCTGCCATCATTCTCTGAGAAAAACTAATTTTGATTTTGTCGATCAACGTGCTGTTTATCTGCATGCAACTTCGATGATGGGTTCGTTCGTGCACTTTGTCTTCAGTGCTAGAATGCAGGTAGTAAATACGGATTCAATAAATGCTCCTTTTCACCAGTTTTTATAAGAACTGTATTGCAGCAGATGAGTTTGTAAGTCTTTATTGCAGAATTGTTTTTCTTCAAATTTAGGTCATTGAGTATGTATGGCTAACTCAAAACACGTCCGTTTTTTCATTCACTGTGCAATTTCAAGGCTATTGACGTTTTTTGTTGGCCCTAAGTGAACAAGTAAAAGGTAATCTTACTAGGATCGTTCATTCATTTCTATCGGGAGATTTTCCGCCCTGTGCGATAGCCGATTTCCGAGAACCTCTTTGAATTCCTCTGAACATTGAGTTAGCTCCACTTTTTCATGGGAAAAGTGGTAGCTTGATTTTATTACGTGGAAGAATGAATTCATTGAGCAGTTCGGAGGTTTCATGTTGTGGAAGATTCAGTTCGCAATTGACTGCGGAGTTTTCTCACTGCTTTGCGGATCAAACAGCATCTCGATACTATTCGTTCACAGTGAGAACTAAAATGAATGACGGTTTTACAAGTGTACCCTAAGAAATGAAGCACTGAAAGCTAAGTGACCTTCTGATGTCCGGCAAAACAGGTTGTCGGTAATAATGGCAGCAATTTCGCATTTTGAATCATGCGGTTACTTCTTCACCATCTTGAATAAGATCGTTTTTAAAAACGATTTTGGAGAATAATAAAGGCTTGCTTATTACGTGACATATGACGCAGAGTTTGATTGGTATAGTCAGAACCGATTTTGGCTTATATAAAGTATTTATACAGATCTACATGTCAACGTTTCTGGAATAATACCATCAGACAAAACCTGTGCTAGTTAAACTGTTCAACCACCATTCAAAAAAATATTCCTGGTTTTGTTGATGTTTCCGTCCAAATTTGATGTATATCTTAGGAAACGGGATCATGAACTGGGGTTGCACAAGAGCAGAACAAACAAAATGTTTGACAGGTGAATAATGACGGACTAATATAATGATTGAAAACCTTTTGTCAAATTGAGAATGCTCGAATGAAGTACTAAATTTGGATTCATAACGTTTTCCTTATGAAGGGTCAGATTTGTGCACTTGTGGGGAAAAGGTTCGTCATATGGAAAGGAACAATCACTTTACCGGTGAAAATAATGAGCCACTGCAAACCTGTTTCATGTGTACTAGGAATCTTCAGCAACGCCTTTACTCCAAGACTTGTCTCAAGTATCTGACCGATGTCTTAATTTTATACAGCTTCAATGATAAACGAGTGGTTGGGATTTTACATGAACAGCCTGGGTAAACCGCGTGTTAACTTCAATCGTGCTTCAAAGTTCTGAGTTCCCCAAAGCACTGTGAGTTGGACATACACAGTGGATATTCGACCGCAGTTGAGAATAAACTGTACAAAGAGCCCGGTGTTCGCAATGTTGTCTACGTCTTCTGTGAGTTACAATGAATAGTTAGCCATATATCTTCCAAAGCCAGATGCAAATTTACCTGAAACTGAACCACGAGTATTATCCATCATCAGAGCACAAAAAAGTTGAACCAAGTATCGCCAACTCTAACTCAATGATGCTTCCGTACCTACGAAACTTTTACATAGTATAAAAACATCCTTGCAGTAAAAGAGCTTCATAAATCTTCGAAAGCTTAGTTCAGATTATAATGCCGTTATCATTACAACACTAGAATGATAGTTTTAGTTTAACGCAGAAATTAGGATGAATTTTGATAACAAACGACTGTCAAACAAGCCATATTCGTTTTTTGGAAACCGTAAATGTTCAGGCTTCATGCCCTTGCATCATTTACCACACTTTGTCATCGATGGGCTCTCTTTGATACGCATGGTGGGCTTAGTTATATCAGAGCAGATAAATTCAGTCAACTTTATCCCGAGGTGGAAACTTGCGTTTTCATAAACCCAAATATAATTCCTTACGAGCGGACATTTGTTTCCTACTCTACCCATCAACTTTCATTCCCCGGTGTAGTTTTTGACAAAACGCATTCCTTTTCGAGCATAAGATGAGAACCGCATTTTTGAAGTTTTCTCGCTCTCGCAGAAAGGAGATTTTTCTTAAAGCGTTGATCAACAAGGATCGCGGCCAGCTATCGCATATTACTCTTCAGAGTATCGCTTCCATCTGAGACAGAAAAAATATTCGTAGTCTACGACAGTTGAGAATACACCGTAGTCCACACTCAGCAGACATATTTTCTTCTAACTGATTTATCAAGACTACCATTTAGAAAATGTCTTGACAGGCAACGAGAATATATTTCCTGTGTCACTTTTCAAAGGCTGAGTCGCCAATAAGATCCGCTCAAAGGCGAAATAATAATTTCATTATGTTCATCAGAAAAACTTCACCTCCGATTGCATGTAAAAATTCGTTATTCGCTGCTCCACGAAAAAAGGCAGAAAACGATCGATTCACCAAAATCCTTCTAGAATACTTTTTTACCCTGCAGATCATTGTATTATGAATGACTGTCGTTCATTTGTTCTGACCGTTCTCTCCGATGTTTGTTGCATACTCCAAGTGAAGTAAATGTTTTCCATTCTCAAATTACCAAGACATACAATCCTTGGAATGGTTTGCTCCTGCAATACCGAAGTAAAAGTCAATTTTGCTTCCTACCTCAGGTCGTTGTTATTTTATATTTGTTGTCACCGGAAAATTCCATATCCTTTAGATGCGTTTACCTGGACGGAGATTTTTGACGAGACTGACGCTGTGATGTCCCTTTCTGGAATAAACTGTTCCCTTTTTTTGTAACTGCGAGCAGGGGAGCACTTGTTTGCTTGTTTCACCCACAAATCATCCTACCCATTGCGTTATATTAGTAAATTCATTTGTGGCTTTCCCATTTTCGATTGTCACACCAAATTGTTGCTGCTGTTCACGACTAGTTTTGCATCGTAATCATCATTTCATCTTTTCACACTGTGACGTTTCAATACTTTGAAAAACTATTATTTTCAAATGTACTCTCATGCACGGCTTTACGGGACAAAGTTTAACAGTTACTTCATAATGTTGCGAATACCACAAAAGAATTGCGGAAATTCGGCAGCTCCACAGAAGAGCAGTGGACCAATTGAGAAGGTTGTTCTGGGACTGGGGTTAACTTTTCCTTGCAAACATATCATTTCCGTCGGTAGATTCTATTTCAACCTCCGCATGGTACTGCACTTACCATACACTCGTTACAAACATGTCAGACCCTTATTTTTTCAGTGCAGATCTGCTCAAACTCTCAATGAGTCAGATGTGACAACGACTCGGATGACAGTGGGTTAGCCTCTGCCATGAGGGGGGATCGATACCCCCGACGTTACGTGTGAGAGATTACCGCAAAGAGGAAGTGACTGCAATCAGAAATGGGATAGTTGTAAACGTAAGGTCGGCAGATCGATCGATTGGTCTTCAGGTGTATATGGTATAGTTTGCGTTATTGTGTCAATGGAATGCGCTCAGCCCATTAGGAATGTGAATTTCTTTTGTGCATTCTTCAAAAATGCAGGGTTTATCAAGAACCATACGCAGGTGAGCTAAGATTCCTTGTGATCATTGGATTCCATACGAAAAACAAACGAGAGTCGAGAAGGGACCAAGTGGGCAATCTTCATTCTTTAGGGGCAATCTAAACGAATGAATGTTGTCATATGTTCAGGTACCCGCGGGTATCTACTAAAACTCATTATGAAAATATAATTTCCCAAGAAAGTTTTCTATTTTGTATAATCGTATTTACTTATTATTTATAAATAGGATGGTTTACGGTAACTTGAAGATACCCATGCTTAACCTGGCACTGATTGAGTTTGCTGCAACAAAGAATGGTCCAACGAAAGGAACAGATGTCTGCGAATGAATAAATTCGTTCAAATAATGAAAAGTGATTCCAGTTAGCAATAATGCATCAAGCCGTCGACAGTGAATCCAGTACATATCAGATACGGTTTTCTTTTATGTTATAAAAAACCTCTGCTGATTTATCATCAGACCAATGCAGAGTGCGTTTATTGATGAGAATAATCTGATGGTATTTTTTTTAATGACTGACAGTGAACGGAAAAATATATGAAACAGTACTCCTCTATGCGAACAGAAAAAAAATCACCCTTTCTCAACTGACTAATTCGAAAAAGTTTCGCTGAAAAGCAAAATGTTTACAAGAATTCAACCACTTCAAAGAAAATGCCCTAAGTCTCCAAGACTCACAATGACGTACGCTTTGTTTCCTACCAATAAAACCGTTGCAAATATATTTGACTTTCTTTTCTGAATGACCGATAACTTGTTCCCCTAATTTTATGTGTTTTGTCCCGTTTGTGTCAGGATGTTATGGATAGCAATAGTAATGAACAGTTTTTCGGGGAAAAGTTTCAATACGTGCAAGAAATCAAAGCGCAAATCAGGTCTATTCTGTGTATTAGGAAACTAGGATAATCTGGTGGACAGTTGGGAACACTTATGCGTTTCTTATGAAAAATCTTCTGTCAGAGAAAGTGTATAAGTAGGATTAATAATTCGTTCCAGGAAGGAAGGAAGTCATTAAATTGAGATAGATTTGGTCAATTGTTCACACTACACGTCATCGGCATTTGAACAACAAAAATGCCAGTTTCGTAAATGTACAGAAGTTCTAGCGGTAAAACATAAAGTTTGTGATTTTTGCCTTTATTCACCAGGGATTAAAACTGTCAATATCACCCACAATTTTTATGTAAGACATGGATGAAACTGGATAAAAAAAAATAAAACTCACTATTCACAAGATAGATTCAGAGGTTGAACAATGAAAGTGCTTGAATGAACTAACGCGTCCTACAATCAATATAATGAATCCAAACTGTTTCCTAATATATTCAGATGAAATCTGCTCACCTCCGGAATGATAACAAAAACAAAATACTTTAGTTCTTCAGCGTAGACGTGACTGAAAAACCCACTTTTTTCAAAAAATTGTTGATTTATGCAGCACTCATAGCCTTCGACGTTCTGATATTTGTTTCGTCAGATTGACTTTTCCTAAGCATATTCTGTAGGTCCTATGATGTTGTAATATTAGATTAAGATAAACTTTCTACTTTTTTTTGTCAGCTCATGGATTACCTACATTAGCACTTTGAAGTCCTTGGTCCACCATGGTGGACCACCAATGAAAGCGAAATCAGTTTTCCAATCGGTTATGTCCTCAGGCAACTATGTATATCTATACACGTGAGGTTCGGTTGTATAATTCCAATTGTGGCGAAAGCAGAAAGAAAGTGATATTTACCTTTTATGTTCCTCTTGAAGTTACGTACATTTCCTAGGTCTACATCACGCACAGAGTTGACGTAAAAGCCAAAGTTAAAATTGTGTACGAAATACAATGCAGCAATGTTGCCTGACTTCGAAGAGTATTCAGATAATGAAAAATATCACCTTGAGGCATTCCGGTTATTCCTTCATTCAGCGGTTATTTACCGCTGATGATAATGTATTATTCCAGTGAATGGTTTGTTTGGATTGCTACTCAATCATTCGAACTTGCAAACAACCTTTGAAAAGGGTTGCCCTTTTCATTTGTTCAAACGGAACTTAGTAAGTTAGGGATCAGTGAAACTTTACTTCCTCTATTAGGGTAAACAATGTCATCTCTTTTTCATTACTAATGGCTACAGCCAAATTATTCGGAATTATTTTCGTTTGGGACTAAAAAGGTGTTTGGGAATGCCACAAAAATGTTTTTACGACGAGGCCTATTCCTATAGAGTGAAATTGACGCATTTTCAACGATTGTTTCATCCTCCGATTTATTTATTAGAAAAGTGAGAAGGAAAAAACATAAACAAAAACTGAAAATATGATGAAATAATCTATGACGTAGATATGCCTTTCTTGGGATCAGTAACTATGAAAAAAGTTGTAGAGTAATGTAGTTTAGTGCAGTGTAGTGTGTTATGGTGCAACGAAAAATTGGGATATTTTGTTGGAATAAGTACATCACAAACAAATTGGCACACAATTTACTATACTTATCATCATACTCAAACATGTTAGTACAGTACAACAGAACACACACATCAGGTATGGTGATCTTACTCAGTCACAACCGATACCGGAACGTCAATTTTCTGAGAGGAGAGAATAGTAAGATTTACAAATGACCACTTACTTATCTCGAATACACATGCGGATTTAGGCTGTCTTCCGACTTCTTCTTGTAGTCAAAGTGTTTTCACTATCAATGATCACCTATATTGATAGTCCATCAGAGTAAACTAGAACGGTACAGGATAGCTGAGTTTCACTTGTTTTATCGTGAGACAAAATCTCTAGATTCGAACCCAGATCGGATTTGCTCTCGTAGATCATGTCTAAAATTGCAATTGGGATCATGGTAACTGCTTTGCGAAAATCAAAGGCTAGAGGCGGGTAAACATTCCTTACTAGCGATCAAAATATTAGCAAAAATGGCCACAAATGTTCTGAATAAAAACACAAAATCAATCCCAATCAACTATTCCTTCCACAAAAACACATAACGACAAATACAGTACGTGTGACCTTGGGGGAACTCGAAACGAAGTTGGTAAAATGTATGAGATTCTGTAAGTGAAGGTGGTTGGAAGTGCTTACTGATTGTTGCAAGTCTGGTCTTTTTGCTTGCTTTCATTGTAGGAATAATATTTGGCTATTCTGCATCCATTTGCAAGTAATCCGTCAGATGTGGCCATGGAAACAGCAGAGGTCATCCATTTTTCTAAAGAAAAAGTACACTGTCAATCTTCATTTCACCAAGCAAATAGGCTCGTGAGAAAGCTAGGAAAAAACAGGTTCATTTGATGTATGTATGATAGATCAACAGGCACATATAGTAAAATAAAAATGAATGCGTCTAATGTTACTCATAACACGTGAGTGACAAACATAGCAAAATTCAATTTCTTTTTTTAGCTCACAATCAACAGTTTCTTCATCTTGAGGTGCCGTCAAAATGCTATCTAAACAAGTGTAGTTGAAAGTGATGCTATTTTCATCCAAAACGTTGATTAGACAGGAGTCAACTTACTTAGGTTGTACACTGTTACCTGCAACATACAAATGGAGATCTGTTCAGGTCCATCCAGAATCCACCGCCAAAATCCCGTTCACTTAGATCATTTTATCGTTGAGAACTCCGTTTTTCGACCAATTTCAGATGCACACATCGACCGTATCCCTTCTTGAGTTATGTAAATGTCTGATGCCTTTCGTCGTCAGATTGAGCAGTCTTTTTTCTTGAGTTCTCTTCCATGACCCTCTGAACGTCTGTATTTGCAAGAAACGCCGAGTTTACTCAAGCCATAATTATTGGAACTGCTGACTTCACAAATATCGGATTTCACAATTTTGGAACAAGATTTCGTCTTCTGACAGCTAAATTTGAAATTCTTTACGTCAAATACGTTTGAGTAGTTGTATCCGACAACGGCTTAGCGATAATGTATAAAATTCCTGGGACACGATGCAAGTAGGATTTGGTTCAACCGATATCACTATGTTATGCAGTAGCATATCCGACCGTCATACTTAGCCTTCGTGAGATACATCTGGTAGACTCACATTTTGCTGTGCTTTGTTGACAAGTTTTTATCCCAGTGACATGAAGGAAGACATCTAACCAATAAAATTATTGTTTTCATTGGAATTTTCACGTCAAACTAGCAGCATCTCCTCATACAGATGAAAACATATCGTAGTTTCGCAATGGATGAAATTGTTAGGAGATAATGGCTTTGTTATGAACAGTGTACTTGATGAAAAACCTCTAATAAATCTATGCGAAAGGATGAATATATCAGTAGCAAGCAGATAGAAATAAAAGCATGCTGCGTGGTCACGTCAACTGACCCATATTGTTTTCATACTATGATACTATGATTCGATGTTACGAATTCCAACTCCAAATAAAAGTCATGCTAAGATAAAAGCGGTTTTTAAGTACTCTCTTTATTAATCAACATCTGTTCTGAAATAAGAATAACCCGTTTTTCAATGGAAAACTGGAAATGATATCAATCTGACCACAGAGAGGCCCGAAATACTTTCGACTGAGTTATGCTGACAATGTTAGTCATTATTACGTATATAAATTATGAACATATTCTGGCTTATGGCCGCACCTTTATTGTAAAAATCTCTACTTTATTCTGTCACTAACTTCTGCGTCATACTATTAGTTTTGCACCGAAGGTTTCAAATGAATCGTTAATGATTCTTTTCTAGTGATTAATTTTCTGACATCTTTTTTCACTCACTTAAACGCAACATGCACTGGGGCTACCATACGTGGTTAGCTGGTTGCGTAGGTCAGTCATGGTTGAGAAAGCATGCGCACGCTCATGAACAATTATATTCCTTGTTTTTTTATATACCGGCAACAAACCAAGCCGTGAACAATCACAGTTTTGTCTTATTGATATCAAACACGATAGTATCTCCAGTGAGATAACATGTTCACATTATTCGGAAGTTTTATTCTTCTTGTTTGTGATGTCTCAAAATTCCTCAGATCGTCTCCAAAAAATGTAAGCTTTCACATTGGTAGCTTTTATTAAACGGATGTAAAATTTACCTACGGCTTTTCTTCAGAAGAAATAACAAGTGTTGGCATTCAAATGCATTGTGTTTTCCTATGTTAGAACACATATAGAGGGGATCATATTAAGGCTTTAGTTGACTTGTGAGCGCGGTAGTTAGTTCCCGTGAATGCGCGAAATACTGTTGCACAACACAGAGCCCGAACGACGAGCTCCCGCTGAAAAGGCAACTGCCGGACAATGAAATCAGTGTTCGTCAAGGAACAATTCAGGCATTGCGTTATTCTTATATTTATTCCCCTCTATCACTCGCCAGTCTTGCAATATTCCAAGAAAAGGGTTCTTAGTCTGTCTGAGTTCGCCGACTGGGGAAATCGACTGACAGAAGCTGTTTTCGAACCTGGGACAAAATAGATACAATTTTACTGTGATGATTTTTATGATCACATACTTGACAAGGTTACGTATGTAGACGAATGTTACACAACTAATGAGCTATAGTGAACTGTTTTTGGTTTAAATCGAATATTTCAAGCTGCGTGTGAGTAAAGTATGAAAATTGCGTGGGACGGTTATGGGGTAATCCACTCTGAGAACTTTATTCTGATACTAGGATGGGATTTTTTTAAAAACTGACGCTGAATAGGTAAAACCAGATTGAAGGAGATATACATCCCTGAAAACAAACAAAAGACTAAAGCGACAGCTAACCTCCATTATTGTAAAAGCGGAAGAAGTGGTAGGACTCATCACCCGAAACGTTTAGCGCAAGTGTTCACAGATATCAAGGTTACCCAACTTAAGAAAACGGTCCAAGAAATGTTTGATAGAGCATTTATCGATCTGTTTGTCAGTGACGTAACTTCCATCGGCAAAATGAAAAGCTATGAATACGCTTTCAAAAGAGCTGCGCATACGTGAGCACTTTTCTCGCTGTTTTTGTCTTGATTCGTATCGACTTCGACAGTAAAATACACTGATCGACAAACCTTTATCATAAAAAAATCAAACTTCTTCATCTGGTGTTTGGATACTGACATCCACTTGACAGTGAACTCACAACCTGTGCTGCTTATGAGTTCGTAGTTGGCTAAAGAAACTGAAAATACTCCCTGATGTATTTTTTGGGGTTGCGGATAAATAATTAAAATGTAATTCCATCATTATTATAGGCAATAAATAAACAAATATATCTAAACGCCTCTCGATCTTTGTCTCGAATGTTGAGTTCAGTTTATTTTGCTTCAAACTACAGATGTATCTTTAACGGATCAGTCGCCTTTGGCTGAAACGAAGACCGTCATATTATGATGCGATCGTGAATGCTGTTGATCATTTGGTCATGAATCGCAGGCTACATAATAATATTTGATTTCTGACGTAGCATACATTTAAAAAGCATGCACGATATACATCTTTCTGTATGGTAGGAAGCGCCTTGTAATGTCGTCAGTATTCGGCACAAATTAAATGGACACATAGTAGTCAGCAGCCGAAGAGAATGCATGGTATTGGAGCCTATCTGTTAAAGTATTATCCGTCTCACTCTGATTACTGTAAAAAAAGTTCAGTTCGATGATTGCAGCGATGTTCTTGGAATCCGTATAATAACCGCTGTTTATCCGTTGAGAAGGAATTTTTCCTCTCAAAGTAACCTAGCTTCAATCAGTTCCTCTGGATCTTTCTACCGTTTAGTGTTCGGGAGATGGTGAATCAATGTCAGACAGCCAACAAAACGCTGTATGAAGAGTTGATGGGTGGTGGGCTTCTTTACCACAAAGTATGCCGAACGAAAAGTTAAATCATGAACTGTCCGCTCAACTTGATCAGCAATATACTAACGGGCATTTGAACTCGTGATTATACGAAACCCATTTACAGTTGTCTTTAAATGGTGAGATTGGGACAAAATATAAATCGCAAGGCTAAAAAACAACGAATACAAGCAGTCAAAACGAGTAACGATTTGAGTACACAAATCGGAGATATTGTTCAGTTTCCCTCTAAGGTTCGCCAGTGAGCACAGATAATAAGTTATAGGTAAAGTTTTGAAAGTAAGTGTGAAAAATTATATCACGGAATTATTATGGGCAGTAAGCCCGAAGTAAAATATGGTATGAGCACGACCAAATCTGAAACACGAACTAAAGTCATTCCTTTTTACAGTTCAAGGTCGAAAACGTCAAATACATTCGAAAATGTAACACAAATACAAGTCCAGCACAATCACGAAAGCCACTGCAGCCCGACTGGGTTTAGAGGTTTTTTAATCTTGACATGGTTGACAAGTCAGGTTTTGTGAAAGTCTTTAACTAGCACTTTATTCATCTATCATATCACGACTGATGTCAGGTTCATTTCTTGTTTCTCAGTTGACTGTAAGCTACGGAACGTTGTGCCAGATTTGATTACCATGCCTGCGGTGTAGTGAATCGTGATCCACATCCAGGATCTCCACTATCCTTGTGCCACGTCGACCGTGGACTACCTCAGAGGATACCCGTAAATTGCTGCGGTTTCGTTAAACTACATCCGCTGACTTTAGACAAATCAAAGACGTTTGCTGAACTTGAAAGCCTGGTGACTTCGGCAGCATTCTTGTATTGAAGAAATAACCTCCACGTTCCAGTTTTTGAAGTGTGGATGGACTGACCGATATGATCGCACTGTTTAGCGTACGGACGAAGCTCTAGCTAAACTAGTAAATGGGGAATGTCCTAATGCCGTGAATAAACGACTGCCTCCTGGACCCTTCAGAAACTTCGTCATCTTTCAAAACATAAAATGACTGCCCTTGTCAAAAATCAACACTTGAGACACACCTTCACGTCTGAAAGCCTCAGGAATATTTTTCACTGTAAAATCTGCGTCATCGGATGTAGTGAAATATACTTCTGGCTAGGCAAAATGTGGACCTATAAAACTCAGTTTTTCTTTAGAAATAAGCCAATGATGAAATTTCGTGAAAGCACAAGCCAGAAGGCGCGCTTACACGAAAATTCATCATTGGAATGCGATGTTTACAAACCCATTTTCAGGTCTTTTGTGAAGTCACCTGATAATTCATACGTTTGTCTCGAATGTTACGAAGATGATATGGTGAAATATGGTCCCACAAAAAAATTCACTTCAGATGATTTATCTCGTTTTTGCTTTTTACAGTTGGCTTCAACCCATCGAAGCGCCTTCGCACTTCAACGTCTGCTAAATTTTTTTGATTAGTGAACTGATAAGGATTGTTTTATACTAGAACCTGGTCCAGTAGCTCTTACTCACTGTGCGACATCCTACAAAATTTGGTGAACTACCTTTCTCAGTTAAATATTTGCAGTACTGTTCCTGATTCATTTCCAAATTTCCTACTGAAATTCCGCCTAAAACTCATGTATCATCCAGTGGCGCTTTTTGAATTCCTATATGATCTCATTTTGCTTTTAATCTGATCTGAATGGAAACCAAATACTTACTCCTTTGCTTTCCACTTCAAAAATATTCCAATCTCACTACGAATGCTTCTTCTTCTGGGACTGTTGCAGTCCCAGAGACTGTGCTGCCGAACGAGGTTATTCTCAAACTATGTTCATGCCAAAATTTTCCGCGTAGTCACTACATCTCCAGTCGTGCACGTCCCACTGAAGTCCGTGAATCTGAGAGTTTACTAGTTGAACATATTCCTATCAGTCGCTGAAGATCGACTTGTTTTGTTTAAATGATTGCGTTGCTATTATTGCATGGTTTCATCTATTTAATCTTCGTGATTTGCATTCTGGTCACTCGAATATTTAGGAGGTAAAATGTTTCAACATATCCCACGTGTTATTAGGCCGGAAATGATCAACGTATTTCGTGGAAAGCAACGCAGTGTATTAAATGCACACGTAATATACACTTTCGACTGGCCCGTATCGTGTGAGTTCTTGGAAGGAATAAAAGCTGAAAATTGGCCCATTTCTAAAGAAAAACTGGGTTTTATAGGTCCACATTTTGCCTAGCCAGAAGTATATTTCACTACATCCGATGACGCAGATTTTACAGTGAAAAATATTCCTGAGGCTTTCAGACGTGAAGGTGTGTCTCAAGTGTTGATTTTTGACAAGGGCAGTCATTTTATGTTTTGAAAGATGACGAAGTTTCTGAAGGGTCCAGGAGGCAGTCGTTTATTCACGGCATTAGGACATTCCCCATTTACTAGTTTAGCTAGAGCTTCGTCCGTACGCTAAACAGTGCGATCATATCGGTCAGTCCATCCACACTTCAAAAACTGGAACGTGGAGGTTATTTCTTCAATACAAGAATGCTGCCGAAGTCACCAGGCTTTCAAGTTCAGCAAACGTCTTTGATTTGTCTAAAGTCAGCGGATGTAGTTTAACGAAACCGCAGCAATTTACGGGTATCCTCTGAGGTAGTCCACGGTCGACGTGGCACAAGGATAGTGGAGATCCTGGATGTGGATCACGATTCACTACACCGCAGGCATGGTAATCAAATCTGGCACAACGTTCCGTAGCTTACAGTCAACTGAGAAACAAGAAATGAACCTGACATCAGTCGTGATATGATAGATGAATAAACTGCTAGTTAAAGACTTTCACAAAACCTGACTTGTCAACCATGTCAAGATTAAAAACCTCTAAACTCAGTCGGGCTGCAGTGGCTTCCTTCCAAGAACTCACACGATACGGGCCAGTCGAAAGTGTATATTACGTGTGCATTTAATACACTGCGTTGCTTTCCACGAAATACGTTGATCATTTCCGGCCTAATAACACGTGGGATATGTTGAAACATTTTACCTCCTAAATATTCGAGTGACCAGAATGCAAATCACGAAGATTAAATAGATGAAACCATGCAATAATAGCAACGCAATCATTTAAACAAAACAAGTCGATCTTCAGCGACTGATAGGAATATGTTCAACTAGTAAACTCTCAGATTCACGGACTTCAGTGGGACGTGCACGACTGGAGATGTAGTGACTACGCGGAAAATTTTGGCATGAACATAGTTTGAGAATAACCTCGTTCGGCAGCACAGTCTCTGGGACTGCAACAGTCCCAGAAGAAGAAGCATTCGTAGTGAGATTGGAATATTTTTGAAGTGGAAAGCAAAGGAGTAAGTATTTGGTTTCCATTCAGATCAGATTAAAAGCAAAATGAGATCATATAGGAATTCAAAAAGCGCCACTGGATGATACATGAGTTTTAGGCGGAATTTCAGTAGGAAATTTGGAAATGAATCAGGAACAGTACTGCAAATATTTAACTGAGAAAGGTAGTTCACCAAATTTTGTAGGATGTCGCACAGTGAGTAAGAGCTACTGGACCAGGTTCTAGTATAAAACAATCCTTATCAGTTCACTAATCAAAAAAATTTAGCAGACGTTGAAGTGCGAAGGCGCTTCGATGGGTTGAAGCCAACTGTAAAAAGCAAAAACGAGATAAATCATCTGAAGTGAATTTTTTTGTGGGACCATATTTCACCATATCATCTTCGTAACATTCGAGACAAACGTATGAATTATCAGGTGACTTCACAAAAGACCTGAAAATGGGTTTGTAAACATCGCATTCCAATGATGAATTTTCGTGTAAGCGCGCCTTCTGGCTTGTGCTTTCACGAAATTTCATCATTGGCTTATTTCTAAAGAAAAACTGAGTTTTATAGGTCCACATTTTGCCTAGCCAGAAGTATATTTCACTACATCCGATGACGCAGATTTTACAGTGAAAAATATTCCTGAGGCTTTCAGACGTGAAGGTGTGTCTCAAGTGTTGATTTTTGACAAGGGCAGTCATTTTATGTTTTGAAAGATGACGAAGTTTCTGAAGGGTCCAGGAGGCAGTCGTTTATTCACGGCATTAGGACATTCCCCATTTACTAGTTTAGCTAGAGCTTCGTCCGTACGCTAAACAGTGCGATCATATCGGTCAGTCCATCCACACTTCAAAAACTGGAACGTGGAGGTTATTTCTTCAATACAAGAATGCTGCCGAAGTCACCAGGCTTTCAAGTTCAGCAAACGTCTTTGATTTGTCTAAAGTCAGCGGATGTAGTTTAACGAAACCGCAGCAATTTACGGGTATCCTCTGAGGTAGTCCACGGTCGACGTGGCACAGGGATAGTGGAGATCCTGGATGTGGATCACGATTCACTACACCGCAGGCATGGTAATCAAATCTGGCACAACGTTCCGTAGCTTACAGTCAACTGAGAAACAAGAAATGAACCTGACATCAGTCGTGATATGATAGATGAATAAACTGCTAGTTAAAGACTTTCACAAAACCTGACTTGTCAACCATGTCAAGATTAAAAAACCTCTAAACTCAGTCGGGCTGCAGTGGCTTTCGTGATTGTGCTGGACTTGTATTTGTGTTACATTTTCGAATGTATTTGACGTTTTCGACCTTGAACTGTAAAAAGGAATGACTTTAGTTCGTGTTTCAGATTTGGTCGTGCTCATACCATATTTTACTTCGGGCTTACTGCCCATAATAATTCCGTGATATAATTTTTCACACTTACTTTCAAAACTTTACCTATAACTTATTATCTGTGCTCACTGGCGAACCTTAGAGGGAAACTGAACAATATCTCCGATTTGTGTACTCAAATCGTTACTCGTTTTGACTGCTTGTATTCGTTGTTTTTTAGCCTTGCGATTTATATTTTGTCCCAATCTCACCATTTAAAGACAACTGTAAATGGGTTTCGTATAATCACGAGTTCAAATGCCCGTTAGTATATTGCTGATCAAGTTGAGCGGACAGTTCATGATTTAACTTTTCGTTCGGCATACTTTGTGGTAAAGAAGCCCACCACCCATCAACTCTTCATACAGCGTTTTGTTGGCTGTCTGACATTGATTCACCATCTCCCGAACACTAAACGGTAGAAAGATCCAGAGGAACTGATTGAAGCTAGGTTACTTTGAGAGGAAAAATTCCTTCTCAACGGATAAACAGCGGTTATTATACGGATTCCAAGAACATCGCTGCAATCATCGAACTGAACTTTTTTTACAGTAATCAGAGTGAGACGGATAATACTTTAACAGATAGGCTCCAATACCATGCATTCTCTTCGGCTGCTGACTACTATGTGTCCATTTAATTTGTGCCGAATACTGACGACATTACAAGGCGCTTCCTACCATACAGAAAGATGTATATCGTGCATGCTTTTTAAATGTATGCTACGTCAGAAATCAAATATTATTATGTAGCCTGCGATTCATGACCAAATGATCAACAGCATTCACGATCGCATCATAATATGACGGTCTTCGTTTCAGCCAAAGGCGACTGATCCGTTAAAGATACATCTGTAGTTTGAAGCAAAATAAACTGAACTCAACATTCGAGACAAAGATCGAGAGGCGTTTAGATATATTTGTTTATTTATTGCCTATAATAATGATGGAATTACATTTTAATTATTTATCCGCAACCCCAAAAAATACATCAGGGAGTATTTTCAGTTTCTTTAGCCAACTACGAACTCATAAGCAGCACAGGTTGTGAGTTCACTGTCAAGTGGATGTCAGTATCCAAACACCAGATGAAGAAGTTTTATTTTTTTATGATAAAGGTTTGTCGATCAGTGTATTTTACTGTCGAAGTCGATACGAATCAAGACAAAAACAGCGAGAAAAGTGCTCACGTATGCGCAGCTCTTTTGAAAGCGTATTCATAGCTTTTCATTTTGCCGATGGAAGTTACGTCACTGACAAACAGATCGATAAATGCTCTATCAAACATTTCTTGGACCGTTTTCTTAAGTTGGGTAACCTTGATATCTGTGAACACTTGCGCTAAACGTTTCGGGTGATGAGTCCTACCACTTCTTCCGCTTTTACAATAATGGAGGTTAGCTGTCGCTTTAGTCTTTTGTTTGTTTTCAGGGATGTATATCTCCTTCAATCTGGTTTTACCTATTCAGCGTCAGTTTTTAAAAAAATCCCATCCTAGTATCAGAATAAAGTTCTCAGAGTGGATTACCCCATAACCGTCCCACGCAATTTTCATACTTTACTCACACGCAGCTTGAAATATTCGATTTAAACCAAAAACAGTTCACTATAGCTCATTAGTTGTGTAACATTCGTCTACATACGTAACCTTGTCAAGTATGTGATCATAAAAATCATCACAGTAAAATTGTATCTATTTTGTCCCAGGTTCGAAAACAGCTTCTGTCAGTCGATTTCCCCAGTCGGCGAACTCAGACAGACTAAGAACCCTTTTCTTGGAATATTGCAAGACTGGCGAGTGATAGAGGGGAATAAATATAAGAATAACGCAATGCCTGAATTGTTCCTTGACGAACACTGATTTCATTGTCCGGCAGTTGCCTTTTCAGCGGGAGCTCGTCGTTCGGGCTCTGTGTTGTGCAACAGTATTTCGCGCATTCACGGGAACTAACTACCGCGCTCACAAGTCAACTAAAGCCTTAATATGATCCCCTCTATATGTGTTCTAACATAGGAAAACACAATGCATTTGAATGCCAACACTTGTTATTTCTTCTGAAGAAAAGCCGTAGGTAAATTTTACATCCGTTTAATAAAAGCTACCAATGTGAAAGCTTACATTTTTTGGAGACGATCTGAGGAATTTTGAGACATCACAAACAAGAAGAATAAAACTTCCGAATAATGTGAACATGTTATCTCACTGGAGATACTATCGTGTTTGATATCAATAAGACAAAACTGTGATTGTTCACGGCTTGGTTTGTTGCCGGTATATAAAAAAACAAGGAATATAATTGTTCATGAGCGTGCGCATGCTTTCTCAACCATGACTGACCTACGCAACCAGCTAACCACGTATGGTAGCCCCAGTGCATGTTGCGTTTAAGTGAGTGAAAAAAGATGTCAGAAAATTAATCACTAGAAAAGAATCATTAACGATTCATTTGAAACCTTCGGTGCAAAACTAATAGTATGACGCAGAAGTTAGTGACAGAATAACGTAGAGATTTTTACAATAAAGGTGCGGCCATAAGCCAGAATATGTTTATAATTTATACATTTGTTGCATGAGGTTTTGTGCAAATCTGCAGCGAGGCTCGCCCTTACTGCAGGCTTATTCGTAAGCTCGCGTTGCGCTTCTTGACTGGCACAGCAGTATATGTTTCTTTCATCGTGTCATTCGAATTTCAAGTATTTCATGAACACATCATATCAGCATGCCTTTATTGATAACATTAGTCGACTATTCCCCTGGTCCAAAATCGACCGTGGTCCTCCAGAATCACATATGTTTCAAAGCCAGGACCATTACGTCAATTTTGTATCACTTTTTGAATAGCTGTGCAACCCTCACCCACGGAAGCCTGTCACTATCTTCGACAACACAAGGCCAACAATACAACTGTCAATATGAAAAACGCTCCTCCCAAAGCCTGAAGATCTTCTGCACTCAAAATGGCTTAGGTAGCTGTCTTCGGGTACCCACCGTCGTGGGTGAACTTCTCCGAGGATCCTTCACTACTTGTATATAAACTGAAAATACCACCCTAAATGTTGCGTATTTCGTCACTTACCTCGTCAGTGAATAAATGAACGACCAAAAATTCATTCAAGTGAGTTTTTAATTTTTTTAAAAATACAAACCCACTGCTCGGTCAAGGCTCTCCACCGAAACTTGAATTCTGAGAATGTTGATTACAGCCGATCGCTTAGTTAGGTACCCACTTTATTGGAAGAATGTGATGCATCTAATGAAATAAATATCTCTCCGAACCTTTTTTCAACAGTTCTGAAGTGATTGAAAGAGTTGCGTTGTTTCGTATTTATCCTCTGATTAGATAAATAATCTCTACTCACTCTCTGGATGACATTTTTAAAAGTACTCAGATGAATTTGATTTTGTCAATTCATCTGTGATTATTCGGATGATAAAACAGAAAATTACATATACTCAAATATTGAACACTTCGGGTTGCAGTACGTTTTCACCACAAACCAGTCAAAATGTTCCGATTTTATCTGAACCCTTTCTGCTTCAACTAATCTGACGTCAACATGTAGTCGGTAATAGCAGCTCCGTTAGTCGACCTTATCAAGTACCCAGTGAAAACATGTCGTTGGGTTGGGAAACTGATATGTTTTCCATTGCAAATTCATAACTGTATGTATTTCCAGATTCTACAATCAATCCTGTTTACTTACATGTATTACTGAATCCCCTCACAGTAGCCTTTTTCACTTACATTGTTCTGTTGCGTGGTATAAAGACAATCACTCGTGTTCCACTACCCTCTCCTCATGAACAATGTATTAGGATATTTTATGCAGCTCAGCATGCACGCTTGCTCACGCTAGAAACTATCTCCTCCTAATTTTTCCCTCATTGGAGTGTGATTTCATTTTCAGTCTGACTAGCAAATGCTTCACTGCATGTGAATCTGTATCGAAACTGTTAATTTTTCGATGTGTACCTTTAGGCTATCTGTCCTACTTGTTCTCACCAAATGATAGTCTGTCGAATTGAAGCCTATTCCCTGGTGGTTACAAAGCATTGAACTACTAAGTTCAGGTCAGTGTAAAGTAACCAATAAAGAATGCAAGTTTTCTGAATGAGCCAATGAATAATGCCTGCTGCAAACACCATGGTCGTTTGTTTACCTTCTACCCCCCCCCCCTCCCTCATCTCCCAAGTCCCAATCTATTCTATTTCAGATTTCGCCAACAAATACCCGTTCGCTCGTTTTACCAAATAGTCGGAAAATTAAAAGGACCGTCCTACGCATCGTTGAGAAAGCACTTATCCGTGACCAGAGTGATCGGGCTTATATGTATAACACATCGGTAAGCATGACCCCAACTCTTGTTGGTGGTGGAATGCACTAATGAGGCTCAACAGATCAGGCCAGCTACCCTCGTTAGCTCCACCCCACTAGACCAGAACCTGAACTCAACTTCAGCATTGTTTATTCAGCTAAGGATACTATTCAATATCTCCGCATGTATCGCATCACCAGACTTGTTCACAAGTATATCCAATATTGTGGGGTATTCTATCAAAGGTAGCATACGAGCATATCGTGTGCAGGCTAAGGAATATTTTATGCTTCAAACCTTGATCGATTTGACGTTTCTTTAGAAAAAAACTTTGAAAATGCAGTGGGTAGGATTTTGAGTGCTGGTGATGTTAATATCCGCAATTCGTGTTAGCACTTTAAATGGATGAAGTCTGCGTGAACATCGAGAACCTTCGTAGAGTTACATCTGCGCACAGAACGGTTTGGGGATCCTTGAAAAACCTCACAGAAATCAGGAATTTTACTGACTGTAGACCATTATTCTCGTATGGTCCCGATTAAATTTACACGCAAATCGTTTACGATGATGAACACCTCATAACATATGCACTGGAGGAGCACTGGAAATGAGCAAGCGGCTTCAGTGTTCATTTCCTTCTAAAACGTATACATGGGCATGGGACGATAATTGTATGTGTACACCCTCGTTGTGGACTTTCTACGGCTTGGTATGAATGAATGATTTAAGGTTAGCATGGACCATTTCTGGAGGATATTTCTGCAGGTCTCACTAATTGTGGGAGCGAGGGGTGGGTGGAACTGAAAAAATCAAACAGAATGATTTATTTCACGGTTTTCGCAATTGAATAATTTACAAACGATTGTTTAATTTATAAATGTATCATCTAGTAAGGCAAAGAACACATTTATTTTTTTTTCCCCATATTTTGCAACAATAGCTTGCATATGAGGAAAAAACGTTACCAAAGCAGGAATGATGATGACACCCAATTTTAAATCAACAGTGTCTTCGTTGATGGGCTAACATGCTATCAGATTTTTCTTTAGAGCTTTAGTGGGCAGTTCTGTAGGACCTAGATTGAACGGATCATTTTAATCATTTCGTGCTAGAGGAAAAACGAATATGATCATTGGTGGCCGGCATATCGCAGCAAACGTTTCTCATTCACTCCGGTTTGGGAACCGGAAACCGAGAAAATGAGGAAAACATCCACTTCGTCTCACTATGCTTATTTTTATTTGCATTCTATCAGGGAGCTGTGAGATCGGTAAATGTTGACTCATATTAGGCAACTGTATAAAAAAATACTAAGTAGGAAAGTGCATACCTGATGGATTCGGATTTGACTTATTGGTACAGATCAATGGTTATGCAAATATGCGATATATTTTGAAATGGATTTACAGATATGTCAACGTAGGGAAATAATTGTTTCGAACAAAGGTGCCGCGGAAACGTCGTCCACAACCAACCGGAGCCCGTTTTATTGGTTGTTTTGTTTGAACTTCTTTATTTGCCTGGTGGAGAACATACACAGAACCGGTGTTACGAACGTGTATGGGTACACGTGAAACCACATTCGCGACCGAATTTCAATCATGTTCAAAATCACCATGCCAGATCATGCTGATCCATATCGACAAATACATGGATCCTTCTCCACTACCAGTTCGTGGAACTACCCATGAAGATGAATTTACCAATCAGTGTCATATTTAGTTAACTTAAAATTCACGAAGAGCTCTCAAACAACATCCTATGGTAATCTATTGGTTGACAAATTACGGGAATTTCCTAATGAAATCAGAACGGTCCTCGATAATTCATCTAAAACCAGTTGTAGATTGCTGAGCATGAGGAACACTTCCGGTCACGGTTATCCATCCAAGACTATCAGATTTCCCCTTGATTGGGAGAAAACAGTAATTTTGAAAAACAAAAATTGCTTGTAAACACAATTCCTAAAATTCCTACTCTTTCCTAGAAACCACTTCCCGTGGTAGTATTGACAGGGGTTCGACAAACAGTGTAATCAACAGATAGATTTTTACATTCTTCTTTTGCGAGCTTGCAGCCTATCCTCCCAGAATATGCAACATTCGTCCTCTATCCTTATAATATTCTGCTCTTTCAGGAGACCATTTGATACTTCTGCCATTTTTGAAAGGGTCAACCTATACACCATTATACAGCAACAAGCTCGAAATTGAAAATAATAGAAACACAGATTTGATTATCATCCTTGTTACGTATCATCTGCAGAGTATATCCATCCAGTCTACAGTGATTCTCAAAAACAGGGTTAACGACTACCAGCTAAGCTACTAACAATAAGGTTATCTGGACTACGTCAAGTGGCTTGTCAACATTCATTCCTCAGCAATGGCCAATGTCATAACCAAAACAGTAGTGAAAAGTAAACAGCCAATGGGGCCTCAGTGTCATAAAGAACAGGACTTTTAATGGATGTCACATCTATTGCACATCCCTGAACATGGGACATACTCGTGATCACTGTCTTTCATACTCGAATACGGTTGCCTTGGCTAGACCAGGCTAAAGCATTCCAGGCGATAAACAAAAGTGTTTGAATAAATATTCGAAGCAAAGCAAGTCTAAAGTGGCTAATTTGTCCTAGTATGTCCTTCAGTGATTCGGAAATGCGAGCAACCCTTTTAGTTTTGCAATCCGTAAAACTAACAGAAACAATGAGATTTTCAAAACCGTGAACAAGACTATGCAGTATTTTTCACATATCTCGTATTCTTCTGTGATTTCCGGCATTGATTTGATACTGTAATCGCACTTACTCGTTGGAACTTTGAACCCAGGGAAATATCGTGCCCTCCTAGATAAATGAAAGCACTGTGGAGCTGCACCATCCCATGCAAAGTGTATTCTGTATAGCACATTGATCCAGCCTTCTTCGAGACTCGATCACAGCGGTGAACGATTGAGCTTTGTACACCTAACAACCGTGCCATCTGGACTGTATCGAAACGGCCTATCAGTCTCCATCACTCGTCGATTAGCTACTACTGTGATGAGTTCTGTTTTTGTACAGTTTTGAAAATTAGCCGAGCACCGATTCTCACGTACTTTTATCAGAACTGGCAAAGTAGCAAAATTGAACTTGTCTTCGAATTGCCATCAAAAGCCTGTATTTATCATTTCGATGGATATATACTTCGCAGAACAAACGAGGTATCATTCAAGTTTTGACTACGAACGAACGGACGGACAAGCAAAACACCAAGTGAGATACGTATATGCTTATAGCCATAAGTTAAAGCCTTTGGTTCTCACTACTCGGCAGAGCATATTCTCATGATAATTCAATAAGTTTATCTTTATTGATTCCCGTTTCGATTATGACACGAGTGGTGCGGTTCTTCCGGTTGTGAATACTCAGGCGTATTCATCTCGGGCTCACGTAGAACACAACAGTGAAACATGAGCTGCTTTCAACGGTGGTTTTACAGCCGTCCCATTGAGAATATTTTCGCTACCTCAAAATAAGTGAGTTCTTTGGGCAATTGTTGAGGACAGCTAACCAGACACACAATGTGGTAGGTATAACATTAGTAGCAAAAGAAGACGGATTAGTTCCTTTTCGGTGAAATACCCTCAACAAATAAGGATGAGACCAATACAATTGATACAAGCAGAAAGCGGGTCAATCAGTTGACTGGACGTGGCCATTTCAAGTGTGATTTCGCAACCGGTACGCTGAACTGCTAGCTTGCAGCAGACATATGTGACCAAGGAAGGATAACTCTTTTCTCCGGGCCTAACGACAAAATATAGAAATCTCATTTGATAGAAAATTACGTTTTGTGTGAATAGAACTGGATAAGTAGTGCAGTTTTTAGACTCCTGGAATAAATCAACAATCATCTTTCGTTCTATTTGTTTCTGGAAGGGTGACAAAAAAGGGGTCGACTAGCGGCTGCTTGAGGATTTGAACCCGGAACAAATGGGTCTCAGTTTCACCGTGTTGAGCCTTTCAACCACCTCTGATGAAACATTTGACAGACTAATATTCTGGCATATCATTTCCCAATAACACTCTCTGTCAGAACCAGAAGTTGAGAAAAACAAACTTCAGTGAGTGGAGCACTGTTCGTAAAAACAGTTTTCCAATGATGAACAGGCATTTGCCTGAAGGATGCATCTCGGTGACTCCTAGGTTATCCACTCCAGCTTTCTTGAGAATCGACTTAGACCGGATATGTACTCAGGTATAGCGAACTAGCGATGCAGCCCAAATCAAGCTCCACGGCGATTGTATACCACACAAAGCAGAAATCAGCGCGCATGACATGCGGACGTTAATCAGAGCTAGACTGACACAACCCGACGGGGTACGCCGACAATTTTGTCATTACTACTGTCCGTCAAAACTAGTAACGGAGACAAATCGAGTCCGAAAGAAACCATTGGCTACTCGCGACTTCACACCAATCAGTGAACAATGAGTTGTTATTTTTAGAATCACAATATAGCAATATCATTTCCATCTCTGCGGTGCTTTGTTGTGGGCAATCAATTCCTTGACAAATGTCAAAAAAGAACCCATCAAGCTGATCAGCGGAACGTACACACGTGACGTACACACGTCCCTATAGGGATAGCTAGATTTCTTGGGGGCTAAATGAAGATATCGTAGGTTTGTTTAGGCTACGGTTGCTTTTGATGTCCGCGAAGTGGTCACCTCGCCATTTTTTTTTCTAGCCTCCGGGGTATTTATAGACCAAGAAATTTAGTAACAGTCAGCCGGTTTGAGTTCCTCTCCATAAAACACTCGCATGATTAAACCCATCCTGTAGTTTACAGTAATGGTCTGAAAAATCCCACTTAAAAATTTCTGGCTTTTATATCTTAAAGCCGAAAAGCGTTATACTGTTAAACATTTATCACATACCATACGGCAAGGTGCAGTAAATCATCAAAGAAAATTTCCAAGCATTGCATATTATGACAAGCATCCCACAGTATATTTTCAACATCCAGGTTGTTGGAAATGTTTCATCGCTTTCGATGAATGGGTAGAATTTTCCAACAGAATTGTATAGCCAGTTTCTTCCATGGATGAATTATGGAAGCTACCGGCGAGAAAGATTTTAAACACTACGATGTACTCAAATGATAAAATATGCAAAATGCACTGGAAAGGAAATTCCGCAGAGTTAAGAAAACTTTACGCTTATACACAAGCCTCATTTTCCGTTTCGTTCTGGATCTCTTCTCCCGGTAGATGGAGGCCGGAGCCCCAATGTACTGTTTGCAACCGTGATAACATTTGGTCAGAGCTTACAACGCTGAGTAAATTTCAGTGTTCGGGTCGACGATTTCTGTGAAAACAAGATACCAACAATGTGATTGAGTGGAATGAGATCAAACTATTCCGAGCTTTCCATCGAAGGTTCATTCCTGCCAACACCGACTGAGTGGCTCTATACCTAAATGATCCGCTCAGTATGGTATAGACAATGTTGCCTTTCACCGAGACTCAGACACGTGTGTGGAATGGGAATTAGTACCGCATCTCTGACTGATCCACTGACCATGATGGGCGATTCAGACCTTTCCGGTGGGTACTGTGCGTGTACATCAGAAAAAGCCCACAGACGGTAGTTTCGGTGGTCAGTCAAATGGCAGTTTTAAATACATGTGCTTCCACCGCATTATGCCAGTCACCAGTATTCAAAAAAGGATAGCGCCTGGAGGTTTCTTTTACCTCGCACGAAAACAAGGAAATATTCTGCCAGACAGACATTAGGACCGACGATGTTACAAATGCTATTTTGACATAAAAGCCTACTTGTCAAACAATAAAAAGATCAAAGTTGGGTGCTAACACTCTTTGAACCTTATACACTTTTGATTCACTTACTTCAGATCTTTGTTAGTCAGCTTCACTTCCAGTATGATGGGGATGAAACATGAAACAGCAAGTCCCACATTTGATTTTTTTATTTCTATTTGGTTCAAAAAAGGTTCATCAACTCTAAGTACCTGGTTCAAAGTTTGATTTACGTCATTCCTGTTGACAAGAAATTATGTCACGAAATGGATTATAGAAACTCTGCCCCTCTAAAAGTTCGTTTTTGCAGCTTGTACCTCAGGAATTTAGAAAATTCCGTTTAGTGTATGAACTGATTTACTTATTCTTCAAACCAATATATTTCGAGTAGAGGTAAACTACGCTACTTATGATGGGAACCTCATCGTATAAAATATTAAAATGGTCCACGGGAAATCACTTCAATCGGGAGGAATTTTTCTCTCCTGGGTTTCCTGATCCACGTGAAGCAGATCACAGAAGTACCAGAATGAAACCAGTTGAGAACCAGATTTGGCCTAAATCATGAAGAAACTGTATAAGAGGACGGATAACAATCATCAGATCGGTAGTAAAAAAAGAAGTTTAGTTTACATTGTATAAGTTGTATAGGCTTTATACCATAAAACTCTATAGATAACGCGGATTCAAGCCTGTTTTTACGAATAACCTTTTTATCATTCTAGTATGAGCCCACAGAGGTTTAAAAGTATTCCATGTAATTGTCGCAAAAATTGACCACTGGTAGTATTGCGCAGTGGAGGATCTCGCAAACAGCGAACTCCTCACCTGAGTATATCTATTTGGGCTTATGAAAGCATACTTTTTTCTAATTCCTACCACATAAACTTAGTACGGTGAAGTAGAAATGGACATTACGGAGTCTAACCAAGTAGATGTGCAATCGGTAGCTGAAGGATGCTGTGCGGTAATTACAGGATTGCGCATAGGGGGCCGGCTGAACTAATGCATCGTTTGAATGACCGGAGCAGCCCCCTCAAAATATGGTTAAAGTTATTTTTGTGATTGTATAACGTTTCTTTTCTTTTGGGACTTTCATGTGCAAAACTATTATTTGAAGTTGACTTAGTGTTCATAATACCCAGCGAAGACAAACAGAAAACGTTCAGTTCTTGTTGATATTATAAACCCAAGCTGATCGTGCATTATAGGTCAACATGAATTCAAATAAAGGTTCATTGTTTTGTCTCAGCGTATCACCACCTGGGCTCAACCAAGTTAGCTGTGATGATTCCAGTTAGGCAAACATCCGGATCAACTGAAGCTGGTTGCCTTTTATACTTCAGGGGTTTCACTGCAGAATACACATAAACAAACAACTAAATTTACATTTTTTACATCACAGTTATTTTTGATGAGGAGTCGATATTTCAATCAAAATAAAGAACCCCATCAATCAGAGACAAAGCATATAATTTTGGCCAATGAGCTTCACGTATATGTCGCAAACCTCTATTGAGCAATGGAGGTGACTCCTGTGGAATGACGATCTTATCTCAGCTGAGAACTGCTGAATTCAACACCACTATGGATAACATGTTTAGGGACTAAGTGCTCAGCTCAGTGAGCACAAGCCTAGGTAACGACGACAGATTTTCTGTTTATACACTCCTGGTAGGCACTCCTAATTCTTATTTGATACAGACTTAAACATCGAGCATCCTGAGTGCAGGAATAACACATTAGATGCGTCTGCTTTTACAAGACTGCCGGACGGAAAATAGTTATTCAGACTTAACCCATAGACCCTCGCAGCTTCATGGTTCCATTCTTCTCCCCGAACCTCAGTTCGATGGAATGCTGTCTGACATCTGATTGACAAAAACTTCAATACCAAATGAGGGTGAGGCCGCTTCAGTAAAAAAAGCGATAAAATTATCATAGGTGCAAAGCTGACTGTAGCGAATAGCAAAAAAAGTGGCCCTTTAGGTAGAGGCGCACTCTCCTTGGGGTTCCTATTTTCATTCAGAATGATGATCTACAGCGGAATGATGTAATGTGACATATGGTCACACCCGGATGTTTTTCGTCGGGCGGGCCGTCTTCCAGGAATCCGACATAACACGGTGGTTAGTTCCCAGTTAATAAGAGGGTTAATTTATCAGTATTTTATGCTGAGACGCTACTCACATGTCCAATGACCCAAGGCGGCGGTTATTTTTTCATTCGCGTATTTCTTCATTCACTTGTTTTCTTATGGGTTAGTTATGACGATTGTCTTGCTTGAGAGATTTGCACACAATGACGCGATGCAGTAGGGAATCAATCCGCACAGTCAATATGGCAATTTCGGGTTTGATTGTGAGCCAAGTAAATTATGACTCAGTCAAAAAGTGCTAAACGAAGGATCAGTTACGATTCTCGCATACAGAACCGCATCGGCACAGCAGCGGAAAAGCAAAGCAACGTTTAAAGTCAACAGATTACTCCCTCATGTGAACTAGTCCGAGGCCTCGTCATTGTATTACTTGGCTGCAGGTAAGCAGCACAGTTCAGAAACCATGGATACCAATAAAACAACGGTCTATCCATTTTTGTTGGATGCCTGTATTTGATTACAAGTAGATTTGAGTGCTTTATCAGATACACAGTTACCCTTGCACACATTTCAAGTCACTACAAAAAGGGATTGCAGAAGGAATCTTGAAATCGGAAAAATAGCCGCTGCAAAATATTTGCACCCCGCCTCATTTTCAGTTACGGGTCTAGTAGATTTATTTGACGAACATCAATGCGATTTCCAATGAATCATTTCGACTTCACTCTGAAGCTGGTCACCAACCGGTATCAGGTAACAAATCAGTGGATAGAAGATTTATTGAAACCTGTTTGCGCAGACCTTACCAAGTACAGCTTAAGAGACACTTTTCAATTGTTATGTACCTCAAAAATATTAGGCATTCCGAGGAAGAATCTCCTCCAAGAAAACACCACATCACAGTTTACGAGCTTTCCGCTTTCGCAAAATGTGGATTTCCTATGTGAATCCATGAATGAGGTCAGAAATAAATGAGCAGATAATCTGATGGAACTTTTGCTACTTTCTGTTCCTATTGAACAGGTTTTTCTACCGACAAAGTGAAGGTATCCTCGTGAATTCCCCTCTGGGCCCAAGGTCAGCGGACTTGTGCTTGAAAATGAAATGTCTCAGCAAGCCAGGGAAAGCTTTGCTCGTTACACCCCCTGCACGGACACTATATTCTCTTTTTTAGATCAAGGCAGTATGGTATCTAACATCCTAGAATAATCCAACAATATCCTAGACTCGCGGGCTTTCACGACGGCACTGGCAACCGAAAACAACTTGGATTTTCTCGATGCATTGAAAACAAGACTAGATGGGAAAACCAACGGCGGGTCGGTGGTTAACCGACATGCACAGGCCGATATATGACTCTTCAGAGCTTCAAGCCATTTCCTCATAAATCAAATTTCGTACGATATCAGGCACTCATTGCCCTTAAAAACTGCTCAGAAGAGACTTCGCAAGACAAACTAGGGTTCGTTCTACAGTTTCACGAGCGCCGTCTACCTCGGAAAATTTGTGTAAAATACCATAGAAAGGTAGTTGCCTTGAGAGCCGTCTTCCTGTTTACCAGAGAAGGAACTTTTCCTGAAAGTATCGTTGGAGTAGATGCACTTTTAATTCGTCGGTCTTTTTTGGCTTCCACAATATAATTTAGTTCAATGACATTCCAGCGAAAGAAGACACTGGACGATGAGTCAGGATGACAAATAGGCCACTTTACATACGGAGTGCGCACTTGAACAGGATTGCACGTGTATTCAGTCAGTTAATCAGTCTGTCAACCAATCGATTGGTTGCCCGAGCGTTCGGCGTACAAAATTGGGTCGGCTTCACACTTCAGGATGAAATCCTCTGCTTCTTGCCACAGAATTTCACGTGTGTAGAAGGATGCTGATTGCCCCACTAATGTCCAATATCTGGCTGATTTGATTTCATTGGAACTTTGTGTCTGGAATTGTTTGATGTTACCTGGATCAAATGTGTGGCCTGAATCTATCAGACGGGCGAGGATGGAACATGATAATACTCTAGTTCCTCTGTATTCCTCATTCCGTACTTCGTTCCTCTTTTGGCGACAGTGATGAGCTGAAAATGAAATCACCGAAACAATGTGTCAGCCTACACCCTGCCTTTTATTAATAAAGGTGTTTACTTGTCAGCATTATCAAAGGAAACGTGGTTAATAAAATTTATACAATAGAAATAATATCTGTGGAGTCCCCTGTCAAAGGTCAAATCCTGATAAGCAGTGCTTGAAATAGGTTTTGCCCCGAAAATCATCACTGAGTCTCATTGAAAAGACGTTTACCAAAATGACAGATGCATTCTTCTCAGTGTACTCAATGTGAGAGCGGCTGTTTATTCTACCCTAAAACTAGTTGTCATTCGAACGTGAAGAGGAATTCACCATGGAGATTGTGCCAGGAATATTAACAGTTACGGGTTCGTTGAATTACCGTGTGCCCCGTATATGAGACAGGAAACATTGGACGGAGACTGGTGATACTCGAACTTTTTACTTGCTATCCAAAAAAACGGAGAATGCTCAAACCACAAATGCACTATTTATTGAAAAACATGGTAAAATATGTTCAGGGGGCAGTTATTTGAGGGGGTAGAAATATAATTTTTATAATAAAGCTGATACGATTTACTGGATGTGAGATCAAACAGAATAAGTCTTAATAAGTTTTCGCTTTCGCACTCAGCTGAGGGATAAACTCAGGATTTATCTCCCCAAAAGTGAAAAAACCTACTTGTGACCGTGTTCATCTATCGCTTGTTGCTTTATTTAAATACCATAAATTTACCAGACACCATACACTGGCAAAATCTAAGTGAAGATGTGATGATGCTCCAAAGTAATTGGCATATGCTACCTCTGAGGTGCCTGCTGACTTTGATTAGCAAGTAGTAGAGCTATCCCCAGTCGAATGAAATTTACTCTCCTGCCTATGTCCACTGGGGATAACGAGCCCATCAGTGCCACTCAGATAACGTTCATTACACAACGGTTGTCATTCTTTTTAGTAATAATTCAATTCTGATCTACGAGCATCGTAATACTCCCCTCGAACATTTCTGATTCTTTACTCTGAGAATTGGTTAAAAATGGTTTTCTCTTACAGTTTCTTGTTTTATTCGATCAGGAGGAAGGGCTTAACAAGGCCCAAGAGAAAATGTAGAGTGCTTTCAGAATAAATGCTTTCTTTACGATGGTGAGATTGTTTTCTGACGATCAAACTAACGAGAATTTCGTATGGATCAAGTAAAATTGCTTCATCCAGCATCCGAATTTTTTTCTCCTCACGGGTACCAAGGGTTCCTCATGGACTTCTGATGGATAAATATAACGGAAAATATCTTTATTCGATTCCGTTTGCCGCTTATTCATATGATGCTCAAATAACAATCGTTTCTATCTGACCTAATAGATAATCGCATATTTCGTCATTAGTGATTCTCCATGGATATGGAGGACCTTTGTGTGATGGAAGTGATTAGAAACTTCATGGACTTTCTGCATTATTATTTTAGTGGTCATAAAAATGAACAACTCTATGAGGAACGAAACGATTTATTCAAAAATCCACACAACATATAAATACTAAAATCCTCTCTAATCATTTTATCCAGTATACAATTTTCGATGATTGGTTGTGGTGGGAAGTGATCATATTCCACTTCTTCCTCGAAGAAGAAATCCATGATTTTCGATGCTGATCGTTTCACGGAGCTGGGTTTTGGACAGTGCGAAACAGCTCTGTACAGGTACTGGTCAAAAAATTCATTGTGAACTAACTGATCTAGCCTGGCGGTCAGGTTTCAGAGTTGATTACGAAAATCAGTGGGGGCTCCGTCGATGTGCATTTCTGATCTTTCCCGACAATAGTCCTACAAGTTGACACCACATTCACTGTAAACAGTGGTGGATTCAGCTTTGATCCTTCCTGACCAGCCGTGTCGTTTAGTTTCGAGGATATGTTGAACAAGTAAGTTTGAAGATAAAACAAGGATTTCAAGTGGGATTCACCACTACTGACGGTAACTATAAGGTAGATTTCCGTTGTTCAGTTGAATGGAAACTGAGTCTGTAAAATCACGTCATTTACAGTTCAAATGCTCTTCATAGGTGCTTTGGATCCTGAAACATCTTGCGGGCTAGGAATACACAAAGCAAAGCTGAAGTTAGAAACTATTTGGGAGAGAAAAACGCGGCTGACGGAATACAAGTGCCAGGGGCTGCAGATAATTTCAGGTGAACAAATCAGAAGACAATATGACATCAATATGCACGCATTTGAACTGCTCGAGTATCTTATTTTAAAATGTAGCTTTCGCAGTTTATCGAACGCGGTACTGAATGTGAGTTGTCCATCTTTGATCGGTGTTCAGACTACCACCTAGAGACTAGACAGGGCTTCGCTCTGGATAATGATTGAGTGCAGAGAAAGGCGGTTTCTGTAAGGAGGAAAGAACAAAAATTGTTTAAATTGCAAAAAGTGGGAGAGAGAACATGGCACCCTGGAGTACTCCCCCAATATAGGAGAAAGGGTATGAAACATTTGAACCCAACCTTGGTTTTCTGCATTTTATTCTGAAAGTAATCAGACCACCGAGAAAATTGTTGAAGGAATAATTCAACTTTCCGGGCATCTGAAGAGGAAGCTAATGGGATGCCAAATTAAATATTCGGTGACAACCCAGACGCGCAGTTGATAGGTCGGGCGGATCTGTTTTGGGCTAGGCGATGGAGTGGACTGAGGAGAAGCAGCGTCAAGAAATGACAATTTGGGTTTGTTGGGCAACTATTTAGGATCCGAAGGTACATTCAGACGGGTTTGAAAAGCGAGAAACATGACCTGTTTAGCCATTCTTCATGTTGCCGGTGAGACTGTTTTCATACAAAAGCATGTCCCTGTGCCTTTTGGTTTACGACCCTTGGAAACGCGTTTTATGGTGAATCGCCACCCAATATCAGGGATGGACCAGCTCATTAGGAAACGCGAGTTGCGTACAGTCGTCATAACCACTTTATCGAGAATAACTTTTGTGTGTAGAGACGATTTTGTAGCCGGAAACGTTTATACCACATATGACGCATTCACACGTGTTTCACGTACGATAAATCTTTTAAATGCGATAATTGTAAATACATCACAATTTGATTTTGGTATTTTCGTCCTTTAGGTTATCCATTAGTGCATACATGGCAAGACTGAATGACTGACATCCTTGAACGCATCAGTGGACCTAGTCGGTGAAAAATGTTTTATATATATTTGGTTCAATGATTATTTGCATGCGATAAACAGAGAAAACTGACATCATCATCTATGATTACCTGCCTAAATTGCAGTCCATATTTGCCGTACTGCCTGTTTCCTGAAGTAAGCATATATGTGCAGTAGTGAAATGGAATAATATACGGTAAAAAAGATAGAATTTGGGTCATATCTTGTCCAAAGCATTGAATAATTCAAATGTGAACCTGTTTTCAGAATCCAATATGACCAAAAACGTCGCACTGAAAAACACAATAAGTCCGCTTGTTTAGGAGCTGTTGGTAGATTTTGATAATAAAATAATTCATTCCTTGGATTGGGTAATTACTACACCATCAAATTCAGGCAACAAATGGTATACTTATAAACCTGTTACCATAGAAAGAGCTCACATGCGTGTTCTGTTGCCGTGAAATATATGCGAATGCGATATAATGAATGAATAACAATTATGAAATGCTGGGTCGACTTCGATGGGAAGGACGCGACAAGAAAGTAAGTAGTGATAGATCTATCGTTGAGCTCATCTCCCTGGCTTCTGGGCTCTGGTTTCGAACACGTTCAACCCTAAAGATATTCAAAATAATAGTAATTTTACTTCCTATTTCCGCATAGGACATCATTTACCATCACCTTGTTTTCACGTTATCCTCTCTGGTTTATTTACCCAAAGTGACACCAGGAAACCTTTCCACTGGAAATGAACTCAAACATTTTTCGAAAAAGGATATTCAGATTAGCGTTAATCATTGGAGCATGGCACCCTAAATTTCCGCATGCTGTTGAATAAAACGAATTCAACCTTTTTTTCGGCAAAGGTTCCGTAATAACATTCGACTCAAAAGCATCAAGTATGACCTTTCCATAACATATTAAGGGCCATATTCCCTCTGTTGTACAGACAATTGCGAGTTCCCGTCTGTACACTGGCAGAAATTTGAGAAAGTGGTTTTTGTAAATCTGTCTGAAGCAAGCCACAAAAAAGATAAACTTCGGCATAGACTTCTGATATTACTTAAGCAGGAATCTAATATGCACATAAGTAAGCATCTTCTTCATGATGGGCCTTTGAAAGCAGCTACCCGTCGATTATACAGCACCTCCAGAATGAAGAAAGACATTATTGAGAGAAATATGCTAGCTTAAGGGAAGGCTGTTATTTTCGAAATATTGTTTGAATATTACTAACGACGATATCACGAAACATTTATTGATTTATGCAAATGTGTGAGTAGTATGGGTTTACTTGTATCATTTTTCGAACTAATTCACCAAAACTGGTAATACCGTTCACATTACATTTCGTAGACAGACATATTAGAATAAAATTGACAAATTTGCTTTTTCGGCAATAAAGAATTAATTAAAATTGGGACTTCCATCATGTTTATCCCAAAAAACCAAGGAAGCCCTCAACCAATTTGTTCCGAAATCCTAGGGGTTGGGGTTGGCTATTTCGTCGTCAATCCAATTGTGAAAAGTTGAAGAATACAAGCGGACCAAATGTCTGATACTGCGCATCTGTGTTGTGTTCTTAATAATTGTTGTTGTGCTTGGGAAAGTTAAATGTGCTGTTTTTACCTCACAGTCTCAGATTCCGCCGTGGTTGTGGCTGACAGGTATTACCAAGATAAAAATCTTCTGCAATTGGATATTGAACCAAGGTGTGAAAAGAGACCACAAGGATGATTTCTACAAAACATTGCCACCTCCTGCTAGTTAGGCAGATGTACAGCCATGTAGTTCTGCAATAACCGTACCATGTGTGACAAAAACTTGCTTAGCAAACAACCGTACGCGTCAGTTTTGACAATACCTGTTTTTTAATATACAAATATATAATGTTTATATATAGCGAGAGAGGAAGAGAAAGGGGGGGAGGGAACGGATGCAAACGGTTTACCTGGTACTCAGTGTGTTAGCTTTTGGAGAGTCTACAACTTACTTTTAGATTAAAATTTATACAAGTAGCTTGTGTGGATGTATAAATTGATTTGGTATGTACAAATATGTTCCGTAGACTGATGAAATCCTCTGCTCGATATCATATTCATTTAGCCAAAAATGAACTAGGGTGAATTGTCATATTTTAAAATCATTTAGAACGGGCCGCTGGGACAAATTCGTTTTTCAAAGTTACCGTGGGGTTCTTCAAACCGAATTAGTTCATGATTTGCTGTTAGCTGAAATGCCCTAGTTCAGTGTTATCATTTATTTACCTCCTTTGAGAGGGAACTGAGTCTCCAATAAGCTGTCTTTCACGGGATAGGTTTTTGTGTCCAACTACACTTTGCCACAAGAATGGATTTCTCAGGTGTCAAAAATCAATTTGTTTTCAATTTTTCAGAAGAAACCTCTGGGTTTGATACGGGAATTTACGACTGGAATCAGAATTCCAATTGTATTCGGCCATTTCATAGGTAAAACACAAGGTGATATGCAGCTCTCCTTGGAATATTCGAGAAAGATCCCAAAGATCCGAGCTTATTCTGTATAAAGTATCACGAGCTAATTAAAGTAAATGTGTTTTCATTTCAATGAACGAACATCCTTTTTTTAAGTGACTTATTTCCACTCAATAATTCGACAACAGAGAGCAAGCAGGCATCACACGAGAATCCGTTCGTGTGAATGTTCTTAGATTTGGATATTTTTTGAAAGCAAATTTAATCTCAGAATGAGTTTCTACTGGGCTTTGCTGGACAGTAGGCTTTCCACTCAGAAATAAGGTTTCAGAAGAATCACCCTCAAAAACGCTTTTAGGAGTGGCAGAACACCAGTTTGGTTTCTGCATATTCGGCCAATTAACATGAAAATAGTTTCTTTCTTTGTTTTGTTCTGATTCCCTTATTTAATGGAGACCTTGGCAACTCACATAGAAACGACTATTTTCTCTGATTTTGGTACCTTCATTTTTTTGTTATAATTTTTTTGGCAGCCGACAACTGTTCTTTACACAACCGGCATAATTGGGACTTGAACTGACCAAGGGATCAGCATGTTTAATTTGGTTAAATTTTGAACCCCGTAGTTTCTTTGCTTACAAATTTAAAGTCATAACTTACTTTATCTAGGAGACAGTAAAAAGAAGCCATTAGGAGATTTCTCAATAATTATACCGTACAGAAGGGTGAACTGTGTCAATGGATACCTTGCAAACATGAACGAGTTAATTGCGTGTGCACAAAAAAGTCTGTATGGCCCTACAATGTAAGAACATTTGCGTTGCATGCAGTCACGCACACAGGAAACTCCCTTTTATCTAGCGTCGAACAAAACTTAAAACTCTTTGGATAAATGGATCACTCGCAATTACGGAGAAAAGGAAATATGATATGCTCAGACAGGCTCCTAATATTTGTGGACTCGTCACCAGATTAGGAAACAAACTGGCAATACTCGTGAAAAAAAGCCTTTTTAATAATACGTGATCCCAGCTCATTCGTTCTCTGTTGCCGGTGATAGAATTTCCTTCAGTCCCCTTTCAAGGGTTTTCAGTGTATCAGCTGCGAACATCGGGCATTTAGATGTCAAGTACCAATTGAACTGCAGCACTTGAAAACTGGTTATTTAAAGTCATATAAAATGTTCGCACAAGATACTCTATTGTTCCTCAATATAAAAATGTACAAATTGGCTGTGCAAGTCACTTAGGTGGGTACAACCAAACAGAGTTGCCACCGAAATTTTCCGTGTTCATTACTTTGGGAAAACAAAACACTGATTTGAGTCCATAACCTTCCCTAATCCATGAATTTATTAACGGGAATTCGCTGTAATACATCGACAGTATTTATCGGTAATATATTTTGAACGGGAAAAAATTGGTCCCGGTCTCAATCAACAGTGGTAGGGCAACCGTGTGACTGATACGGACTTTAGATTATCTCGTTGGGAACGAGTAAAGAACACATAGATATTCATTTACCATACTGTCATCGGCTGACTTTTTTCACATTTTCTTGAGCACACTATATTTATAAATCACCCTTTACTGCGAGATAGATATGAGCCCATAATCCAAGTAAATTATTCGGAGACAATTAGTGGCAAGAAACAGTGCTCTAGATTGGTCATATTCGTTACCAACAACTGTTTGGTTTTTATAAATATATCAAGTAACAAAGCAGAGAGATGTTAATTGCGTCAGAACCGAGATGGGTTCGGAATGTATCGAGAAAATCAATTCGTCATGTGAAACGTTAGGGTAAAATTGAATATTTATTAACACAGCGTTGTCGAAATCGTTGGTAGGTTGTCGTCGCCTCGGTCACCAAATGTAACGTTTTTCGAGACTGGTTTTACAACCGTTTTATTTCGGTTGCATTTAAGCAATGCATTTTTACCAGATATTTATTTCACCCTCGGTTGACTTTGGGCTTATTATACCTTTCAGCTTCCTTCGTGCGTACTTCTTGAACACAGGGGTACAGATGAATCAACCAACGTGTGTAAAAATCACTTGTGAAATAATATGCCAAGAGTAACCACTGAATATACCGAAGATACTGTAAAGTCATATAATTCCAGTGATAGATCGGAGTTTCTCTATTAGCCGAAAACCACTCAAAACCTTTTCGCATCCTGAAAAAAGCTCAAGCACCTCAAATGTTATGCCCACAGGAAAAGACCATTGTTAATGCTTTGAAAATTTATCGACATCATGTGATATACGATTCTGTTTTCCTCTATGTTACCTACAGTTTGAAAAACTCACCATTAGCAGTTGCTCTAGAGCAATGATGATATGATGTTGTGAATTCGTCGAGCTTCCAAAAGCAATATTATTATTGGGATGATGTTTTATGTGTTATACGGGTTTGCTTGCACGGTACCTGGTGAATCGGTGTAAATGTAAGCAATTTTTTGACTCGATATCTGTTTGAATCTAAACATACACACCACACGTAAATTGCAGTACCAAACAAATTCCACCAGGGAGCTACAAAACTACACTTATGTATTTTGACACTGGAAAAGTATGTATTGATGTAAACTGATACTACAATACTTGATATTTGGCACTGTGACACTACCTGTATTTTAAATGCATGCAGTAGGAATAACATCTGAATCGTCTGGAGCCAACCTGTAGAAAAAACAAACCTATCACGATCATGGATAGAGTTGACAATAATCATTATCCCTGCTGTTGATGTCTTTCATTTTCAGAATTTACTACCTTCATATTATGCGGGGGATTCCGTTTTATTTTTGTAGTTTATTCATTCAAGAAGCAGAATGGAGATGTACTGGATTAGACTGTTTGTTGTTGGGATTAGGCATGAAAGAGAACCACAGATAAAGCTACGAAATATTTGGACTGAAGCAATACACAATCACTTTCCAGACTCTGAATATCATTCTGTAATTTGCTGATTCGGTCCACTGATGTCCATGTAGCCTATATCGGAATGAAATGTATGAACAGAGAGTTACTCTCCCTCTGATGAGGTCCAAACTTGATGTCAGTGTATTGCCACAATCTATGACCTCATTCAAGATGTAATCAGGTACTTTCAGCAAGCCGATTTTTGAGGCAACGTCCATTACCGTAACACGATGGGAAATGGACGCTGGAGACCGATGATCAGCGGTGAGTCAAAAGCCAACTGGACTTGCTTTTTGTTCTTTTGACGTTGAAAATAATTTATTGTAATGGCCTGATATTCAAGTCCTTAAGGATGTGTGTTTACCCACATCGTGTTTCTTGATTATGAGATGCTTCGAATTTCACTATCACCTCGATAACTGATGGTGTCAAAAGGCGATCGATAAGAATGATACCTGTGCAGTTTCTAGCCAAAGATTGACACTCGGGGAGAAATGCTTGATATGGGATATTCATCGAAAAATACCATTATATTCCATTGAAAAGATGCTAAAGAAACCATCTCCCCTCTTCCATGAAGGTGTCAGTCAGTGAAATCCTATGGTATAAATAAGCACACTGTATGAACTTCAGGATAAAAATTCGTTGATAATGTCGATCTTCGCCAACCAGTTCGGCTCAAGATGAACGTCGTGTGCATCAACAGAATTGCACGAATTATGCTACCAAACCAGCTGGTGAATTCCCCTATTTATGTACCCACTTAGACATTTTAGACATGCCACTGTCAATGATAATCCATGACAATTCACGTACCTTGTACAAGCATTCCAGTTCCTCGTGTGTCATGTGCTCCTACCCGAAGACGAAAATAAAGACCATATCATTTGGACTGAGAGGGTTTTCTTAAAATAGAGACTCCGATATGGTTTGAGCTTATCATCTCGCCTATCAATGTCAGCCGAACATTGTCTCCTCACCACAATATTTGCCGTGACTGATAAGATTTGTCTATGCTGACTGTTGGATGTTTCATTACAGAGTGGATTGGAAAGTAAATCTCGCTTGATAACACATCTCCCGGTTGTTCAAATTCCAGCCTTCCTATCTAGAAATGAACCGTTTCAATTTCTTTGTTTATTCTGATTTAAATCGAATAGCCCGTCAAATTAGATCAGGGAACCTTGGCTTATGAGATGGTTACCATTTGCACTATGGTTTGTGCACAAAAAGTTGAGCAGGTTCTAACCGCAACAGAGTTTACGTTTGGCTGTTCGGAGCTCCGAGAATTGTCAAACGAGATATGTTTTGTTGATTATATGGATGATTTTACAAGAAATCTACTTCCACGGGGTGAGAAAAATGTCACTGCTAATCAAGTTGATAAGGTTAATGTGACTTGATACCGAAGACTGTATGCTCTAAAGTGTTTATATTTTCCCATTCAGTCGTGAATAGGAAGGGAATTATTATTATTTTAAATGAAACCATCTCCTAGTTATCCCATGTGCTCGAATGTATATATACTCCAAAGAAACTGATTTCTGGTACGACTGAAATGTCCTCAGATTTTGGCTGGCTTAGGATGTACTCAAGCTAGCGGTGAGTCAATCAATCCTTGAGAATGTTTCCATTGCCTGTTATGGACAGCTTGAGATGACCAAACTGTTTGTTCTAGTAAGGGAACCATGACTAAATGTATGTTGTCAGCCTCAATTTAGTCTGACCAGAGGGTCCCTGTAACACTCGTTTTGGTCTCTTCATTCGTATCACCTCCTTAAATGAGCTACTTGTGAAAGTAAATGTCACAATATTTGAGAACGATTTTACCACTATATACGATGCGTAACATCAGGTGGTCCGTAAGACAGTCATCTCAGTTCTCTCAGTTTTGAAACTGTTTCGTCTAAAGCCGTTTTTTCCTTGCGGTCGCCTTTCCCACACGCGAATCCTCTTGCAACTCATGCTCATTTGCACAGAAGGAAACTGCTGAATTATACACAACTAAGCGCAAAAAAGACAAATTTAACACACGAGAGTGGCCGAAATAAGAAACTTGCTAACTGTTTTTCTCCGTGAGCAAAAAATAGTTTGAGAAGGAATGGCTGGGTGGTCGTTGGTGATGAAATACAATGCAGTAAGGCAAACTAAGTAGTTCAGTATGCATATTCACGAACATTTGTTCTACGTTCCAAACATTGTCCACAAAAGCATGTTTCATTTTGCCACCTCTGTATGAAATCTATCTATTTGGTGAGGTACGATGAACCAGGGAATGATCATGAATCGTCAGTTTTTGGTGAATATTGTAATTATGAAGGTGATTGCTTTGTAACAATGCTTCATAGAAAAATAAATCATTCTACCAATTTATGAGCTATTGGTTGTCAAATATTTGGGAAATTCAGTTGCTCTATTTAGGGAGTACTTTTGATTACCTGGTTTGGAAGAGCCAGATATCGAAAGAACGGATTGTGCACTTCACGAACTCTCAAATAGAACTTGATTTAGTTTGTTTCTGTGCGTCACTTTCACGCCTCGGTGAAAAGGAGATTCCCAAGAACCTCTATAACTGTTTGTGATATCTAAGTGAGCTCCTCAACAAATTACCTCACACTCTTTTTTCTCTGAATAATTTTACCAAACAACCATATCCTCCTGATACCTACATGAAACTCCCGTTTGATCTCACTTTGTCTGAGCTGTTGAAGTGACTCAAGCGATTTTTAAAAATGAATAATAATTGTAAAGAATGTTCAAAGTGAACGTCAAATCCGCGGACTCAAATACTTCATGTCATAGTGTTTGGAATGTCTCACAACGAAACATTCATTTCATAAAAAAGAATTTTTTTAAGTCGTTACTTTCAAAGATCGTCACAGTTGTGCGATGAATGCGTGCTTTCGGAGCGAAATCTGCTCCCAATGAGAGTAAGCATTTTTTCCTTTTAAGATTAGAGGCAAAAGCCATTGCGCCGCCAGATGCTCTTTTCCAAGACGTTCGCTGTAACCTGTTATATTTCTCAGTAGAGTCAGTGGTACTTGAAAAAGGTCTATTTTTTCATGGAATATGTATACCCTTCAGTTGATCGACGAGAACTCAGTAGAACACGATAACCCACCACGGTGAAAGATCGGCTTTAGAGTGGGAAGCACCCAATTGTCACCACGCATTAAGTAAAGAGGGGAATTGCCATGTTACACGCAATTTACCTGCCAACACTAGCAACTAGCAAGCCATAAGCATTGTAACTGGATCGGAAGCCTCATGATGGACAAAATGTAGAAAACGCAGTTTGAGACATCAAAAGGCTGTTTTCTAACAGTCAGGAATATCCATGGATCACCTCATCAAAACGCATCTTATATGAAAGCACACCACATAAGTCAGTTAGCAACATCTATGAACTATGGTTTTACTCCGATTTTTGTTAGTCGCGTAAAGGTAACGTAGGAAGAGTAAAACCAACAATAAGTCAGAAAAAAAACCGATTTGTAAGTCCGTCCGCACTTTGATTCTCGATTTTGTTGGTCACATCTGTATGACTGTTTAATTATCGTCATCCTCTAACTAGAGGAGAAGTCAAAAGTGTGAGGACTTAATTTCCTATCATCAACACATAGGACAGCTACCGGCAAAGCGATTTCTGAGCAGGGTTACGGAGGGACATGATAAGAACTGTATCGTGAGAGGAAGAAATATCACAAACGAAACAGAAGTCTCTTACTTAGTTTGCACTGCTACAGTTTTACCCCTCTCCATCCAAGATTTCATTTACATTTCACGAATTTAATTTGGGTCCTTTGCATTCAAAAATAACCAAAGTGAAGTTGTGCTTGTTGGTGTTCTTTTATAGATAGTGGTATACAACTTCAAAACCTGAGCATATAAAATGCCTGTACATAAATCATCTACTAAAGCAGAGGCTTTATTAGAGTGCTTACTGAATTTGGGAAGAGGTCTATACACAAACTACAGGTCAACTTACTTTTTAGAGTGTCTTTTGAGTGTAAGTTAATGAATGACAGTGAAATTCTTGTAACAAAGAACATTTTGTACTCGTGTACGGTTTACAAATCTACTGCATTTTTCTGAATCTCAGAGAACGCGGAACACGGTCGCAGTCTAGTCACATCAGGTTCACGAGTTCTTTTCAACTATGCAAGGAAATCGTCTCACCGGCCGAAAATTCATAAGCAGCATTGATATCCGGGTTGGCTTATTTTGGTTATCAAATAATTGGTGATGGTTTAATCCATAACTCATGTACATATTTCATTACATTTGTGCCTTTCAGGAAGTAAAGAATGTTTCAAATAGATGAAACTGCGGTACTCAAGGATTGTTGAATATTGGCTTTTTGTCTGCTTTATTCTACAAGAACATACTCTATTGGGATGTGGGCCGGAGATGTCACTTGGTAAACTATTTCTGATCATATCAATAAAAAGGAAAAGATTTCAAAATCTTTTTCCACAGGCGGTTTCCGAAGCATATAATTTTATCAACCGGGTCACAATTGGTAATTAGGGGCGATAATTCGGGCCAAACGAAGAAAACGCTTCATCAGACAATCATTCATAAGTGAATAACACAGCTCAGTCTCCCTGAGCTCACGGAATGCGTACCAACCGTGTGCCTTATGCGATCAAAAACATTTTCACAAACTATTTGCTCATTCTTTCCCAAGAGTGTCTCAGCAAATGTCACATGGAAACTAGTTCTAATCGGGAACCGGAAGAACAGGAAAATTCAGATTCCTTGTGAAAATATTTTTGTCCCTTCAAACGTTTCATGATTGGCACTCTTTTCTGTGCTGATCATCCGAGATTGTTAGTCAGTCCCTGAGAGAAATTGATAAGATTTAGAAACGGAAGTGAAATATTGGTGAAATTTTGTATACAGTTTTCCTGCCATCCTCAGTAAGATTAATGATGTATATTCTAACTTCGTTCACTGTATGTATTATTTATACAGTTTGGTTCTGCTCTACTGTTCGGCACAGCTTTTGTTTTATTTTCATTGAGTTTATGGGGCGGCAGGATGTTTTGCCTATCCTGATTGGTGATGAAATAATTTTATCTGGAATTATCCGTGGCAATTTTGTGCATTTCCCCCATTTTATCGTTGTATATTTGCATCTGAATATTTGTACCTTTTTATATTCACAACCAATATAATTTTGGTTGCGGTAGGTTTGATCATTATTCCAATCATAAACAGTCAGATAACCCACGTATACCACATCGACTGGAACGTTCCCTTCCTTCCTGTTTGAAACAGTGGTTGAGACAGTCTTTCAACCGCTCAACGGTAGTTATGAAATTGATGGTTTTCTGCGGAAGTTTTAGGATGAACGTGAAGTCGATTACCTAAAATACGCACATAAAAATGGTTCTTGCAAGAGCAAATGTTTGGTCCGGGTTTTGATGGAGAGTGAAACCCACTGTTCTACAGGGCATTCACTTACTGAGTAATAATTCCCAGAAAGGTTGGGTGGACTGTATTCTTGGTGGCGAATATTGGTAATCGGAAGAAACAAGCGAACCCTATCGTTCTTTAGAGCAATAATCAATTCTTGAATCAAGTTCTCATCTGCAAACAGCTTAAGCGCAAATAGCAGTAGGAACTGATGACAAAACTATTCGATTACTTGCTGGAGAAGCTGATAATGCTTGACGGTTAAAATAGTAAAAATGTTCTATAGCTGCCCTGTGCGACCGCCCTGCAGTCTGATTTGATTCCCATGTTATCACGCAACCTGCTGAAGTGTTGTCAATGATAAAGCAGTTCAACATGAATACATTTCCTTCTGGCCACAAGTTTCCAAAACAATTAGAAAGTGGATCTTTTGGTACTGTTTACGCAGGATAATTTCACTTTGTCTTGTCAAAGTAGCTAAAGCAGTCCCGATACCGGTCTAAGTGGATAAGAAGAATAAATAAAAGAGACAAACCTAAGTGCATCCTAGGGAAGTTATGCAACACCTGCATTCTCAAATTCCACTGGGTGATCAACGACTCCACGTAAGATTTAAGGAAACTATAAATTGCTATCCATGTTAAGTTATGTTAACATGCTGGTTTACATTTTCACATCAAATGATACCACCGGTACCCTGTTTTGCTTACGTAGATAATTAAGCATCATTACTTGGGAGAAAAAGAAAATTTGAGTTTGCACAGGGGAAGTGGGCTAGTGTTCTTTTTTCTGTGGTGTTGGTACCCCAATGGTTTGGAAAGGTTGCCACTTTGGCCCCAGTTTCATGTCCGACTGACGGTACTGTTTGAGTGCTTTCTTATTAGCAGACTGGCGTGCTCACATCTTTGAGTCAATCGTAGACAAACATGGAAATGCAATGCATCCCACACCTTGTCTTTATCCGCTCTCAGCTTCGAATGTATACGGACCGAAGAAGGCGGTTTGCAAATCGTGCACATTATTATCCTTCGATAGGGAATAATCGATGGCCGACTATACCTCACTCCCCGAAACAGTTAGATAAAACTCCACTATTCTTTGTCAATATTCATATTCACATTGTGTTGGAACTTGCATATAAATAAGAAAATTGTTTCGAAGTCGGTACGAAGGCTACTCAATCACGGAACCTAACGACACACTATCTTTGATGTAAAACCCACCTTTCTGACGTTCAGTTTGCATCACTTGGCTAATTTTCAGAAAAGAAATGTAACTGTTAACTCTCCCTGGTAAAATCTATCACCAAGGTTCTTCATGCAATGATCGGTGTTTGTCCCACTTTCTCAGCCTTGAAATTGATTTTACAAATTGTTCTTCAATTCACAAACTCCAAAAATCTTAGACCTTTTTGCCAGATAGCTATAGAGTCATGGAGACAATACTCCGATTAAGAGGAATAACTTGCGCGAAATATGAACAACTTCGCCCAGCTGGAACGCTCTTCGCATGATTAAAGAGTTGACAACGGCTTTAGTTCAGCTCAATTTTCACCATCCAGAAAGCTTTCCTGTTTCCGCGGTAATGCACATTGCGTCCCTTTAGAACCATGCTTTACCGATTTTATTCGACTAATATTGAGCAGTGAAAGTATTTATTGGCAACCTTGAAAGCAAAAGCAGAATATATTTGGGTCATTATTCGCGGTAAAATGAAAATCGCGGCATATAAAAAGTGCTTTTCCTATACTTCAGAAACTCGATAATCAAAGAAATTTGGAGCGCTTTTGTAGAGATAATCGGCAGAATCCTGTTCAAATTATTTTCCTGTAAAGGTGAAAGCTAGTATTTTACCTATGGATGGGTATACTTTCTGTAAAGTAAAATGTCTATCAAAACTGCTGCACTGACTATTTATTTCCGAAAGATAAGGGAAAGACAAAATCCAAACCGAAGAAAGGCTCACAAAGAGATCAGGATGTTCAAATCTGGAAGCGTTTTATTTTAGATGAATTGACTCGACAACAGAACAAGGGCTTTCCTTCAAAGACGTGAAATGAGTTGACGGTTGGAATTCTGCTAAGAAGACCCTCATCATATGGCAGCAGAGATGATCTCCTACATTTCAGTTGCCGACACAAATCAGCTGTCCACACAGGCACACTAGTTGAAAGTAGACGGGTGTTTAACGGAGCAAACGTTACGCGGATGGAATGTGTAAACGAATGGAAAAGTGTAGTCACAGAGGATTCACTAATCAAATCACTTGGTATGGAAAGCGGTTAAATCCAACTACTACGCGGAACCAGACAGTGGGGTAGCCCTAGCTACACTACCATACCACATGCTCTGGTAAGTAAAACAAAACACTAAATTACAATCACGACTCTGATCCACGAAAACTTCTCAGAAATACTACCAGCCTAAATCCGTCATTGTAAAAATATAGTTTGCACTGTTTATTTTCCCGTAAGCCTACTAAGATGACGGTTTCACTGTTTCTTCGGGAAAGAATCCCAATGTTACTAAGTGAATTCAAAGAATTTTGCGCGAACATGCTTGAGAAACCTTGCCTCGATAACTATTTCTGTTGATCAAACAATCGTATGACTTTAACTTAGATAACTTCAAAGATAGCGAGGCCAATTTTATAGATTTATGGAATATTATTCGCGTTGGATCTGTCCCGCGGTAGTCATCAGTTGACATTTTTTATTCTATTCGATCTTCTGTTCTACCCCGACTATGCACAGTCGACAAAGAAACCGAAGGAAGGATTCTGTGTCAACTGATTTTATCTGCCTTCAGGCAGAGGATCGTGAGTTTTCGAAATGAAATGTACTAGTGTCCATTCGGAAAGTATTACAGCATTTCCTTCCTGTCCAAGGTAATAGTTAGAAAACAGTTTGGGATGTTCCCGTATTCAAACTTATTTGTACGCTTTCCATTGAGAGAACATCACATTTCATAAATAAATATCTGTTACCTGGTGATATTTTCTCATATTTCAAACAAAGTCTCCGGAATGAATATTATCTCGGTCCGTCTAGAATAAAAATTATTTTGTTCATGTGTATGCTGCTACTAAAACCAACCAAAGATATATGAAATCATCAAGTTGTTTCTGATAATTCTGCAAAGGGTACATTATTTTGCTGTTTCCCTGAATAATGTAAAAATCAGTGTCATGTACCACAGAAGGCTGCGGCACCATAGACGTGTGAGTAAACGGGCCTACTGAATGGGTCGTATAACAGCGCCTGAACGTTGGAATTGACTTGCCATCAATGTGGATGGACATCATAAATACAACACTGAACTTGGAGAAAATTTGATTAGTGCAACCTTCCCGGTTTGGATACAAGAACTCATACGGATTTCTGTGAAACATAACTTTCGGAACATATCTGTAAAGGAGCGGTCAAACTAAATGTGTGACGTAGAAATTTCTTTCGAAACGCATGGCTTAACTCATCTGAATCGTGATCAGAGCTGAGTGCGAATAAAGAGGTCACCCGCATCGCGTAATAGAACTGAGAATAAAACAGGATAAGGTTCGAACCTCTTCTGAACACAAATATTCTTGACCTCTACCGAGTGGGATCGTGGGCATCGAATAATTCCCTCGTTTTGGGGCTCCTCTGTGCGCCAGGTTTACAATACGTCTGTCCAACAATTGCACATGGAACACAAAGTGAGCTTTGTTAAATGGTAATTTATGATCGTCATCTGGTATATATATATATATAAATATATATATATATATAAATGAATATATGTATATGTATATATATATATATATATATAATATCAATAATCTTTCGTAAAACTGTATTGCAATTAGTATCCGTTTCAGTTGAAAACGTATTACCATTTTGGAGAACGAGGTGGGTTCATTGGAGAAAACTATCGATAATTTGTGGGGTGCTCAGCGTCGGTAAATATGTGTCTAACCGCGATATGTGATCTGCAGCGAACTAAGCATTTACTGTGAACGTTCCGTCTGTGGTCGGTGAATCGGCTCGTAAAATAACAGAATTCTCTATATCACTTATCCCTGTTGACCAAATACCCTAGCAATCTCTTGCAGTTATGTGTCTGACTAGGTTCCGGACAAAACACTTCAACGGGTATATTTTAGTCTGAGCTGGAACTAAACGATCACCTCTCCATATGGCCAATTATCTATGAAGAAAAACCTTAACATCCAACCTCCCAACCACATCCACTTTTGATTTCCGGGATGCTCTCCGAGAAATTCACCCCTTCGATGGTTTTTGTATGTTGTGTATATTCAAGATCTTGTTTCTGAAGATAAACGCCAAGAACTCGCAATGTGAACTTGGTGAATCTACGACCAGTGTCTACATCTGTGGGCGACCAGTAAGTTTTCTAGGAATACGTAGTGGTTGCCTCAACATTACGCTTGTGATGTGCTGCTAACTATCCACTCGGGGCTGTTATTCAATGTTATATTCTTTTCATTTCTCCTGCAATTGAAATACCCATTCTTTGGAATTCTGAACTGTTCGCAGCCACTGAAGTGATCAGCGCGCATACCCTTATACGAACTATCCACATGGGTCAGTATTTGAAATGTTTATCAAAATGCATCTGAATCAGCATCTTGAGCAATCTTTCTAGAAGCATAAGACAACTAATTTGACGATAACTACAAGAATGACACCGACAAACAAACGCAATATCTTCTCAGTCGCAAGCCGTAAGTAAGCCCATCTGCAGACAAGTATTGCTGATTCAGTTATGCATTTGCGGCCAAAACAAACAATACACTTCAAATTCTGGTACTCTGAATGGTACAGTAATGGATACTTCAGCCATTAGGAGGGTAACACTTGATCATTATAGCAGACGTTCTGGTCTGCTATTGTTCCACTATTCAGATGTCTTTTACTGAGAGCTGAAGGCAGATAAATTCCATTACTTTTGTATTTTTTTGGGTTGAAAGTCTGAATACTTTGGCCCTAATCCCTGTGTAAATATGGTGACCAAATAGATCATACTGATTTACACAGGAATAATACACTTTTGTTTTGTTATATTTTAACGAGAACTTTATCCAATCAAGCTCATGAGAGACATTCTAGAAGTCTCTTTTGAGACTCTGTATTAAATATCGTAAATAAAGTTAAATATGTTCCCTAACTCAGAAAAGTTTGTGCGGCATGACATCCTGGTTTCCGAGTTAGAATGACAAAAATGAGGAACTAGCGACATATGTGAGATGGTGCTCAGAGTATGCACGTGGGACTTGAAGCAACACGTTCATCTGCTTTGAGTGTTTGTGTGTCATCCGAAACAGACTTTCATCAGTGAAGCAGTAAGAAATAAACTACGCCCATAATGTTGTTACCGATAAACCGGAAGCGGGCTAACAACACGTGGATGACAGTGACGTCGTTAGGATCTTAATGGGATATACTGTGCTTGGAGGATCTAAGTGATAGCACAAAACAAGGCTAGAATAATGAACTGAGGGGTTGAAAAAGTGTATAACAAAAAGCTAATCCTAAGCATGAAAACTGATAGTAAATTTAAGGGAAAGATATGTGGAGCCTCGATTTCTTTCAGAACTGCAGATGTATCCATAGCCTCTTCTGACAGCATTCATGAAGCTTTATTCATGGTCGAACTCGTTCTTTTAAAGTGCATATCAACGGACAAGACTTCGACTAAACCTTGCGGTTCACCAGGGAAGAGGAGTGAGCGGCATATATAGGTTCATAGGCTGAATGATCACAATTAGGTCAACAAGACGTAAGAAGCGGCTGGATTGAAAGTTGTTCGATCGCAAGCGGAGCTAACTCAGGTACGTCAAGTCGAACTCAAGGCTGGAGCAGTCCATTATGAATGGCTCCGGTTGATATTATCAGTATGTAAGTGGTTGAGAAAGAAAATGGTTAAAAATCTTGTTGGCAAATTTTGCAAAGGTACCGTTTGACGGTACAAAGCAAATAAAGTAAAACTGAATTCCCACACGATTTGCCGCAAATACCTTCCTGAGTAGAAATTGATCCAATTTTGTGTTTGAAAATTACGACGCTGCCTCGTGAGATTGCACACCAGTTTGCCCGAAGACAGGAAGAATAAGGTCTTCTCTTTGTGATTCGGAAGACCCTCTGAGAGAACAGTGAAACTGCAGTCCTGTGAAGTGGAAGCCGTTACTTCAGTGTTCGAGCATCCTAATCCGAAAACGACATCCCTCTTTCACCGTCGTTGTCTACATTTTAATAAGGGTTCATTATTGTTGGTCTTGTGTTAGTAATTTGATATGTCACTTCGAAATTTTCCGCTCGTGATTGACACTTGACTCGTTCCTACAATGCTGTAATAAACATTGCTAAGCGTCAATTTATCACTTTATTTGTATTATGAGTTTATGTGTCACATTGTAGCATACGTGACTCGCTAGTGCAAGCCACAGATCCGTACAATAGTCAACGTGCGATTTTATTTGTGGTGGTATGTAGAACTACGACCTCGGAAGCTGACTCGTTCTGACTTTGGATTATCAACGGTATAGGTTCTTGTAGTGTGCTGTCTTACTAGAGTGAATCCACAGTTGAAATTCACCAATTTACAAGAAGATAAATGAAGATGAATATAAAATGGGTTTTCGTAAATTGTAATCAGAGATTAACAGAATTAATTTCCCCCAATTGAAGGTTTATTACCGGAAAAGGTGATTCGTTGTATGTTAAACACAAAAAAGGTAGAAACAAAAAAGCTTATCCAGGTTCGAGGGATGGTTTGTTATCACTGATGCTACTAACAAGAACCGGCTGAATGAGTAGCTTCAATAAACGCTTCAGATACTCAATCGGTGAAAGGCTCACTAAACTTGTTTGATTCGGTGACTAAGAAAGTGTAGTAAGCGGAGAAAAATCACATCATCACCTCGCGCGTCGGCAGCTGTAAAGACATTCATAATTGTCTTGATGTTCGGTTCAATATTCAGGCCATTGTGAGAAATTAGAAAGAGAGATAATAGAAACAGTGATAAATGAATGCAGTTGGAATAATTGTCGCGCAACATGTTTGAAGTGTGTTGTTTTTTATGTGGAACACAACAACTAAATGAAAAACACTCAAACAAGGTTTGGTGATTGGATTAGATCAGATTATGGTTCCTCGTGGCTCTTTCGACATTTTTAGCCGCATATGTGAATTCAGATGGTCCATTAGCCCGAAGCCAGTTCCTGGTAATCTGCTTTGCCTAGAAAAATATTACGCACCTATTTTTGTATCCAATCCAAGTCTTCAGAAGTCTCATAGGATGTCAACAAGTGGAAAACCACTGAGCGGTCGAGAGTTGCTGTTTGCTTGTGTAAATAATCATGTTACTGCTTTCCGAAGTCAGAAATATGGAAAGAAACCAGATCAGCAATCAAGCAGTGTGGTTCCTGAAAATCCTCGCTGTAGCTTACCGCTTTTGAATTGTTCCATGCCCACACATTTGTTTTCTTTAAAATACCCGATTCCACTGATTTTTAGGAGGAAGATCTGGTGGACTGTAAAAGGAAAAAAAATATAAAACATCACGCTTACCAATCAACAACGATTTATGATCAATCATCACTCATCTAATAATCGACATCCATAAGGTGAACTGCAACAATACGTGAAGTCTTTCTTTAAACTCACACAAATCTCGTTCATGGTTGACTGGTAATAATATTCAGAAGAGTATTTTAATACAACATACCGCACGAAGTTCATGTGCATCCCTAAACTGTATTATGAAAATGTTGAAGCATTTCCACGTTGATTCCGAATTTTCTTCCCAAAGTGATACAACCCTGAGGTCTTTTTGGACGAACCATTTCCATTGTGAACATATACGATGAGGACCGTATTGGTCACAGCAAATTGTAAATTGGAGAGTATAAATTCACTACAGCAATAAATCTGGGATCCGAAACCCCACAAAACATTCGTCTTCTAGGTTGATACATACCATTCGAAAATTGTCAAGATGCTGGTGCAGGGAAGGACCATGCTGTTCTAATGAGCGATTTCTCGTTGAGTTCTGCTGAATGCATGTACCTGTAATTGTCTATGTTTTGTGGTCCCAGTGCCGAACACCTCTCTCTATAAGTTCCCATCTTACTGGCTATAAGGTGAAAATTACCACCCCATTTACCGTCCCCGTTGCTTTGGAGCTACAGAAAACGTTTTTGTCATAGACATCTACCAAGTTGACCAAGTCACTCTATGATGGGAGAGTTTACTTTCATTGACAACGTAAAACATGTTTTATTCCCATGGGAGAGTTATCATGAAATTATTTTCACAACATGTCCAGTTCCTGGTTACACAAAACTGAGTCATCCAGCAATCATGCCGCGATTCAACCTAACCAATATTATTATTTTCTCGCAGCTGGTTTTGAGTGAGTAAGAAACTGCAGACAAAGAACTGTTCAACACAACCCTCTCATGTCACTTTGAATTTTGAACTTACAGATGCAGTAGGATAATTTTTTGTTGGATATAGTATTATTGACGGATAAATAGGCCTAAATTCAAGATGAGGCTGATTTTATGGAGATAAGACAAGGGCAGATCATTTTAGGAAAATTTCATTTTGGTCAACATTTCATAGACAAGTACTTAGACATCGGTATTCAGTAGTGAAATCAGTGGAGTTATACCTTCGTCACCACTTTAGTCCAAAGGTGCCCCTTTTACTCTTGTTCAATAAACCAGAGAAGAATTTAATCCACTTATTGTTCTTCCCAAAGAAATAAATTTGCCGTATTCACCATTTACTGTATTTTCCAAAGTACCAAGAATTAGACAGTCTCAAGTCGTACTCTATGCAGTTGATTACCATTTTCCGTCTGCATATTTGCAGACATATTCAAGAAAGTGATATTTTCTATTCACCATGAGCAAATAGGAATATCCGTCTTCACCACCATATATAAGTCATTAAACTCTGCAAGGGGTCGAAAAACATACAAACAGGTGATTTCTTCGTGATCAGCCCTACCCGCTGTTTCCTTTCGATGCACTCAACATTTCCAATCGAAAATGAATTCAATGTAGTGTTTTTGTTTAAAGGCTGCGAGTTCAGTTTTGCCAACGACCATCTCTCAAAACACGAAGAGAAATAAACTAGGGTTTCAGTAGTACCAACTTATTTCTGTACCTAAAAAAACCAAATTAAAAAACAGTAGTGACATTTCTATTCAGTATTTTACAGATACTAATATTGAATATGGTCTGAATTTCACCGTACTGTTGCACGAATAATTAGCTCGGATTTAGATCAACAGTAATGTTTGCTCCCGAAACCGAAATAGACCTGTGTTTTCCGAAATGGCTATAGTTAGATTTTCTGGAACGAAGATGAACATCAAAGTGAAACTGGACTTTTTGAGAAACGGATTCCATGCCTCCTGTTAAGTCCTGTTGATCACTCTAGGATGTTAATCGGTATGCTTCTCAATGAATTCATAAAGAATTCCCAATGTTGTATACCTTTTTACGGTTCCACTGGCAAAATAGTTGAATGTCCGAACTGAAGCACATGATTCCACCATTGCAAATATTTCAATTAGTTGAGACGAAGAATTGAGTGGATACGAGCTACAGTCACCAGGCTCTTATTTTCTGGCACTAAGGAATGCAGATATTGTGTCATTCGCGATCTTGCTCAGTTACAGACACTTTTAACAAACAAACCGGAAGTTGAAATGAACGATCTTATCTCATGTGGATTTTTCCATTTTTGGAGTAACTTCCTTTTGACTATTTGCTTTTGTCTCGTATTGTCTTTGGTTCACTGATAATATCAATTTTTAATTGCAATATTTCAGGAAAGTGGTTAGTAAGAAACTGGGCTGCTGTTAAGGCAGCCCATGAACCCCACAAAAGAACGGTATAGAGTATTTCCATGGAAACCAGTTAAACACCGAAAGTAACCGGCTTTTGTTGTAATAACAGTGATATTATTAGTGACAAAAATGGTGTTAGTACCAGAGGAGTGTAGTGTGCCAAGCATTAGACGAGTAAAGGCTTGAATGGCAGTAATGATGGATTTCAGATAGAATCAAAATATAAAATGATCCCTAGGCAGAGAAAACGGCAAAATGTGTAATAGACGGAAACCGAAGGAGTGACGACACGCCATGATGGTCACTATATACATGTGATACGGATGAGTTGTTGAAATGTACACATACGATTTTCGAGAATGAGCTGCATTCATAATTAATGTCATTTCGTGAGTTTTTCTGGTTCCAGCTACTATGGTTATAGTACAAGTAGTATTATTTGTTGTAGTAATAGTGGTAGTCGTAGTTCATTGGAGTGTAAATAGTACTCATCCGAGTGCTAAGCAGTTGATTGCTCGAAGCTCAATATGGATGACTCATCGATAATGAGTATGACGTGACAGGGAGCGAAAGCAACGAGGAGGAGCAAGGTATTTGGGGGTGAGTGTTCGTGCGTAATACAGCTTATCTTCGGGTTGACCATGTTGACATAGAAGGATATGCTTAGTGCCGGTAGCTCATAATATGTAATATGCAAGCCACATATGGATTGTAGAAGGATCCAAGTAAAAAGGAGACAATACAGAGGATTAACACGAGTCTCGGTTACCGAAGATTGTTTTCTTGGGAGAAAGCTAGCCCTGCGGAGAAATTCGGACTAGAATACCACGAGTGACTTTTGATGGCAAAGCCTGCTATGATCACAAGAGCAGTATTATCATAGGGGAAAAAATTGAGAATCACCGTTTTCTTTTTCAGTGTGAATTTTTCATATGCAGTCTAAAACTTGGTAAGGTAACAGGATTAATTTTTTAGGGTTACTAGTAAAACAACGGCTGTATCTGTTTCCGAAAACCAATAATAAACGGTATGGTGGTCTCTATGCAATCAAGAACTGCTTCATGATGCCACTAGAGATCATTCATTGATGCATTGCTTTACACTAAATGAACTCAGCGTTCACTTCCAATTTATTCTTTCAATTGGGGCTTTTTGCCTGATTAGAACTTGCAAGATTTGTGTTATCCTCCAGAAACCACTGGAAGAACTCAGTGTAAGCCACCTACAATCTACCAACAATGGCCGGTTAAACCGAAGAACTGTGCAATTTTACAGAGCAAAACACTGCATTCTCTTATCATATAGGCAACTAGAAGGTAGCTGCAACCAAATAAGGTCGTCCATCTGCAAGCGAGAGCAAAAACGTTTTATTTATTCTCCAAACATTATTATATACATCTGAATTAGGTAAAACCTTTGTGACCTAATTTATAAAAGGATTCAATTTGACAATTATCGAAGTGTTATGAATCAAATCTCACAGCTGTTTGGACGTCAGTCAAAAATTCAGTATTCGAAATACCAATTATTTCATATAAAGATGTATGCATAGACTCCTTTCTGAGCTTTTTCCACCCAGAAATTACCTACCGGCCTACTGTATACACGGCAGTCAGAATATCAGAATCCTTTTCTCCTGAACCTCACCGGAGACTTACACAAAGACCCTTGCGTAATTTAGCTGTTCTGTGAGGAATAATGTTCAAAAATGCAGTTTCAGTTCACTTGGCTGTTGTAAGATTCCCAAGATTGCAGAGCTGTGAATAAATAAAATGAAAAACTCTCGATCAGGAACGTTTTTCATCACACGTCGTCACTTTCTCAATCACTAGGGTGCGAAATGGTAATTACAGAGTCTTAAAAATGTTATGTTGTTATAGATGCCGTAAAGATGGGAATCCCAGTGAGGAACATGTGGGTGTTCATTAGATTCGCGCACATCAGTTCTCAAAGTTTCCAGTCGAAGATCCGTCCAAGGAGGCCACCAGAATAAAGTTTACGAACGTGGTCAATGTTTTTTGTGTGATAACGATGACTAATGATTTTTAAAGAAAGAAAAAAATGCGTCATATATTCCTGGGAAATTCTTTTGAGGCTTTCAATTAGATCAAAGTCGGTCGTCAGAATGAATTCCAGAAATGGTGATTTTGGTTGATTCCATCAACAACAGCAGTTCACAATTCAAATTTTACTTCAGCATCGCTAGAATCTTACTACTTTACATGATATTTATCAGCAGACCAAGGGGCAAGGACGGTAAGAAGTGAGCGAACTGAACATTCGCACATAACTACCATGCAACTTTTATCCTAATAAACCCTCAGTTAGCATGCGGAGAAGGTAAGGCCGTCAGCTTTATCGTATCAATTTTGTATGCAACCGGTCAATAAGTCTAACTGAAATGCCTTTAGATCATATAGGGGTGTTGGGAAGCAAGTGCTTATGGGTCGTCCAGGTTCGCAGTCCAAAACTTGACACTCGCATTTCTAGTCGCAACTGGGACCCATTATACAATACTAACTATGATTCTATTAGTTACTCCCGTGGAATAAAATGTGGAAACTACATTTCCCAAAATAGTCGAAGATTCATTACAAATGATCACGATTTCCAGGATGCTGCTATGTGATGGGAATCTACTGGTTAATTACTCCCAACCCCACGGTTCATTGTCTTTTTCTCCCCAGGGAATTTCACCGTGGGGCGTGTTTTGTCTGTTAATACCCAATCTTGTTTCCGTGATAAGTCCTAGTCCCACCAGAAAAGCATTTTGATTTTGAGGTTCATTGTAATTGCAGCTTTCAACAGAGCAACCAAAAAGAATGATGCATTAGACAAACAACAACAACAACATTAGACAACTATTGACGGGTGTATACTTTTCCAAGGGATCATAATTCTTCCGGTTAAAACACCTTTTTGATTTTTGAACTACACGTTATCTAACACAAGCAGAATCAACAGACAGCTCCCTGCAGAAAATCTTTCCAGATGATGGTTGTTCGCAATAGAACCTACTGAGTACAAAATGCACATATGAAGCAAATATTTCTTCCAATTTACCTGATGCCGTACACAATGTTTTCGATGTTTATCCGGGTGAGGTCTTTCTTCATTAGAGTTAGTCAGGCACCGTTGAAAGACTGTCCAGGGAGCTCGCTGGTGAGGTTTCTGCATCACAGTCGTTTCTCCTGGAGGCTCGGCGGATGCGCTCAGCTAACGACTTGCAACAAGCAAGATTAAACGGCTGTGCGGTGCTTCCAAATTTTTCAGTTTTGAGATAAGTTCTTTTACTGCAGAGCGAATTATTTGTGGATGTTCATCCGTTATTGATACTGTTAGGCCGACTCTCGGCATCAGCCATAATTGATGAATACATTCATGCAGCGATTTACAAATTTTCATAGTGCCTACACACAGAAGAATGGCGAAGAGGGGAACGAAGAGCTGGCTTAGCGTATCCGGTGAAAACACGAAAAAAGTATTATTTTATAACTCGACACCTTTTTTCCTGGAATATTTCTTTCGAGACCAAAATTGTTTGCAGGGCTTTATTTGTGAACGACTGTGTATCATCTCAGGCTGACGTTAAGTTTTTTTTTTGGTGGGAATGCTACCTTAGCTAAACATATCTGACCACTTGTATCAAGAAGAGCACCATCACGATTGACATTATAAACATGTACTTGTTGGGCCCGGTTAATCTGAAGTTCGTATATGTGGCTGAATTTATGCATCCATGGTTTCTAACTAAGACAAAAGTGGACTGATAAGAGAAAATATAAGATTGTGTTTGTGAATAGTTTTGCGGAACAATCCGAGAGAAAATTAAGCTAGTAAAACTTTGTTTATGATCAGCAACAAATAAATGTTTCCGAAATAGTATACAAAATGTATACAGAATTTCTGAACTTTCAGAAGCACCTTTATTCCCTTTATAACCTGGAAATTCGGCGAATAATATTGGTCACAATGCAGCATCGACCGTAGAATGGGCATACCAAATAATACCAATCAACGGTATTTTACATCAGATGATAGTACCTGACAGTCAGTTCTGTGGACGGCAGGTAGAATCAAAATAAATAATTGTGAGGTTTAGTAAACTTGTCACCTTAAGTCCATTTTTTCGTCATAATCACTCATATTCAGTATATGTTGACTTTTGACCTAAACAATCAATTTATGAAAGAAGGTTGAACGAGAAACAGATTTATTCCGTCCAAGAAACAAGAACCGTAAACAGGATTTGGTGGAAGCTTGTCCTTGAGTAATTTGATATGGTCAAGCCTAATATCATTTATGTTTGATTAGCCCCTGGAGTAGGAGGTCCTGCTAATCTGACAAACAAAAAAGCGTATTTACGCAAGAAATGTCCGGTACCAGCCTTCCAGGGTGTTGCATCAAAAACACCAAATGGAAACTGCTTGAAATTTGTCTATATTATGAACATGACCACAGCGCAGCAAACGGGAGTAGATGTGAACGCATTGTTTACAATTCAAATGCATTTCTAAATCCATAGATGTAGGTATAGCTTTGAGATTCCTACTTCTTTGCAGCATCATATTTGTCATCCAGGAGGGCTTCACATCATTTGACTGATTTCCCGTTCATCCGTAAATCTTGTTGTCTGTTGGTCATAAGGTGCTACTTTTATGAATTCAGCCGATTTCGATCTTTGGTATACATGACACTGATATACTTAGTGGAGAGCCGCAAGGGGTCAAAAAGACCAGGGATAGCTGCGAGCCTGCAGACAGTGGCATTTCATGGAAGTCACATTAAGCTGTGCAAAACAAACAGGCGCAGTTGCTACCCGTTTCTTCTGAATTTCAGTCATTTATTTTCTCTTCAATCGGAGTATTTGAGTCGCATCACACAGGTTAGCACTGGCTTGCAATTGGTAGGAATTTATTCGATTATTGCATCTGTTTTCGATATCCGGTTCACGTGATTGTGCTCACGTTTTTCTGCTGACCTTAAGCAGACGGTCGGTGAGGGTGTTGAAACAGGCACTGTCGCATCGCGAACCGGTGTAAGAAACCCAATATTGTGCAGGAACAAACGAATGAAGGCTTTGTTGAGCCTCCATAACAAAGCACAACGGTATCCACCAATGGGTTTATCTATATATAAAATAGATATGTAATCATCATAGGTATTGTTATTCGTATAAATACTTTTTTTGTTAGACAATAAATTGCGCGAAAAATGTGGGTGGTGGACGGCATTCCAATTGGTTGTTAAAGGGGTTCGGTTTTGAACAGTAGACCACTTCTGAGATAATGTTCAGCAGACACGCAACTCTTTATTTCCGCTTTTTCACTTAATAGCAGCGTTTAAAGAAATGTCTGAAGAAAATTTTTGACTGATGCGATGAGTCACGTTGAACTGAAGCACTGTCTTTTTATTAGTTTCCATATTTTGACATACAGCAAATCCAAATAACAAGATACTCAAACTTCGTTTCCTATCAATCTTTCAGTTTTATCCAAGCATATAAACGGTGTGCACACCAATATGATGAATAATGTACCTTCGAAAAAAGACGTTATTGCCGGATCATTTTCCAATGTGTATAAGTCTACAAGTATTATTTCGGTCCTGGGATTATGATCTGTGCACAACCTCGAACTATTCAGTAAATATCCCGGAAAAAAGGGCACATTTTTTTCACCACCAGTTAGGTTTTACCTTGTAACTCACGGGCTTTCAATCAATTTTCTAGGGTTATTACAGTCTCTCTGAAACGAAATCAACCAAAATATTCTCCCATTGATGTGATGGATTTTGTATCAATAGAAAGTATTCTAAAGAACACTGTTTGAATGATCCTTCCAGCTGTTCTTACTTAGGGGAGCTGAATGGATTAGTGTTCGCTCTTATTCTGTTACAGATTCATCTGGAGACCAAATGCTAGTGGATCATCCCTAGCGTTCAGTGAGTCTACAAATTGCATTTGGGTGGCAGGTGAGGAAGGTTAGCCTTTATAACTGAGCAAATTACTTTTATGTGAATGGTCACGTGTGACACAGAAACATTTTAACATAAACTGAACCTCATACGTACTTGACAGGGGTGTTGTAATTTGTATCCACTGAGAACGAGCTGGTTTACCAGCTTCTGTTTTCGAAAGTTGTTCTATGGGATTTCCAAAGCTACTCACTTACGATTTGCTACATTTGCCGTGTTCCAAGTTACTACTGATATTCCTCTGACGGGAATTAGGCGAATTCTAAATCCTCAGTGGGTTGTGGCTTCCGCTGACCAGGTATTCATGTCAAACTTCAAAAAGCCCGGTGTGCCACCAAGTCAAGTGACTGGCACAAAAATTGTCGACTACAGTCAAAGTCCCAAAGCATGTTCATTAAGTATTCGCGAATAATACTCCATTGACCATCTGTCGGCGTAGCACTGAATTTGCCTCTGAGCTTGTGTGTGTTTATCACATCAACAAATTACGATGAGAAGCAGATGGGAAAAGCTCATTCATTGTTTTTGTTGCTCATCCACAGGTGAAAATTAGGAGTCATTTCGTTCAGTATCATTGGTATTTACAACTAAAACGAACAAATACAGACTAATTAGTTCCCATTCTGATCATTAGCTCAAGGTTCGTTTTAGGACTGCTGCGGGCTCCAGATTATTTCGTTTTGATTGAGTAGCAAGCTGTTTTATTCGCCTGATACCATATGATCTTGAGGATATATTCTTGTTTCTTTATTATTCGAGGTATTAACCTTATTCACTCAAGATTACTCGTCTGCTGTAACAAGATTCAATATTGCGCTAAATTCATGGAGCTTTGATTCAATCTCCATTATAAGGACGGAAAATATACACAACTGTGGTCCCAGTGTATACCAAACACCGGTTATTTTTTGTCCAGTTTAAGCCAGAAAGCAAAATTCTCACTACTTTCCCTTAAGTATGGTTTATCGAAATCCAGCTTCAATCATGCTTACTGCATGGGCAAAGAAAAATGGATGATTACAAACCGGTTGCAGTCTAATTACCCGGGAAAAAATGTTTCTTAAAAGGATATGAAATGTTGTGTCATATAAAATCACAGATTGATCGAGATTTTCCAGTTCGTTACCAGCAAATGAAAATATGTTCGCCTTCTGAAAATATCGCAACCAGTTCACGTGTACTAAGCAAAGTTTATTCCCGATGTAAAGGAACCATATTCACAAAATCGTGAGATTTATGGCTTTACTGTTTTCGCAGTAATGCTGATTTTGTGTAACTCATCTCTAAAGATAGCTTAAAAGTCATCGTGATATTGTGTCGTGAATTCAGTATGCGTCCGGAAGCATTATTATTATCATTATGGCCAAGATACTCTATGCATTATGAATTTACAAATATGTACACGTTGAGTAGATTGAAATGTTAACAATTATCGAGGTCGATATTACTTTGAACCCAAGCAAAACACTATATGCAAACTGTAGTACTAAATACGCTCTTCCAGATCTGCTATGAATCCACAATCCACAAGTACAACTATCCAAACTGGTGCAATATCATGTGATCTTTGACAGCGTGAAATAACTTGTGCTTTATAGCATACAGCGGTATTACCCTGCGAATTATTCACTGTCCACAAGAGGACTACATAAACCCGACATAGCTATGATTTGCGCTTGAGGTACAAAAGAGAGTACGCTTTACACAGTGCCGATCAGAATCACCAGTTAGTTTAGGAATTTGTTTTTGTTTGGTGATTTCACACCCATAAAAATGTTGGAAAATATTTCACCGTTTCTTTGCAATATGTTCCTAATTATTTAATAGACGAGGACTTACTGGATTGGGCTGTTTAGAGGAAGGATTAGGCATAACGGACGAAACTAGAGAGGATGCCATTAGACATGCAAAATCTATACATCCTCTTATATATTTGCGACTTTGGAAATGTTTTTGAGTCGGCAACTTTGCCCGCTGACTTCTAGAAGCCACTGGTAGATGACGCAAAAAACCGGATGATAGTTTTTTGATACAATCTGTGACCTCAGTCGAGATGAAGTGAGGCATTTCCAGTCTGCTGGTTGTTCAGGTCACGATCATTCTCGATAGACTGTGGGAAATGGACGTTCGAAACCGAGGATCAATTTTAGGTCAAATGGACACCAGGCGTACATGTGGGTCGTGCATAGTCATTGGGCAGGTTTGTTGATAGAATACAACCTGGTCTGTTGACTTGAATGTTGGCCAGTGGTTGAAGTGCTCCTTACCAAACGATAGTCAGTCATATGGATCACTGGTATTTTCGGCGTGGCTAAGATCCAGTCTTCAGTTGCTGAGTTATCGAGTGCGTAGATAAACTTATTCTGAAACTCTTCGAATCATTTTTCATTTTTATCTAGCCCGGGATTTTATTGGTTTCCTGTCTCCCATATCTTCAAACCTAATATGCACACATTTCGTTTGCGCTGGGTAAGGTCGCAGTTCCTCTTTCCATCAACTTTTGGTTTTTGCACTGGAGAGCTTCATTCATACGATAATCCATCAGTGGGAAACCATTCTTTGCTAATTTTCCTTTCATAATTTCTATGATAGATCTCAATGGCATTCCGGGTGTCAGTGTGTTTATATTATCGTACATAATTTCAAACTAAACAGCATTGCTACTGTTTACAAACTGGATTGTGTCCCCATTTTTTTCTTTAGAAGAATGTGGCAATAATCTCATCTATGTGAGGATTTTCGGCTTCAGGTTATTATTCCATCTGACTGAATCCATGGGGTTTTCTCATTTCTTTCATGGCAAAAGTACACCAGACCTCACAGGTTTCGCTTCTTCATGTTATGATTACTTGAATGTTTAATGAAAACATGGTCGATGGCAGAATAGGATTGGAGTGAGCAAACTTTCACTCCAATGAATCAGAGAAAATCGGCTTTACAGGTTTACACCAATCAATACGAGAGTACACATAATTCAGATGGTACATCACGGAATTGTAAAGAAATGCTCGTGAATATTTCGCTGGCGGTGAACATGACGAACAGAAAAACTCACTTTCAGCCATGGAACTGCCAGCGATAATTTCATGTTTGGACTTTTCAGGGTGATCCTATCTTAAGCAGACAATCCAATCACATAAATGAAAATCAAATCAATTCAGGTGTGTTTATCTATGTCAACTCAATATTAGTTTGCAATATTTTCTAGAAATTAAGGCTGATTTAAAATGAAATTTGTGGAATCATTCATACCTTCAGATACCGGTGGATTCCGCAAGTCTTCTTCCACCAGAGAAGAACTTGGGGACAATGTTAATCATAATATGTGGACATTCTGCCATGTAACACTACTACATCAACTGATGAAATTTCTTTGATTCATTCATCTTTCAATTCAACGTAATTGGAAAAGCACTTGTAATTTTATTTCAAGAAGGTACTCAAATCGAAACTCTAGCTTTAAAAATGTATTTGTGTGGAGTTTATTCTGATAAAGTAACGATCAGAAATGGTTTATAATCCAATCATTACCTAAACTGACTCGCAAGATGAGGTAAACTAGTTGGATGAATAGGTTTTCACGGCAGTTTAGTTGTTATGTTTGTAGACTGTTTAAACTCAGGTATTTGAATGAACTAAATGTACTATGTTATTGTAGTGTGGTTTCAGACTTTCCATTCGAAAGCCTAATGTATTGAGATAGTTCATTGCAACAACTTTCACATGTTCCTTGCGATATTCACGAGAGATAATTTGGATCCAGATCGGCCGACTCACTGACTTTGTAATAGCCACCCTTGATAATTATGCTAGGTGAATTATCAAACATGCAAGTTATTCTTTGTTATCCAAAGCTCATGTTGACGCATAACCACGTGGTCATACTGAGTGGTGTTTCGATGCATTCTCCAGATCGACCAATTTTCACTTTTCACCTAATGGTTGGGAAAGGATGAAAATGAATGGTTTATACGGCTGGTTTTCTACGGTAAATATGATTTTTGAAGGACAAAACACTAATAATGTAGGCGTCCTCTGTTGTCCTTGGCAATACATTGTTTTTGCAGTAAATTTATAGTCTGAGGGAGCATGCATATAAACTTTTGACAAATATAACTCTAAGCAACTCTGCGACAGTAAAGGCCTCGAAAGTAATGATCGGTTACCGACTCAAAGTCTCCGCAGAAGAAAACGGTAGTCCACTTCCATTATATTTTTTCTTTCGTTTTATGTGATGTACGAAGCAGTTGATGGCTGTCCGTAATCCTCATCTGTTCCATTGTTTCCAGCTAAAGATAACTTCGGTTACTTCAAAAGAGCTTTTCCTGACACAAGGACTCAGCTGATTGTTTTAGTTTTCAATTTCAAAAACCCGCAATCTAAAGATAAAATGTTTACAAATGCGCTTTTTATTCTTCTCCCAACGCATTCAGTATGACCCTATATCTTGCTTCGTGCTACTGGATGATCAAAACCAAAATGTTAGGGATGCCGTCTCACCCCGTATGATCTGGAATGGAATGAGTGAAATGACCATGTGATGTCCTTGGTCGACAAGATGCCATTTTATGAATGACACGTAAGTTGCTGATGCTATCACAATACAGCAACTCCTGGAATCAGTAAAACGTTTATTTGGATAATAAAGAAGTTATTCGCAAGTTTTCCCATGATCCGATCCTACCAAAATAGGAGGCACACCAAGCGAATTAGGTGGGAGAATTCATTGAATAAACATTCAGGTAAAACACATGTAGGTGAAGGTTTGGGGATCCCTATAAACATAACTAAATATGTCCCCTCACTAGCTGCTCAGATAAGAAGTAAAGTGAACCAGACAGGTCTTATGATGCCGTTTTTGTTTGTTTATCGTTTTTAAATTCCCAATTTCCTAAAGTTTCAGGACGGTAATGGAATGGCTAAATACCATAATTGAGTGTCTGCCTGTTACACATATTAGCTCTTTTTTCTGTCCTCTGGGTTAGCCAAAAAAGGAAATGTAATCTTTGACTGACAAAGATAGGAGATTCCATCAGCCACTAGAGCAACTAAGCTGAACTTGAACTTATGCAAACCCTTCAAGGACCAATGGATTCAACCCATTTCACAACCCCTTCATTCTCATCGTATTCTTCTCTCAACCTCCCAACAAAATCAAAGAACAACAACTGAGTTCAAGAGCAAAGCTTATGACTCGTGAAGAGGGAACTTTGTAATATGCATCCTTTTATTGCACAATACACGGAGAACAAAACGATGGACATCAGGTGAAACTAAATGATACTAGGCTGAGCAATTCTGATCTGGTCTGTGTGACGATGTTGTAGGGCAACATCGGTGTTATTACTCGTGAACCCGGTAGCTATCATTCACATACCTTATAAAATTGAATTTAGACATATTTCAAATCGTCGCACTTGGCCATCGATGAACGGCCATTCAGAAGCGCAACTAAAATGGGGAGTACTCAAGTTGATTTGCACACGCCCCGGTCACCACACCCCGCCGGTAATCCCACTTGAACTTATGCTCCTAATCCATGGGAGAGCCAGATGGGTTGTTTGAGTGACATCCGTGCCAGGCCCATTTATTGTTTGGTTACCTTACCACATTGACCTCTCAAGCTCTTTATGTTTCATGTGGAGCTTACTTGGATACTGCGCGCCAATAAACCCAGGGGATGAGAAACCGGAGGGAAGTCTGAATAATAATTGGTTCTGTTGATGAGTTGTATATATATACTTGGTTCCATACCTGACATCATTACTTGGAACTGTTCCAAACTATTTTTAGCAATAATATGAACAACAGTTTCTATAGACCATTCTGTTCCCAGAGCAGTGCAGAGCTGCATACCACCGGGTGCATCCCTGGTGGTGAGACTGGGCGACGGCCCCTCAATGAACGGTTTTGATACGGCTGCAGTAGTCGTCGACTATGTGTTGGGTTTCCCGTCTCGCAAGCGCTGCCTCTCAAAAGACCATGTATGTAGGAGGAAGGCAGTTTTACGTGGCGAGTATGTGACTCGTAACTAAACTTAGCCATTTGCCTACCTGAGCACACGGCATGGTAATGTGTACAAGACGCATGGCTATACCGCCTAGTCAGGAACCCCGTGGCTGTTTTGTAGGCAGCACTCGCTTCTGAAAAAGCTACCGGATGCGTCATCAAACAAAAGGCTGCACGAGTACTAGTCAAACATTCCGCTAGTATGGACTGAGTTCACTTTATTCACGTTTTCCCCAGTGGTACCTTTTTTATATTATGCTGTGAGCACCATGCCTGATTTAAAGCCAAGTGATTTATGCATACTAATAACAAGATATGGTTTCACGGATGAATTAAGGTTGACTCCGTAGGCAGTTTTCTGATGAAAACAAAGAAATATGAAAGCTATGAGAAGTAGATTAAATCATTCTGATAAGGATCCAATTAAGTCACCATTAGTTCAGATTGGCTTAAATACGTGGGAAAGATTCAAAGTTAGACGCAGTGTTACAGCAGCATCCATTAGTGATTATTTTACAGTTTTGGAAGGAAAAAAACACTCGGATACATAGCAGAAAAAGTCGAATGGCAAAAGAGAAATTTCTTTGGTGGAAACCTCCGTGCTACAGTGGACGCCATACGGAAATTTGGAATGAGACCTTGATTTTTTGAGCCACTGAAGAAATTATTTTGTAAACAGAAGCAATACATTACACTATGAATCTGTTGATGCCAAAAGAGACTGACGTATGGCTAATACTTCATCTAAATTCATTGTGCCACTCGAAGTGTTGTCTCCTTTTTCCATATTTCAACAACCTGCATCACTATCTGATCCTTTAGATGAACATAGTCGGTTTAGCTTTGAATCTGTATAACTCCCATTAAAAAACGAAATTACTATTGTTTTGTTACTATGCTGCTACCGCGTCGCAAAAACACATAAAGTCTACCTCGTATCTGATACGATTCTAAGCCAAATTTTCTGACATTTTTGAAATGTGATTGTTCTTTTATTTTTCCTCTTTATTCGATGAATTGCCAAGTACAAATCTTTCTTCACTGAAAAACGAACGACCGTCCTACCGAGTACAAATAAAATACAAGTTTGTGAAGAATGAATATCATTGTCAAAACTATGAGTTATTTGTTGGAATCATTGCGATTCCTCAAGCTCCACCTTCAGTTTGAATCGATAAACTCGGGGGATCAGGAACAGCCCAGATACGTTTCGGTATATCGCACATATGTGGAAGTAACACTTCGTGACTGCCGAACCATTTAATTTCATGAGTGAACAGAAACAGTTTGGAGGAAGACAATAAATGAGGCCACCTCTGACCTCACACTATGCTTTTCAAGCAGGTGACTTACAGGTTTTTGGTAGCCAAAGTCCTGATCAGAAGGTGGCAATGGGCATATTAGAAACCGCATCAGAGCCATTTCAAGAATACGAAAACCGAAGCGCAGCACACAACAAGAAACTAGTTGAGGCAGGCTTGTCCAGTGTCCCCGCTAGGTGGGTTATCGCAGAAGATGGATAAAACCTCTATGGTATTTCCACATTGAAAATTCGACTGCACAACTGTTTGCTTCACCTGACTTGTTAGGAATCTTCGGTGGTATTCTACACTCGACTCCGTGGGTGAAGGGGTAACAGTAACCAACCAATGAGAGCCAACCTGGATAGGCTGCTATTCAGGGGTTCACATCACGGTTATCGAACTCGGTTTCGATTCCAACTGCTGGCTCGATGTTTATGCAGTGCTGATAATCAGTATAAACAGGATGAAACAATATATGATGCTGCCATGTTTTTCATGATAAACCATATCACGATTTCGGCATCAATAGAGTACGCTAACGAGCTGATTTCCATCTGCCATGGTTGTTTTGTAGATAAGGCTGCATAGAGCGGTAATTTGAAATACATTTCACAGACAAAGAGACTATAATCAGTTGATCATTAGAGATGATGTGCATGTAAACAAACAAGGAATTAGTTGTTTATGGCACAGTAATTGCAAGTGCTTCTCCGGAGTGAAATATAATTCAAGAGGAAGGAATTTGATAGCACTTTGATGATGGTGGGAATCGACAATATGTTCAAAAGGCTTCTAGTTGCAAACAATTCTCCGTGCGGGTAATTCTAATTGTGATGGTACAGAAAGTTTGGAGTACCGTTTAGTGAACCTTTTATGTTGACTCGAACTTCCAGGTGACACGAGAGAATTAGTTTCTTTTCAAACAAACTTTTATTGAAATATGTTTCATCCGTGGATGGCTGTTTACGTTATTCAATGGCCGCCGTATATGGTTTCTTTGTGGGTGAAACATTTCGGTTAAAATATATTTCGATAATTAAGTTTCATATTTTTCGGGTACATAAAAGTCAATTCAAATGCTTTCACATAAATGACAAAAATTACTCCTCATTAGAGAATTGAGAAAGGCTTGCATGACAAGAATAATTAAATTATTCTCTTCTTAATGAACTTTGAGATATATAAATTAGGAGTAAATACCTCTTTAAGGGAAACTCATCTGTTTATATTACTCGCCCATAAAAAGAAACAATAATTTGCGCTTATGATACAGAAATTTGTCTAGTGACATCTGCATGTGGATGAAGCAGAGTATAGTAACTGAACAGAGTGACAAATGCAAGCACGGAATTTTGGCGAGCTTTTGGTCAGTAAACATGAAAACCGGGATTATAACATCAATACACATTCAAATATTTCCGTACTATTTCATTTTCCAGCAATCTGGATTTTAGATTTTTACATGAACTGTCAATGGACCCTGAAATTTGACGGCTACGAATCAAGAGAACTCGGTTTGCTAAGAAAATATCACAGATTTAGTAATATACCAATAGTACTTCTTAACCGACTTGCTAATTAATAACCCGCGAAAAACCATACGAAGTCTGATCCAAAAAACGTCCCAACAACGATGTGGTATCAATGAAAAAACACTGATGTGAGCAGAGGGTAAAATGTTTCTATCATATCGATTTCATTGAAATCTGTATTTGAACGATGAAATATTCAGGTGGATTTGGTTTCGCTAAGACAGGATTCAACTCCCGTAGGCGATGGAAGCGAATAGCTCCAGCCAATAATCAGAATCATATGCATCATTTTAAAATTGAGTATTTTGGCAGATGACGACACGTATAGAAACAAGAAGAGTGAGCACGTTTGCACATATCCGGCTGGAATAGTAATTGTTTGATCAGTCTGCGCAGGACGTGATACTTGATAAGTTCATAAAGAATCTTTCAAAATTTACCAAAAATAATCGAGGTCATTCATCGGTGAACAAAATCTAATAAATTCATCAGAAACAATGTAATCTCTGGTCTAGCAATCACTCCATGATGTACTAAGCTCCCAACTTGCGTGCTTCAGACTCACAGCTTCGATCTTTTCCAGGTAAGCTTTCAAGCGAGAGACAATTAATCCGTATCTGATCCCACTTATAATTTTACTTTACTGTGTGATTTTATTCTCAACAACAAATGAAAGTACTCGGACGCTTTTGTCATAGATTGAGATTCAACTAATAGCGAGCTTTGTCGCCTTTGTTGTGAATACTCTTTCCGGTTACCTCAGACAACTTCATCTTATCTATACTCCAGCATAAAAACAGACGTGAAGTGAACCTGTTTGAACGCCAACTCACGTCAATTTCATGAAAATGATTCACCGTAAACTTATTGATATGAATACATGTTCATTGATTGTTGGAGCGGCAATACAATGACTGTGCCGCTTTTTACAACGCAAATCACTTGTTATTCAAAATTGCTTTTTTGTGCCATGAACTCCTCATTCGGTAATATGTGATTGGCTGTAGCCTTTTTCCAGATATGTTCTATACAACATTATATTATGTAGAAAGAACACATCATTCGTTGTAATTAAAAGGCCGCTTGCAGCACAATGCAACAAGAACCACAACATAGATCATATTATGAGGCTACACATTATTCTCGCTAACTTACCAGCCATACACCTACACCCGCATCCAAAGAACATGCTGTTCGGTCGAATCTCACTCCCCTTTCATCATCGCTTTGTTTTGCAGCTGCGCGGAAGCATTCATCGGTTTCACAGACCGGCCACTTCGGACTAGCATTGCCAAAGACATTTCAAAGTAAAATAGCGATGAGATGACTTAGCTCAATCCAACAAACTTGATGGCTTCTCGTGAGTCGAGCTCCGTCGTCACTCGCAGCTTTGTTAGAAGGGGTTACCGGGTACCCACAAAATATTTATTGTCTACTACTTGGTGCAATACTAACGTTATAAATGATAGTATACGGATAGAAATACTCTGGCAGTATTCCTTTTCTGACTTGCGCATTCTCTTTTTCACTGATATCTCAATCTTCCGGTTAACTGATTAGCTTAGATGTGTTGCTAATTTCTACTGGTCACAGCAAAATTCGAACATCCTATTTCAGGTCCAGTGGCCAGGGGCATATGAATCTCGACGAACACTGATCTTATGTTCATCGGATATTTTTCTATGAATTAAAGAGAGGGGACTATCACAAAACAAGTTGATAATAGTTGACTGAGGGTTTCACCAAATAGCGTTTATGCTTTGGTGTCCGATCACGTAGCGACGTTTGTAGGCAAAAAATGATTTTCAGATTGAGAGCCACGTAAGCCTGTGAAGGAACAACTCATTGTTGTGCACAACTTTGTCAAGTTCAGCACCAGACGAAAGAAACTTTCTGCCACAATAATTATACTTCTCAATCAGAATATCTTTTAATTGTAGTCTTCTTTCTCTACAACTAAGAAAAACTGTTCATTGATGCCGAATAATTATTCAAATCCGTTTCGCCAGTTGTTGTAGGAAAATGAAATTTCCTCCAAAACATCACTTCTAGGAAACAATTATAGTCTTCATTATTGGTGAATAAGCATGTGCACAACAACCGAATAAATTGCTACACAGATGAGACTAGATATATTGGAAACTGCCGTCCACTAACGAGGCAAGTTGACGAAAACTTTGTGACACATCTCGATAATGGAAAAAACGACTCATTCCATAGGTTAAACGGATGATGTAACTCAAAAGTGGCAACTAATAATAATGTTCTCACGCTTGGAACTACCGCTGATATTCTGACCAAAGATCTGCTGTATTTCGTTCCCGTTAGTTCCCAGCAGATGAAATTCCAAGCATTGAAAGCGTGGAAAAAATTATACATTCAGAAAAGGGAAAGATTAGGCAAATGAACCACAAATGAATTCTAAGTTGAGAACTGAAGATTGGATGCTTAAATTAAGTCCCATCTCTACATTTCATCAACTTTCATCTTATTTCTTTCTTTTTTCATCACGCATGATCTTTTTAATCTATGTGTGTCGTGATGGAAAGATAATTACCTCGCAAGCATTTTTTGGAGTAAAATATCATAGAATTATCATTCTCATTATTCTCCGGTTGAGAGCAGAGCACATCAAAAAGCATTGTGCTTGAGTTGAGCATATCAGGAAATAATCGAACTCATTGTCCTGAAGAATAGATATTTTTCTCTGGAACATCCTATCAATGTGCATACAAACTGTTTCGAATGGGGCGTTTGATCAAAGCAGAATCCAGAAGAAATCAGCAAAAAGTGCCTAATGATAGCATTCATTTATCTATACATTCAATCAAGTGTAACAGCGACCGGCTTGTGCCTATATCCACGGCATTTCTCTACTTCAAGTTAACTATCAACCGCTTGTCCAGAGAGAGTTCTTGTTAAAAGTATACACCAGCTCTGAAAACATATTCGGATTATGCTACTGTACTCAACTTTGTAGTCTCACCAATACTTCCAGTATCCAACTAGCATGATGAACGATAAATTCACAATTCAACATATCACGATAGTTTTGTTTAACTGTCTCATGATTTCAGAACTTGGCAGAAATTTTCTATGAATGAATTCGATTTAGCCTTTCAGGAAAACGAAACACTGTATTGACTTGATGTACAAAAGAGACATCTCGTTAGATGGTGAAACTCCCTGTATCAATTGGATTGCTGGTGTATGTTTAAGTACCATGAAATGACCAATCTGGAGACAATTCTGATGCCGAAATTAAGTTGCATTTGGAGTGTTGGCATTAATTCACAGTGGCTTGGATCTTGTCAAAGAACTCAAATTTTTTCTCCTCTCTTGGACCGGATCAGAAAAAAATGAACTGTTGAGTCTTGTGGTGTACAAGCTTCTATCTGACTCATTAAATCCAGTTTGCATTCAAGTTAACTGGAACTCGCCACCCTTCAAATGTGTCCCCAGTATCTTAGTTGACAGAAAGCTGTGTTTAACTCGTTTCTATTTTATTTCTGCTGAAAAATAGGGGTGGGTTGATAGGGACTGATTATTTTACTGAAGGTCTTTGTCTGATAAGTAACTTCATCCACCATGCAGCTGTGATTTTACATCCACCCTGATTAGACAACCAGCATTTTCCCATTGTTCTCATCACCATCGAAATCAGAAGCGAAGGTTCAACGAAAATTTTCAGGGAAAGTATTCAACTGAGCCTTACGGTGACCTGGCAATCTATCAGAAATCTGCCCCCTAGATGAAATCAATTACGGCGATCTTTTCGTGTGACAAATGCAACATGCACTGGCCGAACTAGAAATCATTCAACCGGGGAGAGTAGCATACCTGTTCACTTCAGCTCCATCATCGATGAAAAATAACCTCAGGATCAACCATTCTCGAGAACCTGGTAGTGCGCGATAACATTAACGATCAACATTTAGTGTTCAATACCCTCGGAACTACAAAGAAGCTGCTTCCTTTAACGGTGCTAAGTATTCGTCAATTCAAACCTACCCTGGGCACACACAAACAAACCCACTACTCACCAAAACTGCTGCCACAAGTTGAGTACCATCGCTGAGTTGGTTCACATACCCTAAACTTTAATGCCGTCACTTAGTCAAGTAAATGCGTCAGCTTCATTAAAAATTGATTTTTATAAATATCAACATCATTGATATACGTAGTACGGTAATGTATCTGAATGAGGGGACGAAGTTTCCCGGGAGAACACTATCAGTTTCGTAGTTGTCGCCATTCATCAGGTACGCATACCCGGTACATTTTTGTCTAATCATCCCTGTACTTTTACGTTTGGTCCTAAAATATCTGGGAATTATAGATGTTCAATGAAGTGTTTTGCTTTCGAACACTCTTTCTTATATCCCATTGGATTGATAACGGTTATCGGTTCGCAATGTAGAAAGGCTATATAATTACTCCTGTGTTTGAGGTATGATTCAGTCAAGCGAGCATTCATAAAGCGAATATGAATTCACGCACCGTGTCGGAAGTGAACAATGATAACCTGTAGTGGAAGTGGGCAGATGAAGAATATTTATCCTTTTTCGTTCCTATCGATGAAGTTTATTTCGGCTACAATCATCTCATAGTCACTTTTCCGGAATAAGCAATACAGTGCAAACCTTTTCGATACACTTATAGTTTGCACCATGGTTATAGTTCAAGGTTGCACCCATGATCTTTCTCACGGAGGAAACAGCTAACAGAATAGTTCTAAAAAATTCCGTAAATGCATATTGTATCTGACCCCGGAATGTTGCGATAATACACAGTAAACCTGAAGAAATTTTCCCCCTTGAGGCCAGTGATGGGAAAACATAGTGGATACAGTGTTCCATTTTGTAATGCCATATTTGGGATTGCCGTTTAGGAACAAAACTTATATAAGGATCAAACATTCATGATCACATAAAATCACGGAAAAAACGAACACTCGAGTCAATCAAGCTGCCGCTTTGGAGGACTTCAAGGAACCTATTCTCTTCGAATGAGCTGACGTTTTACCTCATAACCCAAGGTGTGTGAATATCAATAGAATATAAGTTGGATTTACCGATGAAGCGTGTTTCTCTGATTCTTGTGACAATGACCATGGTCTTGCTCTTCACAGACACTTAAAAAGGCACTAAATATAATGCGATATCCGATGTATATTGCTTTTATTTTGGCGACCTCATCTAGTGGTTAACCAAAACTGTGATTCTGATACCTCTTTTCCCAGCTTCAATGCATTGAATATTTGAGAACGGAATGTATAAACCTCAACGGCCACCGTTTGCCGTGGTGTGCTATGCCCCCTAAACTAGATCGAAACATTTGTGTGAAGTATTAGTCAATTGCCAACTGAAATGATGAAACTTGTCGGTTTTCACACACTTCTGTGTCATTGACATATCAAGATGCCTAAAAGAAGCCTTTTTATTTAAACAATACAGCTAATCGGAAAAGGGGTATGCATAATGCAGGCACGTGGTGAAACCAATATTCTAAGAAAGCACTACAGTATTATTGCAATAATAAATTTTGTGTGTAAAGTGAAAATAGAGGATTTCTTCAATCACAGCTTGCTTTGAGCTGCACTCAAACCTGAATGTGGATTCCATAGTAGTCGTTGATAGTGAAACGGAAACTCTTGCTCTTTGAAAATTAGTTGTTCTGGCTGTTGTTGTTGTTTTTGATATGGTGGCGTATTGTGAATACCGAACCTACTGGGCAGTATGTTGATCGGCCACAAGCATACCCTTAACTGGAGGGCTTCGATGTTAGTTGCCGAAACCAGTTTATACTATGACATCCTATTTTCGACCAGGTCCGTGGTTTTAAACTAACGACACGAAAATGAAAGTCAAACACATTTAAACATCAAAAATCTTATTTTTACATGGCTTTGCATCTTTGGTTATTGGAGTAACACCAGTCCTAATAACTTAATTTGGAAACATTATAGACACCGGTAAAGAATTTTGCATCTCTGCGATACCAACAAAACTATAAATATATCTTTTTTGTAATGATTATCTTTATTCAGTTCATTGGGATCTTTATTCGAGTTCATGTTTGTCGTGACACCTTCTGCGTGATCTGAGATGTTATTACTTGCCAAATTGCCAAGAAAAGGCAGATAAAATAGAAAAGTAATATGAACTGGCGGGCTACTAATTGGCCAGCATTTGTTTCGTCGTCACAAAACGATCATACTGAATAATAAGTGAATTCATCCGATTTGCATAGTGTATTTCTTTCGGGATTATTGACCATGCTTATTTGCCGTGTACCAGCAGTACCGGTCATTTCAAAATCCCATCGTGGTCGGCGTTTGAGTGTTGACGTTTTTGATCGAAGACGACCCACGAACTCGGACAATTTAGCTCTGATCACTCGAAGAGGATATTCTGTTTAAAATGCACTATACGATAACCTTGAGAGGTGATGAAATTGCAGTTTTTTGAGGAAGGTAGAGTAGAGTTGCATGCTTTCACCTCCAGCATGTTTATTCATAATTTTTCCGGTCTGTTACGATATAACTTCGAAACTGCTATGCTGGTGGAGTGTGAAGCGATTAATTACATGCAAATACGTGAATCATTGGAGGAAAGTATCAATCCTACTGATCCATCCAATTGAATGTATGAATGAACAACGATGTTTTGCTATTCGAAAGTGATTTGCGTGACACATACAGTGAACTAGACAGAATTTCCGAACACTTTTGCCCATCGTCTCTCAGGTCACGGTCTTCATTTCACATCAGTCAGAATCCGAGGGCCGAATGTGGAAAAAAGTAAAGCACATGCATGTGCTTTTCATCGGGTGCGATAATTTGTTTCGCAATATGCTCACAAGCAGCACTACTCAACACGACAAGCTTTCGTGACTAGCAAATAATGACGGATTTCTCTGAATAATTGAAACTAGATACAGGGTTTTCAGCTTCATCTGTGTACATTTGAGAAGAAAAATGTATATTCCACGTCCGCTGCCGTATGGGATATGTTATTTTTGCATTACCGCTGGAGAATTTTTATCTCTATTCGTCGGTCTCAATGTAACCTATCGGTCGAACTCGGCTTTTGCCTTGATGGTTTAACAATTCAGTCAACAGACGGCCCTGGAATAGAGATTGGTATAATCGATGTTCATGGATAATCCATGTTGTGAATAACGTTTCAAGTGTTCCTGAACACCCGAAAAAGACGATGAAGCAAATCAGTAGCTTTGTGATGACGAACTTGAGCCCGACCATTATCGGACATAAACGTCTCTACCACATTTTACCTATATACCATTGACAAAGCAACTGCAAAACCGGAAATTTGTTTCATCCGCACACTCGGTCTTATCCCCCGTAATGTCACACCCCTTATACATGAGGAAGCCGACGCGAGTCTTGTCAAGCAAGCCGTGCTTTGGTTATTGTCCTAGCTGCTTCTTCGATCTTCGGATCTACGTTCACCCCAAATTTTCAATATGAAACATAACCTACGGAGTATAGTGCCCCTTTACCATGACGTTCACTTTTAGGGTACATTTGCGTATTTTATTTTATGAAACACTTTCCCATTTTGTTTCACTTATTACAATTTCTATCCAGTGTTTATTCGGTACCTATGGAGGCTACCTCGAAGCAGTAACCCATAGACCATATATCCAAAAACAAGGCTATCTTTTTTTCCTAAATACCTCGTTTTGCTTTGAATAAACAGAACGAAAACTTTACATAGGCGTGAAATTCTTACTTTCACTCATTTTGAGTGCATTTCCCATTAAATCCGTCTCCTCTATACAAACGAAAAAAGAGAACATTATTTTCTCATCCACTTTGGTAATAAATATCCTATAATGGTAAATGATATTAAGTCAATTTTAGTCCAGAACATAGTTACTCTTGTTTGAACCCATAATTATTCACTCAGTTTCCACTAGTATCGGAGATACCAGAAAAGTCATTTTAGAAATAATATCAATAATGTTTACTAATACTGTTTCAAAATCCTTTTTATTTCTCAAACATAAATGGTCGCCGATCACCAGTTGGCAACCATGGGGCATTTCAGACCCTTCTGTACAGGGTTCGATTGCGGACGCAATCAGCAATTTTACCCAACTGACAATCATGATATGACTGAGACCGCCTTTCTGAAAAACCGTATAACTTTTATTTGAAAAAATCAAATGCTCACAGAAAAAATGGAAATAAAAACAGGATTATTAAACGGCATTCAGAGAGGCCGCAGCGAGGAACTGGTTTCGGATGAGTGGAGAAGTGCTCGGCTGTGGTGGGAATCGAACTCGAGAAGTTCACGGGTAAAATTCTAAATGATATTCGTTTACTCATCGCTGGTGACTGCCAACCCTGCACTGACACACCGACAAGAATCTGATATACTTTTGAGGCGTTGGACCGGATTTTGAAGGGCATATTAGTAGGGTGAATTCACCGAAGGACATCAGATTTGATAACTGAATAGATTTTTATCAAATAAAGTTGAGACGAAGTGGATCGCGATATAAGTCTTTTACGTGTATGAAGCCAAAAAACTAAATCGCTTTCGAATTTCTTCGGAGCATGTTTACTAGGATCCAGGCCAATACAAAGTAGATCGAACTGGTGTGAATTTGGTTGCTCAGATGAAACAAATAATTATCATTCCTCGCAGTCCGAAGCAGTTTCAATTATTAGTTGCCTTTTGACAGACATATATCATACACGTGTGTGAACGAATGACAGTCCTCATGTTTTCTTCCAAGAGAAAACTAGACTGACAAAAAGTATTGTTGTGTCTACTCACATGTAATGGGGTTGTGAATAATGTCTATCCTACTTCATCGTGACGAAATGGACTGGCACATTTAGGCCACGCTGAGAAGCAACGGATTTTAGCCAAGTTTGGAACGCTAAGAATAGACAAATCACATGATGCTTCCCCTCTGTGACCATGTTTCCAAAATTATTAGGTCACCTGAATGAGGTGCATAGATAGATAACAACAGGTCACCTATCGGAAATTATCCGAATACAAAAATCCTACAAATAACAAAACCTCTGCACCCCGCGGGTTGCGATGTTCTAACAGGAACCAAACATTGCATTGTTACCACAAATTTTACTTCAAACTTCCAGAGTGACCGCGGTCTATTTTTTCCAGATAAGAGTGCCCGAAATATTATCAGTCATAGATGGCCTCAGAAAGGGTATTTCAACTTTGGAATTCTTTCAGAAAATGTACCTCGTTGGATGTCGATTTACGACATAAACAAGGACTATTGATTTGGATTAAAATAAAAAGTTTATATTTGTTGGTGGAATTCCGTTAAAGCTATCTCAAATGCTGGGGAAATCTTCACCGTTATGATCACAAAAGTCGGCAGAATCAACGAAATCATTATCTGAATGAGCAATAGCTTTTCAGGATTACGTTTCATGCTGTTTCAAGAGAGTGTCCTGAATAAAGTCATGGAAAAACATTTGTATTTTTTTGTGTTATACCTGTGAAGTCATGCGCGACATCAAGATCCATTTCGTGCAACTACCTTTTGTGAGCACAAATTTAGTATTCGTACAAACCCCTCTGTTTTTTGGCAAAAGTAGTCAAAGAGGCACCTGCATACTAACCATTTGAGACAAAACAGGAGAACATAATAGTGAATATCATCGAAAAAACTCCATCAATCACTTTGCGGACTCTGTATGCACAAGGCTAAAAAATCATTTTCGTCTGAATGCTCTCTCAACGACATATTCGCCAATCACTCCTAAAGGCAAAAAAAGGTTTCATCTGCATTTTGAGCGTAAGTTTCATCTCGTAAAAGCCAACTACATACGTTATTATCCTGAAACCTAGCAGCTACCCACTAGTTAGTGAACGCGCCCAATTATGTAGTTTTGCATTTCCACGGTCTTGTACGAGCACAAGATTTGTTTGTCGCACACACGTATGCGTCAGTTTCGACAATATCTATTACCACAGCATTGTCATGACGAACGGAAATTATATTTCACTTGGCAGGTTCGCATCCAAAATCAACGTCGTCAGGTCGGAAGTGGTCCCGCTACCGTACACTCACCAGGCAGTTGCCTGTTTTCGTTGAAAATACCAGCAGTAGTGCAGTCTCACAATGCAAGATAATTGCAACATTTCAGCCAGAAAACATTATGAAATGCTTCCAAGTTTAACTTTGCAATGGTCAATGAAGCTTGCGTATGCTTTCGGGCGATAAATCGGCATATTTTCTCTCTTCCCTTCTGTCAACCTCTAAAGTGATTAGTTTCCATCTGGGTCGATCGATTTCTAGAAAAATAAAGTCGTCTGCTGGTCTAAATGTATGGGCGGTTGGGAACAATTGCATTGGGCAAGCAGACGACCCGAAATTACCCGATGATTAAAAAAAACGAAAATATGAAACAGAAAATATGATACACAAGTAAATTTGAAATGCCATCCACATTACAACTAACACTCCGTGTCATTTTCATGTCATCCTATAAGACAAATAGTCAAAGTGAATTCGGAAGTTCATACTCAGTTGGGCGCCACTGATGAGAAATTCATCCAGTCAGCAATTACACAAAATTCATATGTTCTTTCACTGGATTTCCTGCGTCACTTCGATTTCAAATGGATCACATGATAATGGTTAGTTTTGTGGTGAATTTATATCGTTTTATGGTGAACTTTCCAATGTCGTGAAGTAAATAATACTCTGGTAAGTTCCTCGGTACGTTATATGTTCCGAAAACTCAAACTCATTTGGGCTCGATCGTGAAGTGAATTATTGAATTAGGGATAATTGTAACTAAATAACAAGTCACAAAACAAAACTTATGGATTTGCCATTCCCTTAGACTTTATAGGTTGATTCAAGACGTGGTTACTTTGCCTAAACCCATTGCAAATACAACAGGCGCACATGAGGGAACCTGAAGGAGATTCCAGTAAGCTTGTGATCAACTGGAAAGACCAAAGTTGTAAATGGAGAACTTAGCCGACCATATACTCACCGCAAATCTTGATGCACAATTCGGAAGAAGCCTTAATTTTTAGCGGATTGAACACTCGCTATGGGCTCAGCCAGCTTTGCTATGCATCAACTATTCAGGTTAGTCCTGTCGCCTAGTGACGGTACACTGTTTTAATGAAGTTTAAATCAACTAGTGGTGGATAAGCCAACCAAACTGCTGTCATCGAATTTTTCTAAAAGAGCTCCATTAGGAATAAATGAAAGTGGGTCCCCACCATCTAGAGACCGGTAGGCGTTTTTGACATGAAAATTGAAGGCTAGTAAGATGAAACAAACTATCCTTCCCCCAAAGTTTATACGGATTGTTTTCCCATACAATGTTCCATGGGTACGCACATATGGACTAACTATACCTTTTTAAATTTGTGTCGGAACTACTTGTTCTTCCAATATTTTCTTTGAAGAAGAAGGTCGTTTTCGCAAAGAAACTGAACTGAAATATTACTTGGTAAAAATCACCCATGCTGATGGGCTGCTTTCCACCTGAGCGTCGTAGGATACGACCGGTACCAGACTGATCGTCATAGTTTACCATATTCCCCGAAAAAGTGTCACCATCTGAAATTTGTCATGATTTGTGCATATTCTCAGAGGTACAGCTCTTGGCATGTCATAAAAGGTTGGGATCCTAAAATCTGGAATTTGGCAGACAAGCAAATTCTGGCCTAGTTACTATGCTATAAAATCGTCCACTCGCTCTTTCTGTGACAAACATATCCGTGCATAACTTTTGAAAAAATGTGTTGAGACCTTTCTCCAGTTGGAGAAAGATCTAAATGAAGGAAATACAAATGACCTTCCCAAACTCAGCTACGATTACGTGTTTGACAAATTGGACAAATTTTCATATTGGTCTAAATAGGAAATTTCGTTGATTCCGGCGGGATTCGAATCCACGCGACGTTCCCAGTCACCAGTTTATAATCAAACAGGCCTATCGCGTTTAACTGGTAGGCACTGGTTGGTGCTGAGAGAAAACCTGCTTATCGCACACAAATTTAAAGCTAGTTTACTGCGGCTGATCAATGTGCTTCCATAATTTGGGCGGACAAACAGTTCGATCCATGACAGAAAAGTCAGAATCACATCGGCCTGGGCTCGCAGCATAGCTGAGCCATAGTTGTACCAAGGCGAGGGGAACAACCACCTGGGCATTCCAAATCCACCGGCGTCAGTGTTTTTTATCCTTCGGATCATTTCAGGAAACAATTTCATCTGTTAGTCTATAATCGCACAATGTAACCAGTTTGCAGTTAGAACTGTTGTTGAATCTTCACAATTGGAATTCCTCAGCCTTAATCGGAGCACAGCTTACTTAACAACCATGAACTACTGATTCATTTGACTCGTTTATAACGATACTGACCGTTATGTTCACTTACGTGTACATTCGTTCCTGTGCCCGTTCGTTGTCCAAATCAAAAACAGCTTGTTTTTCCCATTACACGAATTAGGCGGAGACATGAGGAGGGCTAACATTTTCAGTATGTTACTTTTCTACACCCAATGACAGAACAAACGGGAATTAGTGCGTCGAATTAGTCAACTCTGAGCGTTTTGAATGGAACAACAGGAGAATCAAGTTCATTTATAATTCCTGTGCAAATTAAGCATCCCATGAAATCATTTCAATTCAAACAATTGCTGGTGAGCCAAACGACGTGTCCCGATGATAGGCCTTCACACTTTCATGAGGAAATGCTTCAAGTAGGTGATCTTTGTTAAGAAACGAATTTATTACTAACATTTTCAAGAGAAAATCGCAGTGCAACGTTGTTCAAAATACTTCAGTTCAGTTTGTGGGCAATGCCCGGATGGTGAACTGTTGGTTCAACCAGAGCCTTCTTGAATATTTCCTGTTATCTGAGTCATTGTCGGGTGAGATACTTTGTGCTCACTGGAAGATGACTTTACGATCGCTTGTTTAAACTAACTGAGTGATGGGTTTCTTCACCTGGTATGATTTCGACAACATTCGTGATTTACTCAAGCAAAATAATACACCTGAGGGGAGCTTCAGCCTTGGAGCAGCTTCAACATCCTTTTTCTCGAAGTCCTTAACATAACCTAAGGAATAAAAGCGTCATACAATGAATCACCATATGCAGCGATACTGAAGGGAGTTTCTATCGATTATTCGCCGGGATAAAATTAAAATTGGTTTTGGATTAGGTATTTTTTTCGTTTTTGAACCACTCATCGTTTGACATTATCTGCAGATATCAAAACGCATATCACAGGTTGAATCCATCTACTGTATGGTTTTTTCATATAAATTTATACATTTCACTGTTTTCCTAATCTTACTCTATTGGAAATTTAGCGGCAACCTCGTTTACCCACATTTTGTATGCAGTGCACTGCTAACGTGATTCACTGAGGCTCAAGGATTAAATGGGTTACCAATCTTCAAAAATGAGTAATACCACGTTAGAACCTGTGATCTACCTTTCGTCAGCCCAAGTTGCGGGAAAGGTTTATTTTTACAACGTTTCCAGTGTAATCATTTGCCAGCACATGGTTGTCATGAACCACTTGATTTGATAGTTGACAAGTTATCATGTATTTTCTCCTTCTGTGTCATAATATGAACATTTAAAATCGAGACCCGTCTGAGTGAAACCGATGAGTTAAGACCAAATGCAAATCTTCTGCTGAATCACCAGAGGATTTGCAGATAGCAAATCAAATTTAGTGTTGTATATTGTGGTTTGTGCTTGCAGAGTGGTTGCACCTTAATCGGTTCATGAGAGTTCAGTCATAGTTCTTACCGAAAGCTGAGGTTTATATTGATATCCTGGTAGGATGCATGTGTCACTCAATTGCATTTGTTATCAATACCATCTTTTGTTCTTGTCGGAAAACGTTGCCCATTCGGTAGCTCAACTACTCTCCGTTTGACTTTCACTCAGCTTATATTATTGATTATTTAGGCAGTTGTATTGCCTGCTTGTCAAGGGTGTAGTAATAACAATTACATAGTTTTATATTCTCCATTGCATGAACGAGTAATGATGAGAGCTACTGCAGTATACCGGGGATAGTATTTGTTGAACTAAGCACACAGCACGACACCCGAATTTGGAAGTCATCTCTATTGATTTTGCGAGCCGTTCCATCAACGGTGGCATGACGGCACTATGCATCTGATAGGACTCAGTCTTTATTCACCACAACTGCAAAGTTGTTTCTGTCCGCGGGGCATACTATCGGACTACATTGATTGGGTCGCTGCCGCTTCAGTACTCCCTTCCATGATATATCTGTGTAACGGTGGTTCAGTTTATGCCAAACAAATGCGTGCCATCGTCCGTCACGGTTCGATGAAGCTGGTCAGGCTGTCGGGCCGCCAGAGCTCACCGAAAGATTGCTGAATTGAATGTGTATATTGGGAGGTTCACAAAAGTGGAAACAAGACATTAGGTGGATCAGACGGATGCAAACGGGTAAATTGAGAAGCAACAAAGGAAGCGTAAACGAAGCACGTTCTGGTCCTCCAGGGCAATGCAATGAACAAGAACCTGTTGTCACTATGCAACAGTTATTCGGTCACTCATGCGGACATCGATAGGTCAGTACAGCCTGGGGCATAATGTTCTTTTAAATAATTTACAGTGATAAATGGATGCACTAAAGCTACATTGAAGTAAGTCAGAAACAACTACTATGGATTATTCAGAAACAAAACAGATTAGAATATATTGAATATCTCTTGTCTTATTGCCAAAAATAAAGCGTTGTGATGCTTATTGATCCACTCAACCATGCAAACGTCCGTAACGGAAGTCCAGAAAACGAGGGACATTTCTTATCAGCAGCAAACTGTGTTGATAGAATATGGTGGAGACTTGTTCAGTTCTATAGTGGTTGCCGATTCTAATTGTTTAGACATGGAACATATTTTTGGGGAAAATTTACAATGGGAAAATATTTAAAATCGGAAAGCACTACAACTTTGAGTTTTACGGTGTGCAGTTGTTTGGAGCTTTGTTCATCTAGAGCCATAAAATGCCATTATTATGCAGTTTGCAGTAAGTTTTGAACAAAAGTTTTGTTTCAACCAGGTTATTAGGTGAAAGTTCTCACGTATCTGAATTATGCATTCTGCACGGATTGCCTTGCGCTGTTCACGGGGAGCATTGCTTCTGTTTGGTGCATTAATCTTAGTCTGTACAATGGAACCACCTGTAGGTTACTAATTCAAGTATCGCGAATATCGATATTCGTCCCTCATGAGACTCTCAAATCGGTCACAGTATTTGGATTTGTCGCCAAACGCCCAAGTAGAACCAAGTCAAACACCTATATTGTATTATCCTTATGAAGTTCTTTTCACGTACATTTACTACAATAATTCTGAGATATATATATTGATACTAAACCAACTTTGATTGCACTTTAACTGCCCGGAACCAAGTTACTGTGTTATCTCAGACTCACGAAAGCTTACTACAATTTTTGTCCACACCGCGGGTCATTATTCCAACAGTTTTATGAGAAAAACCCGAAAGTAATCAAAAAACACGTCCTACAAACCTGTTTTATTTTAGACAATGGGGCTTTCTTTATTTAACTTTCCAGTAAATTCCGAATGACAAAACGAAATAAATGAGGTGATTTTCCTCCCAACAATTCCTCGCATTTGTTTCTACTCCTAGGTCATAACTCCTTCCCAAAAACAAATGATTTCCCTACTATTTGATTACTTCATTGAAAAGCGGCAGTGCATCTTACGTAGTGCAAAAGGTGTTCCCAGGAGTCATTCATGCATCCGGACTTGCTTCAGGGAACCCGGCGAGTTTTCCACTAATTTCGATGATAATCCTGTTTACTCTTTTACTTCCACGTAATACAAGCAGGTGATGTAATTTAGTGCCCGACATTCTGCAGTTTTTCTACCTTCTATACACTGTGGTAGACTTGAGAACTGCCGTCCAGCCTGGTCTCACACGTTTGAAGTGTATCTCTACTCTTTCACCTTTGTCCTCCCCAGAGACAATTTGATATTAAAAACGGTTCACTCACCCTATGTGTTCGACTGCATCAAGTGTCTGGAGATAACCAGAACTTGCTAACTGCGGTGGTCTACGCATATTGCATTGTGTTGGAGAACTGTCACTTTTATCTTTCCAAATGCAATTGCTTAGACAATTGCAGACTCCATGAACAATCCTGTATATTGATCTCTATCCGTGCACTCGCTTCATCTTCATTTTAGATTGCACCATCTACTAATAAACAGTTGTATTTTCCTAATCTCAGTTAAGGAATTGATCTTGGAACTTACCAGCAGAGACAAAGAATCTATCATTATGATGTTAACTTTGCACACCGATAGATACTCCCGATCGAAAAGTTTTATTATATCCGCTCCTGCACTAATAATTACAACACACTCTTGGCTAGTAAACTGAGAGACTGGTATCCATTTTATATCACCGTCTTGGTGCGCAAACATTATATCGTTATAATATTATTCTGATATGTCGTGCCGTGGACAAGCATGTGAAAACCGAATGAGAATAAAGCGAATGGGCTCACTTATTGCACACAAACAAAGATGACACGAAGATTGAGCAAACTCGGTTGCCTCGTTTTCACTAGGCGGAACTTCTGCGTCGTATTACTGGTCGAAATAAGCTTAAACTTGATATGCCTAAATGATTCATCTCGCTGGTCATTACCTGACGAGGATAACTATGTAGTTAAAAATGAATAGCGGTCACCGGTAGATCTGACTCTATTTTCCAATGCTATCGCCGAATCTAACTGTCTCAGCACGGTCGGGAATGGCTTCCAGTTCTGAGTTTTGCGAGTTGTAAGAACAAACGGTTTATTTTTCAAATGTCTTCCAATGCATTTTTAATTAGTTTATTTTGGATTTGCCTTCACAACTGACGAAGTCATTCCAGCAATCCAAACGATTTGGAATCCAAATACCAATGAACATCGATGAATATTTTTAATTGAGGAAGAAAATGATATTGATAACGGGAAGGAACGAATATTGCGGTAAACTGTTATGAAATACTGGTAATTGCAATAAATATCGAACGTTCTGATGACGAGCCGAAGCACTTTTAAGACTAACCGCATAAGTCTGTGATAATAAATTGCTTTTGAATGACACAAAGACGAACTGCTGTACTAGCGCTACTGGGATTCAAGTGGCATCTGTGCAAGATACAACCTGCTAGATTCCGGTCAAATGAAACCAGAGGGGGGGGGATTACATGTATGTTGTGGGTGGGGATGGTGATGGCGATGGGCACGAATATATTGCGGTAATTTTGATGCCCCTCTCCAAGGTAATGGGGTGAACACAGATAATTAACATTCATAGGCGGTGAACTCAAGTCGTATAACCCAATAACAGGTCAAGTGGTCCTTGAAGATGTGCACAGAGTGAACTTAGGAGTGCCGTTATGTTACATCACTTGAACGTGGTCCACTGTTTGATTATGTAGTCCATAATGTGGGAGTGGTGTCACAGACAAAATGGACTCGTTATCCACGCCTGTTTCTGCGATTAAGTATGCATCACTGTGTCTTGAGCCAGAGGAGGAGTCTAAGATTGCCGATCTTTGTCGGTGGTACCTATTTTAACATGCAAGTGATAGTGGTGCTGGTGGGACTCGCTGTTGTGTTACGACGGAATTTATATATGCCAGTCTGACAACAAGGAATCAGAGAATTCCTACCAATTGTGCTTATGCGATGGTGTGTATGATGCTAGGAGCGCAACAAGCACAAAGTTATCCTCACCAATTCGAGTGAACCGGGGGAAAACTTGCATGGCCACGTTTCGGTCGAAGACACACACACACATGCTCACAGTTCATAGATAAGTTAGTTTGCTTGCATGTGCTGTGCTTTGCTCTCAATCTGTGGTGAATTGAAATCTGCCATGGGTTTAGTGGTCATTCAAATAACGATAAATTCTTCCGCAGTTTCAAGGGTCACTATGTCTTGGTAATCATTTCTGATGAGATGCGAACCACGGCACGAGAACTTTCTTATTATGAGTTATTATTTATGCAATTTGGACTTGTATCGGTTGGTCGGAACTTTCTAGTGACACAAAAATAACTCCGGCCAAGGGAGCTGCTCAAATTTTCCGTATTCCTCCAAGCTATCACGTACGGTGTGTAGAACAACACGAATCCAAATCTCCTTGCATCAGATGCTGTTGCCGCAAAATATTTTAAAGCTCCACAAGATAATCATTTAAATGGAACCTGTCGGAATCAACGGAACAGTAAACAAACCCTGCACTATGCCAACCGTCTAAGAGAATACTAAGCATCCAGAAAATGATGTTTCCTAAGCAACGGGCTGAATTAGTAGATTCCCGTATCAGGAGATCAATAAATCCAATTTGGGTAAAATTCTTTTTTACCATCGAAATCACTCAGTTAGCTGCTTACGCACGTTACCTATCACTTGACAAATGGTATTATTCATAAAAAGATTAGGGTGCCTAAGGTCTCAAGTCAGATATCATGGTACGAGACGTATAGAACTAAACTCATTGAACATCAGTTTCTTGATTTCACTGTGGAATTACGTATGTAAGCAGAATTGCACTCCAAACCAGCAAATGAGTAGAGCTGAACATCTCCGCAACATGTACAGTTAAATGCATTCTTTCATGTGCGCAAAACAGTTCCTCACATTCGCTTGTTCCGACCGAATCCACGCTCATTGAACATGTCCCATCAAAAAGGAGTGGAATCTGTTTTGTTCCGTCCCACTGGTTCTAGTGAGAACTCAGTTCTGCCTCAGAATCATCTGTTTATCAGCACAAAGCAAAGAATATATAGATTGCTCTCACATTCACTTAATCGTTGCACACTGTGTATTGGTACCACCGGTGTAGACGATCAACTCGTGAGGTTTAAACAACACGGACAAGACTCAGCTCCCATCTGTCGATCCACTTCCGTGAACAGCTATCTTGTCAATCGAGATTCCTTTATCTTAAGCCCTGGGCTTGGCACCGCACCAGTGTGGACTGCATACGCGACTTGGCTGTCCGCCAACGATGGGTCGACGTATGCCCTGACAGAATCCTTCTCTGCTTTGTGTCGCCGACAGGACATTTGAGACGGGAATGGGATGAGAGAAGCTGACGTGGTAGACTTGAGTGGGCACGTAAGGCGGGGTTACACTTAACCAAAAAACAACAGTATCAGAGAGATCTGACGATAGTTGAAACATCAGAAGTTTGCGAAGACGAGGAAATGTAAGACGCCTTGACATTGTTCGTCTGGAAAAGCGGATTTGTCTTATCAACCGACCTGAACTAGATAATTAGAGACTGGAATAAGGTCAACAGATCTACGAAACAAGACAAATAAAACGCAAAAGGTAATGCGTTTGATTGTACCTACGAGAAACGTGTGACGCAGGGGCGTGAGCTGAGTAGTACTCTAATCTACAATGCTCGTGTGTCATTCCTGTGATTTGATCTAGCGAAATTAATTGCAAGCCCAAGATAGCCAATAACTTCATCTATCATTCCCATTTATCGTTGTTTCACTAGAAGGTACGCGTGACAAAAATGGTGCAAACACCGTGTGCAAAGTATTAGGTGTATATTTAGGCACAAATCACTGCTGTTTATAAATACTGAGTGATTCACTGAAGTGACGGTAAACTCTCTGACATTCCGTATTCATCGAACTTCAGCTGTACATAAGAATCCTAACCGACATACACAGAAACTGGGTCACATTGTTCCTCTTTACCATCATTCGAAAACCATTTACCAGGAGTATATTGACAAAAATTCCTGACGACTCCACTACAATCTCTATCAAACAGTCGGACAGTGAAATCATAGAGCTCGTCGCTTAGAACGGAGGGTCACGATACACATTTTTGTTTGGTTGTTGGAAATGGGTAATCCTTTATAAAAGGAGAACTAATGTGTTTTCTGGATATCAGTGAAATGTCAATTTTCTCTGCAGGTGCTCAGGTGATTACTGTCGATTCGGTAATATCATACGAAACTTTCTGAGTTCGGTGAGCTCATTTCATTCATAATCTTCAAGCGACAAAAAAATAATAAAACGAAAACTATTCAGAAATGGTGATTCTGAATGACGGTGACCCGATTCTACAGGCCACAAAAGTACTCCCCAAGGCATAAATGAGCATGAATAAATGCGGGACTACTTTGCTGCAACCTGATGATTTAAAAGAAAGTCATCATTATCCAACGGTTAGATAGTATTTGACGAGGTTTAGATGCTGGCTGGGTTCCATCAGGTATGCAATCAATCCTCAGGCCGTGATCCTCAAGCCAGATCGCGTGAAGACTTGGAATCATTACTTTTCAGACACAAAAATGCCACTCATTTTTTCCTCACATAAATCCTCGTGAATCCAGTCGAACTACAGGCCCAGTACACTATTAGGAACTGTCACCAACGAGGCAATGAAACTTAGTGCGGAGAATCCCGGGAGGCCCCAAAAGATCCAAGCGTGGTCGTAAGCCGAGCGATGGTAGGATACTGTTTGCTATCAAAGTGACAGGCGGTGGTGCTACTCGAACCTCTCGCCATCAACGGGGTTAAACAAAAGGCAATGAACCAACTGCTCACCACCTGTCCAACTACATGTAGTTGACGTTGCCGACTGGTATGCCGATTGTATGTAAATAAACTTGAACCGAACGCAGAAACTGCAATTTTTTTCATGTATTTCAGTGCTTGACAGTTGATGGATTTACGACACCAGTTTCCAATTCGCCTGTCCTAGGATTCTCCATTCTGAGTAAATGAGGTGTCAGTGGGTACATGAGTCGTAAATGTCCCGCAGAAACTTGAAAAACACAGGCCCTTTTATTAGGAAAATTGAAATATTTAGAGATAATTCACCTTCCGCCATTTGGTATACGAATTATTCAAAGAGCCTCATAGGCTTTTTTGTCGACACTGCTAGTTGCATTGTACAGTACAACTTGTTTGAGGAATTTGGAATAACAGCTGTTGCGAAAGTTCCAATTTTTCTGTTTCACATTACAGAAATAAACCCTAATTCACGACTGCATTACGCCTAATATGTCATCGACATACGGGTTTCGTTCCATGCCGAAAACATTTGCAGAATGTGGAACATTCCACGCTTTTAAGGGCGGTAGATGGAAAGCTATCACAGACTCAAAGATCCACTGCTCTCCTGGGTATATCCCGCAGGATGAAAAAAACAGTGTATCATAACAAAACTTATTCTCACAGTAGCTGCACGGTCTGATTGAATAGTATTGTTTTTCAAGCTGAAAACACCGTTATAAGAAAAGAAAACGAAGGCGAGCTTGTGTAATGTAGAGCGGATAATTTAGTTGGAGTGTTATGGATTCCATCTATCAAGACTCGTTGTTACCTGCTAGTTTTTCATTAGCTGCGCATGATAAAGTGCCGACTTCGGCAAAACAAACAAACATATTCCATGATGTTCCTCTTCCTAATATTTTCGACCGTTGTATTCACTAAGTGTACTACTTGGAACATGCACAATACAATGAAACGTTATCACTCTTACACAGATATTTGTGAACATATTTAAATAAAACTCAAAAGTAGTTTGACTATAATCTTCATTTGCAATTGAGTAGTAGGAGAATAGATTTGTATATAATGTGATTCATCAAGCAGCTGGAACTTTCAACTCACCATTGAAAACCATGGAAGCACTGTACAGCTGTTTCATCCTTGTTGGTAATCATGAGCAGAGCACATCGACCGAGACCCCATGGGGACTCGAACAAGGGTTGGGGTGAACGATTGTCAATCGAACACCTTAACTACAGGGCTATCCGGGCTGGCTCTCAACGGTTTGTTCAACATCTACACTACATTATCTAGCACCCTTCAGTCGATTACTTTGAACAGTAACAACCCGCTTCCCACACAGGCATTGTAGCCTGTAAAATTCCTAGTTTACACGAATGAGCTGGCTAACTACCCTTGTTTAAAATAGAGTTATGGCTAAATTTATCGCGTCTTTATAACCTTGCGTCGATCAAAAATCAGAAGGAAAGAAGATTATGAGATATTTGGAGTACGGAGGAAAGCGGAAATTCCTTCTGTGTAATAGAAATATTAACCGAGCTGAGTACATTTCGAAAAAGTCTAAACTAAACCTATAAATCAACTGTAGCACGTGTAGTGTCGGGTGTTCCCGTTTTATTATATGTATGTGACAAATGTTATGTTGCAGGAAAGATAGAGGCTGAACTATTGGCATTAAGCATATAATGTATTGCGATGCATCAACAGATTTTCTCAGTGTCAGGATTTACTGAAGCTCCACAGCAGTCGTTGAATGTCCTGCATTTATTGAAAGTTGAATTTCATTTACTTTTATTCCATACGGCTAGCAAGCGTTGTTCAGTGCATTTCCTCGACAAGGTACACACCAGAAGCTCTTGAAACGGCTGAGGACGTTGTGATCCCAGAGTTCTTGAAGGGTAAGGGTTTATGGTGAACTATCTGCCCCATTTTGAAGGACCAGCGGTGTTCGACAGGAACGTCCCATTTCTCTGTTCTTGTTCAACTTCGTCAATAACAAGACAATGGAGGAAGTCTTACAAAATTTTCGGGATGCGGGCGTCAAACTAGGAAATATTGCGAAACTTTGTCACCTAGAATGTGCGAAATACCTTTCTGTTTGTTCAAATACACAGAACATGCACGACGTGCACTAGATAGACTTGCAAAAAGCTGTATCTCAATTTGGCATGCACCTGATAGCTTTAAATTAAAAAGTGATGTTGCAAAACAGGATGGCAATTATTCCGGGCATGACGCTCGATAGGTTGCAACTAACTGTCAGTGGTCACTTTCGCAGCAGCTTGACGACGGATGGAACCGACGTAGTTGGAACGGGCACTCGTATATCGAAAGCTCGATCGGAGAATGCTTGGCGGAAGCAGCAGCGGCACTGACCTAATATTTGGTTAAAGTTGAAAGGTCGTGAGTAATGGGCCGCTGCGCATTCAGTTTCGCTGTATTGTTAAGAAGCTTGAAGTCTGCGTCGTTTTGAGGGTTTTGACCACGGAGGCTTGCGTAGTACCGACAGGATTGGGTGGAATGAAAGATTAAACAACACTGTGGTCAGGAATAAAGAATTGAGTACTGGGTCAGTGATCGTCTTACCACAGCGTCTCCATCTTAGTACACTTCATTGGTTCGGGCACACGTCATGTGTGGCTAGCACACGCCTAAGGCACGGTGCATTGTGTTTCTTTTTTCCCTCGAGAGTGGAATAAATCACGTGATTGTCAGCAAATGATTTGCAACATGGAATGAGAAAATTTACAGCGAACTCAGGAAAAGTAGGTATCTGTAGTATCCATTGGGTTGAATGGGCTTAACCCTGCAAAGAACTATTGAGGATCAAGAACACCAACACGGAATAGGATGTAGCGTAATATTTTGTATGCGCGGTTCCACGTACTGTACAAGTGTGTATCATAACGGAGAGGATAAATTAAAGCAAAACAGAGAGAGTCAATCTTGAATGTCACAGTGTCTCACCGCTCCGTTGTTTGGGTCCAAAAGATATTCCAACCAGTTTGCTGGATACGTTGAGAGATACGGTAGTAAACTGTGAACAGGGGCGAAATTGTTGTCACTTTCTGTTGAATCAGAATGATCGGTCATCTTTCATTTGTGCAGTTAAAAACGGTATTCTGTGTGTTGGCTGTCGGGTCACCCGTTCCCCTTGACACCTTTGTGAGTACCCATCACTGTCCATCTTGTACATTCATTCCTTCCTTTTCCACGCTCAACATAGTGAAATGAGCAGTGACCAGTAGAGTTCTCCTTGCTGTTTACCGTTGTATGATGAGATTAAATATGATGCAATGGATAGTTTAGTGTAAGCAAACTTAGTCGTCAGGATAGAAATATATGAAAAACATATGCTAAGCCTTACCGAAATCTGGGAGAAAAAAAATGGAAACGAAAAATATTATGAAGGCTGTCATTCCGAATCTTATTTTCAATGGTTTCCGATGAAATCAGCTCGGTACCAGATGGTTTCTGAGCTCACGTATTTTATGTAATTTTTGCCCAAAGTAGAATAATGTGGTAGATTCGTAATTTGGAGATTACATGATACGTGTAATTTTACCGTTTTCCTCAACAATAGCTATCGAACCTTCCAAATAAAACAAATTCCCCTCCGAATCAGTAAGAAAGTTGGCGTCAAGGACACTTGGCTGATCTTTGGTTGCGGCATAAAATTTGAGGGCAATCGTGAGAAACGAGCGGGTACATAAGTAGGTTCTCGGCATCTCCTTTGAAAGAGCCAATAGAAGCATAACAATGGCTTATGATTTTGAATTTCTTCTGACGGACGTTTGGTGTGATGCCGAAATCCGCTGTTCGGTTCATTATCACACTTGACCCTTTTGGGACCTTATGCGGTTAAGCATCACCACAGGAAGATGTTGCAGTGCTTTCTTTCAATCACAAAACGTCCTCGTATTAAACAAACAGTTTGCCAATTTGCCCGCCATGGGATTACATTCGAAAATATTTATACTATCACCACACACACAACATTTGAAAATGACACAGCCAGTAAGTCAGCTTAATCATTTATGTTTGATGATATATGGAGTAAATTTTCAACTTTTGGCAGGTGAATTCTATGCAGAGTTGTGCCCTGTCAGCAAACATCATCCTTCACCTTGATAACCAAATAAGGCCCTGTTGTCAGTATCACTTTTCCACTTTGCACCATGAGTTATTAGGTGTGTTATCCACCGAAATGTACACAAACTACTATAAATGTAAAGGACAATAATAGTAATAATAGCTAGCTGACGATCTTCCTTTGTACCACTCTCATGCACGAGGGGATACATTTATTGTGTTTGTCCTGAATATGCCCATCGGCTCCCGTAAACTGGTGGGCACATCAATAAGAGCAACGTCAATTGTGTACTCTCAATTTTCTACTGCCTTTTCCTGCTGCACAGCCACCAAAATGATTCATCAGAGAGGACACGCGCTTGATTCCCTAATTTGGATAAAGAATATACCTATAAGAGATAGACTGACGTCTGAACACTCTTCGCTGAATGTGACAGTTTTACCTAAACTGTACAAAAACAAACTCGGAACACTTTGCGTGAAATGAAAATAGTTAAGTTTTATATTATCGTATTGAAGTTCATGAAGATTTAAAGAAACTGCTATTACCAGGCACCACTCCTTGCACATTGTACGTAGCATTTTACCAATATTCATCGAGGATAAAGGAAATATGATCCATTCGCCTTAGGAATTAGCATCTGAAGATGTTCTGAAATGGACAGAAAATAAAGTGGGTCTGATAATCGGAACAATTTAGTACGAGATAATTCCGATGGATTTTCTGAGCTATTCGTTGTCACCTATCTTCACAAGGAACAACGTGGTTTATGAATCAACATTCGTTATTGAATATCTAAAGGTGGCATCAACCGTCGCTTCGTGTAAATATGATTAGTAAAAGATGAAATAAAATCTTTTCCAGGTTTTAGGGTTCCTTGGAAAATTTAGAAAAGTTCCTGGGTATTAGCGCGTACGAGGGTAATCCGAACTAGGGTTAAAACGTGGAACAAACAACTTTCCCATTCATTTTTCTAATTTTTACGATGGGGTGATAAAAAAAACCTCAGTAACTGCATATGTAATTTGGGTAGGTGTACATCATGATGAATTTGAAAAATGTCCAGATTCCTCTGTCGTGGTCTGTCAGCTAATTCGGTAGACGTAAAGCGTTACTCGGTCATGAGCGGCCCCATCAATACACGGTTTCAAACTATTACATCAAATTTTCAGTGATGGAAAAGCTGAACATCAATGATAATTTTGAAGAAGCATATCCAGCAATCGCCTTCTTTCATCAGTATGACATGGTTTGACCGCTGAATGTTCCATGGAAGAAGTAAAATAAATCGCTCAATAAATGAAAGAAAATCCATCTGTTACAAGAAATCTACCCCTGATTACTTGTGCTCTTTTCACCATTGAACTGAGTCCACATTTATTTTTTCCATTGTTTGAACACGAGTCCATTCATTTTGGAACGGACTGCTAGCTCGACGAACATCTATTAGTTTACTTGTCTGTTTTGTTTTTTTTCCAATTTTTTAGTGTCAAGTTAGGCATGCGTCAGCTGAATGATACGTGATGAGTCACAGTTTCAGTCCGAAGAGCTATTCATCTCACTCGAGGAGTGACAGACGGTTGTGACGGTCGGCCTTAAACAACCCGCAGGAGAATACTAGGATGAAAATAGGAAAAAGAGTATTACCAAGCTCAGGGGAATGGAGGTTCCATTTCATCGGCCACCAAAACGGGGCGGTTCACAGAATAAACTCAATGGTATTTTGTCCAAACGTTTCGATGACAAACACCGTATGAAATCCGCACACGGAACCCATTTTGATAAATCACCCTTCTGTTCTAGATGGTTCTTCGTATGCTCTTACCCATCGGTATGGTTTAATAAGTCTCCGAAAATTTCTACTGGAACTTCCAAATGTTGGGTGGTGGAAAACACCAGTTACCAGTTTGCTTTTTCTAGAAAACTATAAGAAAACGGTGGGATCATTGTGGCTTATATATATATATATATGCATTATTTTTTCGGTCGGACCCTGGCGCTCATTTCTGCTTGCTCAACGTAGAAAATCGCATCAATAGAGCTAATTATTTGGCTTTTTTAAATGGGTTACCAATTGTGATGGGTTCATTAGATCGGGGTTTTCACGTCTAAAGTGAACGTGAATTCGGTAAAGTGGCAATGGGAATCATTATCAAAGTTTGGAAGGGGCTCCGTATCACTGCCAGAAAGCCGGATCAAAGGTTGTACCACAGCCGGCTTCGAAGAAAAATGTCTCTCTAATTGAGTAGAATATTTACACTGGCAGCTTGTGTACTGAATTTATTGGTGGTCATGGTATGCATTATTATAATTTGGTATTAGAAAAATAGCAAACCCATTGTTATATTCTACCAAAGGATTACCAATACGAAGTGACGGATGAGTGTATTTGACCAGTATTTTCAGTATCCCATTATTGTAAATGATAAGATTAGTTTCAGAAATATTACACTTGATGCCACAACCAATATCTTGCAAAACTCTGGCTATCAACCTCCGAGGTTGTTCATTGAAATGAAATGAAACGACATTTTACAAGCTGGAGCTGGAGTACTTTTCCATACTCAATTGGTACATGCTTCTCCGAAATCCGATTATTTCAAAAGAGTGGACTACCATTGTACCTTCCTGAAATAGACAGTTAAACATTTCACACCAGACAGAGGGAAAATGTTACTTTGGTTTCAGAAAACAATTATTGTGCACATGTCCCTAACCATCCCCTCGATTTAAGCAGCTGTTCCCATCCGAAAACCAAAAACCGTCAAAATGTTCACTTCCGAATTTAAAATGCCAACAATAATTTGTTGCAGCACTTTGAAGAAAATAATCACTGTTTTGTTTGGTCATTTCTTCATAAATGAACATGAATTATTGGATTCGGAGAAATAGTAAAACAATCACTGAAACCGGTTTACGAATACGGTTTCGCTTGTTGAAATCGAAACTTTTCAGCTTTTTATCTTTTGTGGGGATTTATATATATATATATATATATATATATATATATATATATATATATATATATATATATATATTCGTTACACGTGTGGCACCTTCTAGTAAAATGATGCCGCAACTTATGACAAGGTGAAAACGAATGGATGAATAACCACGTAATTTTTCGGAACAAAATAGAGGGTATTTACACTATCAAATTAAGATTGGTCAATCAATATTGTAGGTGTTTTGCGGTTCGAAAAAGGAGTGGGAAGTTGGTTGTTTGTGGTTGGGAAAACTCGGTGTAGAAAGTTCATCTGGGGTGGATTGGCTGCTTCCTGTCACGACTGGAAGGTTGCGGTCGAGGTCACCATGTTGTTGTCCCCCATTTTCCGATCGCGGCCTTGGTAGCTGCAGTGATTTGACAAATCGCTTGTGTGAACAAGGCGCTGGATTTAACAGCCTAATCACTACTGCCTCCGCTGCTCCCAAAGTGATTTGGCAAACGATCTTCGAATAATTCACAGGCACTTTGTAAATTATCTTGAAGGCTTCGTTGTCTACCTGGTGCCCTGCCTCGGTAAGGTGCGCTACGATTGCACTAGTCAAGGTTCTTCTAGTTCCTGTCCTCAGCCAAGCTGGTTTGTGTTCCTTGATTCTTTGGGACAGTTGCCGTGTCGTTTTGCCTACTTACCTTCGCGAACATGAGCAAACAAATGAATAGGTTAACATAGAGGAGGAAAGCACAGGCATTTTGTCTTTGAGATTCATAGAAATCATTGACCGGCTTGTGAAGTGGGCGCGTAGAGTAGCGGCGGAAAATGTACAGGTGATTGCATCCCTTAGGCGCCGAACTAGTAGTTCGAATTTAACAACTCCTTTGAAGGGAAGTTGCATGTGCATTTCTTGCTTCTTGGCGGTGATTATCAATGGTAGCTTGGGTACTTCCGAAACGTTCTTTTGAATGAAACGTTCCGGATACCCGTTGTTTAGTAATGTTCGTCTTGTGTGATGTAATTTCTCACTCACGGTTTCCTCGGAACAGATCTTTCGTATGCGAGACGCTAGGGATCGGACTAGGTTCTGTTTGCGTTTTAGATACACGAAACTGCCAAAATGTGTGTATTGGCCTGTCTATGTTAGCTTACGATTGACGCGGCGGACGAGCTTCTCATCTTCCCTTTTCGTAGGGTTTACATCCAGAAAATGAAAGTTGCCGTCTAATTTCACTTCGGATGTGAAACTGAGCGCACTGTTAGCCTGGTTAAACTTTTCCATTATTTCTTTTAGGTGAACATGTTTGTCAATCATAATGAAGATGTCGTCCACATACCGGCAGTACCTTGGTAGTCTTTCTATGGAGTCTTTGAGTACCCCATTCTCCAGCTTGGCAACGAAAATATCGGCAAGTAGGGGTCCCAGAGGCGAGCCCATCGCAACTCCTTCGGTTTGTCGGTGAAGCTTGTGGTTGAAGCCGAACTGAACAATTATAATACAACGTAGTAGTAGTTCTTTCAGACTGGCTACCGGAATACCAACGTTGATTTCGTTTTTGATTATATAATTGATCAAATATTTGATGGTTTCTAGAAATAGAAAGCTCGTAAATAGTGATGTTACGTCCACAGATGCCATTTTGTAGGTCCCATCATATTTCGTTGTTTTATTATTTCTACGAATTGAAATGTGTCATTAAGGCTATATTGAGCAATGCTTCTGCGCACTTGTTCCAGTATATCGGCGAGCCAACGAGCAGTAGAGTGGTAGGAAGAAGTGCTCATATCAACTATCGGTCTTAGTGGTACTCTCGATTTATGTATTTTCGGTAAGCCATATAGACGGGGAATACTGATGCCAGTAGGTCTTAACTGTTCATAATTTCCAATCGAAATATAATTCTGATCTTTCAATAGTCTCAAGGCTGCAGTACGTTTTTCTTCCACTGTCTTGGTTCTGTCCTTCTCTCCTTTGGATTCCGTTAATTTTGTCGATTCACTTAGAATGGTATCCATTTTATCAATGTAGTCTTTGCGATTCATTAGCACAACTCCGGAGCCTTTGTCAGGCCTGGCAACAACAATGTCCTTTTTTCCCTATAGACCCCTTAACGCCTCCCTGTGTCGGTTACTGATAATGGTTCTAAATTTCCTCTGGGTTCGATGGTATTCATAAGAACAGTCAAAACAAGCGATTTGTCAAATCACTGCAGCTACCAAGGCCGCGATCGGAACATGGGGGACAACAACATGGTGACCTCGACCGCAACCTTCCAGTCGTGACAGGAAGCAGCCAATCCACCCCAGATGTACTATCTACACCGAGTTTTCCCAACCACAAACAACCAACTTCCCACTCCTTTTTCGAAACGCAAAACACCTACAATATTGATTGACCAATCTTAATTTGATACTGTAAATACCCTCTATTTGGTTTCCTATCGTATATATATGTAACTGTATTAGCCAGAGGATGAAGTTACCGAAAACGAGCTTGTTCGCTATCGCGCCTTTTCCTATAATGCAATGGGATTATTTAGTGATACCATGTAATTGCTTGATAGCAATTCAAAAGTTTTGTTTTTGGTTTTCTTCTGAGTCTGTATGTATAGAAGAAGAATGCATTTGACGGATTGAATTTAGCGCTGGATAGAGGGGAAATACGAATAATTATACAAGGTACGGATAATTATTTCACACGTAAATTTTGTTGTTTTTCTTAAAAAAAATGTATCGAGATGTAATAAAAGAAAGAATCTGCATAGACCATGAAGTTAACCAGATTTATAAACCCAGATCAGATTTTTCGCGTTCACTGAGACCCAGAAATTTACAAAACATCCCGGGTCAATAACTGTGAGTAAACAACTTACCACCCAGCTCTTAGAATCTGATCGTTCCAACCGAGAATATCGCAACTGTACAGTGCGGCCGTTTTTCCCGTGATTCTAGTGATGAACTGAGCTTAAGAAGTGGATGATTAATCCCGTAACATATGTAGTTATTTGTACTATTGTATACGAATCAACCCCCCTGTATTTGTATCTACTAGATTAGTTTGACTATTTGTAGGAATTATTGATGTTTAAGTATAGTGCCAATATACACCCGCGAAAATAAAGATCCACTTCACCGTTAGACAGAAACAGTATTCTGGATGCTGAAAAGTGGATTCGTTGTTCCGGACTCTCAGTGTTTGATAGATCAAATTATTTGAAACCGAAGAAAACCCAATAATCGCAATACCTCAATATCTCAATAAACCGTTTGAACATGCCTACTAGTATGAATGCGTACAGCAGTTTGTTTTGAACTAGAGACTGGAAAACAATCCATGTTCATTCAATGCTAGCTCTTCAGATCTCACTAATGGAATCTGCAAGAGCAATTCATGGATATGTCATCCTTGTGAAAAATCAATAGCCCCTTTGCATGCACATCGAATTTCAGCATGAATTCGGTCTAAGAGGTTGCACAATATACCTAAGGAAATGTCTATATTATTCAAGTAGGACGATCACCTGCGTGGCCGGTCGCGGTCGAGTCGTTTGAAGTCTGAGGTTTGAATCCCTTCCATCACCGTTTACTTTGGTGGACGACAGTAATCCACTTCCAACCGGATCGTTACTGCACGTGCCCTTTTGAGATCTTGTGTGGTCCTCCGCCACTCTAGTTCTCAGGGTTTGCTTCCGGCGAACCCCAGTGGCGCAGCTGGCCTTCGTGGACATGGGGTGATTACCCCTTTAACTGAATGCATGCGCAAACATGTGTTAAAAAAACCGAATGTCGTTCCATTCAAACCTATGAATAGTATCACTTAAAGACAATCGACAATTATGCCCTGAAAGCATATTACATTACTGCAGTTTTGGCCCGGATTTTCGACCCATTTTTTGCTGAACTTAAATAACTACATTTACCCTAAGAGAGAAATCCTGGTCCCATCTTTAGAAGGAACCATGTCGCAAGGAAAAAAACGTATTTTGTTCAAACATTATGACAAATCACAGCTTCGAAATACTTATCAAAAAGAAGCTGAAAGTGGTCGTTTAGGATCCACTGCTAACAACAGAAAGCAGAAAATGAAATATTAGAGAACGGTAATTAGTCCAACGGACTTGAAAACAGGTCGAATCAATGTGTTCATCTGCTCAAGACATATGATTGAATATAACTTAGAGTAAAATAGTTAAATTCGGTTGTTCAATAAAGACGTGGTTTATTACACGGTATTTCTGAACAGTGAAATTTTACTATATTATTTCACCCTGCGCATCGATTCATTGATAGACTTCTGACCGACCTCGGGCGTGACAAATCAGAATGGGTAGGTAGCTGGCTCAATTAACCCAATGAACATCAAATTTTAAGTAGATCTTCGGAGTGTGAATAATTGGTTAGGCTGATTTAGGTGAGAATTTGTGGTACCCACAAGGATAATCAGAGAAGTTTCAAAGTTATGTGCTTGTTTTATTGGAGAGAACAGATTTGCACTGAACCGTAGTCAGAACAGAAATTGATGAAATGGACATTCTAAGGGCGCCTGAGTTTTTCCAGAGTAAATCTGACATCAGTGCTTTTCGATTATATCAGAGGCCACTGGAATACACTTAGACACAAAAGAGAACCTGCGATGTAAGTCACTTGTTGAATAACAAACTAGGAGGATGGAAAACAGGTCATCAGCTGGATTTGGGAGCGGCTTTGATGGGCCGTCAGTTTTTTCCTCGATTTCAAGGAGGTGAATAATTAGATTGATTTTCGAAGAAAATGCTACTGTCCAATAAAAAACTAGTTTAGAATAGGCTATCTTGTGCAATGGTCTTAGGAATGCGCATCAAATAATAACTCAGCTACCTTCAAAAAAGTGATGTGATAAAGCTGGTTGACGACAGATTCATACGGTATTTACCGCTTGAATTGATCTGAGTGGCGTTTGGATTGTTATAACATCGTTTGGCTGGCGGTAGCTCAGAAGCCATCATGGAGAATTTAAAGGCTCCTGGTTCTCCTGTGAACGGTTTTATCACCACTTCCACACTACATGCATTCTGACTTCTACCACTGGTTTTCACATCTAACAATATATTTTTTCGATTATTAAAGTTTCCATATTATTCGTTCTTATTGTCACACACGACTGTCTTCACAATGAGGCACCATGGGCTCACACAGTTTATTCAAGACTCATCGACGTATAGTTGTGCTTGCTCTGGCAATGTTTTCCTTCTTTCAAATGTCATCAGATCTTCAGTCTACTTGATTGATGTTGAGAGACATCACTAGTGAGAGATTCAATGGAATCACAAACGTGGTTTTCCTAGACCGGTAAATTTCGGTTCAGTTTCTTTGGAACCACACAACGTATTTTCAACCAGTTAAGAACTGTAGCCTTTCCTTGCACTATACACAGTTAGTAGACAATTCACGTAAGCACTCAGGTTCCCGTAGTTTTCACTAAAATCTCTACATGTGCCGTCCACTCTGTTAGGTGATTTTTGAGGCACATCATATCACCTTACCATAAAATCACCAAATTTTACTCATCTATCGTTCTTATGCATTACATTGGCCTTGTAAGATCATAGCCTTCAAAAAACCCATGTCTGTTGATTTTGGCATCGGCTACCAGGGTCTTTTGTAAGCATGTTTGTTTATGTAAATGCCCACGTGTACCGCTGTTATCTCGTATGTTAGGGTTATTACGTACGACTCGCTACAACATTCATAACCTTCCTTTTTGATCCCAGTTCATCCCTCCACGTTACATTTTTGTTCACTGGTTACTGATCTACGGTATTCGCATTTGAATTGAATGGAACATGCAGAGACATAGTGTTCAGTTTTAAAGTGACCAGGTGACTTTCGAAGTACACTTGCCTAATGAGCGGCAACCTCTGCGAAAGCGGTCGTTTGCTTCCAGGAAATTTTATCATGTCATCCAGCAACTGTGCCTTGACAGTGTGTGGTTTCTACTGATAGTAAATTGTTAGCAGCTTCAAGATAAGTTACAGTCATGTGATTTCAAAAAATTAAATAATCTGTTTGGGAAGTCGAACATCGAACTTCAAACAACGAAAGTATACCATGGAACATTAGCAACTTGTAATCTCAAATTATTAATTATCCCGATATTTTTTATTTTCTATGAAGAAAACCAAAATGCATTTAGCCGTGGTGAAACGATTTATGTCACAATGATCTTTAACAATATATAGTAAAAATTCGTTGATACTGTTGTTTAAATTGGTATCAACATACCGGTGAAATAGTACACTCATATGGTAGCTAATCACGTTTTCAAAATGTGAACACAAGTTACATAGCGATGATAATATATTTTCGATGACATAGTGTACTCTGAATCATTTCGCTGCGTCTTCAGTAGGAGTGCGTCTCACAGTCATTATAAATATCAATGCAGTCAAGGAATAAAACATCACCACTAATGGGGAACTTTGAGGATGACTTCCAAAAATACGGGAGGGAAGAGAGGCCGGAATAAGGTGTTTTTATAAAGTAGATGTTCACCTTGTTGGCAGAAATTGGGGTTTCACTAGCAAATGACAGATGTCTTTCTGCCTTTCTGTTATATTCCATTGCTGCTCGAGATGATTTCAAATGTATCGTGTAGAAAGACACAATGCTAGCTTTCCAAAGGTTATGAAGGAAAGACAAATTGGCACCGGCACTTTCCTTTGTGAAGGTGTTCATATGAATTCTCAGACAAAGGTGTTGTCGGGTATTTAATTCTTCAGGTGTTTTGTTTCTTCATATTGGTGGTACGACAAATCTGAGGCTGATACTTAAAGCTGTAGAACGGATCACCCACCAGGTTGTCTGTCAACAGGTTTTCAATATTGAAAACAAAGAGGAAACCTTTTTATCACAACGGAATTCTCGAGCATTTGGTTTCTTGTAGTGAGGGTCATATCAGGATGGTTAAAACAGATGTTAACGAGTTTATTTTCGTTTTTTTTGGGAAGCAGGTAGTATATATCACGTGAGAAAACGCAAACATGAATTATGTGGAGGGTGGTTTACATTTATAAAACTGCCTGTTGGTGAAATTGTCTTATTTCTACTATTCATCCAATCTCGATTTAAACAATGTTTGGAAACAATGAAACCAGGCTGTAGTTTATCGTAGTGATTCTTCGAATTATTCTGATTTGGTGCACAGTTGACTTACATGGAAACCTCCGCCTAACAATGCTAGATAACGGGATTGTGAAAACTACAAGGATAACTTTTATATATATGACTGGCAAATATATTTGCTTATTTGCAGAAGACCGCAGAAATACGCGTCAACAGTGGCATGGAAACAAACGTATTAGTACAATGTATTACTTTTTTTAAAGGAGGAGTTAACCAGTCAGTGCAGATTTTTTATACTGGTTGCGCGCATTTCAAAAGAAAGAGGACAAATAATGAGTTAGTTCACAATGCAGAAAGACTGCCATAAATTATTCAGTAGCTTTGGAAACTTCATGAGATACCTCATGGTGAACGTGATGGAAGATGTTACAACACCTGCGAAATCATTTTTACATAGTTAGTGTCAGTCTATGCCCCTTTGACATACTCTTAGATTGCTCAGTCGTACAGCTGATGGAAACTAACTTACTGATGCACAGAAACACAAATGGAACTGAACAAAAAAGTGAGTGGTTTATTTATGTTTACGCTTCTTTATTACATTTGGCTAGATCGAGGTGGCAAAAAAGAATGTCACCTCTATATTCCCGACACAATCACGACGTCATCCATCCCATCGATATCCTTCCTGCCTTTGATGCTCTAGAGCATACATCTCTACACAAAAATCTTTGCAAATAAGGTTTTGGAGTGATGTTTGAGCTCAGGTGGTCACCTAGTTATTTTCCAGCAAGACATAATCAGGTATAACTTCCTGCTCTGATTGGAATGAACGCCGACTCATCACTTGTTCCCAGGGGACAATCCAGCTTTTTACGACGCTCCATTATACTGCGATGTGTGTGGGAGAATTTCAAGATGAAACTCCTTCATAACGACCAATAATTTTCTGTTTGCGTCTTTCGGTTTCAGAGATTACTGCTATCCCATAATGATGATCGATTACCCTAATAGTTCGGGGGTGAACTGGTAATGAGTATGTTTGATACCACATATTCGACATCCGGTATCACATTTCGCTATCAAAGTAAGTCGGACCATTGTGGCCAAAAGGGTAGGCCCCTCCAATGCACTAATGCATTAGCATTCCATATAAAGAATTCGTATCACTATATAGTGAGGCCTACTTTGGCACAGCCTTCTTCAAGGTACCTCATGCGAATTTCAATGACACTGTTTTCCCAAGATAGAAATACCACGCTCAAAACTTCTTTTCTCATAATGCAGAAGGTATCACCATCAGAGTCCATTGTAAAGGCTGATATACCCACTGGGGTTCGTTTGTGACACGAAGAATAAAATAGATAGTGCATAAAATGCGGAGCAATTTACGAAGCTATTCCGGGCTAGGTATGCAACACACAAAAAAGATACCCGATATGCTTTCTTGTAGCTTATTATCTCATTCACTGATGTTCTAGAACATTGTGGTTTTGAGACTCAACATCACGAAAATGAGATGAGTGTTTGACAGATAAACAACGAATTTGTGTTTGAACTGGATGTATTGTAGCAGATTACATAAATCTCCCAGAAGTGTTTCCATTGTTTTCAATTCTTCTTTTGCAGATATTTTTGATGAATGCTCCAGCATAGGAAAACTCTGAGGAGGAGCTGTTTTTATAAAATGCGGCTGAACACGCTCAGTAATGGAATAAATCTCCACTTTTATCCATATCCAACAATTCAAATTTGAAGTCTCGTTTACCATGATAGCTCAAGTCACACAATTCTAGATGGGAAAATGAATGGTAAGGTCAGATAAATGCAGAGCACTGTTTTTTCCAACTCTGTGGTATGCAAGCTTTAGCCAATTCTACAAAGGGAAATTCAGTGCCGGGGGAATAATTCCGCCGACTTTTTTCGCAATATCTGTACGTACGTGAACCACGAAAGAATATAAAATGCAAGACCCTTGGCTAACGGAAACTTGATTATACCGTGTTTTTTGAATAATCACTGAAAGATGCTACGCGTTGATGACGAAGGTTCTCATCAGCTTCGTGCAAAGATGCTCACACTGGGTTCACGGTAAACGTGCATCCTTCTTTACCGTTGGTTCAATTCAGCACACCACGGTCTTTTTATGGTATGATCACTCTTCGCTTTCTATGAGTCATCCGTAGTTAGGCAGAAATGCTCACTTTTATTAATTCATTTCTCGTTATCAGATACGGGCGATGCATATTAGGATTATATTCCATTCAACGCGCTTTATATCAATATTTTTGTTGTCTAATACTGGACTGCGGAAGCCATTCACAAAGAATTGTCACAGTGGTTCATCTAAAAGGCCCATGTATCACCCGTTCATTCGTATGCGTGTGGGTAGTCACGTTTATCACACTGATAGTAACCATGCATGCTTCGAGATTGATTTGCTTACAATGAACAGCTCAGACTGGATATCTTGTGTGAACGAACACCCATGAAGTAATGTGTTCACTCGATGGAATCAGTGGGGGATTGAAAAATATGCAACTAGTTGGAAGTGAATGCGTGACAATTATAGTTTTTCGTACTTAGCCAAACTCTACCAACAAGGTCGAAATAAGGGTGCGAATTTTCAGCCTCTGTCTTATCAAGATACATCACAAACGTATTTTCGGATGGGCAATACCGATGAGGGAGTTCGAAGATTCAAATGGTGCACTCACTTTTCAAATTGAGTATCCTAATCGAATACTGCATTATAAATAGAAAGATGAATTGGATGCATGAATGGTTAAAAATGGTTTCCTACATCAAAGAGTATGACTAGCTCCTGAACAGTTTATCTTACCTAACAAAAATAATGTAGTTTGCTACGTTTTTCTATTAATCGACGATTGCAGATGCGTGAAGCTTGTTGTTCGTGGTGTCATTGCTATTTTCGTCATGAACATGTATTGTGAATAACGATTCCAATAGACAGTATAATTATCAGAAACGGGAACGTGGTTAGGCAAGGGGTATCGGTTGTCTGATTTGATGCTTGCCGCCGCAACTAGCTTATTATTTTGACTGCACCCATTTTACCATGTCCTCAATACTGACCCAAATAATTGAAAGCTATACAGGAACAACTGCAAACATCGAGCTTCTTATTTATACGTGACTTTATATCATTGGTTATGGTAGTAAGACAGTTGCAAATAATTCGTAGCTGGAGATTTTTAGGACCAAATTAGAGGATTCGGCTAATCTGAGCTGCAAGAAAACAAAAAAATGAGACTTCTTCGGCAGGATTCTTTCAGATTACCTTCAGCGGGGTGTTCATTGAGGTCAGGATTGTCAGGTCATGGGTTTCTGCATGATATGATTTGTTTTAGTGATCACACGGACAAGGACAAACCGCCGACAGTGGAAAACTGTTATGCACTAGTGTGAGTTTGGACAGTGACATTGTTTACTCTCCGCAACTGATGTCTTCATCCCGGAACAAACGAAGTAAATATTCATAGAGTGTATTATTGGGACGAGGAACCTGAATCTTATGTAATGGAAAAGCCACGGATGAGGCTGTCTTATTGAGTAAAACCAGGACACTCGCTGTGTCTCACTGTACACTTGTTGACAGTATTCACACCCGATTGTCCAGCACGCGGCGTTCGATTTTTGGATGTGAAAAACGCTGTAGATTTTTCGTTATATGAAACTGAATATTCTTTGGGTCAGGAACATTCCGAGAATATATTTCTTCAAGAATTATCGGTCATTCTAAATTTCTGTATAAGAGTTGGACGGTGTTCCAGAGTTGACGTCACTGACCAAAAATCTCTCTCAACCGAAAGTCTCAGACCTAAGAGCCGACGGTTATATTTTAGTTTGGATAAAGGCGAAGCTACTCCCGTTTTGCGACAGATTTGCTGTGTACTGAGAATAACACGGTAGAGTTGCTTGAAGCTTACTTTAGCTAGTTGATTCACATTTTTTTCTGGTGTGATACCGCGCCACGAATGTGATGAATTATGCGGAAAGCTAGGGCAATAAAGAGTATGTTGAATTTGATAATCGAAAAAAGTGAACTGTGGTTGACGAAGAAAGAGAAAATGCCTGTGTGTCGAGAAGCATCCAACTGAGTAAGTCACGTCAAAATTAGACAACAACGTGCAGTAGTTTGTATATAAATAACTCATGATTCTCTAGGCTATATTTGTATTAGGTAAGGTTCATCTATTTCCGGAGATATTTATATAGATTGTTTCCCTTTAAACAAACGTTTGACGCTAGTGGAAAATGAAGTATTGAAAGTTGAATCAATGACTTTTTTTGGCAACAGTATTATAAGCTCTTTGTATTCGCACATAATGCAGATGTGTGAAAATATGTCAACTTAAAAGCTGTCGTTTCAGCTTAGTCAGGATATTCGTGAAAGAAATAGATACACTATGTCCACATTCGTACCGAGCATGTTTTCTCCTGTGGCAGTGGCATTCCGATTCAATTCATCCTCAGGGGAAGATCTGTCAAACACGACACTGGTGATTACAAGGCAATGAATAGAGCAACAAGTGCCTTCATAGAAAAACTTGCTGAACCCGAGGACGATGATTTATCCATACTGCGATCACCGACTTCTTTATCTCTGAACATGGTGGATTCGAATTCTCCGTTGCCTTTTGTGTCTACCATTACTCCCATTGTCTTCCTTTTTTATGTCACCTGCACAGTACAAAACGTGAGTGCTTTGTTCTTGGGGAAAAACAGCAATGAAAGAACGCAGTTGCTCCGAACTGACACAGTGGCAAACGAATAATATCCCCCATTTACGTCTCCACCACATTTGCCAGTCTATGACGCCGACAACGCAACTGCATTACCCGAGGGTTCCTTCGTTTGCACACCTGGCCTTAACCTCTGAGCATCATTTCTTTGGAATTTTGGGGAGCGGATATGAGTCTAATACAGTTAGTCGCATATCGTTTGTTCTTCTAGTCGTCTCTTCTATCCCCGGTTACACACCCGGACGCATGTTATAGATGAATACGAAAAAAATGTCGATTATGGTACACCTCAAGATTAACCTTCCTGTTTGGGATGCACTTGTGTATTTTATTTTAGGTATTCAAACACTTTCATTTCTATTTCATTCGGTACCATTTATATCCATTGTTTAGTCCGCACAACAGTGAAAAACCTCCTGCTGATACGATCTTTTTGTCTACTCGAGGGTTGATGCGCCTCCGGATTGTTGGGTGTGTTAGTAAGACCCTGCGGTCGGACAGAAGGTTATCTCAACTCGGGTGCAGAAAACGGCCGGCCGCCACAAGAAACACATTGGATTATTATATCTTTCCCTTCCATAATAATTGTGTTGTTCTAGTTTAAAAAAAATGAAAACAGTAATTGAACTGGACAATTTTCTGCATACCTAATCTCATAATTTCTGTGGAAAACAATACCAGAGGAACCAATCTACCTGCGGCTTCCTATTGTTATTCGTGGAATGCGAAGTATTATTCGATCTCTGCTAATCGGAACTAACACTACCCTTGAAAGAACCCAAAATTATTCAGTCTGTTTCTGAAATTCGGATGAAATACGTCAAGTGTTTTTCAGAATAATAATAATATTATTATTCAGGAATAATATCTCACCAGCCTTTTATGTGTTGTACTTAAATTGCCGTCGGTGGTAAAATTTGCATTGTGATGCAACTTGGACTTTCCTGCACAGGGTTTATATCCTGACTCACCCAACCATTTTAAGCTAGGGGCGGTGAAACGTACGAATATTGATGAAGGAGAAGATTTTAGTTCTAATATTAAATCCAACAGGTGGTTGTGATGTGAAAATTTATAGGTTTGGAAAAACTCTGACTAAAGTACAAACAAAAGAGGTTCAGGAGGCTATTGTGGTAATAATACAAACAAGAATGTGACTCAAACACAGGGTAATAATGTACCCAATGAACACCAATATACATGGATCAGATTGTGTGCGATAAACTATTTCACCCAGGCAGAAGAGTTGCATTAGTTCATTGAAGGTCTAATTTTATGTTTTGATTTGCTGTATCTAAATGGAAACTTTCCTTGAGTTCTTCCTTAATTCATGAAACTGGAATGATGTTCCAATCGTTTTCTGATTTATATTAAGTGTAAAGGATAATACAACGTCGTGAAAACGAGCAACGATGATCGGGCTATTTTTCTCTATGTAAACTGCCCATGACACGGTACGAACAATATTATTAGGTGGATGGATGTCATATACAAATGCTGTTGCTGTGACCTGAGCGCTTTCTTTTCAGAGGCGTCAGTGACCTTCGGCTGATTGTTCTGAGTCTCAAATAATCTGCATTCCATGTACAAGGTCCGACTTTTCCACAAACAGGTCGAGTGGAGTGAGAATAACTCAGTAAAAATTGTCATCGTTTCACTAGCTGGATCTCTCGCGTGCTTGTTCGTTTGAATTATGAAGTACATAATAACTTTAATGATTACATTAGACAATTTGCGTCAACGTGCACATAAGTACTGTCCTTTCTAAGAATGTGTTCACGCACCACAGTCTGGGGCGCCAACCATCCAGTGGCCTGATGAAAATATTCTACAGAGTATGTGGTTGCTGATTTCGAGCTGCTGCGGATCGGCGTCGCAGACTAATGAAATTATCATAAAAAGCAATCCACCGGACAGATGCCATTAGGATTTGATCAAAAATCACCATCATTTACACCAGTAAATATTCAGATTTGTGGGTATAATGTGGTATCCCGTAAAGAATATCCTTTACTGAGGACATCCTACATGTTTGTGTTGGACAAGTGAACAACTTGTACCTTTGGAAGGCCGAGTGCTGGCTGAGAGTTTTGCTGCAATCTCACCAGTGAAGGTGGTTTCGTCGTGGAGACTAACTGCGGTCATGAGGCCTGAAAAAGTGGTGTGCTTCTCAATCAGTGCTCCTAACACGGTTCCGTGAAGAAGAATTTTTCTCACCAAGATCAACGTTGGTGAGACTTGCTTCCATTTTCTTATCCTGGAAAATATTCGTAGGATTTTGTTCTGTATTTCATTTACATGAAAACTTCAGACTCAATTACCAGAAAACCTTACCTTAGTCGATTCCATACTCCGGCCTCCGGGAACGAAATGAACGGAATCTGAACTCTTCCACAAAAAATGTTATCCTGTCAACCCGGTATTCAATAAAGTCTTCCGGTTAGCATTTTAATTTTGTCATTATCCCCAACGCTTTTGTAATAGCGACATAATTTTAAGAATGAGAGTGACCATAATTTTTAGCCTTAGGATATTCTTATTAGCATATCATTTTCATAAAATGCCTCCCCTTTGCAGTTTGCCTGAACTGTTAGCCTGGCCCCATCATTGTACAAATCTGTTTTCTAATTTCACCCTAATTTGCACCTTATTTCATTGTTTCTTCTCCACGGGTTTGCTTCATTCCGAATCTTTTTAGTTCAGACAGGGTGAAAAATTACCGTATGCGTTTTTAGGTATGCAGCGGGAAGATCTGGGACAATCTAAGAGAACCAACATTTCTGGCCACTTCCGTCAAATTTGTGATAGTGAGCATTGTTTCTGAACATGCTTGTGTTGCTTTCAGCTAGTTGGCCGATGTGACCTGTCCGAAAATGTATGACACAATCCTGGGATTACTTCCTCGAGGAATAGTCAACAGAAGTTTGGCTTGCTCACTCAGATAGCAAATGATTTCTGATAACTGAATATATGCACATCAACCAGATATAAGCCGATGTTCTGCTTCGCTGATGAATGAATGAGGCCTTTACCTCCATGTTGGTCTATTCGCCAACCTAGAGAGATAATATGAGGCAACAACCAGATCTGTGTACCTGCCGAGTTGATATCACAAACGTTCGATTCATTAGCGGGCCATTTTTTCAATGGGAACAAGATGGGAACTTGATGCCTACTCACAGAAAACTTCCTTCTGACTTTTTTTAGAGATCTTGTCACTGTTGTTATGCTCCTCCTGATGGGATCTCCCTTAAATGAGTTCTCTTTAATTTGACGAGCTCTTGTGTATGTCCACATTTTGTCCAGATACACCATAGAAAGTTCAGCAACTAACTGACACAACAATTTCTTTAAAAAGTTTATTCGAGGATGTAAAATCAATACTTTGCCCAGCGTTGGTTGCGGTGATAAAACCGCTGGGTTTATAATCAGTTCTGTGCACGCTTATGTATCTTTACGGTTCGGTATTGCACTGCAGAATGCATAGTCTGAATTCAGAAAGCTTAAGAAAACCAACAATTTCGGACAATAAATATAGTGTGACCCCAACTACGGAACAGTTTCATGATAACGCCACCTATTTTCGAAGACACGTTGAACATAAGCTGCAAACGTTTTATACAGTGGTTGTCCTGAGAATAGCATCCCATACCACTAATTACTTTTGCGTTACCCATCTTATACATATTAAACATAGAAACCACAGGGAAGATCAGCAGCAACCCAATTTCATCTATGTCCACGTAGATGACTTTGCTTTACAAAGTCATATTAAAGTAGTGTCTATCCGCGGATATATGTTTCAAAATCATTTTGGGCATTCCCCTTGTTCGTTTTATCATACGCATTTCACCCCTCGCAGATAACGGTGTTGGAAAGTACTACAAACTGGTCGTTATTGTTTTATCACTATTTTTGGATCGTGCTTGGGATGAATGTTATAAAATCTGCTGCTCGGACAATGCTCGTAAAGTTTAATAATCATTGCTGTGTTTCATTTCTACCCACCAAAAACCGTTGCAATAATTTATCGGTTGTGGTTTTGTACTACTTGGGAGTTTTGTGTTTGGTGTACCAATTATTGTTTGCTTAGAGAAATAATAGAATCAAAGAAAATTGAGAAAGAACGCTAAGCCAAAACCGTTGGGTGAGTACATAGGTTTACTGAATGAAGTTTTTTATTTCATTTGAGAAAAAGTCTTGATTCATTATTGACGTGTTCATCACAGATACAGAATAATACAGACGTTTGGAGTGAACCGTAGTAGGTGTTCCAAGCTGTGATGCCAGAATCTCTGCGAGTTTGCTTTCGGGAGAAATTTGAGAAGATTTCGAAAGCTATCAGACTGAAACGGCGAAGTAGAAGTTTCTTTCGGCATGGATTACTGACTACGTCTGAAATGTATTGAGACTTGAGACTCACACCCCTAATTCAACTATAAAGCAAAATGGAAAATAATTGCCATTATTTCGTTCACTGTTCTTTTTGGTGTATATCAAATGAGGTATGGGCCTGAAATAATTGCTTCCATTCGGGACTCGATCAGAGACAGGTTTCCAACAAAGGTTGCACCCAGAAAAGAATGAATACTAAAATCGTAAGCTGGTGTACGTTTTCTTCACCCATGTTCATCTGCTTAATATTAACATGATAAATTTCATTTTCACAGCCCATGAAGAAACTATCTACGATACCATTTCCGATTCAAAAAGTCCAAGAGCTTTCTGAAACACTTTTGGCGGACAAAAACCACTTGCTGTCCTGAATATTTCGTGTCTTACGAACCACCTAAAACCAACCGTGGAAAATGGTACAACCTTCGGTCACAAAGTGGAATGATCAAAGAGAGGTAGATAATAACCGCATTTCCAATCTACCTCAGTAGGCTGATTCGTATCATTGATTAGTATTTTTCTGTATCAAGACTCTGTGAGTTATATGTGGAGTACTAAGCTGAAGCATGCTGGGTAACTGAAGGGAACACGTTTTTTTGGTCACTGTAGGATTCCATTTCTCAACCGTTCAGGTTAATTTATTTTGTCCCAGTAGTGCCAGTGCCCTTGAAAATTCTCATATAGCTTCCGTTGTTTAGGCCTTTCGCTACCCCGTTACACGACTGCATTCTCTTCTTGCCTGAAAGAAAGTGGTCACACCCTCGAATCGCTAATCACTCCATAGCAGCCAAAACATCCATCAACTCAAGATTGCTATCGTTTTTACCAGAGTACTGTATGTTTTATTCACGTCCTAAATCATTGCCGTCAATTGTGCACAATTGTGTGCCTTGTCTGCACAATGATACCGACTCCATATATCAACAGGTACAACTGAAAGTGAATTATGTGATGGTTTAGTGAATGGAAGAACGCCACAAATTCAAAACTTCCATCAATATGAAGTTAGGGTAGGCCGGATTAGGGTAACTTTTTTATCACAGTATTTAATATGATACAAGTTGGATGTAAATAGTTAGATGCCAGCAAATCTAGGGACAGTGTTTTGTGATATTACGTCTTACTAGCCACAGAGTCCTCATTTGAGTAGAAAATGGAATCGTTATCAGAACTTTGCTTTTGGACGTTATAAGTTTCCTGTAAGAGAGGACACCAATCAGGATGAAGGTGGGGTGAATCAGGTCTTTTATAATTCAAATGGAATTCTGAAAAAGAGGAGATACATGCTTCATCAGACAAGAAGAGATTGCAGCAAATGTTCTCTGGAGTTGTGAATTGAGCCTTGAAATAGCCCAAAACAAAAAATCCAATAGTCCCCTTTATTTTTTGCCTGCTCGGGGGGTTGGTACCCACTGTTGTTATCAGTGTAATATTTATTACAAGTATCATTTTAATTTTTCAAACCTACAGGTGTCGTTCACATATTTTGGCGCAATGCACTACTCACCATTGGTTGGGGACTTTTTCCTGTAAACTACTTGCAACTCACGATCAGCCAGAATAAAGCCTCATGACTGTATCATCTCTCACTTTTTAGGCAGAAATATTTTCTTTCTAATTAATTTGACCCACTGTTGCTTATAAACGCCATCATTATTGATTAACGACATTCACAACCAGAGTTATGTGCAACGCAAACTTCCCCCTTCAGGCGGAACGTCCGATGTCGCCGTCTCCTCCCGCACAAAGTTTATAACTCGTCGTTTAGTGTCAGAATGGATTACCAAATTTATGTCATACAATGTCACATGAAATTTTACTGGAAAAATAGGTATCCCTAAAACAGATGACTCGATTAGGACTGGCTGCCAGTATTTAATTTTCTTCCATAATTGACTTGCAATTCGGGAGAACGTATCGTTGTTGCTACCTCATATAATTACAGACAAAAACACTGGACGGATAAAACGACAAGAATATTCGGATGAAAATATCTTTATCTCCTTCAGTATTTCATCTTCAAAGTTGAGTGTGGGTTGGATGGCGCAGCTTTTCCAGCAGCTTATTAACACCTCAAACAACGTGTTGCATCGTTTTGCCACAGCCACTAATAAGAAATTTACTCCTTATTCCCCCAAGCAGATATATATATATATATATATATATATTCTGCATAAATGTTTATATACGACTAACGGAAGCGTAAGGCAGGTTTCCAATTACCAGAGACGGAAAAACCTCACGCAGCCTCTTTGCTGGTCGCACATTTTCAACATACTCATGGAGGTCCTTAAATAAATTCGCACAAGTTTCAAATAAATCAGGCTTAGTAGCGCGCATGGAGACGAGTAATTCACGGATGTCACTTTTTGATTTGCAAAAGAAACACGCAGATTCACTGCCTGTATTTTACAGATCCTAATGACTTATGCACTCAGCTACATAGGGGTATTCGTCTCACACCACACTGAGGCTGAACAGCTACATCAGAAATATATGTTTATCATTTGAAGGACTGAACAACATCTTTAAAGAAGTGTCGGATGGAAGGCGTAAGCTCTATTTGTATCTACACGGTTACTCCTAAATATGAGATTACTGTCGCTCAAAGGGTGCCAGATGGACAGGCATGCTTAAAGTCTGAGTGGGAACTAACAATGCATCCTGGCTTCCTCTCGAAATAAAGCAGCCCTTGCATAGATACAATGGGAGTCACTTTATCGTTGATGTACTTCTGGTTCGAGGGCGACAGAACTTTATTCAATTTGTGCTTCATTTCTCAATATTCGATCCATGTGTTCGTGCCTACTATTGTCTGCTGACCTCAAGCAGACTGAGAGTAATGAGTTAGAAACACGGACAGTCACATCACAAGCCAAAGATATATGAATATGAGTATGGTACGTGGACAAAGAAATGAAGGCTGTGTTGAGCTCTCCAAACAAAAATATATTGCAAACGCCAATTTGTATATTTTCAGACATGTCAAAAGCCATTGGAGATATACCTATTCAGATTAATACCTTTTTAGTTGGGGAAATTAGTCTGAAAATTCAGTTTGGAGAGGGCGATCAATTTTGTTTTACAAGAGGGTCGATGTTCATCAATAGGCCACATCTGCGGTCATGTTTATCAGACACATAACAGCATATTTCTGCATTCTCAACAGGTAGTGGCTTTCGAGCGAACTGTTCAGAACAAAATTGTCGTTTGATACCATGAGTCACGTTGACTCGGGGCACTGTCACATTTCTGTTATTAATGTGAGGATCATTCTGGCACGGTTCCACTTGCATATCAATTTTGACAAAAGGGTACCGAACATTTGTCGAATAGAGGTCAACGACAGAACAAATTACAACGGATTACTTGAACGAATTTCATTGAAAAACCGCATTTATCTTTTCAAATAGTAAGAACGCCATATAAACCCGTGAATAAAATAGAGTATTCTGTACTCACCGGTGAAAAAGATATGACTTTTTGTGTAATATTAAACATTTTAACGTATTCGCATTAAGGCTTTGTATTACGATATTTCAATTTCGTTCTCATCAGTACTCTCAATTTTATCTGAGTCCGTGTATGACCACAATCGACGTGCACAGAAATCTTATTATTATTCCTCCGCCGAATCATTTACACTCATGTATATGTAAGTCCACGAGAATGAACAAGGTGCCAGGATTGTCATCCATGTGAACAGCCCTGAGCTATCGAAGGAATAAGCTGAAAAATAACGAAAAAGTTTATTTTTGTGAGTACCGGTCATATTCAACCCTGGAGGAATATAAAGTTGAGGGAATGTGAAAAAGATAGAATTGCGTTGAAATAGTCCAGATGTCCAAAGAAGCGCAAAGTACATACGAACACCAGCAACTAAGTAGCTTCCTTTTATTATCCGGCGGTTTCTACTGTCTGCTTGACACGAAGTCCTCCACAGTAGACTTCTTTTGATGTGATTAAATTGTATCAACAGAAATGTTTTTCCCTGAAAGATCTTTTTGGATTTTCTTGTTCAGGGGAGCTGAAAGCTTTAGTTTTCACATCAGTTAAGTTACAGGTTTATCCAGAGACCAGATGTGAGCGGATAATCCCTTTCTCAATACATTACGCTTCAGAGTCTATGACTTACCTTTGGATGGTAAGTGAGGCGGGATAATACCTATCACTGCAAAAATTACTTTGATATACACATAAAGGGATACAGGGACGAGCCCTAACCCAAATCATAATTATTGTGTCCAGTCAATTGTATTAAACTTGACTGACATACTGAAAATTCACTAGAAATGAGTTGATTTATCAACTCATTTTTTCCAAAGTTGTTCAAAGTTTTTCAAACAAAAGATTCCTACGATTTGCTACAGTTGCAGTGTACTTGCTTAATGGTGATATACCTCTGACGGGACTTAGTTGGAACCAGTGTCCCCAATGATTTGCGGCTTTTGTCGACCAGGATTTCATATCAAAGTTTCATTGTGCCTACGTGCCATTACGCCACGTTACTAGTAAAAAAGCTAATTACATGAGGAAACAACGCGTCCAGCTCAATTTGTCGCATACACTTGACCTTCCCTTCTATGATTCATCCGAGGAGAAAGGCAAGTGAAACTCTCCTTATCCCAGATGCATACTGACCAGAGGTTCAAATATTTATTCCGACTCTTCAATGAAGTGCAAAAAGACAACGTAAATGGGTCCATTGGAGCGACTTCTTTTGGTTTTGAATCTCTTGACCGAAGCAAATTTCGATATGAAAAAAAAAGTCACACTGAGTTGTACTAGGCAGTAATCTTCTCATTCACTTTTATCGGGTTGCAAGAATCCTTGAGAAAAGGACACCGGTTGAACTTTTTAAACAACCTTGATTTTATTGCTCCTGACCATGTACCTACATTTCCCCCCTCTAATGGGTTTCAATAAAATCGGCATACCTTTGACTAATATTGATCTCATAGATCATCACAAAATATTAGACCATCTCCGTCTGGTCTCACTAAAGGCAGGTCAGAGACCCAGCTATCAAACGGACATGCTGAAACTTGGATGATTCTTTAGTCCCCGATAGACCGCAATCTAGGCGATTTGACCCGACCAATTAGGTGAGTGAATAATTTTCTTACGGTGATTGGGGTTGAAAAATGCCCCTGGCTGAATCGCGAATCTAAAGGATCCATATGCGTGTTAGCAACATCAAAACTCGAAACCCACAGTATAACAGAATTTCGTGACGCCAAGAGACGTAAAAACTACCTACTTCAATTGCGCTGGCGTCGAAAATCATCTCAAACGATCCAAGAGAAGTATGACGTGTGCAGCATTTACCAGGCTCCTAACTTGTGCAGACGCATAACTCTTATTTGTGGCGTCACAAAGTAGCTGTATTTCCTGGCGGGTGCTCCAAGAAGATTACCTAACAAAATAAAACAGTTACTTCCGGAAAACTGCCTACCCAGTGTTACGTGTTGCCAGATCATGTATTTTGTGTTGTTCCTGTTGCATCCCAATTATTTTTCTCAGTGTATAAGCCAAAGGAGTCAAGCCTCAGAAGGCCAGATATGAGTTGAACAACAATCCTTGAAAATCAACGCAGTCATATAGTAAGGAAGTTTCCACATGTATTCCTGAAAAATATTCCATTGACCAAGTGTATCAACGTTTACCTCCCATCTACATGGTCCATTTCTGTATTTCGTTGGGACTTTACTATGTGTAGTGTTCTGAATTCGCCTCTGAGCTTGTATGCTTGTGTACTACATAGATCGATTACCACAAGAGGCTGAGGGACTGATTTCATTCATATTTTTCACTCGCCCGCAGATACAAAGTAAAATCTTTGCTGTTCGTTATCAAAAGCATTTACAATTCAAAAACTGACTACGAGTCCATTTGTTCTTATTCTGAACAACAGCACAACGAAAGGTGTGTAATTACTGCAGCCTCCAGATTATTTCGTTTATAATAGTTGGAGAGAAGTATTGATTGTGTGGTAACAGACGATCTATCATTGAACAAACGGCCTTTATTCATTAAGTTTTATTGGTTTGGTAGCATATAATCATTCTCTACTGCGCCAAAGCTATGCACATTCAATTCCGTCACCATAAGAGCAAAGGAAAAATACTGTACTTTGGTCCTGGTGGTCACGAAACTCGGGTTTCTTTGTTGTCTAGTTTATGCCCAAAACCATGCTCCTCAATATTTTTCCGTAATAATGGGTGTCCGACCTCCAGCTTCATGTATGTTTACTGCATGAGCGGAGCTGTCTGCATGCTAACGAACGGGTTGCACACTGAGCTCCAAAGAGAGAACTGTTCTGCAACGAAAGAAAAATATAACGTCGTGTAAGTCCAGAGATTTTTTCAAGTGGTTGACAAAAACCCACAACTTTTGTCCTCTGAAAATATCCCATTCAGTTCAAATGCAATAAGCAAAGCTTATTTCCAATGTTAAGGAATCAAAATAATGGTGTTTATAAGTTTCCTGGTTACGACGTAAATGCTTGTTTCGCATAACTCATCATTAATAACGGCTCGAAAGTCGTGGTTATATAGTATTAGGTATTCGGTATGTATCCACAACAAATAGTAATAATAAGGTCAGGATACTCAATGCATTATGGATATGTAATATAACCAATCCTCGGGACTGACGTTGTTTCGAACCTAAGCAAAGACACCACACGCAAACTATAGTAGTAAATACAACCTACCTGCTAAGTTGTACTACCACAATTCGCAAACAGATCTATCCAAACAGGTTTAATAGCACTTGGCTTTTATTCTGTTAAAAGAAATTGCAAATGTATAGCATACATTTGAACCACCCTATGAATCGTTTATTGTCCACCAGATGAACACCGAAATCCAGAGTAAGCAAAAAGTACGGTTGGGGTAGACATATAATATGGTTGTGAAATATAGATAAGGATCATAAACCAGAAAGATGATTTACTGCATTTGGCTGTTTAGCAGGGGGATTAAGCACGCAAGACGGCACTAGAGAGAATGCCATGATTTGTATGTAGACTTTATTTATTTAGGACCTCGACAATATTCTCGAGTTAGTAACCTCGTCCTCTGACATCCCGGTAAGAAACTTCAGGGTGTTACTGCTGGGAAAGACAATAAAACGGTCCAAACCAGATGACAGTTTTTTGATACATTTGAGATACAATCAGGCAATTTCTGTCTGCTGGTGGTTCAGGACACGCTCATTCTCAATAGACTGTGGGAAACGGACGCTGGAGACAGAGGAGCAATTGAAGGTCAAGCGGACACTATGCACACATGTGAATCGTGCATGGTCTCTGGGTAGCATCACTGGTAGCCTTTAACCTGGTTTGTTAACTTGGACGTCGGCAAGTGGTTAAATTACTATTGCCGAAAGACAGTGAGTGATTTGAAGTAAAGGTGTTCTCAGTGCGGCTAAGACCCAATTTTAATTAAATAATTATCGAGTACGTTGGCAAACGTTTTGAAATGACTAGACTCATTCTTCATTTCTTCCAGTCAGGGCAATTATTAGTTTCCTTCATTTTATACTTTCAAATCCTTTGTCAAAAAAACATTTGATTAGTGGCTGGTGAACCTGCAGTTCCTTTTGCCTCTTGTTCTTGAATTTGCTTCGCTGGAGTTCATACGCATGACAAGCCATAAACATTGAGCTGTTTGGTGGTAGTTTTACTGTCCAACTATTCCACAAAGGAATCAATGGCATTCTGCATATCAGTAGGCGTATATCCTAGTGCATAACTTCAAACTACGCAGCATACTACTGGTTACTAATCAGATTATGGCCAAAGAATTTACTTCGGAGGAATGTGACATGCATCTCAACTAATTGAGTATCTTCAGCTTTGAGAAGTAACTTATGTGACTGAATTTGAGGGGAATTTTCTATTGTTGTTTTGGTACAATGTGCGTCAGAATTAATAGGTTTTGCTTTTGCGTGTTATGAACACGGTGATGTTTACTGAAGATAAGTTTGATAAAATAACGTGGTTGGACTGAGCTCAATTTCACTGATCTGAATTTGAGAAATTCTGCTAGACAAGTTTGCACCAATTATTGCAAGATTCCTTAGTATTCAGTTTGTATTTCACAAAAACGTATAGAAACCTCTTCCATATTTCGCTGGTGGGTAAACCTTCGAAAATGTCGTAATAAGTTTCTTAGTTTTTATGGAAGAAGGAATGCTTTTTTAACCATAGACCCCCGTCAGGGATATATAATATTATTTGCACTTCTTGGATTCAACAAATCTCAAGCAGAAAAAAGCGGAATGATCCAGTCACACAAGGTGAAAATTGGAAATAAGTTTCAGTTTGTTTCTCTATCAACTGAAACGTGAGCTTGTACTACCCTACCCGACATTTATATTGAACTAAAAATACCATTTGTGAAAACATCCATACTTTCAGATGCAAGGGTGTATTTTGGGCTTTGTAGATTGTTCACTATTCGTTCCACCAAAAAGACCATTGGAGACCTCATTGATGAAAATGACTGTCACATAGCAGCAATTTGATCTGGAGCAAAATATGCGTCAGAATAACCGGGAGCCCTAATATGACGGACCTTAGAAAACACAGGTGGGCGAACAAGTTCGTTTACAGTGTATCGTACTTATCCCAATATTTTGCGGTTACATCAAAATATATTACCAAAAGTGAACAGTCTGGACCAATTGAACAAGTGGTGAGTGATAGGGAGAATGGTGATAAGAAAATAAAGCAGTTGTATTCCAGGACTGAATGCTGTGGTTTCATTGGTTTCAGACACATTTAAGCCGATTGATTTAGCATTCCCTAAGAAAGGTGAACTTTCCATCATTTGATCTCGTGGGTACCTCGTGGATACAGCTTCTTTTTTACGGCAGGAAATCGATTTATCCACTATAAAACTGACCAATCAGAAAACCGGGATTCGAACGAGAGGCACACGTATTATCGCAATCGACGTGAATGAGCCTCGTGGGAGCAGTCGCAGCAGTCATCCTATTCGCAAAGTTTAGTAATGAGATTTTCCTTTGTTCATATTTCGTTCACAGGCCTCATCTATAATCCTCATCGGCCGGAGACTGTATTTATCATAACGATCCGGATACATACAGCTCTTCTGTTCGTCGTTGCACTCATTCTAAAATCTTTAGGTACAGATGTAATTACCGATACTTATGACGAGTCTTTATCTGATGTTCTATGTCAGGAGGAACTCTATTCTTTGCATCTCGATAACTCAGCTAGCAAGTATGAGTAATGAGCAGATGACTAACGAAGCATCTTGTAAACCCCAGACACTTGTACATTCGGCAGAAATATAAATTCCGTCAGGTTACACACCAACCGATCCCAAATTGATAATTTTACACTTCAGTATTTTGTATCCCGGTTTTGTTGTCCTTGACGTGTACTACTGATGAACACGTAACAAAGAGAAATTGCATCCCAGTAGCCGAAGTTGATAAGCAAAATGGTTTTCAAGCCCTCTACGCAAGTGGCTTCCGTCCTAATTATCCATAATTTTGCTGTACTTAACCAATTTACCCGCAACACTTGTTTCTAAGAAGGCAATTTACGACAAATGAAACCACTGTGTGCGAAATAGCAACATATTTTGAACCAGTCAATCCATGTACCTCCACTAAGAAGGCGAACAGCGACTATTAGATAACTGACAGTAGTTCTACGGTTTTAAATTCCGAAATTTGACGGTAATAGCCAGTAACCTCTATCGGCAGATAGTTTACTTTTTAAATTGTGATTAAGATTTACTCGAAGTTTTCCCCTGTGTGTTTACTACCGGCATGGTTCACTGTTGTTTTTGTGGCAGCCGAAAATGTGCAAATTGGTGGTAAACTCTTATACGTAATCAGTATAAAGGAAAAAAATCAGTTTTGTGGCAGGAAAATTGTCACGATGTATGTAGAAAGTGTTCCGCATTGCACTAGATGAGGACGCTGTTCTTCTTCTGCGTGACCTTTCCCGGGATTCTCCATTTGTGAGGCGGTTCATTATCATGCCAGACAATATCCAACGAGATGATAACCTAGAAGGTTTGCGAAACATTTTTTCATCTAACTGCTTTGCTCAGCCATCTTGATCTCGTGGACAACAAACACAAGTTGGGAACCGGTGACGCAAAGCAAGAGGTTAGCACATAGTTGCAGAACACTTCTTATGTTGATGGCACAAGAACACCTTTAGTTTTCTCAACAAACCTGAAGAATACTTGATTCGAAACTTTTCTTGTTTAGTTCCCATATACAATGAGAATAGAACGAAGACACCAACATAACCATAAGCCTTATATCTGAACCACAACTTTCAAAACGGGTGTTCAGAAGCTATGTCAACCAAATCTACTCCCGAAGACCCTAAAGTAAGTTTCATGATCTACCGCTGTATGAAACCCCAATGTTGCCCTGACATTCTTATTGAATTCCACTCACACATTATGTTTGGTCTTGAACCGGTTGAATATTTCCTCAATGAGTCACTCTTTCAAAAAACAAATCGGTAGTCCACATTTATTGTGATTTTTCTCTCATCTGATATGTGATCCCGTGGATATCAGTCCGTGATTCTTGAGTTGTCTTGTTTGCAGCTACACATAACTTTGATACCCCAAAAAGTTCTGCTCCTGACATGGAGACTTGACTGAGTGACTTAGTTTTCTATTTCACAAAACCCGGAAACTAGACAAAAGGTTACTACATATGGGTCTTTTATTCACTTCTGTACGCTGTTAGAATGACCCTGTATCTGGATTAGTGCTACAGGATGATCAAGACAACAATCTTATGGATACCCTCTCTCTCGATCTATCATTTGGAATGCAAAGAATGAAACGAAAGTATGATGTCCTTGGTCGACAAGATGCCATTTCATCAATCACACCTAAGTTGCTGATGATCTCAAAATGTGACTAATACCAGAATCAGTTCAAAAGTTAATTCTGATAAAAAGGAGAGGTTCAGCCGTCAAGAACAACAACTGAGTTCAAGAGCAAAGCCTATGAAGAGGGAATTTCGCACTACGCATCCCGTCATCGTAGGCTACAAGGAGAAGAGAAAGCTGAACATCACTGGAAACTGACAGACACTGGGCTGAACATCTCTGACCTGGTCCCTGCGACGAGGCTTCAAGTTAACATGGTTTTTCCGTTCTTGAGTCCGGTAGCTCTCAATAACATGTCGTAGAACGTTGAATTCATGCATTTTTGCAAACTGTTTATCGACATGGGTCACGTGGACATCTATCAACCACTATCCAAAAGCGCAATTGAAGAGGGGGTACTCAAGTTGAGTTGCACACCGCCTGGTCACCATGCCCGGCTAGTTATCACAGGTGACCTGATGTCCCTAACCCATGATAAAGGCAGATGGGTTGGTTGAGTGACATCCGTTGCTGGCTCTTTTATTATTTGGTTGCCCTAATTCATTGCTTTCTCAACCTTTTTCGCTTCATGTGGAGCCCATTTGGACACTAAAACGCCCTTAAGAGCGTTGATGTAGAAGAAGATTGTATTCCTGATAATATTAAGTTCTCCTGATGAGTCATTCTGCATGCTTGTTTCCATGCCTAACATGAATACCTACAACAAATTGAAACCATTTGCAGTAATGGGTTGAACAATAAATTCTGAGGACTGTCGTCCCGAGAGAAGGGTAGAGCTGCAAGCCACCGGTCGCATCCCTGGTGTGTGGATTGGGTAGAGGCCATGTTAATCTATTGTGAACAAGGTCAGTCCATGCCCGCTCAAGGAACGTTTCTGAATTAGCAACAGTAGTCATCGAGGGTGTGTTGGATTTTCCGTTTGACAAGGGCTGAGGCTCTCAAGGCCATATATATATGAGAAAGGCATTTAGCGTGATCTATTTGGCTCAAAACTAAATTGAGCGACCTGTCAAGCTGAGCTCCGGGCAAAGTAATTGGTATGGTGCGCAAGGCAAAACCCGGCTCGTCTGGAACATCACTGCAACTTTGTTAGATGCATTGCTTTCTGAACAGGCTAGAAGACGAATCGTCGAGGACAGACGGCTCGAGATTTCGTCTATCATTCTCCTCGTATAGACTGGGGTACATTATTCACATAAACCTCCATTTTACCTTTTTCTGCACACTAGTGTTGTCACTATGATTAACTTAAGACTCGGTAGGTAACTCTCAATAATAACCATGGTAAATCACAAATCAACCAGCAAATTAACCACAGTGTAAAATTGGGAACAGTAGAAGCACAGTGCTGCGCTCAAGAGCCTCAGAAACTGAAAAATGCATAAGTGAAGCACTATTTATCGGAAATAGCCTGACGTTTGAAGATAATTTAAGATTAGACGAGAGTAGAACCACGAATGAAATACGATGGATACATTTATCATTTATCTTTATGGGTGGCTGGATTTGTCATCGAGTAAATATCCTAAACAAACGATTTCCATGACCATTTGAACGACAGTTTGATGTATGGTAGATATAACTCACAGTGTTACTGATAAGAGAAGTTGAATTTATTCTTGAGGACATGTTTACGAGAAACAATCATCCATGTAGTTATGGTTTCAGCGATAAATCGAAGTTGATTCACTGGTCCACTTTGTATTGCAAACAAAAACAAATATGAATATGAAGAGACACCGAGAGCCGTAAAGTAGGTCTTTTTGATTAGGATTCAGACAAGTAATGATTTCGGTCAAGCTAGACGCCGGAACCTGGGAAAATTCATAAATGGATATGGTTTCCCTGCAGCATCCACTAGTGTGTATTTTGCTGTTTGGGAAAATGAGGATTAGTCGGATCCATTGAAGGAAAAGACGAGTTATAGAAACATCTGCGCTAAAGTCGGCGTCGAAATGGAACACTGCTATTTTTTTAGTTCTTCAATAAACAATTTTGTAAACGAAATCACTACACCACATTACGATAATCAAAAAAGAATCAGTTGACACCAAATGAGACTCATGTAGGGCTTTTGCTTCATATATATCTATTGTGTGACTCAGTGGTGTATACATTTTTCAATATTTCTGCAGTCCGCCTCATTATCCCGACGAGTAAATCCGTGAATTCCGATAACCTGTAACGGTTCAGCTCCAGAACGGCCCAACTCTCATAATGACAACGGAATTTCCGTCGTTTTGTCACTGTGCTGCTACCTACATACAAAAGTTCGTTCCCTATCTGGCACAATTCTGAGACACATTTTTCGACAGTTTTGATGTGATCTTTTTTCTGTTTGTCCCTTATATTTATAGAGTTGCCAAGTTTAAATATTCTTTAAATGAAATGTGATGATCTGTCGTCCTACCGAATACAAACACAAAACAAGTATAAGCATAATGAATATCTATACAAACATTCCAATGATTTATTTGTTTGAGTCACTACTATGGGACAAGCTCAGTCTAAAACTTAAAACGAAAAGTTCCGATGCTTGAAGCAGTTTCATTGGTGCTGGATACGCTGCTAGTTCCTGTTTTACGCAGACTGTTCTCCAACACTGTGCTCTTACGCTTCAGTGAGTACTCACTAAAATGGAATGGAATATACATTTGACTAATAAGGGGTATTCGAGGAACCATAAAGACAAACGATGTGAATGTTTTCTCTTTGGGATGATTTTGAATCCGTAACACCATGGTTTTGTTCTTCCACCATTCGGTCTTTCCCTTTCACCTTTAAGTTTGCCACTGTCACTCTCCAAGTGGTCTTGACCAGAAGGAAACGAGTTACAGAAAGAGGAAAAGAATAAAGAAAACTACTTTTGGCTTGTTATTGCTGTCTTTCGTAGGTGAAGCAAAAAGAGCGATCCTAAGTAAATCTTCTTTTCGGTAAAAAATACGTACTTGGAAGTAAAACCTCGTGACTGCTCTGCCATTTATATCATTTTTGGATGGAAATTTTAATTGGAGAAACAATAAATGGGATCACTTCTCACCTCATCGCATGCTTCTCAGGTGAAAGACTCAGAGGTTTTGATAGCCAAAGAACTGATCGGAGGTTGCCGAGGCCATGATGGGCTTAAATCAAACCACATTAGATTCAGTCCACAGATAAGAGAACAAAAAAGATGGCATACCATAAAAAGCTAACTAAGACAGCCCTGTCTAGCTTCCAAGCAATATGAGTAGCAGCATAGTGTAGATAAAGGCCCTGTGATACTTTTGAAATCAGAATTTGGATGTACAAATTTTTCCTCCATCCAGTTGGTCGAGATCCTTGATGGTGCTCAGCAGTCGACTCTAATTTCGAAAGGATGCTCCGCCATTTAGTTGTAATAGTGAACCGTTCCAGTCAAACTGATGGTTACTGATTCAGTTCACCGTTATCCACATTGGTTTTGAATGAGAGTGGGTGCTCGATGTTTGTGCACTGCAGACGATCATCTCAAATGTGACATAAGGGCTACATGGTGCTGCCATGTTTTTCAGTGGTGAGTTACGCATTCATACTTCATGATAAATCATCTCTCGATTTTAGCACTAGTACAGTGTATTAATCGTGGTAATTGCTGTCAGCGAGATTTGTGTTTTGAAAATGAGGTTTCTAGTGGCATCTGAACGGTGACGAAGTGGGCTGAAAAAAATGTGCACAGGGGCAAATACAATGGCGTTACTTTGGCCAGCTCCTGATTAGTAAACCTGTTAGTCGGGGTTAAAACCTCACTGCTCCCGCAAATATTTCCATAACATTCAGTCATTATATCACTCTCGGGTTGGGATTTCACCTCAATCTGTTGGACGGCCCCAACATTTAGGAGCTACGAGTAAAAAGAACACGGTTTTGGTATGAAAATATCAAAATTCAAGTAACACAGTTTATCACTACTTGGAAAACGAATGCTAACTGACATCGAAGAAGGTAGGCCGTGGTAAACAGTAGAACGTCTGAACTCAAACCTTTCCAAGAACGAGATGATACCCACGAAAAGAACCATACGAGTGCTAAATGTAAGATTGCTCCCATCGCATAGACACCATTGGAAGCTGTTTTCGAATGAAGTAATCCTCGTCAGAAAGTGATTTCTTTTTGACAGACTAAAAGGCCGGGGTGGCTGTACAACAAAACCTTGTTAAAACAATTATGACTTTGTGCATTTTTCCGAAATCGAGTGTCTTCGTACGTGTTGACACGTGTAGAAGCAAGATGGTTATGTAAGACTACACACCCGTGACTGAAGTAATGGTTTAGTCTTCAGTATGCGCGAGATGTAAATATATAGAGTATTTATATGGAAAGTAAATATATAGAAGATCCAATGATATTTTACCACATTTATCGAAGTGCTTATTATGTTCAACGGTGAACAGATTTTTCACACCTAATAAATTCACCATAAATTACTGATTCCCGTTCGAGCACTGGCCTAGAGATGGGAAAAACAGATTTGTGCGATTCGGACTCTCGGCTGCATTATAATTCTGTTTTGTATTCATGAAAAGGGCGACTTATCCTAATCTGATCCTATGCGTAAGTTCAGTTGACTCAGTGATTTTATCCTCAACAACACATCAAGGTACTCAGCCGCCTTCTTCACAGATCAAGATTCAACTGCCAGCGAATATGGTTTATTTTTTCTGTGGATTCTCCTTTCGGTTATCCCAAACAATTTATTTTCATCTATACTGCAGCATAACGAAAAAGGAGAGATGCGATCAACATGTTTGAACAGTAACCCACGTTGATTTCTTTCAAGTGATCCATTGTAAAGTTATTAAAAGAAACAACTGTTTCCTGATTGTTGAAGCTGCAAAACTGAAACTCCGCCTTCTATTATTTGGAGCCGCTTCTCATTTGACTGAATTTGATTGACCGTTGTCCTCTTCCTGGAGAGTTGTACGCAAATGTTCCTTCGGTAGAAATAACAAGTCAAACTTTGTATTTATAAGGCAGCTTGCTGTGCAACACATCCAAAAAACTTGCATAGATGATAATATGACGCTACACTTTAATCCCACCATTTTACAAGCCATATACTTATACCCTCATTCAAAAGAAATCCGTCCGGTTGAATCACACTCCCGTTTCGTTTATGCTTCTCTTTGCAGCTGCGCCGTAGTGTGCATCTGAATGACTGGCCGAACAATCCGCGACGAGATGATTCACACCGATCCACAAAACCAAAGCGCATCTCTTGAGTAGAATTGAGTGATCACTTGTCAGTTCATAAGAAGAAGTAACCAGGTCACAAATTCTATGGACTTTTTCAAACCTATAAATTGATGTGACACCTACTTCATCAATGAGATTGTGCAGGCGAAGGTCCCCTAGTATGTCTGTTTTTCGATCTACTTGATCTGGTTTACGAGGACATCTAAATTTTCAGTATATAGATATGCTACCATGTTTAACAGTTCATATTAAAATTCGAGCATCGTACTTCAGGTCCATTGGTCAGTCACATATGATGCTGGTAAACGTTCCACCAAATCTTGTTTATTCGATGATGCCCGATCATAGGGTGACTTTTGTTAGGCGGAAATTGATACATAAACTGTGAGCTATGAGAGCCTCTGAACGAAAGTACGGATGGAATGCACAACTCCACCAATGCCAGTACCAGAAAAGTGTAAATTTCTGAGACAATCATTACAATTTGAATCAAAAGGTGTTATATCGGTGTCTTTATTTCTACAACCGAGAAATACCCTTCATCGATACTAAATACTTGGAAAAATTCGTTTTTCCAACTATCGTTATTTCCTGGAAAACTTTAGGTTGCGAAAAGAGCTACCGACTGCATGCTTAGTGAAAAGATATATCCACAATGACCAAGCGGACGGCTACAGAGAGAAAACCAGGTATATTAGTGTCATAAAGAGCATTACTGAAGAGGCGATCAGACGTAGAATAAAATACACCTCGTGGCGATCGGATAAGGATGGATACAACAAAAAAGTGGGCTGAGATGAATCATTTCGAGAATGGTAACTTCCACATGGATTCTCGGTCGTAGAGAGAACGCTGATATTGTGATTACCGACCGTCCGTTTCTTGTTTCCTCCAGTACCCAGGAGAATGAAATTCAGAAAAAAGGAAAGTGTGGAACAGAAATTATACTTTCAGACAAATTCAGAACTAATAACTAAACTGAGGTCTGATTACTGGATGTAGAACTATGATGTCCCATTTGCATAAGTCATCATCATTCTTCTTATCCTACCACCTTTATCACGCAGAGTCCCTTGAATCTACCTTAATTCTGTTCTAGAGATGATAACTTCGCAAGCTTTTACAGCATCATATAGCGGAACGTTCATTCCCATCAATCTCCGGCTTGAGACAGCGAATACCAAGAAGCACTGCACAATCTTTGAAATTATCTGAAAATAAAGCATGGCGATGGTTAATTTAATGGATGCGTGTCTTCGAAACATCATCTTTCTCGGCATAGAAACCTGCTGTGACAAACCTCTGAACCACATATGTCAACTATTAGGACAGAGAGAGCCTCCCAACTGGTTCAATGTACGACACTGAAACATTCATTTTGACACGAATTGGCTGGCGTTTTCAGATGAAGGAATTGGGGAATCTCAAACAAGCTTGCTTGCCAGTCTGTGTTATTTTTTGGTATTTTCTCGGGAAAAAGATACAAAAACGTGTACTTCCTGGTAACGTGAGCGAGGATTAGTGAACTTCTCATATCCTCTTATGGTTGATTCTCGAGACCCAGTTGCAGGATTATCTATACACGTTTACGCCAGATTTCAATAATACTAGAAAAGCATATACTTTCCAATTCCGACAGTTTTGCGTCCTCCTACGTGGATGGTAGTGTTCTATAACTGCATGGAAATAGTGAGTCAATGTATGAAATAAATTCTAGCTCTCAAGAAAGATTAGTTATTATGATGGAAATGTTAAATTCAGCATTTGTTCTTGGGAGGACAGCAGATGAACACTCACTATCTCATAAATGTGCCTTCATTTATATTCATTTTATAATCGAAATGGATGCATTAAACGGTTCTTTGCAGGTTCTTTTTGTTTGAAGTCAAAAGTCAACTTATCCAACGATCTGGAAATAATTAATTCTGTCTAAATAAAGTCCTGAATAAGCGGGATTTTTATTAAAATGAAAGTATTTGTCCACCCATGTAATAGTTCGAGCAAAATAAGTTCTTTCTTGGCAGTGGCATTCTACTTGTAACCAGTTTTTTTTTCGATTATGAGACAGACGTAGGCAGAAACCAAGTAAGCGGTTTGAACGTCACGCATAGCGAGCTACCGGTTTTGGCTTGCTCAGAGTAACACTGGCAGTCGTAATTTCAGGATTATATGGAAAGTGGTATCGAAAACCACAAATATTACGTATCAAAACAGCACATTTTTTGACCTCAGTGTGAGGTAAACCAAGTGATCATACAACCCAATAGGGTTGCTTTACCTTTGTAAACCAGGTAAATGGAATGGTCATTGCGGTTTTCCCCAACAGGATTTATCCTACATTGTGGGATTCCGTCTGAGAAAGACATACTACATGTTGAGTCATTTTTAAAGATGATCAGGTAGGATTTCAATCCATGACTTGCACAGTTTACGATCAATTGAATAAACGATATTTGAAGTGGTTTTTACCCGTCTGTTTCATTGCTTTGTTCGTAGACGTGGACTTTACCTTTTAAATGGAATTTTTGGTCCCGAGAGTTCAAGGGGATGTGCTTCTTTGGAACCGAACGATACTTTATTTTAGTGGAGGAATTGGATATTTCAGAAATGATATTGAGTTTCAGTGAGTAACCTATACTTGCCTTCGAAGACTGTACACCTCCATATGATGCACTTGTTAGTGTGAAAATCACTTTGACTTAACTTTTGACTTATATGGGATGAGTCTCCAGTCTGCAGCTCAGAAAAAAGCAAGTCCGAATGGCCTATCCCGTGCAATCCACAGGCATGTAGTCACACATCTGAACAAACCTACGGCCATTTTGGCGAGCGCACCCCCACTCATCTTGCCATATCCTGAGTAGTGAGAAGCCGTTACCATTATTTTATTTTCTGAGAAGGTGTTCATATGGCGAAAAAACGTTTTTCGTCTAACAGCTCTTATATCAGACTAATATATACTCCATCATCTTCCAACCCATTTGAATGAATCTCTCGGTCCTTGACAGTTTTCTCTAGGCCCAAATGATTCACCTTTGACACTCATATGATTTCATAATAAAGTCTCCAGATGACACAATATAGTCGGTCCTCTGGGTAATTTTTTTGATTATTTGAATGAGTTTGCCTATCTATCGGTCTTCGGAAACATCAAACTTGTATTCGTCAGAAAAAGTTAGAGATATCCTCAAAATGTGTTTACAACAGGAAGTAGGAAACCAGGATGGGTGACACTTTTGCATGGCCCTTTTCTACAATTTCGGACAAATTCAAATGGCTGTGTTTGAAATTTTCCGACACAAACTTATTCTAGTGACCTATTAGTTTCTTTCTTTTTCTCGGTAATTATTCATGTTGACGATATGACTCTGCTTAGGTCACTTGCTATCCCTTGAATTTTGGAAATTTCAGCAATAAGTAACATCAATTTTGAATCCTAACAAACCAGTGCCGTTTAAATTTGAAGCCATTCAAGTGATCAGAATGTATTTCCGGAAATGTTTGCTAACTACTTTGCACCAGATTCCGTTTGCAATGGTTAGAAATGACTATCAACCGGGAGCTCTTTCAAATTCATGGGAGTAAATTTTCATAGTAATCGACGAAAGGAAACTCACAATAAACACGAAGTCTGAAAATTTCTGAACACATCGTTTCCCAGAACAGCCGTCTGTTCTACTTGCTTTCATCAGATGGGGCTTACAAGCTTGAGGCATGGTTTGGTAATTATCATTAAACTCATCGATCAGCATATCCAATCTCATTGAAACTCCACCAACAAGACTCTCCGAAACCCTACCCCTGCATTTCACAGACAGATATGATATTTTGCCGTTCTCTGGTAGCCGCCCCATTCGCTCACGAATAAATATTCGTAAAACTTTGAAGCACCTCAACCTACCACGGTTCTGATCAATGATATAACAATAAAAGCTGATTTGCTTTGTTGTTCGTGAGTGACCTGCATTTGAGTAACATTTCTGATAACATTTGACTCCTTTAACATTACCTTGTAAATGTAGAAAATTCCAGTTCGTGCTTTCAATTCAGTCCTGATCATAATACCTTGGGATTCTGGAAAAGTAACCCCGTGGGAAAATATTACATCCCTAGTTTTCCGTTAGTTCATCAAAATGTTATAGTCCGACACAATGGAATTCCTTGATTTAGCTGTTATTGCGTGTCTGATTGAAGAGCATTTTTAAAGTTCCGATTTGTGTTGCAATGCTTGAGAGTGAGTTTCGGATGAAAACAAAACCGTTTTCTTCTAGATTACTGTTTGGAAATCAGGCTATTCAAACCCCTTATTTTGTCATTCCCGCGGAATGCTGTTTCATATTGCTATGACAAAATCGAGAACCTTGTGCTATATCACACCCAAACGGTGAACTTTGAAATTTCCGAAAGTGGTAAGTTCCGCTAACTTCATCTGAATATTTCCGGGATATTTGTGGGTTTATTCTTCAGCTCCGAATGCAGGCTGCCCGTTGTGGTTTAGGGCACCAACCAGAAACACAATTTCGTGCCCTCTCGAGTACTGGCATCAGTAATCAGCAACTGCAACAGAAACTGATCCTTTTTTCTGGTTCTACTACGCAGTATGTTCCAGAAGCCTGTGAGAAATATCAGCTTGTGAGAAGTCTTACTGAATCCACATCTCATATCATGTGGTGAAGCCGCAGCTCCGGACAAGCCGATGGATCCCCACCGATTCGGAGGAATGAGTATAACGTAAAATCTCAGGGAGGTCGAAATGATACTACTCAGGATATGGCAAGATGAGTGGGGGTTCGAGAGCAACTTATTTGTTAAAAATCCGACCTCTTTCTTCAGCTAACACGACTGAATTTGTCATAAAGCCCTTTTCAACCACAGCTTCTGATTCTTATTTCTACTGAGAGCGTGTACCGCTCTCAAAGCCTTCACTCATGATTGTTATACACATCTCTGTTCACTTCAAGTCGTTTTGTTAGCAAATATTGATCATGATCCAGTGAAAATCTTATTGACGGTTTTCAATATATAAGCAAGGACCAGCAATCCGTCACATGGAACGGAATAACTGGCTTTTTCGTTACTGGTTCATTATCTCAAAGACACCTGCACATCCCCTTGAACTCTCGGGACCAACAATTCCATTTAAAAGGTAAAGTCCACGTCTACGAACAAAGCAATGAAACAGACGGGTAAAAACCACTTCAAATATCGTTTATTCAATTGATCGTAAACTGTGCAAGTCATGGATTGAAATCCTACCTGATCATCTTTAAAAATGACTCAACATGTAGTATGTCTTTCTCAGACGGAATCCCACAATGTAGGATAAATCCTGTTGGGGAAAACCGCAATGACCATTCCATTTACCTGGTTTACAAAGGTAAAGCAACCCTATTGGGTTGTATGATCACTTGGTTTACCTCACACTGAGGTCAAAAAATGTGCTGTTTTGATACGTAATATTTGTGGTTTTCGATACCACTTTCCATATAATCCTGAAATTACGACTGCCAGTGTTACTCTGAGCAAGCCAAAACCGGTAGCTCGCTATGCGTGACGTTCAAACCGCTTACTTGGTTTCTGCCTACGTCTGTCTCATAATCGAAAAAAAAACTGGTTACAAGTAGAATGCCACTGCCAAGAAAGAACTTATTTTGCTCGAACTATTACATGGGTGGACAAATACTTTCATTTTAATAAAAATCCCGCTTATTCAGGACTTTATTTAGACAGAATTAATTATTTCCAGATCGTTGGATAAGTTGACTTTTGACTTCAAACAAAAAGAACCTGCAAAGAACCGTTTAATGCATCCATTTCGATTATAAAATGAATATAAATGAAGGCACATTTATGAGATAGTGAGTGTTCATCTGCTGTCCTCCCAAGAACAAATGCTGAATTTAACATTTCCATCATAATAACTAATCTTTCTTGAGAGCTAGAATTTATTTCATACATTGACTCACTATTTCCATGCAGTTATAGAACACTACCATCCACGTAGGAGGACGCAAAACTGTCGGAATTGGAAAGTATATGCTTTTCTAGTATTATTGAAATCTGGCGTAAACGTGTATAGATAATCCTGCAACTGGGTCTCGAGAATCAACCATAAGAGGATATGAGAAGTTCACTAATCCAGATCAAGTAGATCGAAAAACAGACATACTAGGGGACCTTCGCCTGCACAATCTCATTGATGAAGTAGGTGTCACATCAATTTATAGGTTTGAAAAAGTCCATAGAATTTGTGACCTGGTTACTTCTTCTTATGAACTGACAAGTGATCACTCAATTCTACTCAAGAGATGCGCTTTGGTTTTGTGGATCGGTGTGAATCATCTCGTCGCGGATTGTTCGGCCAGTCATTCAGATGCACACTACGGCGCAGCTGCAAAGAGAAGCATAAACGAAACGGGAGTGTGATTCAACCGGACGGATTTCTTTTGAATGAGGGTATAAGTATATGGCTTGTAAAATGGTGGGATTAAAGTGTAGCGTCATATTATCATCTATGCAAGTTTTTTGGATGTGTTGCACAGCAAGCTGCCTTATAAATACAAAGTTTGACTTGTTATTTCTACCGAAGGAACATTTGCGTACAACTCTCCAGGAAGAGGACAACGGTCAATCAAATTCAGTCAAATGAGAAGCGGCTCCAAATAATAGAAGGCGGAGTTTCAGTTTTGCAGCTTCAACAATCAGGAAACAGTTGTTTCTTTTAATAACTTTACAATGGATCACTTGAAAGAAATCAACGTGGGTTACTGTTCAAACATGTTGATCGCATCTCTCCTTTTTCGTTATGCTGCAGTATAGATGAAAATAAACTGTTTGGGATAACCGAAAGGAGAATCCACAGAAAAAATAAACCATATTCGCTGGCAGTTGAATCTTGATCTGTGAAGAAGGCGGCTGAGTACCTTGATGTGTTGTTGAGGATAAAATCACTGAGTCAACTGAACTTACGCATAGGATCAGATTAGGATAAGTCGCCCTTTTCATGAATACAAAACAGAATTATAATGCAGCCGAGAGTCCGAATCGCACAAATCTGTTTTTCCCATCTCTAGGCCAGTGCTCGAACGGGAATCAGTAATTTATGGTGAATTTATTAGGTGTGAAAAATCTGTTCACCGTTGAACATAATAAGCACTTCGATAAATGTGGTAAAATATCATTGGATCTTCTATATATTTACTTTCCATATAAATACTCTATATATTTACATCTCGCGCATACTGAAGACTAAACCATTACTTCAGTCACGGGTGTGTAGTCTTACATAACCATCTTGCTTCTACACGTGTCAACACGTACGAAGACACTCGATTTCGGAAAAATGCACAAAGTCATAATTGTTTTAACAAGGTTTTGTTGTACAGCCACCCCGGCCTTTTAGTCTGTCAAAAAGAAATCACTTTCTGACGAGGATTACTTCATTCGAAAACAGCTTCCAATGGTGTCTATGCGATGGGAGCAATCTTACATTTAGCACTCGTATGGTTCTTTTCGTGGGTATCATCTCGTTCTTGGAAAGGTTTGAGTTCAGACGTTCTACTGTTTACCACGGCCTACCTTCTTCGATGTCAGTTAGCATTCGTTTTCCAAGTAGTGATAAACTGTGTTACTTGAATTTTGATATTTTCATACCAAAACCGTGTTCTTTTTACTCGTAGCTCCTAAATGTTGGGGCCGTCCAACAGATTGAGGTGAAATCCCAACCCGAGAGTGATATAATGACTGAATGTTATGGAAATATTTGCGGGAGCAGTGAGGTTTTAACCCCGACTAACAGGTTTACTAATCAGGAGCTGGCCAAAGTAACGCCATTGTATTTGCCCCTGTGCACATTTTTTTCAGCCCACTTCGTCACCGTTCAGATGCCACTAGAAACCTCATTTTCAAAACACAAATCTCGCTGACAGCAATTACCACGATTAATACACTGTACTAGTGCTAAAATCGAGAGATGATTTATCATGAAGTATGAATGCGTAACTCACCACTGAAAAACATGGCAGCACCATGTAGCCCTTATGTCACATTTGAGATGATCGTCTGCAGTGCACAAACATCGAGCACCCACTCTCATTCAAAACCAATGTGGATAACGGTGAACTGAATCAGTAACCATCAGTTTGACTGGAACGGTTCACTATTACAACTAAATGGCGGAGCATCCTTTCGAAATTGGAGTCGACTGCTGAGCACCATCAAGGATCTCGACCAACTGGATGAAGGAAAAATTTGTACATCCAAATTCTGATTTCAAAAGTATCACAGGGCCTTTATCTACACTATGCTGCTACTCATATTGCTTGGAAGCTAGACAGGGCTGTCTTAGTTAGCTTTTTATGGTATGCCATCTTTTTTGTTCTCTTATCTGTGGACTGAATCTAATGTGGTTTGATTTAAGCCCATCATGGCCTCGGCAACCTCCGATCAGTTCTTTGGCTATCAAAACCTCTGAGTCTTTCACCTGAGAAGCATGCGATGAGGTGAGAAGTGATCCCATTTATTGTTTCTCCAATTAAAATTTCTATCCAAAAATGATATAAATGGCAGAGCAGTCACGAGGTTTTACTTCCAAGTACGTATTTTTTACCGAAAAGAAGATTTACTTAGGATCGCTCTTTTTGCTTCACCTACGAAAGACAGCAATAACAAGCCAAAAGTAGTTTTCTTTATTCTTTTCCTCTTTCTGTAACTCGTTTCCTTCTGGTCAAGACCACTTGGAGAGTGACAGTGGCAAACTTAAAGGTGAAAGGGAAAGACCGAATGGTGGAAGAACAAAACCATGGTGTTACGGATTCAAAATCATCCCAAAGAGAAAACATTCACATCGTTTGTCTTTATGGTTCCTCGAATACCCCTTATTAGTCAAATGTATATTCCATTCCATTTTAGTGAGTACTCACTGAAGCGTAAGAGCACAGTGTTGGAGAACAGTCTGCGTAAAACAGGAACTAGCAGCGTATCCAGCACCAATGAAACTGCTTCAAGCATCGGAACTTTTCGTTTTAAGTTTTAGACTGAGCTTGTCCCATAGTAGTGACTCAAACAAATAAATCATTGGAATGTTTGTATAGATATTCATTATGCTTATACTTGTTTTGTGTTTGTATTCGGTAGGACGACAGATCATCACATTTCATTTAAAGAATATTTAAACTTGGCAACTCTATAAATATAAGGGACAAACAGAAAAAAGATCACATCAAAACTGTCGAAAAATGTGTCTCAGAATTGTGCCAGATAGGGAACGAACTTTTGTATGTAGGTAGCAGCACAGTGACAAAACGACGGAAATTCCGTTGTCATTATGAGAGTTGGGCCGTTCTGGAGCTGAACCGTTACAGGTTATCGGAATTCACGGATTTACTCGTCGGGATAATGAGGCGGACTGCAGAAATATTGAAAAATGTATACACCACTGAGTCACACAATAGATATATATGAAGCAAAAGCCCTACACGAGTCTCATTTGGTGTCAACTGATTCTTTTTTGATTATCGTAATGTGGTGTAGTGATTTCGTTTACAAAATTGTTTATTGAAGAACTAAAAAAATAGCAGTGTTCCATTTCGACGCCGACTTTAGCGCAGATGTTTCTATAACTCGTCTTTTCCTTCAATGGATCCGACTAATCCTCACTTTCCCAAACAGCAAAATACACACTAGTGGATGCTGCAGGGAAACCATATCCATTTATGAATTTTCCCAGGTTCCGGCGTCTAGCTTGACCGAAATCATTACTTGTCTGAATCCTAATCAAAAAGACCTACTTTACGGCTCTCGGTGTCTCTTCACATTCATATTTGTTTTTGTTTGCAATACAAAGTGGACCAGTGAATCAACTTCGATTTATCGCTGAAACCATAACTACATCGATGATTGTTTCTCGTAAACATGTCCTCAAGAATAAATTCAACTTCTCTTATCAGTAACACTGTGAGTTATATCTACCATACATCAAACTGTCGTTCAAATGGTCATGGAAATCGTTTGTTTAGGATATTTACTCGATGACAAATCCAGCCACCCATAAAGATAAATGATAAATGTATCCATCGTATTTCATTCGTGGTTCTACTCTCGTCTAATCTTAAATTATCTTCAAACGTCAGGCTATTTCCGATAAATAGTGCTTCACTTATGCATTTTTCAGTTTCTGAGGCTCTTGAGCGCAGCACTATGCTTCTACTGTTCCCAATTTTACACTGTGGTTAATTTGCTGGTTGATTTGTGATTTACCATGGTTATTATTGAGAGTTACCTACCGAGTCTTAAGTTAATCATAGTGACAACACTAGTGTGCAGAAAAAGGTAAAATGGAGGTTTATGTGAATAATGTACCCCAGTCTATACGAGGAGAATGATAGACGAAATCTCGAGCCGTCTGTCCTCGACGATTCGTCTTCTAGCCTGTTCAGAAAGCAATGCGTCTAACAAAGTTGCAGTGATGTTCCAGACGAGCCGGGTTTTGCCTTGCGCACCATACCAATTACTTTGCCCGGAGCTCAGCTTGACAGGTCGCTCAATTTAGTTTTGAGCCAAATAGATCACGCTAAATGCCTTTCTCATATATATATGGCCTTGAGAGCCTCAGCCCTTGTCAAACGGAAAATCCAACACACCCTCGATGACTACTGTTGCTAATTCAGAAACGTTCCTTGAGCGGGCATGGACTGACCTTGTTCACAATAGATTAACATGGCCTCTACCCAATCCACACACCAGGGATGCGACCGGTGGCTTGCAGCTCTACCCTTCTCTCGGGACGACAGTCCTCAGAATTTATTGTTCAACCCATTACTGCAAATGGTTTCAATTTGTTGTAGGTATTCATGTTAGGCATGGAAACAAGCATGCAGAATGACTCATCAGGAGAACTTAATATTATCAGGAATACAATCTTCTTCTACATCAACGCTCTTAAGGGCGTTTTAGTGTCCAAATGGGCTCCACATGAAGCGAAAAAGGTTGAGAAAGCAATGAATTAGGGCAACCAAATAATAAAAGAGCCAGCAACGGATGTCACTCAACCAACCCATCTGCCTTTATCATGGGTTAGGGACATCAGGTCACCTGTGATAACTAGCCGGGCATGGTGACCAGGCGGTGTGCAACTCAACTTGAGTACCCCCTCTTCAATTGCGCTTTTGGATAGTGGTTGATAGATGTCCACGTGACCCATGTCGATAAACAGTTTGCAAAAATGCATGAATTCAACGTTCTACGACATGTTATTGAGAGCTACCGGACTCAAGAACGGAAAAACCATGTTAACTTGAAGCCTCGTCGCAGGGACCAGGTCAGAGATGTTCAGCCCAGTGTCTGTCAGTTTCCAGTGATGTTCAGCTTTCTCTTCTCCTTGTAGCCTACGATGACGGGATGCGTAGTGCGAAATTCCCTCTTCATAGGCTTTGCTCTTGAACTCAGTTGTTGTTCTTGACGGCTGAACCTCTCCTTTTTATCAGAATTAACTTTTGAACTGATTCTGGTATTAGTCACATTTTGAGATCATCAGCAACTTAGGTGTGATTGATGAAATGGCATCTTGTCGACCAAGGACATCATACTTTCGTTTCATTCTTTGCATTCCAAATGATAGATCGAGAGAGAGGGTATCCATAAGATTGTTGTCTTGATCATCCTGTAGCACTAATCCAGATACAGGGTCATTCTAACAGCGTACAGAAGTGAATAAAAGACCCATATGTAGTAACCTTTTGTCTAGTTTCCGGGTTTTGTGAAATAGAAAACTAAGTCACTCAGTCAAGTCTCCATGTCAGGAGCAGAACTTTTTGGGGTATCAAAGTTATGTGTAGCTGCAAACAAGACAACTCAAGAATCACGGACTGATATCCACGGGATCACATATCAGATGAGAGAAAAATCACAATAAATGTGGACTACCGATTTGTTTTTTGAAAGAGTGACTCATTGAGGAAATATTCAACCGGTTCAAGACCAAACATAATGTGTGAGTGGAATTCAATAAGAATGTCAGGGCAACATTGGGGTTTCATACAGCGGTAGATCATGAAACTTACTTTAGGGTCTTCGGGAGTAGATTTGGTTGACATAGCTTCTGAACACCCGTTTTGAAAGTTGTGGTTCAGATATAAGGCTTATGGTTATGTTGGTGTCTTCGTTCTATTCTCATTGTATATGGGAACTAAACAAGAAAAGTTTCGAATCAAGTATTCTTCAGGTTTGTTGAGAAAACTAAAGGTGTTCTTGTGCCATCAACATAAGAAGTGTTCTGCAACTATGTGCTAACCTCTTGCTTTGCGTCACCGGTTCCCAACTTGTGTTTGTTGTCCACGAGATCAAGATGGCTGAGCAAAGCAGTTAGATGAAAAAATGTTTCGCAAACCTTCTAGGTTATCATCTCGTTGGATATTGTCTGGCATGATAATGAACCGCCTCACAAATGGAGAATCCCGGGAAAGGTCACGCAGAAGAAGAACAGCGTCCTCATCTAGTGCAATGCGGAACACTTTCTACATACATCGTGACAATTTTCCTGCCACAAAACTGATTTTTTTCCTTTATACTGATTACGTATAAGAGTTTACCACCAATTTGCACATTTTCGGCTGCCACAAAAACAACAGTGAACCATGCCGGTAGTAAACACACAGGGGAAAACTTCGAATAAATCTTAATCACAATTTAAAAAGTAAACTATCTGCCGATAGAGGTTACTAGCTATTACCGTCAAATTTCGGAATTTAAAACCGTAGAACTACTGTCAGTTATCTAATAGTCGCTGTTCGCCTTCTTAGTGGAGGTACATGGATTGACTGGTTCAAAATATGTTGCTATTTCGCACACAGTGGTTTCATTTGTCGTAAATTGCCTTCTTAGAAACAAGTGTTGCGGGTAAATTGGTTAAGTACAGCAAAATTATGGATAATTAGGACGGAAGCCACTTGCGTAGAGGGCTTGAAAACCATTTTGCTTATCAACTTCGGCTACTGGGATGCAATTTCTCTTTGTTACGTGTTCATCAGTAGTACACGTCAAGGACAACAAAACCGGGATACAAAATACTGAAGTGTAAAATTATCAATTTGGGATCGGTTGGTGTGTAACCTGACGGAATTTATATTTCTGCCGAATGTACAAGTGTCTGGGGTTTACAAGATGCTTCGTTAGTCATCTGCTCATTACTCATACTTGCTAGCTGAGTTATCGAGATGCAAAGAATAGAGTTCCTCCTGACATAGAACATCAGATAAAGACTCGTCATAAGTATCGGTAATTACATCTGTACCTAAAGATTTTAGAATGAGTGCAACGACGAACAGAAGAGCTGTATGTATCCGGATCGTTATGATAAATACAGTCTCCGGCCGATGAGGATTATAGATGAGGCCTGTGAACGAAATATGAACAAAGGAAAATCTCATTACTAAACTTTGCGAATAGGATGACTGCTGCGACTGCTCCCACGAGGCTCATTCACGTCGATTGCGATAATACGTGTGCCTCTCGTTCGAATCCCGGTTTGCTGATTGGTCAGTTTTATAGTGGATAAATCGATTTCCTGCCGTAAAAAAGAAGCTGTATCCACGAGGTACCCACGAGATCAAATGATGGAAAGTTCACCTTTCTTAGGGAATGCTAAATCAATCGGCTTAAATGTGTCTGAAACCAATGAAACCACAGCATTCAGTCCTGGAATACAACTGCTTTATTTTCTTATCACCATTCTCCCTATCACTCACCACTTGTTCAATTGGTCCAGACTGTTCACTTTTGGTAATATATTTTGATGTAACCGCAAAATATTGGGATAAGTACGATACACTGTAAACGAACTTGTTCGCCCACCTGTGTTTTCTAAGGTCCGTCATATTAGGGCTCCCGGTTATTCTGACGCATATTTTGCTCCAGATCAAATTGCTGCTATGTGACAGTCATTTTCATCAATGAGGTCTCCAATGGTCTTTTTGGTGGAACGAATAGTGAACAATCTACAAAGCCCAAAATACACCCTTGCATCTGAAAGTATGGATGTTTTCACAAATGGTATTTTTAGTTCAATATAAATGTCGGGTAGGGTAGTACAAGCTCACGTTTCAGTTGATAGAGAAACAAACTGAAACTTATTTCCAATTTTCACCTTGTGTGACTGGATCATTCCGCTTTTTTCTGCTTGAGATTTGTTGAATCCAAGAAGTGCAAATAATATTATATATCCCTGACGGGGGTCTATGGTTAAAAAAGCATTCCTTCTTCCATAAAAACTAAGAAACTTATTACGACATTTTCGAAGGTTTACCCACCAGCGAAATATGGAAGAGGTTTCTATACGTTTTTGTGAAATACAAACTGAATACTAAGGAATCTTGCAATAATTGGTGCAAACTTGTCTAGCAGAATTTCTCAAATTCAGATCAGTGAAATTGAGCTCAGTCCAACCACGTTATTTTATCAAACTTATCTTCAGTAAACATCACCGTGTTCATAACACGCAAAAGCAAAACCTATTAATTCTGACGCACATTGTACCAAAACAACAATAGAAAATTCCCCTCAAATTCAGTCACATAAGTTACTTCTCAAAGCTGAAGATACTCAATTAGTTGAGATGCATGTCACATTCCTCCGAAGTAAATTCTTTGGCCATAATCTGATTAGTAACCAGTAGTATGCTGCGTAGTTTGAAGTTATGCACTAGGATATACGCCTACTGATATGCAGAATGCCATTGATTCCTTTGTGGAATAGTTGGACAGTAAAACTACCACCAAACAGCTCAATGTTTATGGCTTGTCATGCGTATGAACTCCAGCGAAGCAAATTCAAGAACAAGAGGCAAAAGGAACTGCAGGTTCACCAGCCACTAATCAAATGTTTTTTTGACAAAGGATTTGAAAGTATAAAATGAAGGAAACTAATAATTGCCCTGACTGGAAGAAATGAAGAATGAGTCTAGTCATTTCAAAACGTTTGCCAACGTACTCGATAATTATTTAATTAAAATTGGGTCTTAGCCGCACTGAGAACACCTTTACTTCAAATCACTCACTGTCTTTCGGCAATAGTAATTTAACCACTTGCCGACGTCCAAGTTAACAAACCAGGTTAAAGGCTACCAGTGATGCTACCCAGAGACCATGCACGATTCACATGTGTGCATAGTGTCCGCTTGACCTTCAATTGCTCCTCTGTCTCCAGCGTCCGTTTCCCACAGTCTATTGAGAATGAGCGTGTCCTGAACCACCAGCAGACAGAAATTGCCTGATTGTATCTCAAATGTATCAAAAAACTGTCATCTGGTTTGGACCGTTTTATTGTCTTTCCCAGCAGTAACACCCTGAAGTTTCTTACCGGGATGTCAGAGGACGAGGTTACTAACTCGAGAATATTGTCGAGGTCCTAAATAAATAAAGTCTACATACAAATCATGGCATTCTCTCTAGTGCCGTCTTGCGTGCTTAATCCCCCTGCTAAACAGCCAAATGCAGTAAATCATCTTTCTGGTTTATGATCCTTATCTATATTTCACAACCATATTATATGTCTACCCCAACCGTACTTTTTGCTTACTCTGGATTTCGGTGTTCATCTGGTGGACAATAAACGATTCATAGGGTGGTTCAAATGTATGCTATACATTTGCAATTTCTTTTAACAGAATAAAAGCCAAGTGCTATTAAACCTGTTTGGATAGATCTGTTTGCGAATTGTGGTAGTACAACTTAGCAGGTAGGTTGTATTTACTACTATAGTTTGCGTGTGGTGTCTTTGCTTAGGTTCGAAACAACGTCAGTCCCGAGGATTGGTTATATTACATATCCATAATGCATTGAGTATCCTGACCTTATTATTACTATTTGTTGTGGATACATACCGAATACCTAATACTATATAACCACGACTTTCGAGCCGTTATTAATGATGAGTTATGCGAAACAAGCATTTACGTCGTAACCAGGAAACTTATAAACACCATTATTTTGATTCCTTAACATTGGAAATAAGCTTTGCTTATTGCATTTGAACTGAATGGGATATTTTCAGAGGACAAAAGTTGTGGGTTTTTGTCAACCAATTGAAAAAATCTCTGGACTTACACGACGTTATATTTTTCTTTCGTTGCAGAACAGTTCTCTCTTTGGAGCTCAGTGTGCAACCCGTTCGTTAGCATGCAGACAGCTCCGCTCATGCAGTAAACATACATGAAGCTGGAGGTCGGACACCCATTATTACGGAAAAATATTGAGGAGCATGGTTTTGGGCATAAACTAGACAACAAAGAAACCCGAGTTTCGTGACCACCAGGACCAAAGTACAGTATTTTTCCTTTGCTCTTATGGTGACGGAATTGAATGTGCATAGCTTTGGCGCAGTAGAGAATGATTATATGCTACCAAACCAATAAAACTTAATGAATAAAGGCCGTTTGTTCAATGATAGATCGTCTGTTACCACACAATCAATACTTCTCTCCAACTATTATAAACGAAATAATCTGGAGGCTGCAGTAATTACACACCTTTCGTTGTGCTGTTGTTCAGAATAAGAACAAATGGACTCGTAGTCAGTTTTTGAATTGTAAATGCTTTTGATAACGAACAGCAAAGATTTTACTTTGTATCTGCGGGCGAGTGAAAAATATGAATGAAATCAGTCCCTCAGCCTCTTGTGGTAATCGATCTATGTAGTACACAAGCATACAAGCTCAGAGGCGAATTCAGAACACTACACATAGTAAAGTCCCAACGAAATACAGAAATGGACCATGTAGATGGGAGGTAAACGTTGATACACTTGGTCAATGGAATATTTTTCAGGAATACATGTGGAAACTTCCTTACTATATGACTGCGTTGATTTTCAAGGATTGTTGTTCAACTCATATCTGGCCTTCTGAGGCTTGACTCCTTTGGCTTATACACTGAGAAAAATAATTGGGATGCAACAGGAACAACACAAAATACATGATCTGGCAACACGTAACACTGGGTAGGCAGTTTTCCGGAAGTAACTGTTTTATTTTGTTAGGTAATCTTCTTGGAGCACCCGCCAGGAAATACAGCTACTTTGTGACGCCACAAATAAGAGTTATGCGTCTGCACAAGTTAGGAGCCTGGTAAATGCTGCACACGTCATACTTCTCTTGGATCGTTTGAGATGATTTTCGACGCCAGCGCAATTGAAGTAGGTAGTTTTTACGTCTCTTGGCGTCACGAAATTCTGTTATACTGTGGGTTTCGAGTTTTGATGTTGCTAACACGCATATGGATCCTTTAGATTCGCGATTCAGCCAGGGGCATTTTTCAACCCCAATCACCGTAAGAAAATTATTCACTCACCTAATTGGTCGGGTCAAATCGCCTAGATTGCGGTCTATCGGGGACTAAAGAATCATCCAAGTTTCAGCATGTCCGTTTGATAGCTGGGTCTCTGACCTGCCTTTAGTGAGACCAGACGGAGATGGTCTAATATTTTGTGATGATCTATGAGATCAATATTAGTCAAAGGTATGCCGATTTTATTGAAACCCATTAGAGGGGGAAATGTAGGTACATGGTCAGGAGCAATAAAATCAAGGTTGTTTAAAAAGTTCAACCGGTGTCCTTTTCTCAAGGATTCTTGCAACCCGATAAAAGTGAATGAGAAGATTACTGCCTAGTACAACTCAGTGTGACATTTTTTTCCATATCGAAATTTGCTTCGGTCAAGAGATTCAAAACCAAAAGAAGTCGCTCCAATGGACCCATTTACGTTGTCTTTTTGCACTTCATTGAAGAGTCGGAATAAATATTTGAACCTCTGGTCAGTATGCATCTGGGATAAGGAGAGTTTCACTTGCCTTTCTCCTCGGATGAATCATAGAAGGGAAGGTCAAGTGTATGCGAAACATTGAGCTGGACGCGTTGTTTCCTCATTTAATTAGCTGTTTTACTAGTAACGTGGCGTAATGGCACGTAGGCACAATGAAACTTTGATATGAAATCCTGGTCGACAAAAGCCACAAATCATTGGGGACACTGGTTCCAACTAAGTCCCGTCAGAGGTATATCACCATTAAGCAAGTACACTGCAACTGTAGCAAATCGTAGGAATCTTTTGTTTGAAAAACTTTGAACAACTTTGGAAAAAATGAGTTGATAAATCAACTCATTTCTAGTGAATTTTCAGTATGTCAGTCGAGTTTAATACAATTGACTGGACACAATAATTATGATTTGGGTTAGGGCTCGTCCCTGTATCCCTTTATGTGTATATCAAAGTATCTTTTGCAGTGATAGGTATTATCCCGCCTCACTTACCATCCAAAGGTAAGTCATAGACTCTGAAGCGTAATGTATTGAGAAAGGGATTATCCGCTCACATCTGGTCTCTGGATAAACCTGTAACGTAACTGATGTGAAAACTAAAGCTTTCAGCTCCCCTGAACAAGAAAATCCAAAAAGATCTTTCAGGGAAGAACATTTCCGTTGATACAATTTAATCACATCAAAAGAAGTCTACTGTGGAGGACTTCGTGTCAAGCAGACAGTAGAAATCGCCGGATAATAAAAGGAAGCTACTTAGTTGCTGGTGTTCGTATGTACTTTGCGCTTCTTTGGACATCTGGACTATTTCAACGCAATTCTATCTTTTTCACATTCCCTCAACTTTATATTCCTCCAGGGTTGAATATGACCGGTACTCACAAAAATAAACTTTTTCGTTATTTTTCAGCTTATTCCTTCGATAGCTCAGGGCTGTTCACATGGATGACAATCCTGGCACCTTGTTCATTCTCGTGGACTTACATATACATGAGTGTAAATGATTCGGCGGAGGAATAATAATAAGATTTCTGTGCACGTCGATTGTGGTCATACACGGACTCAGATAAAATTGAGAGTACTGATGAGAACGAAATTGAAATATCGTAATACAAAGCCTTAATGCGAATACGTTAAAATGTTTAATATTACACAAAAAGTCATATCTTTTTCACCGGTGAGTACAGAATACTCTATTTTATTCACGGGTTTATATGGCGTTCTTACTATTTGAAAAGATAAATGCGGTTTTTCAATGAAATTCGTTCAAGTAATCCGTTGTAATTTGTTCTGTCGTTGACCTCTATTCGACAAATGTTCGGTACCCTTTTGTCAAAATTGATATGCAAGTGGAACCGTGCCAGAATGATCCTCACATTAATAACAGAAATGTGACAGTGCCCCGAGTCAACGTGACTCATGGTATCAAACGACAATTTTGTTCTGAACAGTTCGCTCGAAAGCCACTACCTGTTGAGAATGCAGAAATATGCTGTTATGTGTCTGATAAACATGACCGCAGATGTGGCCTATTGATGAACATCGACCCTCTTGTAAAACAAAATTGATCGCCCTCTCCAAACTGAATTTTCAGACTAATTTCCCCAACTAAAAAGGTATTAATCTGAATAGGTATATCTCCAATGGCTTTTGACATGTCTGAAAATATACAAATTGGCGTTTGCAATATATTTTTGTTTGGAGAGCTCAACACAGCCTTCATTTCTTTGTCCACGTACCATACTCATATTCATATATCTTTGGCTTGTGATGTGACTGTCCGTGTTTCTAACTCATTACTCTCAGTCTGCTTGAGGTCAGCAGACAATAGTAGGCACGAACACATGGATCGAATATTGAGAAATGAAGCACAAATTGAATAAAGTTCTGTCGCCCTCGAACCAGAAGTACATCAACGATAAAGTGACTCCCATTGTATCTATGCAAGGGCTGCTTTATTTCGAGAGGAAGCCAGGATGCATTGTCAGTTCCCACTCAGACTTTAAGCATGCCTGTCCATCTGGCACCCTTTGAGCGACAGTAATCTCAAATTTAAGAGTAACCGTGTAGATACAAATAGAGCTTACGCCTTCCATCCGACACTTCTTTAAAGATGTTGTTCAGTCCTTCAAATGATAAACATATATTTCTGATGTAGCTGTTCAGCCTCAGTGTGGTGTGAGACGAATACCCCTATTTAGCTGAGTGCATAAGTCATTAGGATCTGTAAAATACAGGCAATGAATCTGCCTGTTTCTTTTACAAATCAAAAAGTGACATCCGTGAATTACTCGTCTCCATGCGCGCTACTAAGCCTGATTTATTTGAAACTTGTGCGAATTTATTTAAGGACCTCCATGAGTATGTTGAAAATGTGCGACCAGCAAAGAGGCTGCGTGAGGTTTTTCCGTCTCTGGTAATTGGAAACCTGCCTTACGCTTCCGTTAGTCGTATATAAACATTTATGCAGAATATATATATATATATATATATCTGCTTGGGGGAATAAGAAGTAAATTTCTTATTAGTGGCTGTGGCAAAACGATGCAACACGTTGTTTGAGGTGTTAATAAGCTGCTGGAAAAGCTGCGCCATCCAACCCACACTCAACTTTGAAGATGAAATACTGAAGGAGATAAAGATATTTTCATCCGAATATTCTTGTCGTTTTATCCGTCCAGTGTTTTTGTCTGTAATTATATGAGGTAGCAACAACGATACGTTCTCCCGAATTGCAAGTCAATTATGGAAGAAAATTAAATACTGGCAGCCATTCCTAATCGAGTCATCTGTTTTAGGGATACCTATTTTTCCAGTAAAATTTCATGTGACATTGTATGACATAAATTTGGTAATCCATTCTGACACTAAACGACGAGTTATAAACTTTGTGCGGGAGGAGACGGCGACATCGGACGTTCCGCCTGAAGGGGGAAGTTTGCGTTGCACATAACTCTGGTTGTGAATGTCGTTAATCAATAATGATGGCGTTTATAAGCAACAGTGGGTCAAATTAATTAGAAAGAAAATATATCTGCCTAAGAAGTGAGAGATGATACAGTCATGAGGCTTTATTCTGGCTGATCGTGAGTTGCAAGTAGTTTACCAAAACATGTTCATAACTGGTGTGAAACTGCCCTTGGTACAAATAAGCAGTCAATCATTTTGGAAGGAGACATCTCCCTTCTTAGGGCACGCCCTGCACTGGCGTGGTCTCAAGTTTACCGCGACTTTGAGTACTGTACGGGTACGTGGATTGCACAAGCGAGACACTTTCTCTGTTGTAGTACGTCACATGAATCCATAATTCAAATGTACAGGAAAAAGTCCCCAACCAATGGTGAGTAGAGCATTGCGCCAAAATATGTGAAAGACACCTGCAGGTTTGAAAAATTAAAATGATACTTGTAATAAATATTACACTGATAACAACAGTGGGTACCAACCCCCTGAGCAGGCAAAAAATAGAGGGGACTATTGGATTTTTTGTTTTGGGCTATTTCAAGGCTCAATTCACAACTCCAGAGAACATTTGCTGCAATCTCTTCTTGTCTGATGAAGCATGTATCTCCTCTTTTTCAGAATTCCATTTGAATTATAAAAGACCTGATTCACCCCACCTTCATCCTGATTGGTGTCCTCTCTTACAGGAAACTTATAACGTCCAAAAGCAAAGTTCTGATAACGATTCCATTTTCTACTCAAATGAGGACTCTGTGGCTAGTAAGACGTAATATCACAAAACACTGTCCCTAGATTTGCTGGCATCTAACTATTTACATCCAACTTGTATCATATTAAATACTGTGATAAAAAAGTTACCCTAATCCGGCCTACCATTACTTCATATAGATGGAAGTCTGAATTTGTGGCGTTCTTCCATTCACTAAACCATCACATAATTCACTTTCAGTTGTACCTGTTGATATATGGAGACGGTATCATTGTGCAGACAAGGCACACAATTGTGCGCAATTGACGGCAATGATTTAGGACGTGAATGAAGCATACAGTACTCTGGTAAAAACGATAGCACTATTGAGATAATGGATGTTTTGGCTGCTATGGATTGATTAGCGATTCGAGGGTGTGACCACTTTCTTTCAGGCAAGAGGAGAATGCAGTCGTGAAACGGGGTAGCGAAAGGCCTAAACAACGGAAGCTATATGAGAATTTTCAAGGGCACTGGCACTACTGGGACAAAATAAATTAACCTGAACGGTTGAGAAATGGAATCCTACAGTGACCAAAAAAACGTGTTCCCTTCAGTTACCCAGCATGCTTCAGCTTAGTACTCCACATATAACTCACAGAGTCTTGATACAGAAAAATACTAATCAATGATACGAATCAGCCTACTGAGGTAGATTGGAAATGCGGTTATTATCTACCTCTCTTTGATCATTCCACTTTGTGACCGAAGGTTGTACCATTTTCCACGGTTGGTTTTAGGTGGTTCGTAAGACACGAAATATTCAGGACAGCAAGTGGTTTTTGTCCGCCAAAAGTATTTCAGAAAGCTCTTGGACTTTTTGAATTGGAAATGGTATCGTAGATAGTTTCTTCATGGGCTGTGAAAATGAAATTTATCATGTTTATATTAAGCAGATGAACATGGGTGAAGAAAACCTACACCAGCTTACGGTTTTAGTATTCATTCTTTTCTGGGTGCAACCTTTGTTGGAAACTTGTCTCTGATCGAGTCCCGAATGGAAGCAATTATTTCAGGCCCATACCTCATTTGATATACACCAAAAAGAACAGTGAACGAAATAATGGCAATTATTTTCCATTTTGCTTTATAGTTGAATTAGGGGTGTGAGTCCTAAGTCTCAATACATTTCAGACGTAGTCAGTAATCCATGCCGAAAGAAACTTCTACTTCGCCGTTTCAGTCTGACAGCTTTCGAAATCTTCTCAAATTTCTCCCGAAAGCAAACTCGCAGAGATTCTGGCATCACAGCTTGGAACACCTACTACGGTTCACTCCAAACGTCTGTATTATTCTGTATCTGTGATGAACACGTCAATAATGAATCAAGACTTTTTCTCAAATGAAATAAAAAACTTCATTCAGTAAACCTATGTACTCACCCAACGGTTTTGGCTTAGCGTTCTTTCTCAATTTTCTTTGATTCTATTATTTCTCTAAGCAAACAATAATTGGTACACCAACCACAAAACTCCCAAGTAGTACAAAACCACAACCGATAAATTATTGCAACGGTTTTTGGTGGGTAGAAATGAAACACATCAATGATTATTAAACTTTACGAGCATTGTCCGAGCAGCAGATTTTATAATATTCACTTCAAGCACGATCCAAAAAATAGTGATAAAACAATAACGACCAGTTTGTAGTACTTTCCAGCACCGTTATCTGCGAGGGGTGAAATGCGTATGATAAAATGAACAAAGGGAATGCCCAAAATGATTTTGAAACATATATCCGCGGATAGACACTACTTTGATATGACTTTGTAAAGCAAAGTCATCTCCGTGGACATAGATGAAATTGGGTTGCTGCTGATCTTCCCTGTGGTTTCTATGTTTAATATGTATAAGATGGGTAACGCAAAAGTAATTAGTGGTATGGGATGCTATTCTCAGGACAACCACTGTATAAAACGTTTGCAGCTTATGTTCAACGTGTCTTCGAAAATAGGTGGCGTTATCATGAAACTGTTCCGTAGTTGGGGTCACACTATATTTATTGTCCGAAATTGTTGGTTTTCTTAAGCTTTCTGAATTCAGACTATGCATTCTGCAGTGCAATACCGAACCGTAAAGATACATAAGCGTGCACAGAACTGATTATAAACCCAGCGGTTTTATCACCGCAACCAACGCTGGGCAAAGTATCGATTTTACATCCTCGGATAAAATTTCTAAAGAAATTGTTGTGTCAGTTAGTTGCTGAACTTTCATTGGTGTATCTGGACAAAATGTGGACATACACAAGAGCTCGTCAAAGTAAAGAGAACTCATTTAAGGGAGATCCCATCAGGAGGAGCATAACAACAGTGACAAGATCTCTAAAAAAAGTCAGAAGGAAGTTTTCTGTGAGTAGGCATCAAGTTCCCATCTTGTTCCCATTGAAAAAATGGCCCGCTAATGACTCGAAGGTTTGTGATATCAACTCGGTAGGTACACAGATCTGGTTGTTGCCTCATATTATCTCTCTAGGTTGGCAAATAGACCAACATGGAGGTAAAGGCCTCATTCATTCATCAGCGAAGCAGAACATCGGCTTATATCTGGTTGATGTGCATATATTCAGTTATCAGAAATCATTTGCTATCTGAGTGAGCAAGCCAAACTTCTGTTGACTATTCCTCGAGGAAGTAATCCCAGGATTGTGTCATACATTTTCGGACAGGTCACATCGGCTAACTAGCTGAAAGCAACACAAGCATGTTCAGAAACAATGCAAAGGTAACACTTCAATCGAGAAACATTCGCTCACTATCACAAATTTGACGGAAGTGGCCAGAAATGTTGGTTCTCTTAGATTGTCCCAGATCTTCCCGCTGCATACCTAAAAACGCATACGGTTTCCTCTTTGTTTTCAATATTGAAAACCTGTTGACAGACAACCTGGTGGGTGATCCGTTCTACAGCTTTAAGTATCAGCCTCAGATTTGTCGTACCACCAATATGAAGAAACAAAACACCTGAAGAATTAAATACCCTACAACACCTTTGTCTGAGAATTCATATGAACACCTTCACAAAGGAAAGTGCCGGTGCCAATTTGTCTTTCCTTCATAACCTTTGGAAAGCTAGCATTGTGTCTTTCTACACGATACATTTGAAATCATCTCGAGCAGCAATGGAATATAACAGAAAGGCAGAAAGACATCTGTCATTTGCTAGTGAAACCCCAATTTCTGCCAACAAGGTGAACATCTACTTTATAAAAACACCTTATTCCGGCCTCTCTTCCCTCCCGTATTTTTGGAAGTCATCCTCAAAGTTCCCCATTAGTGGTGATGTTTTATTCCTTGACTGCATTGATATTTATAATGACTGTGAGACGCACTCCTACTGAAGACGCAGCGAAATGATTCAGAGTACACTATGTCATCGAAAATATATTATCATCGCTATGTAACTTGTGTTCACATTTTGAAAACGTGATTAGCTACCATATGAGTGTACTATTTCACCGGTATGTTGATACCAATTTAAACAACAGTATCAACGAATTTTTACTATATATTGTTAAAGATCATTGTGACATAATTCGTTTCACCACGGCTAAATGCATTTTGGTTTTCTTCATGGAAAATATAAAATATCGGGATAATTAATAATTTGAGATTACAAGTTGCTAATGTTCCATGGTATACTTTCGTTGTTTGAAGTTCGATGTTCGACTTCCTAAACAGATTATTTATTTTTTGGAATCACATGACTGTAACTTATCTTGACGCTGCTAACAATTTACTATCAGTAAAAACCACACACTGTCAAGGCACAGTTTCTGGATGACATGATAAAATTTCCTGGAAGCAAACGACCGGTTTCGCAGAGGTTGCCGCTCATTAGGCAAGTGTACTTCGAAAGTCACCTGGTCACTTTATAACTGAACACTATGTCTCTGCATGTTCCATTCAATTCAAATGCGAATACCGTAGATCAGTAACCAGTGAACAAAAATGTAACGTGGAGGGATGAACTGGGATCAAAAAGGAAGGTTATGAATGTTGTAGCGAGTCGTACGTAATAACCCTAACATACGAGATAACAGCGGTACACGTGGGCATTTACATAAACAAACATGCTTACAAAAGACCCTGGTAGCCGATGCCAAAATCAACAGACATGGGTTTTTTGAAGGCTATGATCTTACAAGGCCAATGTAATGCATAAGAACGATAGATGAGTAAAATTTGGTGATTGTATGGTAAGGTGATATGATGTGCCTCAAAAATCACCTAACAGAGTGGACGGCACATGTAGAGATTTTAGTGAAAACTACGGGAACCTGAGTGCTTACGTGAATTGTCTACTAACTGTGTATAATGCAAGGAAAGGCTACAGTTCTTAACTGGTTGAAAATACGTTGTGTGGTTCCAAAGAAACTGAACCGAAATTTACCGGTCTAGTAAAACCACGTTTGTGATTCCATTGAATCTCTCACTAGTGATGTCTCTCAACATCAATCAAGTAGACTGAAGATCTGATGACATTTGAAAGAAGGAAAACATTGCCAGAGCAAGCACAACTATACGTCGATGAGTCTTGAATAAACTGTGTGAGCCCATGGTGCCTCATTGTGAAGACAGTCGTGTGTGACAATAAGAACGAATAATATGGAAACTTTAATAATCGAAAAAATATATTGTTAGATGTGAAAACCAGTGGTAGAAGTCAGAATGCATGTAGTGTGGAAGTGGTGATAAAACCGTTCACAGGAGAACCAGGAGCCTTTAAATTCTCCATGATGGCTTCTGAGCTACCGCCAGCCAAACAATGTCATAACAATCCAAACGCCACTCAGATCAATTCAAGCGGTAAATACCGTATGAATCTGTCGTCAACCAGCTTTATCACATCACTTTTTTGAAGGTAGCTGAGTTATTATTTGATGCGCATTCCTAAGACCATTGCACAAGATAGCCTATTCTAAACTAGTTTTTTATTGGACAGTCGCATTTTATTCGAAAATCAATCTAATTATTCACCTCCTGGAAATCGAGGAAAAAACTGACGGCCCATCAAAGCCGCTCCCAAATCCAGCTGATGACCTGTTTTCCATCCTCCTAGTTTGTTATTCAACAAGTGACTTACATCGCAGGTTCTCTTTTGTGTCTAAGTGTATTCCAGTGGCCTCTGATATAATCGAAAAGCACTGATGTCAGATTTACTCTGGAAAAACTCAGGCGCCCTTAGAATGTCCATTTCATCAATTTCTGTTCTGACTACGGTTCAGTGAAAATCTGTTCTCTCTAATAAAACAAGCTTATAACTTTGAAACTTCTCTGATTATCCTTGTGGGTACCACAAATCCTCACCTAAATCAGCCTAACCAATTATTCACACTCCGAAGATCTATTTAAAATTTGATGTTCATTGGGTTAATTGAGCCAGCTACCTACCCATTCTGATTTGTCACGCCCGAGGTCGGTCAGGAGTCTATCAAGGAATCGATGCGCAGGGTGAAATAATATAGTAAAATTTCACTGTTCAGAAATACCGTGTAATAAACCACGTCTTTATTGAACAACCGAATTTAACTATTTTACTCTAAGTTATATTCAATCATATGTCTTGAGCAGATGAACACATTGATTCGACCTGTTTTCAAGTCCGTTGGACTAATTACCGTTCTGTAATATTTTATTTTCTGCTTTCTGTTGTTAGCAGTGGATCCTAAACGACCACATTCAGCTTCTTTTTGATAAGTATTTCGAAGCTGTGATTTGTCATAATGTTTGAACAAAATACGTTTTTTTCCTTGCGACATGGTTCCTTCTAAAGATGGGACCAGGATTTCTCTCTTAGGGTAAATGTAGTTATTTAAGTTCAGCAAAAAATGGGTCAAAAATCCGGGCTAAAACTGCAGTAATGTAATATGCTTTCAGGGCATAATTGTCGATTGTCTTTAAGTGATACTATTCATAGGTTTGAATGGAACGACATTCTGTTTTTTTAACACATGTTTGCGCACGAATTCAGTTAAAGGGTAATCACCCCATGTCCACGAAGGCCAGCTGCGCCACTGGGGTTCGCCGGAAGCAAACCCTGAGAACTAGAGTGGCGGAGGACCACACAAGCTCTCAAATGGGCACGTGCAGTAACGATCCGGTTGGAAGTGGATTACTGTCGTCCACCAAAGTAAACGGTGATGGAAGGGATTCAAACCTCAGACTTCAAACGACTCGACCGCGACCGGCCACGCAGGTGATCGTCCTACTTGAATAATATAGACATTTCCTTAGGTATATTGTGCAACCTCTGAGACTGAATTCATGCTGAAATTCGATGTGCATGCAAAGGGGCTATTGATTTTTCACAAGGATGACATAGCCATGAATTGGTCTTGCAGATTCCATTAGTGGGAACTGAAGAGCTAGCATTGAATGAACATGGATTGTTTTCCAGTCTCTAGTTCAAAACAAACTGCTGTACTCATTCATACTAGTAGGCATGTTCAAACGGTTTATTGAGATATTGAGGTAATGCGATTATTGGGTTTTCTTCGGTTTCAAATAATTTGATCTATCAAACACTGAGAGTCCGGAACAACGAATCCAATTTTCAGCATCCAGAATACTGTTCCTGTCTAACGGTGAAGTGGATCTTTATTTTCGCGGGTGTATACTGGCACTATACTTAAACATCAATAATTCCTACAAATAGTCAAACTAATCTAGTAGATACAAATACAGGGGGGTTGATTCGTATACAATAGTACAAATAACTACATATGTTACGGGATTAATCATCCACTTCTTAAGCTCAGTTCATCACTAGAATCACGGGAAAAACGGCCGCACTGTACAGTTGCGATATTCTCGGTTGGAACGATCAGATTCTAAGAGCTGGGTGGTGAGTTGTTTACTCACAGTTATTGACCCGGGATGTTTGTTAAATTTCTGGGTCTCAGTGAACGCGAAAAATCTGATCTAGGTTTATAAATCTGGTTAACATGATGGTCTATGCAGATTCTTTCTTTTATTACATCTCGATACATTTTTTCTAAGAAAAACAACAAAATTTACGTGTGAAATAATTATCCGTACCTTGTACAATTATTCGTATTTCCTCTCTATCCAGCGCTAAATTCAGTCCATTAAATGCATTATTCTTCTATACATACAGACTCAAAAGAAAACCAAAAACAAAACTTTTGAATTGCTATCAAGCAATTACATGGTTTCACTAAATAATCCCATTGCATTATAGGAAAAGGCGCGATAGAGAACAACCTCGTTTTCGGTAACTTCATCCTCTGGCTAATATAGTTACATATATATACGATAGGAAACCAAATAGAGGGTATTTACAGTATCAAATTAAGATTGGTCAATCAATATTGTAGGTGTTTTGCGTTTCGAAAAAGGAGTGGGAAGTTGGTTGTTTGTGGTTGGGAAAACTCGGTGTAGAAAGTACATCTGGGGTGGATTGGCTGCTTCCTGTCACGACTGGAAGGTCGCGGTCGAGGTCACCATGTTGTTGTCCCCCATTTTCCGATGGCGGTCTTGGTAGCTGCAGTGATTTGACAAATCGCTTGTTTTGACTGTTCTTATGAATACCATCGAACCCAGAGGAAATTTAGAACCATTATCAGTAACCGACACAGGGAAGCGTTAAGGGGTCTATAGGGAAAAAAGGACATTGTTGTTGCCAGGCCTGACAAAGGCTCCGGAGTTGTGCTAATGAATCGCAAAGACTACATTGATAAAATGGATACCATTCTAAGTGAATCGACAAAATTAACGGAATCCAAAGGAGAGAAGGACAGAACCAAGACAGTGGAAGAAAAACGTACTGCAGCCTTGAGACTATTGAAAGATCAGAATTATATTTCGATTGGAAATTATGAACAGTTAAGACCTACTGGCACCAGTATTCCCCGTCTATATGGCTTACCGAAAATACATAAATCGAGAGTACCACTAAGACCGATACTTGATATGAGCACTTCTTCCTACCACTCTACTGCTCGTTGGCTCGCCGATATACTGGAACCAGTGCGCAGAAGCATTGCTCAATATAGCCTTAATGACACATTTCAATTCGTAGAAATAATAAAACAACGAAATATGATGGGACCTACAAAATGGCATCTGTGGACGTAACATCACTATTTACGAGCTTTCTATTTCTAGAAACCATCAAATATTTGATCAATTATATAATCAAAAACGAAATCAACGTTGGTATTCCGGTAGCCAGTCTGAAAGAACTACTACTACGTTGTACTCTAAATGTTCAGTTCGGCTTCAACCACAAGCTTCACCGACAAACCGAAGGAGTTGCGATGGGCTCGCCTCTGGGACCCCTACTTGCCGATATTTTCGTTGCCAAGCTGGAGAATGGGGTACTCAAAGACTCCATGGAAAGACTACCAAGGTACTGCCGGTCTGTGGACGACATCTTCATTATGATTGACAAACATGTTCACCTAAAAGAAATAATGGAAAAGTTTAACCAGGCTAACAGTGCGCTCAGTTTCACATCCGAAGTGAAATTAGACGGCAACTTTCATTTTCTGGATGTAAACCCTACGAAAAGGGAAGATGAGAAGCTCGTCCGCCGCGTCAATCGTAAGCTAACATGGACAGGCCAATACACACATTTTGGCAGTTTCGTGTCTCTAAAACGCAAACAGAACCTAGTCCGATCCCTAGCGTCTCGCATACGAAAGATCTGTTCCGAGGAAACAGTGAGTGAGGAATTACATCACACAAGACAAACATTAATAAACAACGGGTATCCGGAACGTTTCATTCAAAAGAACATTTCGGAAGTACCCAAGCTACCATGGATAATCACCGCCAAGAAGCAAGAATTGCACATGCAACTTCCCTTCAAAGGAGTTGTTAAATGCGAACTACTAGTTCGGCGCCTAAGGGATGCAATCGCCTGTACATTTCCCGCCGCTACTCTACGCGCCCACTTCACAAGCCGGTCAATGATTTCTATGAATCTCAAAGACAAAATGCCTGTGCTTTCCTCCTCTATGTTAACCTATTCATTTGTTTGCTCATGTTCGCGAAGGTAAGTAGGCAAAACGACACGGCAACTGTCCCAAAGAATTAAGGAACACAAACCAGCTTGGCTGAGGACAGGAACTAGAAGAACCTTGACTAGTGCAATCGTAGCGCACCTTACCGAGGCAGGGCACCAAGTAGACAACGAAGCCTTCAAGATAATTTACAAAGTGCCTGTGAATTCTTCGAAGATCGTTTGCCAAATCACTTTGGGAGCAGCGGAGGCAGTAGCGACTAGGCTGTTAAATCCATCGCCTTGTTCACACAAGCGATTTGTCAAATCACTGCAGCTACCAAGACCGCCATCGGAAAATGGGGGACAACAACATGGTGACCTCAACCGCGACCTTCCAGTCGTGACAGGAAGCAGCCAATACACCCCAGATGTACTTTCTACACCGAGTTTTCCCAACCACGAACAACCAACTTCCCACCCTTTTTTCGAACCGCAAAACACCTACAATATTGATTGACCAATCTTAATTTGATAGTGTAAATACCCTCTATTTTGTTCCGAAAAATTACGTGGTTATTCATCCATTCGTTTTCACCTAGTCATAAGTTGCGGCATCATTTTACTAGAAGGTGCCACACGTGTAACGAATATATACATATATATATATATATATATATATATATATATATATATATCCCCACAAAAGATTAGAAGGTGAAAAGTTTCGATTCCAACAAGCAAAACCGTATTCGTAAACCGGTTTCAGTGATTGTTTTACTGTTTCTCCGAATCCAATAATTCATATTGATTTATGAAGAAATGACCAAACAAAACAGTGATTATTTTCTTCAAAGTGCTGCTACAAATTATTGTTGGCCTTTTAAATTCGGTAGTGAACATTTTGACGGTTCTGGGTTTTCGGACGGGAGCAGCTGCTTAAAACAAGGGGATGGTTAGTGACATGTGCAAAATAATTGTTCTCTGAAACCCAAGTAACATTTGCCCTCTGTTTGGTAAAAAGAGTAGAACAAAGTGGTGTGAAATGTTTACTGTCTATTTCAGAAAGGTACAACGGTAGTCCACTCTTTTGAAATAATCGGATTTCGGAGAAGCGTGTACCAATTGAGTATGGAATAGTACTCCAGCTCTAGCTTGTAAAACGTCGTTTCATTTTATTCCAATAAACAACCTCGGAGGTTGATAGCCGGAGTTTTGCAAGGTATTGATTGTGGCATCAAGTGTAATATTTCTGAAACTAATCTTATCATTTACAACAATGGGATACTGAAAATACTGGTCAAATACACTCATCCGTCACTTCGTATTGGTAATCCATTCGTAGAATATAACAATTGGTTTGCTATTTTTCTAATACCAAACTATAATAATGACCACCAATAAATTCAGTACACAAGCTGCCAGTGTAAATATTCTACTCAATTAGAGCGGATCTGAGACATTTTTCTTCGAAGCCAGCTGTGGGACAACCTTTGATCCGGCTTTCTGGCAGTGATACGGAGCCCCTTCCAAACTTTGATAATGATTCCCATTGCCACTTGACCGAATTCACGTTCACTTTAGACGTGAAAACCTTGATCCAATGAACCCATCACAATTGGTAATCCATTTAAAAAAGCCAAATAATTAGCTCTATCTATGTGATTTTCTACGTTGAGCAAGCAGAAATGAGCGCCAGGGTCCGACCTGAAAATATTGCATATATATATATATATATAAGCCACAATAATCCCACCGTTTTCTTATAGTTTTCCAGAAAAAGCAAACTGTTAACTGATGTTTTCCACCACCCAACATTCGGAAGTTCCAGTAGACATTTTCGGAGACTTAATAAACCATACTGATGGGTAAGAGCATACGAAGAACCATCTAGAACAGAAGGGTGATTTATCAAAATGGGTTCCGTGTGCGGATTTCATACGGTGTTTGTCATCGAAACGTTTGGACAAAATACCATTGAGTTTATTCTGTGAACCGCCCCGTTTTGGTGGCCGATGAAATGGAACCTCCATTCCCCTGAGCCTGGTAAAACCCTTTTTCCTATTTTCATCGTAGTATTCTCCTGCGGGTTGTTGAAGGCCGACCGTCACAACCGTCTGTCACTCCTCGAGTAAGATGAATAGCTCTTCGGACTGAAACTGTGACTCATCACGTATCATTCAGCTGACGCATGCCTAACTTGACACTAAAAAATTGGAAAAAAAAACAAAACAGACAAGTAAACTAATAGATGTTCGTCGAGCTAGCAGTCCGTTCCAAAATGAATGGACTCGTGTTCAAACAATGGAAAAAATAAATGTGGACTCAGTTCAATGGTGAAAAGAGCACAGGTAATCAGGGGTAGATTTCTTGTAACAGATGGGTTTTCTTTCATTTATTGAGCGATTTATTTTACTTCTTCCATGGAACATTCAGCGGTCAAACCATGTCATACTGATGAAAAAACGCGATTGCTGGATACGCTTCTTCAAAATTATCATTGATGTTCAGCTTTTCCATCACTGAAAATTTGATGTAATAGTTTGAAAACGTGTATTGATGGGGCCGCTCATGACCGAGTAACGCTTTACGTCTACTGAATTAGCTCACAGACCACGACAGAGGAATCTGGACATTTTTAAAATTCATCATGATGTACACCTACCCAAATTACATATGCAGTTACTGAGGTTTTTATTATCACCCCATCGTAAAAATTAGAAAAATGAATGGGATAGTTGTTTGCTCCACGTTTTATTCTTAGTTCGGATTACCCTCGTACGCGCTAATACCCAGGAACATTTCTAAATTTTCCAAGGAACCCTAAAACCTGAGAAAGATTTTATTTCATCTTTTACTAATCATATTTACACGCAGCGACGGTTGATGCCACCTTTAGATATTCAATAACGAATGTTGATTCATAAACCACATTGTTCCTTGTGAAGATAGGTCACAACGAATAGCTCAGAAAATCCATCGGAATTATCTCGTACTAAATTGTTCCGATTATCAGACCCACTTTATTTTCTGTCCATTCCAGAACATCTTCAGATGCTAATACCTAAAGCGAATGGATCATATTTCCTTTATCCTCGATGAATATTGGTAAAATGCTACGTATAATGTGCAAGGAGTGGTGCCTGGTAATAGCAGTTTCTTTAAATCTTCATGAACTTCAATACGATAATATAAATCTTAACTATTTTCATTTCACGCAAAGTGTTCCGAGTTTGTTTTTGTACAGTTTAGGTAAAACTGTCACATTCAGCGAAGAGTGTTCAGACGTCAGTCTATCTCTTATAGGTATATTCTTTATCCAAATTAGGGAATCAAGCGCGTGTCCTCTCTGATGAATCATTTTGGTGGCTGTGCAGCAGGAAAAGGCAGTAGAAAATTGAGAGTACACAATTGACGTTGCTCTTATTGATGTGCCCACCAGTTTACGGGAGCCGATGGGCATATTCAGGACAAACACAATAAATGTATCCCCTCGTGCATGAGAGTGGTACAAAGGAAGATCGTCAGCTAGCTATTATTACTATTATTGTCCTTTACATTTATAGTAGTTTGTGTACATTTCGGTGGATAACACACCTAATAACTCATGGTGCAAAGTGGAAAAGTGATACTGACAACAGGGCCTTATTTGGTTATCAAGGTGAAGGATGATGTTTGCTGACAGGGCACAACTCTGCATAGAATTCACCTGCCAAAAGTTGAAAATTTACTCCATATATCATCAAACATAAATGATTAAGCTGACTTACTGGCTGTGTCATTTTCAAATGTTGTGTGTGTGGTGATAGTATAAATATTTTCGAATGTAATCCCATGGCGGGCAAATTGGCAAACTGTTTGTTTATTACGAGGACGTTTTGTGATTGAAAGAAAGCACTGCAACATCTTCCTGTGGTGATGCTTAACCGCATAAGGTCCCAAAAGGGTCAAGTGTGATAATGAACCGAACAGCGGATTTCGGCATCACACCAAACGTCCGTCAGAAGAAATTCAAAATCATAAGCCATTGTTATGCTTCTATTGGCTCTTTCAAAGGAGATGCCGAGAACCTACTTATGTACCCGCTCGTTTCTCACGATTGCCCTCAAATTTTATGCCGCAACCAAAGATCAGCCAAGTGTCCTTGACGCCAACTTTCTTACTGATTCGGAGGGGAATTTGTTTTATTTGGAAGGTTCGATAGCTATTGTTGAGGAAAACGGTAAAATTACACGTATCATGTAATCTCCAAATTACGAATCTATCACATTATTCTACTTTGGGCAAAAATTACATAAAATACGTGAGCTCAGAAACCATCTGGTACCGAGCTGATTTCATCGGAAACCATTGGAAAAAAGATTCGCAATGACAGCCTTCATAATATTTTTCGTTTCAATTTTTTTTCTTACAGATTTTGGTAAAGCTTTGCATGTTTTTCAGCTATTTCTATCTTGACGACTAAGTTTGCTTACACTAAACTATCCATTGCATCATAATTAATCTCATCATACAACGGTAAACAGCAAGGAGAACTCTACTGGTCACTGCTCATTTCACTATGTTGAGCGTGGAAAAGGAAGGAATGAATATACAAGATGGACAGGGATGGGTACTCACAAAGGTTTCAAGGGGAACGGGTGTCCCGACAGCCAACACACAGAATACATTTTTTAACTGCACAAATGAAGGATGACCGATCATTCTGATTCAACAGAAAGTGACAACAATTTTTGCCCTGGTCACGGTTTACTACCGTATCTCTCAACGTATCCAGCAAACTGGTTGGAATATCTTTTGGACCCAAACAACGGAGCGGTGAGACACTGTGACATTCAAGACTGACTCTCTCTGTTTTGCTTTGTTGTATCCCCTCCGTTATGATACACACTTGTACAGTACGTGGAACCGCGCATACAAAATATTACGCTACATCCTATTCCGTGTTGGTGTTCTTGATCCTCAATAGTTCTTTGCAGGGTTAAGCCCATTCAACCCAATGGATACTACTGATACCTACTTTTCCTGAGTTCGCTGTAAATTTTCTCATTCCATGTTGCAAATCATTTGCTGACAATCACGTGATTTATTCCACTCTTGAGGGAAAAAGAAACACAGTGCAGCGTGCCTTTGGCGTGTGCTTGCCACACATGACGTGTGCCCTAACCGATGAAGTGTACTAAGATGGAGACGCTGTGGTGGGACGATCACTGACCTAGTACGCAATTCTTTATTCCTGACCACAGTGTTGTTTAATCTTTCATTCCACCCAATCCTATCGGTACTACGCAAGCCTCCGTGGTCAAAAACATCAAGACGACGCAGACTTCAAGCTTCTCAACAATACAGCGAAACTGAATGCGCAGCGGCCCATTACTCACGACCTTTCAACTTTAACCAAATATTAGGTCAGTGCCGCAGCTGCTTCCGCCAAGCATTCTCCGATCGAGCTTTCGATATACGAGTGCCCGTTCCAACTACGTCGGTTCCATCCGTCGTCAAGCTGCTGCGAAGGTGACCACTGACAGTTAGTTGCTACCTATCGAGCGTCATGCCCGGAATAGTTGCCATCCCGTCTTGCAACATCACTTTTTACTTTAAAGCTATCAGGTGCATGCCAAATTGAGATACAGCTTTTTGCAAGTCTATCTAGTGTACGTCGTGCATGTTCTGTGTATTTGAACAAACAGAAAGGTATTTCGCACATTCTAGGTGATAAAGTTTCGCAATATTTCCTAGTTTGACGCCCGCATCCCGAAAGTTTTGTAAGACTTCCTCCATTGTCTTGTTAATGACGAAGTTGAACAAGAACAGAGAAATGGGACGTTCCTGTCGAACACCGCTGGTCCTTCTAAATGGAACAGATAGTTCACCATAAACCCTTACGCTTCAAGAACTCTGGGATCACAATGTCCTCAGCCGTTTCGAGAGCTTCTGGTGTGTACCTTTTCGAGGAAATGCACTGAACAACGCTTGCTAGCCGTATGGAATAAAAGTAAATGAAATTCAACTTTCAATAAATGCAGGACATTCAACGACTGCTGTGGAGCTTCAGTAAATCCTGACACTGAGAAAATCTGTTGATGCGTCGCAATAAATGATATGCTTATTGCCAATAGTTCAGCTTCTATCTTTCCTGCAAGATAACATTTGTCACATACGTATAATAAAACGGGAACACCCGACACTACACGTGCTACAGTTGATTTATAGGTTTAGTTTAGACTTTTTCGAAATTTACTCAGATCGGTTAATATTTCTATTACACAGAAGGAATTTCCGCTTTTCCCGTACTCCAAATATCTCATAATCTTCTTTTCTTCTGATTTTTGATCGACGCAAGGTTATAAAGAAGCGATAAATTTAGCCATAACTCTATTTTAAACAAGGGTAGTTAGCCAGCTCATTCGTGTAAACTAGGAATTTTACAGGCTACAATGCCTGTGTGGGAAGCGGGTTGTTACCGTTCAAAGTCATCGACTGAAGGGTGCTAGATAATGTAGTGTAGATGTTGAACAAACCTTTGAGAGCCAGCCCGGATAGCCCTGTAGTTAAGGTGTTCCATTGACAATCGTTCACCCCAACCCTTGTTCGAGTCCCCATGGGGTCTCGGTCGATGTGCACTGCTCATGATTACCAACAAGGATGAAACAGCTGTACAGTGCTTCCATGGTTTTCAATGGTGAGTTGAGAGTTCCAGCTGCTTGATGAATCACATTATATACAAATCTATTCTCCTACTACTCAATTGCAAATGAAGATTATAGTCAAACTACTTTTGAGTTTTATTTAAATATGTTCACAAATATCTGTGTAAGAGTGATAACGTTTCATTGTATTGTGCATGTTCCAAGTAGTAGACTTCGTGAATACAACGGTCGAAAACATTAGGAAGAGGAACATCATGGAATATGGTTGTTTGTTTTGCCGAAGTCGGCACTTTATCATGCGCAGCTTATGAAAAACTAGCAGGTAACAACAAGTCTTGATAGATGGAATCCATAACACTCCAACTAAATTATCCGCTCTACATTACACAAGCTCGCCTTCGTTTTCTTTTCTTATAACGGTGTTTTCAGCTTGAAAAACAATACTATTCAATCAGACCGTGCAGCTACTGTGAGAATAAGTTTTGTTATGATACACTGTTTTTTTCATCCTGCGTGATATACCCAGGAGAGCAGTGGATCTTTGAGTCTGTGATAGCTTTCCATCTACCGCCCTTAAAAGCGTGGGATGTTCCACATTCTGCAAATGTTTTCGGCATGGAACGTAACTCGTATGTCGATGACATATAAGGCGTAATGCAGTCGTGAACTAGAGTTTATTTCTGTAATGTGAAATAGAAAAATTGGAACTTTCGCAACAACTGTTATTCCAAATTCCTCAAACAAGTTGTTCTGTACAATGCAACTAGCAGTGTCGACAAAAATGCCTATGGGGCTCTTTGAATAATTCGTATACCAAATGGCGGAAGGTGAATTATCTCTAATTATTTCAATTTTCCTAATAAAAGGGCCTGTGTTTTTTAAGTTTCTGCGGGACATTTACGACTCATGTATCCACTGACACCTCATTTACTCAGAATGGAGAATCCTAGGACAGACAAATTGGAAACTGGTGTCGTAAATCCATCAAATGTCAAGCACTAAAATACATGAAAAAAATTGCAGTTTCTGCGTTAGGTTCAAGTTTATTTACACACAATCGGCATACCAGTCGGCAACGTCAACTACATGTAGTTGGACAGGTGGTGAGCAGTTGGTTCATTGCCTTTTGTTTAACCCCGTTGACGGCGAGAGGTTCGAGTAGCACCACCGCCTGTCACTTTGATGGCAAACCGTATTCTACCATACTTCGGCTTACGACCACGCTTGGATCTTTTGGGGCCTCCTGGGATTCTCAGCACTAAGTTTCATTGCCTCGTTGGTGACAGTTCCTAATAGTGTACTGTAGTTCGACTGGATTCACGAGGATGTATGTGAGGAAAAAATGAGTGGCATTTTTGTGTCTGAAAAGTAATGATTCCAAGTCTTCACGCGATCTGGTTTGAGGATCACGGCCTGAGGATTGATTGCATACCTGATGGAACCCAGCCAGCATCTATACCTCGTCAAATACTATCTAACCGTTGGATAATGATGACTTTCTTTTAAATCATCAGGTTGCAGCAAAGTAGTCCCGCATTTATTCATGCTCATTTATGCCTTAGGGAGCACTTTTGTGGCCTGTAGAATCGGGTCACCGTCTTTCAGAATCACCATTTCTGAATAGTTTTCGTTTTATTATTTTTTTTGTCGCTGGAAGATTATGAATGAAATGAGCTCACCGAACTCAGAAAGTTTCGTATGATATTACCGAATCGACAGTAATCACCTGAGCACCTGCAGAGAAAATTGACATTTCACTGATATCCAGAAAACACATTAGTTCTCCTTTTCTAAAGGAATACCCATTACCAACAACCAAACAAAAATGTGTATCGTGACCCTCCGTTCTAAGCGACGAGCTCTATGATTTCACTGTCCGACTGTTTGATAGAGATTGTAGTGGAGTCGTCAGGAATTTTTGTCAATATGCTCCTGGTAAATGGTTTTCGAATGATGGTGAAGAGGAACAATGTGACCCAGTTTCTGTGTATGTCGGTTAAGATTCTTATGTACAGCTGAAGTTCGATGAATACGGAATGTCAGAGAGTTTACCGTCACTTCAGTGAATCACTCAGTATTTATAAACATCAGTGATTTGTGCCTAAATATACACCTAATACTTTGCACACGGTGTTTGCACCATTTTTGTCACGCGTACCTTCTAGTGAAACAACGATAAATGGGAATGTTAGATGAAGTTATTGGCTATTATGGGCTTGCAATTAATTTCGCTAGATCAAATCACAGGAATGACACACGAGCATTGTAGATTAGAGTACTACTCAGCTCACGCCCCTGCGTCACACGTTTCTCGTAGGTACAATCAAACGCTTTACCTTTTGCGTTTTATTTGTCTTGTTTCGTAGATCTGTTGACCTTATTCCAGTCTCTAATTATCTAGTTCAGGTCGGTTGATAAGACAAATCCGCTTTTCCAGACGAACAATGTCAAGGCGTCTTACATTTCCTCGTCTTCGCAAACTTCTGATGTTTCAACTATCGTCAGATCTCTCTGATACTGTTGTTTTTTGGTTAAGTGTAACCCCGCCTTACGTGCCCACTCAAGTCTACCACGTCAGCTTCTCTCATCCCATTCCCGTCTCAAATGTCCTGTCGGCGACACAAAGCAGAGAAGGATTCTGTCAGGGCATACGTCGACCCATCGTTGGCGGACAGCCAAGTCGCGTATGCAGTCCACACTGGTGCGGTGCCAAGCCCAGGGCCTAAGATAAAGGAATCTCGATTGACAAGATAGCTGTTCACGGAAGTGGATCGATAGATGGGAGCTGAGTCTTGTCCGTGTTGTTTAAACCTCACGAGTTGATCGTCTACACCGGTGGTACCAATACACAGTGTGCAACGATTAAGCGAATGTGAGAGCAATCTATATATTCTTCGCTTTATGCTGATAAACAGATGATTCTGAGGCAGAACTGAGTTCTCACTAGAACCAGTGGGACGGAACAAAACCGATTCCACTCCTTTTTGATGGGACATGTTCAATGAGCGTGGATTCGGTCGGAACAAGCGAATGTGAGGAACTGTTTTGCGCACATGAAAGATTGCATTTAACTGTACATGTTGCGGAGATGTTCAGCTCTACTCATTTGCTGCTTTGGAGTGCAATTCTGCTTACATACGTAATTCCACAGTGAAATCAAGAAACTGATGTTCAATGAGTTTAGTTCAATACGTCTCGTACCATGATATCCGACTTGAGACCTTAGGCACCCTAATCTTTTCATGAATAATACCATATGTCAAGTGATAGGTAACGTGCGTAAGCAGCTAACTGAGTGATTTCGATGGTAAAAAAGAATTTTACCCAAATTGGATTTATTGATCTCCCGATACGGGAATCTACTAATTCAGCCCGATGCTTAGGAAACATCATTTTCTGGATGCTGAGTATTCTCTTAGACGGTTGGCATAGTGCAGGGTTTGTTTACTGTTCCGTTGATTCCGACAGGTTCCATTTAAATGATTATCTTGTGGAGCTTAAAAATATTTTGCGGCAACAGCATCTGATGCAAGGAGATTTGGATTCGTGTTGTTCTACACACCGTACGTGATAGCTTGGAGGAATACGGAAAATTTGAGCAGCTCCCTTGGCCGGAGATATTTTTGTGTCACTAGAAAGTTCCGACCAACCGATACAAGTCCAAATTGCATAAATAATAACTCATAATAAGAACGTTCTCGTGCCGTGGTTCGCACCTCATCAGAATTGATTACCAAGACATAGTGACCCTAGAAACTGCGGAAGAATTTATCGTTATTTGAATGACCACTAAACCCATGGCAGATTTCAATTCACCACAGATTGAGAGCAAAGCACAGCACATGCAAGCAAACAAACTTATCTATGAACTGTGAGCGTGTGTGTGTGTGTGTCTTCGACCGAAACATGGTCATGCAAGTTTTCCCCCGGTTCACTCGAATTAGTGAGGATAACTTTGTGCTTGTTGCGCTCCTAGCATCATACACAACATCGCATAAGCACAACTGGTAGAAATTCTCTGATTCCTTGTTGTCAGACTGGCATATATAAATTCCGTCGTAACACAACAGCGAGTCCCACCAGCACCACTATCACTTGCATGTTAAAATAGGTACCACCGACAAAGATCGGCAATCTTAGACTCCTCCTCTGGCTCAAGACACAGTGATGCATACTTAATCGCAGAAACAGGCGTGGATACCGAGTCGATTTTGTCTGTGACACCACTACCACATTATGGACTACATAATCAAACAGTGGACCACGTTCAAGTGATGTAACATAACGGCACTCCTAAGTTCACTCTGTGCACATCTTCAAGAACCACTTGACCTGTTATTGGGTTGTACGACTTGAGTTCACCGCCTATGAATGTTAATTATCTGTGTTCACCCCATTACCTTGGAGAGGGGCATCAAAATTACCGCAGTATATTCGTGCCCATCGCCATCACCATCCCTACCCACAACATACATGTAATCCCCCCCCCTCTGGTTTCATTTGACCGGAATCTAGCAGGTTGTATCTTGCACAGATGCCACTTGAATCCCAGTAGCGCTAGTACAGCAGTTCGGTCTTTGTGTCATTCAAAAGCCGTTTATTATCACAGACCTATGAGGTTAGTCTTAAAAGTTCTTCGGTTCGTCATGAGAACGTTCGATATTTATTGCAATTACCACTATTTCATAACAGTTTACCGCAATATTCGTTCCTTCCCGTTATCAATATCATTTTCTTCCTCAATTAAAAATCATCATCGATGCTCATTGGCTTTTGGATTCCAAATCGTTTAGATTGCTGGAATGACTTCGTCAGTTGTGAAGGCAAATCCAAAATAAACTAATTAAAAAATGCATTGGATGACATTTGAAAAATAAACCGTTTGTTCTTACAACTCGCAAAACTTAGAACTGGAAGCCATTCCCGGCCGTGCTGAGACAGTTAGATTCGGCGATAGCATTGGAAAATAGAGTCAGATCTACCGGTGACCGCTATTCATTTTTAACTACATAGTTATCCTCGTCAGTTAATGACCAGCGAGATTAATCATTTAGGCATATCACGTTTAAGCTTATTTCGACCAGTAATACGACGCAGAAGTTCCGCCTAGTGAAAACGAGGCAGACGAGTTTGCTCAATCTTCGTGTCATCTTTGTTTGTGTGCATTAATTGAGCTCATTCGCTTTATTCTCATTCAGTTTTCACATGCTTGTCCACGGCACGACATACCAGAATAATATTATAACGATATAATGTTTGCGCACCAAGACGGTGATATAAAATGGATACCAGTCTCTCAGTTTACTAGCCAAGAGTGGTACTGGACAGTGTTGTAATTATTAGTGCAGGAGCGGATATAATAAAACTTTTCGATCGGGAGTATCTATCGGTGTGCAAAGTTAACATCATAATGATAGATTCTTTGTCTCTGCTGGTAAGTTCCGAAATCAATTCCTTAACTGAGATTAGGAAAATACAACTGTTTATTAGTAGATGGTGCAATCTGAAATGAAGATGAAGCGAGTGCGCGGATATAGATCAATAGACAGGATTTTTCATGGAGTCTGGAATTGTCTAAGCAATTGCATTTGGAAAGATAAAAGCGACAGTTCTCCAACACAGTGCGATATGCGTAGACCACCGCAGTTAGCAAGTTCTGGTTATCTCCAGATACTTGATGCAGTCGAACACATAGGGTGAGTGAACCGTTTTTAATATCAAATTGTCTCTGGGGAGGACAAAGGTGAAAGAGTAGAGATAAACTTCAAACGTCCACCACAGTGTATAGAAGGTAGAAAAACTGCAGAATGTCGGGCACTAAATTACATCACCTGCTTGTATTACGTGGAAGTAGAAGAGTAAACAGGATTATCATCGAAATTAGTGGAAAACTCGCCGGGTTCCTTGAAGCAAGTCCGGATGCATGAATGACTCCTGGGAACACCTTTTGCACTACGTAAGATGCACTGCCGCTTTTCAATGAAGTAATCAAATAGTAGGGAAATCATTTGTTTTTGGGGAGGAGCTATGACCTAGGAGTAGAAACAAATGCGAGGAATTGTTGGGAGGAAAATCACCTCATTTATTTCGTTTTGTCATTCGGAATTTACTGGAAAGTTAAATAAAGAAAGCCCCATTGTCTAAAGTGAAACAGGTTTGTAGGACGTGTTTTTTGATTACTTTCGGGTTTTTCTCATGAAACTGTTAGAATAATGACCCGCGGTGTGGACAAAAATTGTAATAAGCTTTCGTGAGTCTGAGATAACACAGTAACTTGGTTCCGGGCAGTTAAAGTGCAATCAAAGTTGGTTTAGTATCAATATATGCATCTCAGAATTATTGTAGTAAATGTACGTGAAAAGAACTTCATAAGGATAATACAATATAGGTGTTTGACTTGGTTCTACTTGGGCGTTTGGCGACAAATCCAAATACCGTGACCGATTTGAGAGTCTCATGAGGGACGAATATCGATATTCGCGATACGTGAATTGGTAACCTACAGGTGGTTCCATTGTACAGACTAAGATTATTGCAGCAAACAGAAGCAATGCTCCCCGTGAACAGCGCAAGGCAATCCGTGCAGAATGCATAATTCAGATACGTGAGAACTTTCACCTAATAACCTGGTTGAAACAAAACTTTTGTTCAAAGCTTACTGCAAACTGCATAATTATGGCATTTTATGGCTCTAGATGAACAGGGCTCCAAACAACTGCACACCGTAAAACTCAAGGTTGTAGTGCTTTCCGATTTTCATTATTTTCCCATTGTAAATTTTCCCCAAAAATATGTTCCATGTCTAAACAATTAGAATCGGCAACCACTATAGAACTGAACAAGTCTCCACCATATTCTATCAACACAGTTTGCTGCTGATAAGAAATGTCCCTCGTTTTCTGGACTTCCGTTACGGACGTTTGCATGGTTAAGTGGATCAATAAGCATCACAACGCTTTATTTTTGGCAATAAGACAAGAGATATTCAATATATTCTAATCTGTTTTGTTTCTGAATAATCCATAGTAGTTGTTTCTGACTTACTTCAATATAGCTTTAGTGCATCCATTTATCACTGTACATTATTTAAAAGAACATTATGCCCCAGGCTGTACTGACCTATCGATGTCCGCATGAGTGACCGAATAACTGTTGCATAGTGACAACAGGTTCTGGTTCATTGCATTGCCCTGGAGGACCAGAACGTGCTTCGTTTACGCTTCCTTTGTTGCTTCTCAATTACCCGTTTGCATCCGTCCGATCCACCTAATGTCTTGTTTCCACTTTTGTGAACCTCCCAATATACACATTCAATTCAGCAATCTTTCGGTAAGCTTTGGCGGCCCGACAGCCTGACCAGCCTCATCGAACCGTGACGGATGATGGCACGCATTTGTTTGGCATAAACTGAACCACCGTTACACAGATATATCATGGAAGGGAGTACTGAAGCAGCAGCGACCCAATCAATGTAGTCCGATAGTATGCCCCGCGGACAGAAACAACTTTGCAATTGTGGTGAATAAAGACTGAGTCCTATCAGATGCATAGTGCCGTCATGCCACCGTTGATGGAACGGCTCACGAAATCAATAGAGATCACTTCCGAATTCGGGTGTCGTGCTGTGTGCTTAGTTCAACAAATACTATCCCCGGTATACTGCAGTAGCTCTCATCATTACTCGTTCATGCAACGTAGAATATAAAACTATGTAATTGTTATTACTACACCCTTGGCGAGCAAGCAATACAACTGCCTAAATAATCAATAATATAAGCTGAGTGAAAGTCAAACGGAGAGTAGTTGAGCTACCGAATGGGCAACGTTTTCCGACAAGAACAAAAGATGGTATTGATAACAAATGCAATTGAGTGACACATGCATCCTACCAGGATATCAATATAAACGTCAGCTTTCGGTAAGAACTATGACTGAACTCTCATGAACCGATTAAGGTGCAACCACTTGCAAGCACAAACCACAATATACAACACTAAATTTGATTTGCTATCTGCAAATCCCCTGGTGATTCAGCAGAAGATTCACATTTGGCCTTAACTCTTTGGTTTCACTCAGACGGGTCTCGATTTTAGATGTTCATTATATGACACAGAAGGAGAAAATAAATTATAACTTGTCAACTATCAAATCAAGTGGTTCATGACAACCATGTACTGGCAATTGAATACACTGGAAACGTTGTAAAAATAAACGTTTCCGGCAACTTGGGCTGACGAAAGGTAGATCACAGGTTCTAACGTGGTATAACTCATTTTTGAAGATTGGTAACCCATTTAATCCTTGAGCCTCAGTGAATCACGTTAGCAGTGCACTGCATACAAAATATGGGTAAACGAAGTTGCCGCTAAATTTCTAATAGAGTAAGATTAGGAAAACAGTGAAATGTATAAATTTATATGAAAAAACCATACAGTAGATGGATTCAACCTGTGATATGCGTTTTGATATCTGCAGATAATGTCAAACGATGAGTGGTTCAAAAACGAAAAAAATACCTAATCCAAAACCAATTTTAATTTTATCCCGGCGAATAATCGATAGAAACTCCCTTCAGTATCGCTGCATATGGTGATTCATTGTATGAAGCTTTTATTCCTTAGGTTATGTTAAGGACTTCGAGAAAAAGGATGTTGAAGCTGCTCCAAGGCTGAAGCTCCCCTCAGGTGTATTATTTTGCTTGAGTAAATCACGAATGTTGTCGAAATCCGATCAGGTGAAGAATACCCATCACTCAGTTAGTTTGAACAAGCGATCGTAAAGTCATCTTTCACTGAACACAAAGTATCGCACCCGACAATTACTCAGATAACAGGAAATATTCAAAAAAGGCTCTGGTTGAACCAACAGTTCACCATCCGGGTATTGCCCACAAACTGAATTGAAGAATTTTGAACAACGTTGCACTGCGATTTTCTATTGAAAATGTTAGTAATAAATTTGTTTCTTAACAAAGATCGCATACTTGAAGCATTTCCTTATGAAAGTGTGAAGGCCTATCATCGGGACACGTCGTTTGGCTCACCAGCAATTGTTTGAATTGAAATGATTTCATGGGATGCTTAATTTGCACAGGAATTATAAATGAACTTGATTCTCCTGGTGTTCCATTCAAAACGCTCAGAGTTGATTAATTCGACGCACTATTTCCCGTTCGTTCTGTCATTGGGTGTAGAAAAGTAACATACTGAAAATGTTAGCCCTCCTCATGTCTCCGCCTAATTCGTGTAATGGGAAATACAAGCTGTTTTTGATTTGGACAACGAACGGGCACCGGAACGAATGTATACGTAAGTGAACATAACGGTCAGTATCGTTATCAACGAGTCAAATGAATCAGTAGTTCATGGTTGTTAAGTAAGCACTGCTCCGCTTAACGCTGAGGAATTCCAATTGTGAAGATTCAACAACAGTTCTAACTGCAATCTGGTTACATTGTGCGATTATAGACTAACAGATGACATTGTTTCCTGAAATGATCCGAAGGATAAAAAACACTGACGCCGGTGGATTTGGAATGCCCAGGTGGTTGCTCCCCTCGCCTTGGTACAACTATGGCTCAGCTATGCTGCGAGCCCAGGCCGATGTGATTCTGACTTTTCTGTCCTGGATCGAACTGTTTGCCCGCCCAAATTATGGAAGCACATTGATCAGCCGCAGTAAACTAGCTTTAAATTTGAGTGCGATAAGCAGGTTTTCTCTCAGCACCAACCAGTGCCTACCAGTTAAACGCAATAGGCCTGTTTGATTATAAACTGGTGACTGGGAACGTCGCGTGGATTCGAATCCCGCCGGAATCAACGAAATTTCCTATTTAGACCAATATGAAAATTTGTCCAATTTGTCAAACACGTAATCGTAGCTGAGTTTAAGAAGGTCATTTGTATTTCTTCCATGTAATTCTTTCTTCAACTGGAGAAAGTTCTCAACACATTTTTTCAAAAGTTATGCACGGATATGTTTGTCACAGAAAGAGCGAGTGGACGATTTTATAGCATAGTAACTAGGCCAGAATTTGCTTGTCTGCCAAATTCCAGATTTTAGGATCCCAACCTTTCATGACATGCCAAGAGCTGTACCTCTGAGAATATGCACAAATCATGACAAATTTCAGTCGGTGACACATTTTTCGGTGAATATGGTAAACTATGACGATCAGGTGGAAAGCAGCCCATCAGCGTGGGTGATTTTTACCAAGTGATATTTCAGTTCAGTTTCTTTGCGAAAACGACCTTCTTCTTCAAAGAAAATATTGGAAGAACAAGTAGTTCCGACACAAATTTAAAAAGGTATAGTTAGTCCATATGTGTGTACCCTTGGAACATTGTTTGGGAAAACAATCCTTATAAACTTTGGGGGAAGGATAGTTTGTTTCATCTTACTAGCCTTCAATTTTCATGTCAAAAACGCCTACCGGTCTCTAGATGGTGGAGAATCACTTTCATTCATTCCTAATGGAGCTCTTATAGATAAATTCGATGACAGCAGTTTGGTTGGCTTATCCACCACTAGCTGATGTTAACTTCATTACAACAGTGTACCATCACTAAGCGATAGGACTAACCTGAATAGTTGATGCATAGCAAAGCTGGCTGAGCCCACAGCGAGTGTTCAATCCGCTAAAAATTAAGGCTTCTTCTGAATTGTGCATCAAGATTTGCGGTGAGTATATGGTCGGCTAAGTTCTCCATTTACAACTTTGGTCTTACCAGTTGATCACAAGCTTACTGGAATCTCCTTCAGATTCCCTCATGTGCGCCTGTTTTATTTGCAATGGGTTTAGGCAAAGTAACCACGTCTGGAATTAACCTATGAAGTCTAAGGGATTGGAAAATCCATAAGTTTTGTTTTGTGACTTGTTACAATTATCCCTAATTCAATAATTCACTTCACGATCGAGCCCAAATGAGCTTCGGTTTTCGGAACATATAACGTAACGAGGAATTTACCGGAGTATTATTTATATCACGACATTGGAAAGTTCACCATAAAACGATATAAATTCACCACAAAACTAACCATTATCATGTGATCCATTTGAAATAGAACGGAAGCAGGAAATCCAGTAAAAGAACATATGAATTTTGTGTAATTGATGACTGGATGAATTTCTCATCAGTGGCGCCCAACTGAGTATGATTTTCCGAATTCACTTTGACTATTTGTCTTATAGGATGACATGAAAATGACACGGAGTGTTAGTTGTAATGTGGATGGCATTTCAAATTTACTTGTGTATCTTATTATGTGTTTCATATTTTCGTTTTTTTAATCATCGGGTAATTTCGGGTTGTCTGCTTGCCCAATGCAATTGTTCCAAACCGCCCATACATTTAGACCAGCAGACGACTTTATTTTTCTAGAAATCGATCGACCCAGATGGAAACTAATCACTTTAGAGGTTGACAGAAGGGAAGAGAGAAAATATGCCGATTTATCGCCCGAAAGCATACGCAAGCTTCATTGACCATTGCAAAGTTAAACTTGGAAGCATTTCATAATGTTTTCTGGCTGAAATGTTGCAATTATCTTGCATTGTGAGACTGCACTACTGCTGGTATTTTCAACGAAAACAGGCAACTGCCTGGTGAGTGTACGGTAGCGGGACCACTTCCGACCTGACGACGTTGATTTTGGATGCGAACCTGCCAAGTGAAATATAATTTCCGTTCGTCATGACAATGCTGTGGTAATAGATATTGTCGAAACTGACGCATACGTGTGTGCGACAAACAAATCTTGTGCTCGTACAAGACCGTGGAAATGCAAAACTACATAATTGGGCGCGTTCACTAACTAGTGGGTAGCTGCTAGGTTTCAGGATAATAACGTATGTAGTTGGCTTTTACGAGATGAAACTTACGCTCAAAATGCAGATGAAACCTTTTTTTGCCTTTAGGAGTGATTGGCGAATATGTCGTTGAGAGAGCATTCAGACGAAAATGATTTTTTAGCCTTGTGCATACAGAGTCCGCAAAGTGATTGATGGAGTTTTTTCGATGATATTCACTATTATGTTCTCCTGTTTTGTCTCAAATGGTTAGTATGCAGGTGCCTCTTTGACTACTTTTGCCAAAAAACAGAGGGGTTTGTACGAATACTAAATTTGTGCTCACAAAAGGTAGTTGCACGAAATGGATCTTGATGTCGCGCATGACTTCACAGGTATAACACAAAAAAATACAAATGTTTTTCCATGACTTTATTCAGGACACTCTCTTGAAACAGCATGAAACGTAATCCTGAAAAGCTATTGCTCATTCAGATAATGATTTCGTTGATTCTGCCGACTTTTGTGATCATAACGGTGAAGATTTCCCCAGCATTTGAGATAGCTTTAACGGAATTCCACCAACAAATATAAACTTTTTATTTTAATCCAAATCAATAGTCCTTGTTTATGTCGTAAATCGACATCCAACGAGGTACATTTTCTGAAAGAATTCCAAAGTTGAAATACCCTTTCTAAGGCCATCTATGACTGATAATATTTCGGGCACTCTTATCTGGAAAAAATAGACCGCGGTCACTCTGGAAGTTTGAAGTAAAATTTGTGGTAACAATGCAATGTTTGGTTCCTGTTAGAACATCGCAACCCGCGGGGTGCAGAGGTTTTGTTATTTGTAGGATTTTTGTATTCGGATAATTTCCGATAGGTGACCTGTTGTTATCTATCTATGCACCTCATTCAGGTGACCTAATAATTTTGGAAACATGGTCACAGAGGGGAAGCATCATGTGATTTGTCTATTCTTAGCGTTCCAAACTTGGCTAAAATCCGTTGCTTCTCAGCGTGGCCTAAATGTGCCAGTCCATTTCGTCACGATGAAGTAGGATAGACATTATTCACAACCCCATTACATGTGAGTAGACACAACAATACTTTTTGTCAGTCTAGTTTTCTCTTGGAAGAAAACATGAGGACTGTCATTCGTTCACACACGTGTATGATATATGTCTGTCAAAAGGCAACTAATAATTGAAACTGCTTCGGACTGCGAGGAATGATAATTATTTGTTTCATCTGAGCAACCAAATTCACACCAGTTCGATCTACTTTGTATTGGCCTGGATCCTAGTAAACATGCTCCGAAGAAATTCGAAAGCGATTTAGTTTTTTGGCTTCATACACGTAAAAGACTTATATCGCGATCCACTTCGTCTCAACTTTATTTGATAAAAATCTATTCAGTTATCAAATCTGATGTCCTTCGGTGAATTCACCCTACTAATATGCCCTTCAAAATCCGGTCCAACGCCTCAAAAGTATATCAGATTCTTGTCGGTGTGTCAGTGCAGGGTTGGCAGTCACCAGCGATGAGTAAACGAATATCATTTAGAATTTTACCCGTGAACTTCTCGAGTTCGATTCCCACCACAGCCGAGCACTTCTCCACTCATCCGAAACCAGTTCCTCGCTGCGGCCTCTCTGAATGCCGTTTAATAATCCTGTTTTTATTTCCATTTTTTCTGTGAGCATTTGATTTTTTCAAATAAAAGTTATACGGTTTTTCAGAAAGGCGGTCTCAGTCATATCATGATTGTCAGTTGGGTAAAATTGCTGATTGCGTCCGCAATCGAACCCTGTACAGAAGGGTCTGAAATGCCCCATGGTTGCCAACTGGTGATCGGCGACCATTTATGTTTGAGAAATAAAAAGGATTTTGAAACAGTATTAGTAAACATTATTGATATTATTTCTAAAATGACTTTTCTGGTATCTCCGATACTAGTGGAAACTGAGTGAATAATTATGGGTTCAAACAAGAGTAACTATGTTCTGGACTAAAATTGACTTAATATCATTTACCATTATAGGATATTTATTACCAAAGTGGATGAGAAAATAATGTTCTCTTTTTTCGTTTGTATAGAGAAGACGGATTTAATGGGAAATGCACTCAAAATGAGTGAAAGTAAGAATTTCACGCCTATGTAAAGTTTTCGTTCTGTTTAATCAAAGCAAAACGAGGTATTTAGGAAAAAAAGATAACCTTGTTTTTGGATATATGGTCTATGGGTTACTGCTTCGAGGCAGCCTCCATAGGTACCGAATAAACACTGGATAGAAATTGTAATAAGTGAAACAAAATGGGAGAGTGTTTCATAAAATAAAATACGCAAATGTACCCTAAAAGTGAACGTCATGGTAAAGGGGCACTATACTCCGTAGGTTCTGTTTCATATTGAAAATTTGGGGTGAACGTAGATCCGAAGATCGAAGAAGCAGCTAGGACAATAACCAAAGCACGGCTTGCTTGACAAGGCTCGCGTCGGCTTCCTCATGTATAAGGGGTGTGACATTACGGGGGATAAGACCGAGTGTGAGGATGAAACAAATTTCCGGTTTTGCAGTTGCTTTGTCAATGGTATATAGGTAAAATGTGGTAGAGACGTTTATGCCCGATAGTGGTCGGGCTCAAGTTTTTCATCACAAAGCTACTGATTTGCTTCATCGTCTTTTTCGGGTGTTCAGGAACACTTGAGTCGTTATTCACACCATGGATTATCCATGAACATCGATTATACCAATCCCTATTCCAGGGCCGTCTGTTGACTGAGTTGTTAAACCATCAAGGCAAAAGCCGAGTTCGACCGATAGGTTACATTGGGACCGATGAATAGAGATAAAAATTCTCCGGCGGTAATGCAAAAATAACATCCCATACGCATCCGACGTGGAATATACATTTTTCTTCTCAAATGTACACAGATGAAGCTGAAAACGCAGTATCTAGTTTCAATTATTCAGAGAAATCCGTCTTTATTTGCTAGTCACGAAAGCTTGTCGTGCTGAGTAGTGCTGCTTGTGAGCATGTTGCGAAACAAATTATCGCACCCGATGAAAAGCACATGCATGTGCTTTACTTTTTTCCACATTCGGCCCTCGGATTCTGACTGATGTGAAATGAAGACCGTGACCTGAGAGACGATGGGCAAAAGTGTTCGGAAATTCTGTCTAGTTCACTGTATGTGTCACGCAAATCACTTTCGAATAGCAAAACATCGCTGTTCATTCATACATTCAATTGGATGGATCAGTAGGACTGATACTTTCCTCCAATGATTCACGCATTTTCATGTATTAAATCGCTTCACACTCCACCAGCATAGCAGTTTCGAAGTTATATCGTAACAGACCGGAAAAATTATGAATAAACATGCTGGAGGTGAAAGCATGCAACTCTACTCTACCTTCCTCGAAAAACTGCAATTTCATCACCTCTCAAGGTTATCGTATAGTGCATTTTAAACAGAATATCCTCTTTCAGTGTTCAGAGCTAAATTGTCCGAGTTGTTGGGTCGTCTTCGATCAAAAACGTGAACACTCAAACGCCGACCACGATGGGATTTTGAAATGACCGGTACTGATGGTACACGGCAAATAAGCATGGTCAATAATCCCGAAAGAAATACACTATGCAAATCGGATGAATTCACTTATTATTCAGTATGATCTTTTTGTGACGACGAAACAAATGCTGGCCAATTAGTAGCCCGCCAGTTCATATTACTTTTCTATTTTATCTGCCTTTTCTTGGCAATTTGGCAAGTAATAACATCTCAGATCACGCAGAAGGTGTCACGGCAAACATGAACTCGATTAAAGATCCCAATGAACTGAATAAAGATAATCATTACAAAAAAGATATATTTATAGTTTTGTTGGTAGCGCAGAGATGCAGAATCCTTTAACGGTGTCTATAGTGTTTCCAAATTAAGTTATTAGGACTGGTGTTACTCCAATAACCAAAGATGAAAAGCCATGCAAAAATAAGATTTTTGATGTTTAAATGTGTTTGACTTTCATTTTCATGTCGTTAGTTTAAAACCACGGACCTGGTCGAAAATAGGATGTCATAGTACAAACTGGTCTCGGCAACTAACATCAAAGCCCTCCAGTTAGGCGTATGCTTGTGGCCGATCAACATACTGCCCAGTAGGTTTGGTATTCACAATACGCCACCATATCAAAAACAACAACAACAGCTAGAACAACTAATTTTCAAAGAGCAAGAGTTTCCGTTTCACTATCAACGACTACTATGGAATCCACATTCAGGTTTGAGTGCGGAAAACGTTTCGTGAGCTCAAAGCAAGCTGTGATTAAAGAAATCTTCTTTTTTCACTTTACACACAAAATTTATTATTGCAATAATACTGTAGTGCTTTCTTAGAATATTGGTTTCACCACGTGCCTGCATTATTCATACCCCTTTTCCGATTAGCTGTATTGTTTGAATAAAAGTGCTTCATTTAGGCATACTGATATGTCAATGACACAGAAGTGTGTGAAAACCGACAAGTTTCATCATTTCAGTTGGCAATTGACTAATACTTCACACAAATGTTTCGACCTAGTTTAGGGGGCATAGCACACCACGGCAAACGGTGGCCGTTGAGGTTTATACATTCCGTTCTCAAATATTCAATGCATTGAAGCTGGGAAAAGAGGTATCAGAATCACAGTTTTGGTTAACCACTAGATGAGGTCGCCTAAATGAAAGCAATATACATCGGATATCGCATTATATTTAGTGCCTTTTTAAGTGTCTGTGAAGAGCAAGACCATGGTCATTGTCACAAGAATCAGAGAAACACGCTTCATCGGTAAATCCAACTTATATTCTATTGATATTCACACACCTTGGGTTATGAGGTAAAACGTCAGCTCATTCGAAGAGAATAGGTTCCTTGAAGTCCTCCAAAGCGGCAGCTTGATTGACTCGAGTGTTCGTTTTTTCCGTGATTTTATGTGATCATGAATGTTTGATCCTTATATAAGTTTTGTTCCTAAACGGCAATCCCAAATATGGCATTACAAAATGGAACACTGTATCCACTATGTTTTCCCATCACTGGCCTCAAGGGGGAAAATTTCTTCAGGTTTACTGTGTATTATCGCAACATTCCGGGGTCAGATACAATATGCATTTACGGAATTTTGTAGAACTATTCTGTTAGCTGCTTCCTCCGTGAGAAAGATCATGGGTGCAACCTTGAACTATAACCATGGTGCACACTATAAGTGTATCGAAAAGGTTTGCACTTTATCGCTTATTCCGGGAAAGTGACTATGAGATGATTGTAGCCGAAATAAACTTCATCGATAGGAACGAAAAAGGATAAATATTCTTCATCTGCCCACTTCCACTACAGGTTATCATTGTTCACTTTCGACACGGTGCGTGAATTCATATTCGCTTTATGAATGCTCGCTTGACTGAATCATACCTCAAACACAGGAGTAATTATATAGCCTTTCTACATTGCGAACCGATAACCGTTATCAATCCAATGGGATACAAGAACGAGCGTTCGAATGCAAAACACTTCATCGAACATCTATAATTCTCAGATATTTTAGGACCAAACGTAAAAGTACAGGGATGACTGGACAAAAATGTACCGGGTATGCGTACCTGATGAATGGCGACAACTACGAAACTGATCGTGTGCTCCCGGGACACTTCGTTCCGTCATTCAGATACATTACCGTACTACTTATATCAAAGATGTTGATATTTATATAAATCAATTTTTAATCAAGCTGGCGCATTTACTTGACTAAGTGACGGCATTAAAGTTTAGGGTATGTGAACCAACTCAGCGATGGTACTCAACTTGTAGCAGCAGTTTTGGTGAGTAGTGGGTTTGTTTGTGTGTGCCCAGGGTAGGTTTGAATTGACGAATACTTAGCACCGTCAAAGGAAGCAGCTTCTTTGTAGTTCCGAGGGTTTTGGACACTAAATTTTGATCGTTAATGTTATCGCGCACTACCAGGTTCTCGAGAATGGTTGATCCTGAGGTTATTTTTCATCGGTGATGGAGCTGAAGTGAACAGGTATGCTACTCTCCCCGGTTGAATGATTTCTAGTTCGGCCAGAGTATGTTGCATTTGTCGCACGAAAAGATCGCCGTAATTGTTTTCATCTAGGGGGCAAATTTCTAATAGATTCCCAGGTCACCGTAAGGCTCAGTTGAATACTCTCCCTGAAAATTATCGTTGAACCTTCGCTTCTGATTTCGATGGTGATGAGAACAATGAGGAAATGCTGGTTGTCTAATCAGGGTGGATGTAAAATGACAGCTGCATGGTGGATGAAGTTATTTATCAGACAAAAACCTTCAGTAAAATAATCAGTCCTTATCAAACCACTCCTATTTTTCAGCAGAACTAAAATAGAAACGAGTTAAACACAGCTTTCTGTCAACTAAGATACTGGGGTCACATTTGAAGGGTGGCGAGTTCCTGCCAGTTAACTTGAATGCAAACTGGATTTATATGAGTCAGATAGAAGCTTGTACACCACAAGACTCAACAGTTCATTTTTTTCTGATCCGGTCCAAGAGAGGAGAAAAAATTTGAGTTGTTTGACAAGATCCAAGCCACTGTGAATTAATGCCAACACTCCAAATGCAACTTTATTTCGGCATCAGAATTGTCCTCTGATTGGTCAATTCATGGTACACAAACATACACGAGCAATCCAATTGATACAGGGAGTTTCACCATCTAACGAGATGTCTCTTTTATACATCAAGTCAATACAGTGTTTCGTTTTCCTGAAAGGCTAAATCGAATTCATTCATAAGAAATTTCTGCCAAGTTCTGAAATCAAGAGACAGTTAACCAAAATTATCGTGATCTGTTGAATTGTGAATCTATCGTTGAACATGCTAGTTGGATACTGGAAGTATTGTTGAGACTACAAAGTTGAGTACAGTAGTATAATCCGAATGTTTTCAGAGCTGGTGTATACTTTTAACAAGACCTCTCTCTGGACAAGCGGTTATCAGGTAACTTGAAGTAGAGAAGTGCCGTGGATATAGACACAAGCCGGTCGCTGTTACACTTGATTGAATGTATAGATAAATGAATGCTACCATTAGGCACTTTTTGCTGATTTCTTCTGGATTCTGCTTTGGTCTAACGCCCCATTCGAAACAGTTTGTATGCACATTGATAGGATGTTCCAAAGAAATATATCTATTTTTCAGGACAATGAGTTCGATTATTTTCTGATAATCTCAACTAAAGCACAATGCTTTTTGATGTGCTCTGCTCTCAGCCGGAGAGTGATGAGAGTGATCATTCTATGATATTTTACTCCAAAAAATGCTTGCGAGGTTATTATCTCTCCATCACGACACACATAGATGAAAAAGATCATGCGTGATAAAAAGAGAAAGAAATAAGATGAAAGTTGATGCAATGTAGAGATGAGACTTAATTTGTGCATGTAATCTTCAGTTCTCAACTAAAAATTCATTTGTGGTTCATTTGCCTAATCTTTCCCTTTTCTGAATGTGTATTTTTTTCCACGCTTTCAATGCTTGGAATTTCATCTGCTGGGAACTAGCGGGAACGAAACACAGCAGATCTTTGGTCAGAATATCAGCGGTAGTTCCAAGCGTGAGAACATTAATATTAGTTGCAACTTTTGAGATACATCATTTCGACATCTCAGCCCACACATTGGTTTTCGTATCCGTTTAACCTATGGAATGAGTCGGTTTTCCGTTACCGAGATGTGTCCTAAAGTTTTCGTCAACTTGCCTCGTTAGTGGACGGCAGTTTCCAATATATCTAGTCTCATCTGTGTAGCAATTTATTCGGTTGTTGTACATATGCTTATTCACCAATAATGAAGACTATAATTGTTTCCTAGAAGTGATGTTTTGGAGGAAATTACATTTTCTTACAATAACTGGCGAAACGGATTTGAATACGTATTCGGCACCAATGAACAATTTTTCTTAGTTGTAGAGAAAGAAGACTACAATTAAAAGATATTCTGATTGAGAAGTATAATGATTGTGGCAGAAAGTTTCTTTCGTCTGGTGCTGAACTTGGCAAAGTTGTGCACAACAATGAGTTGTTCCTTCACAGGCTTACGTGGCTCTCAATCTGTAAATCATTTTTTGCCTACAAACTTCGCTACGTGATCGGACACCAAAGAATAAACGCTATTTGGTGAAACCCTCAGCCAACTATTATCAACTTGTTTTGTGATAGTCCCTTCTCTTTAATTCATAGAAAAACATCCGATGAACATAAGATCAGTGTTCGTCGAGATTCATATGCCCCTGGCCACTGGACCTGAAATAAGATGTTCGAATTTTGCTGTGACCGGTGGAAATTAACAGCACATCTAAGCTAATCAGTTAACCGGAAGATTGAGATATCAGTAAAAAAGAGAATGAGCAAGTCAGAAAAGGAATACTGCCAGAGTATTTCCATCCGTATACTATCATTTATAACGTTAGTATTGCACCAAGTAGTAGACAATAAATATTTTGTGGGTACCCGGTAACTCCTTCTAACAAAGATGCGAGTGACGACGGAGCTCGACTCACGAGAAGCGATCAAGTTTGTTGGATTGAGCTAAGTCATCTCATCGCTATTTTACTTTGAAATGTCTTTGGCATTGCTAGTCCGAAGTGGCCGGTCATTGAAACCGATAAATGCTTCCGTACAGCTGCAAAACAAAGTGATGATGAAAGGGGAGTGAGATTCGACCGGACAGCATGTTCTTTGAATGCGGGTGTGGGTGTAAGCCTGGTACGTTAGCGAGAATAATGTGTAGCCTCATAATATGATCTATGTTGTGGCTCTTGTTGCATTGTGCTGCAAGCGGCCTTTTAATTACAACGAATGATGTGTTCTTTCTACATAATATAACGTTGTATAGAAGATATCTGGAAAAAAACTACAGCCAATCACATATTACCGAATGAGGAGTTCATGGCACAAAAAACGCAATTTTGAATAACAAGTGATTTGCTTTGTAAAAAGCGGCACAGCCATTGTATTGCCGCTCCAACAATCAATGAACATGTATTCATATCAATAAGTTTACGGTGAATCATTTTCACGAAATTGACGTGAGTTGGCGTTCAAACAGATTCACTTCACGTCTGTTTTTATGCTAGATTATAGATAAGATGAAGTTGTCTGAGGTAACCGGAAAGAGTATTCACAAAAATGGCGACAAAGCTCGCTATTAGTTGAATCTCAATCTATGACAAAAGCGTCCGAGTACTTTCATTTGTCGTTGAGAATAAAATCACAGAGTAAAGTAAAATTATAAGTGGGATCAGATACGGATTAATTGTCTCTCGCTTGAAAGCCTACCTGGAAAAGATCGAAGCTGTGAGTTTGAAGCACGCAAGTTGGGACCTTAGTACATCATGGAGTGATTGCTAGACCAGAGATTACATTGTTTCTGATGAATTTATTAGATTTTGTTCACCGATGAATGACCTCGATTATTTTTGGTAAATTTTGAAAGATTCTTTATGAACTTATCAAGTATCACGTCCTGCGCAGACTGATCAAACAATTACTATTCCAGCCGGATATGTGCAAACGTGCTCACTCTTCTTGTTTCTACACGTGTCATCATCTGCCAAAATACTCAAATTTAAAATGATGCTTTTGATTCTGATTATTGGCTGGAGCTATTCGCTTCCATCGCCAACGGGAGTTGAATCCTGTCTTAGCGAAACCAAATCCACCTGAATATTTCATCGTTCAAATACAGATTTCAATGAAGTCGATATGATAGAAACATTTTACCCTCTGCTCACATCAGTGTTTTTTCATTGATACCACATCGTTGTTGGGACGTTTTTTGGATCAGAATTCGTATGGTTTTTCGCGGGTTATTAATTAGCAAGTCGGTTAAGTAGTACTATCGGTATATTATTAAATCTGTGATATTTTCTTAGCAAACCGAGTTCTCTTGATTCGTAGCCGTCAAATTTCGGGGTCCATTGACAGTTCATGTAAAAATCTAAAATCCAGATTGCTGGGAAATGAAATAGTACGGAAATATTTGAATGTGTATTGATGTTGTAATCCCGGTTTTCATGTTCACTGACCAGGAACTCGCCAAAATTCCGTGCTTGCATTTGTCACTCTGTTCAGTTAGTATACTCTCCTTCATCCACATGCAGATGTCACTAGACAAATTTCTGTATCTTAAGCGCAAAATAATGTTCCTTTTATGGGCGAGTAATGTAAACATATACATAATGTGGGCTGCACGGGTTTTCGCTTGAAATATTGTTTTTTCATGCCAAGTGGACATATTCTCTTCCATTCAAAAACCTGAATTTGTAGTTGACAAAATGAAACAGACATCTAGTGAGTTATATTTGCATGGCTTCCACTCTCAGATGAGTTTCCCTTAAAGAGGTATTTACTCCTAATTTATATATCTCAAAGTTCATTAAGAAGAGAATAATTTCATTATTCTTGTCATGCAAGCCTTCCTCAATTCTCTAATGAGGGGTATTTTTTGTCATTTATGTGCAAGCACTCGAATTTACTTTTATGTACCCGAAAAATATGAAACTTAATTATCGAAATATATTTTAACCGAAATGTTTCACTTACAAAGAAACCATATACGGCGGCCATTGAATAACGTAAACAGCCATCCACGGATGAAACATATTTCAATAAAATTTTGTTTGAAAAGAAACTAATTCTCTCGTGTCACCTGGAAGTTCGAGTCAACATAAAAGGTTCACTAAACGTTACTCCAAACTTTCTGTACCCTCACAATTAGAATTACCCGCACGGAGAATGTTTTGCAACTAGAAGGCTTTTGAACATACTGTCGGTTCCCACCATCCTCAAAGTGCTATCAGATTCCTTCCTCTTGAATTATATTTCACTCAGGAGAAGCACTTGCAATTACCGTGCCATGAACAACTAATTCCTTGTTTGTTTACATGCACATCATCTCTAATGATCAACTGATTATAGTCTCTTTGTCTGTGAAATGTATTTCAAATTAGCGCTCTATGCAGCCTTATCTACAAAACAACCATGGCAGACGGAAATCAGCTCGTTAGCGTACTCTATTGATGCCGAAATCGTGATATGATTTATCATGAAAAACATGGCAGCATCATATGCTGTTTCATCCTGTTTATACTGATCATCAGCAGTGCATACCCATAGAGCCAGCAGTTGGAATCGAAACCTAGTTCGATAACCGTGATGTGAATCACTGAATAGCAGCCTATCCAGGTTGGCTCTCAGTGGTTGGTTACTGTAACCCCTCCACCCACAGAGTCGAGTGTAGAGTACCACCGAAGATTCCTAACAAGTCAGGTGAAGCAAACAGTTGTGCAGTCGAATTTTCAATGTGTAAATACCATAGAGGTTTTGTCCATCTTCTGCGATAACCCACCTAGCGGGGACACTGGACAGGCCTGCCTCAACTAGTTTCTTGTTGTGTGCTGCGCTTCGGTTTTCGTATTCTTGAAATGGCTCTGATGCGGTTTCTAATATGCCCATTGCCACCTTCTGATCAGGACTTTGGCTACCAAAAACCTGTAAGTCACCTGCTTGAAAAGCATAGTGTGAGGTCAGAGGTGGCCTCATTTATTGTCTTCCTCCAAACTGTTTCTGTTCACTCATGAAATTAAATGGTTCGGCAGTCACGAAGTGTTACTTCCACATATGTGCGATATACCGAAACGTATCTGGGCTGTTCCTGATCCCCCGAGTTTATCGATTCAAACTGAAGGTGGAGCTTGAGGAATAGCAATGATTCCAACAAATAACTCATAGTTTTGACAATGATATTCATTCTTCACAAACTTGTATTTTATTTGTACTTGGTAGGACGGTCGTTCGTTTTTCAGTGAAGAAAGATTTGTACTTGGCAATTCATCGAATAAAGAGGAAGAATAAAAGAACAATTACATTTCAAAAATGTCAGAAAATTTGGCTTAGAATCGTACCAGATACGAGGTAGACTATATGTCTTTTTGCGACGCGGTAGCAGCATAGTAACAAAACAATAGTAATTTCGTTTTTTAATGGGAGTTATACAGATTCAAAGCTAAACCGACTATGTTCATCTAAAGGATCAGATAGTGATGCAGGTTGTTGAAATATGGAAAAAGGAGACAACACTTCGAGTGGCACAATGAATTTAGATGAATTATTAGCCATACGTCAGTCTCTTTTGGCATCAACAGATTCATAGTGTAGTGTATTGTTTCTGTTTACAAAATAATTTCTTCAGTTGCTCAAAAAATTTATGTCTCATTCGAAATTTCCGTGTGGCGTCGACTGTAGAACGGAGGTTTTCGCCAGAAGAAATTTCTCTTTTGCCATTCGACTTTTTCTGCTATGGATCCGAGTGTTTTTTCCTTTCCAAACTGTAAAATAATCACCAGAGGACGCTGCTGTAACACTGCGTCTAACTTTGAATCTTTCCCACGTATTTAAGCTAATCTGAACTAATGGTGACTTAATTGGATCCTAATCAGAATGATTTAATCTACGTTTCATAGCTTTCATATTTCTTTGTTTGCATCAGAAAACTGCCTACCGAGTCAATCTAAATTCATCCGTGAAACCATATCTTGTTATTAGTATGCAGAAATCACTTGGCTTCAAATCACGCATGGTGCCTACAGCAGAATTTAAAGAAGGTACCACTGGGGAAAACGTGAATAATATGAACTAATTCCATACTAGCGGAATGATTGACTAGTACTCGTGCAGCCTTTTGTTTGATGACGCACCCTGTAGCTTTTTCAGAAGCGAGTGCGGCCTACAAATTAGCCACGGGGTTCCTGACAAGGCGGTATTGCCGTGCGTCTTGTACACATTACCATGCCATGTGCTCAGGTAGGCAAATGGCTAAATTTAGTTACGAGTCACATACTCGCCACGTAAAAGTGCCTTCCTCCTACATACATGGTCTTTTGAGAGGCAGCGCTTGCGAGACGGGAAACCCAACACATCGTCGACGACGACTGCTGCCGTATCAAAACCGTTCATTGAGGGGCCGTCGCCCAGTCTCACCACCAGGGATGCACCCGGTGGTATGCAGCTCTGCTCTGCTCTGGGAACAGAATGGTCTATAGAAACTGTTGTTCATATCATTGCTAAAAATAGTTTGGAACAGTTCCAAGTAATGATGTCAGGTATGGAACCAAGTATAGAAAACAACTCATCAACAGAACCAATTATTATTCAGACTACCCTCCGGTTTCTCATCCCCTGGGTTTATGGGCGCGCAGTATCCAAGTAGGCTCCACATGAAACATAAAGAGCTTGAGAGGTTAATGTGGTAAGGTAACCAAAGAATAAATGGGCCTGGCACGGATGTCACTCAAACAACCCATCTGGCTCTCCCATGAATTAGGAGCATAAGTTCAGGTGGGATTACCCGCAGGGTGTGGTGACCGGGGCGTGTGCAAATCAACTTGAGTACTCCCCATTTTAGTTGCGCTTCTGAATGGCCGTTCATCGATGGCCAAGTGCGACGATTTGTAATATGTCTAAATTCAACTTTATAAGGTATGTGAATGATAGCTACCGGGTTCACCAGTAGAAACACCGATGTTGCCCCACAACATCGTCACACGGACCAGATCAGAATTGCTCAGCCTAGTATCATTTAGTTTCACCTGATGTCCATCGTTTTGTTCTCCGTGTATTGTGCAATAAAAGGATGCATATTACAAAGTTCCCTCTTCACGAGTCATAAGCTTTGCTCTTGAACTCAGTTGTTGTTCTTTGATTTTGTTGGGAGGTTGAGAGAAGAATACGATGAGAATGAACGGGTTGTGAAATGGGTTGAATCCATTGGTCCTCGAAGGGTTTGCATAAGTTCAAGTTCAGCTTAGTTGCTCTAGTGGCTGATGGAATCTCCTATCTTTGTCAGTCAAAGATTACATTTCCTTTTTTGGCTAACCCAGAGGACAGAAAAAAGAGCTAATATGTGTAACAGGCAGACACTCAACTATGGTATTCAGCCATTCCATTACCGTCCTGAAACTTTAGCAAATTGGGAATTTAAAAACGATAAACAAACAAAAACGGCATCATAAGACCTGTCTGGTTCACTTTACTTCTTATTTGAGCAGCTAGTGGGGGGACATATTTAGTTATGTTTATAGGGATCCCCAAACCTTCAACTTCATGTGTTTTACCTGAATGTTTATTCAATGAATTATCCCAACTTATTCAATTGGTGTGCCTGCTATTTGGGTAAGCTCGGACCATGGAAAAAACTTGCGAATCACTTCTTTATTATCCAAATAAACGTTTAACTGATTCCAGTAGTTGCTGTATTGTGATAGCATCAGCAACTTACGTGTCATTCATAAAATGGCATCTTGTCGACCAAGGACATCACATGGTCATTTCACTCATTCCATTCCAGATCATACGGGGTGAGACGGCATCCCTAACATTTTGGTTTTGATCATCCAGTAGCACGAAGCAAGATATAGGGTCATACTGAATGCGTTGGGAGAATAATAAAAAGCGCATTTGTAAACATTTTATCTTTAGATTGCAGGTTTTCGAAATTGAAAACTGAAACAATCAGCTAAGTCCTTGTGTCAGGAATAAGCCCTTTTGAAGTAACCGAAGTTATCTTTAGCTGGAAACAATGGAACAGATGAGGATTACGGACAGCCATCAACTGCTTCGTACATCACATAAAACGAAAGAAAAAATATAATGGAAGTGGACAACCGTTTTCTTCTGCGGAGACTTTGAGTCGGTAACCGATCATTGCTTCCGAGGTTTTTACTGTTGCAGAAATGCTTAGAGTTATATTTGTCAAAAGTTTATATGCATGCTCCCTCACACTATCAAATTACTGCAAAAACAATGTATTGCCTAGTACAACAGAGGACGCCTACATTATTAGTGTTTGGTCCTTCAAAAATCATATTTACCGTAGAAAACCAGCCGTATAAACCATTCATTTTCATCCTTTCCCAACCATTAGGTGAAAAGTGAAAATGGGTCGATCTGGAGAATGCGTCGAAACACCACCCAGTATGACCACGTGGTTATGCGTCAACATGAGCTTCGGATAACAAAGAATAACTTGCATGTTTGAGACTCCACCTAGCATAAGTATCAAGGGTGGCTATCACAAAGTCAGTGAGTCGGCCGATCTGGATCCAAATTATCTCTCGTGAATATCGCAGGGAATATGTGAAAGGTGTTGCAATGAACTATCTCAATACATTAAGCTTTCGAATGGAAAGTCTGAAACCACACTACAGTAACATAGTACATTTAGTTCATCCAAATACCTGAGTTTAAACAGTCTACATACATAACAACTAAACTGCCGTGAAAACCTATTCATCCAACTAGTTTACCTCATCTTGCGAGTCAGTTTAGGTAATGATTGGATTAGAAACCATTTCTGATCGTTATTTTATCAGGAAGAACTCCACACAAATACATTTTTAAAGCTAGATTTTCGCTTTGAGTAACTTCTTGAAATAAAATTACAAGTGCTTATCCAATTACGTTGAATTGAAAGATGAATGAATGGAAGGAATTTTATCAGTTGAAGTAGTAGTGTTTCATGGCAGAATGTCCACATATTATGATTACCATTGTCCCCAAGTTATTTTCTGGTGGGAGAAGACTTGCGGAATCCACCGGTATCTAAAAGTATGAATCATTCCACAAATTTCACTTTAAATCAGCCTAAATTTCTAGAAAATATTGCAAACTAATATTGAGTTGACATAGATACACACACCTGAATTTATTTGATTTTCATTTATGTGATTGGATCATTCTGCTCTTGTCTGCTTAAGATGGGATCACCCTGAAAAGTCCAAACATGAAATTATCGCTGGCAGTTCCATGGCTGAAAGTTCGTTTTTCTGTTCGTTATGTTTACCGCCAGCGAAATATTCACGAGCATTTCTTTACAATTCCGTGATGTACCATCTGAATTATGTGTACTCTCGTATTGATTGGTGTAAACCTGTAAAGCCGATTTTCTCTGATTCATTCGAGTGAAATTTCGCTCACTCCAATCCTATTCTGCCATCGACCATATTTTCATTACACATTCAAGTGTTCATAACATGAAGAAGCGAAACCTGTGACGTCTGGTGTACTTTTGCCATGAAAGAAATGAGAAAACCCCATGGATTCAGTCAGATGGAATAATAACCTGAAGCTGAAAATCCTCACATAGATGAGATTATTGCCACATTCTTCTGAAGAACAAATTGGGGTCACAATCCCATTTGCAAACAGTAGCAATGCTGTTTAGTTTGAAATTATGTACGATAATATAAGCACACTGACAACCGGAATGCCATTGAGATCTATCATGGAAAACATGAAAAGCAAATTAGCAAAGAATGGTTTCCCACTGATGGATTATCTTATGAATGAAGCTCTCCAGTGCAAAAACCAAAAGTTGGGGGAAAGAGGAACTGCGACCTTACCCAGCGCAAACGAAATGATGTGTGCATATTAGGTTTGAAAATATGGGAGACAGGAAACCAATAAAATCCCGGGCTAGATAAAAATGAAAAATGATTTGAAGAGTTTCAGAATAAGTTTATCTACGCACTCGATAACTCAGCAACTGAAGACTGGATCTTAGCCACGCCGAAAATACCAGTGATCCATCTGACTAACTATCTTTTGGTAAGGAGCACTTCAACCACTGGCCGACATTCAGATCAACAGACCAGGTTGTATTCTATCAACAAACCTGCCCAATGACTATGCACGACCCACATGTACGCCTGGTGTCCATTTGACCTAAAATTGATCCTCGGTTTCGAACGTCCATGTCCCACAGTCTATCGAGAATGATCGTGACCTGAACAACCAGCAGACTGGAAATGCCTCACTTCATCTCGACTGAGGTCACAGATTGTATCAAAAAACTATCATCCGTTTTTTTGCGTCATCTAGCGGTGGCTTCTAGAAGTCAGCGAGCAAAGTTGCAACTCAAAAACATTTCCAAAGTCGCAAATATATAAGAGGATGGATACATTTTGCATGTCTAATGGCATCCTCTCTGGTTTCGTCCGTTATGCCTAATCCTTCCCATAAACAGCCCAATCCAGTAAGTCCTCGTCTATTAAATAATTAGAAACGGTGAAACATTTTCCAACATTTTTATGGGGGTGAAATCACCAAATAAAAGGAAATTCCTAAACTAACTGGTGATTCTGATCGGCACTGTGTAAAGCGTACTCTCTTTTGTACCTCAAGCGCAAATCATAGCCATGTCGGGTTTGTGTAGTCCTCTTTTGGACAGTGATTGATTCGCAGGGTAATACCGCTGTATGCTATAAAGCACAAGTTATTTCACGCTGTCAAAGATCACATGATATTGCACCAGTTTGGATAGTTGTACTTGTGGATTGTGGATTCATAGCAGATCTGGAAGAGCGTATTTAGTACTACAGTTTGCATATAGTGTTTTGCTTGGGTTCAAAGTAATATCGACCTCGATAATTGTTAACATTTCAATCTACTCAACGTGTACATATTTGTAAATTCATAATGCATAGAGTATCTTGGCCATAATGATAATAATAATGCTTCCGGACGCATACTGAATTCACGACACAATATCACGATGACTTTAAAGCTATCTTTAGAGATGAGACACAAAATCAGCAGTACTGCGAAAACAGTAAAGCCATAAATCTCACGATTTTGTAAATATGGTTCCTTTACATCGGGAATAAACTTTGCTTAGTACACGTGAACTGGTTGCGATATTTTCAGAAGGCTAACATATTTTCATTTGCTGGTAACGAACTGGAAAATCTCGATCAATCTGTGATTTTATATGACATAACATTTCATTTACTTTTAGGAAATAATTTTTCCCGGGTAATTAGACTGCAACCGGTTTGTAGTCATCCATTTTTCTTTGCCAATGCAGTAAGCATGGTTGAAGCTGGATTTCGATAACCCATACTTAAGGGAAAGTGGTGAGAATTTTGCTTTCTGGCTTAAACTGGACAAAAAATAACCGGTGTTTGGTATACACTGGCACCACAGTCGTGTATATTTTCCGTCCTTCCAATGGCGATTGAATCAAAGCTCCATGAATTTAGAGCAATATTGAATCTTGTTACAGGAGACGAGTAATCTTGAGTGAATAAGGTTAATTCCTCGAATAAGAAAGAAACAAGAATATATCCTCAAGATCATATGGTATCAGGCGAATAAAACAGCTTGCTACTCAATCAAAACGAAATAATCTGGAGCCCGCAGCAGTCTTAAAACGAACCTTGAGCTAATGATCAGAATGGGAACTAATTAGTCTGTATTTGTTCGTTTTAACTGTAAATACCAATGATACTGAACGAACTGACTCCTGATTTTCACCTGTGGATGAGCAACAAAAACAATGAATGAGCTTTTCCCATCTGCTTCTCATCGTAATTTGTCGATGTGATAAACACACACAAGCTCAGAGGCAAATTCAGTGCTACGCCGACAGATGGTCAATGGAGTATTATTCGCGAATACTTAATGAACATGCTTTGGGACTTTGACTGTAGTCGACAATTCTTGTGCCAGTCACTTGACTTGGTGGCACACCGGGCTTTTTGAAGTTTGACATGAATACCTGGTCAGCGGAAGCCACAACCCACTGAGGATTTAAAATTCACCTAATTCCCATCAGAGGAATATCAGTAGTAACTTAGAACACGGCAAATGTAGCAAATCGTAAGTGAGTTGCTTTGAAAATCCCATGGAACAACTTTTGAAAACAGCAGCTGGTAAACCAGCTCGTTCTCAGTGGATACAAATTACAACATCCCTGTCCAGTACGTATGAGGTTCAGTTTATGTTAAGATGTTTCTGTGCCGCACGTGACCATTCACATAAAAGTAATTTGCTCAGTTATAAACGCTAACCTTCCTCACCTGCCACCCAAATGCAATGTGTAGACTCACTGAAAGCTAACGCGTTGCGTGGGGATGATCCACTAGCATTTGGTCTCCAGATGAATTTGTAGCAGAATAAGAGCGAACACTAATCCCTTCAGCTCCCTTGAGTAAGAACAGCTGGAAGGATCATTCAAACAGTGTTCTTTAGGATACTTTCTATTGATACAAAATCCATCACATCAATGGGAGAATATTTTGGTTGATATCGTTCCAAAGAGACTGTAATGACCCTAGAAAATTGATTGAAAGCCCGTGAGTTACAAGGTAAAACCCAACTGGGGGTGAAAAAAAAACAAATTGCCCTTATTTCCAGAATATTTACTGAATAGTTCGAGGTTGTGTACACAGATCATAATCCCAGGACCGAAATAATACTTGTAGACTTGTACACATTGGAAAATGATCCGGAAATAACGTCTTTTTACGAAGATACAGTATTCATCATATTGGTGTGCACATCATTTATATGCTTGGATAAAACTGAAAGGTTGATAGGAAACGAAGTTTGAGTATCGTGTTATTTGGATTTGCTGTATGTCAAAATATGGATACTAAGATAAAGACAGTGCTTCAGTTCAACGTGGCTCATCGCATCAGTCGAGAATTTGTTTTCAGACGTTTCTTTAAAGGCTGCTATTAAGTGAAAATGCGGAAAAAAGAGTTGCGTGTCTGCTGAACATTACCTCAGAAGTGTTCCAGTGTTCAAAACCGAACCCCTTTAACAACCGATTGGATTGCCGTCCACCACCCTAATTTTTCGCGCAAATTATTGTCTAACAAAAAAAGTATTTATACGAATAACTATACCTATGATGATTACATATCTATTTTATATATAGATAAACCGATTGGTGGATACCGTTGTGCTTTGTTATAGAGGCTCAACAAAGCCTTCATTCGTTTGTTCTTGCACAATATTGGGTTTCTTACACCGGTTCGCGACGCGACAGTCCGTGTTTCCACACCCTCACCGTCAGTCTGCTTAAGGTCAGCAGACAAACGTGAGCACAATCACGTGAACCAGATATCGGAAACAGATGCAATAATTGATTAAATTCCTACCAATTGCAAGCCAGTGCTAACCTGTGTGATGCGACTCAAATACTCCGATTGAAGAGTAAATCAGTGACTAAAATTCAGAAGAAACGGGAAACAATTGCACCCGTTTGTTTTGCACAGCTTAACGTGACTTCCATGAAATGCCACCGTCTCCAGGCTCGCAGCTATGCCTGGTCTTTTTGACCCCTTGCGGCTCTCTACTAAGTATATCATTGTCATGTTTGCCAAAGATCTAAATCGGCTGAATTCATACAAGTAGCACCCTATGACCAACAGACAACAAGATTTACGGATGAACGGGAAATCAGTCAAATGATGTGAAGCCCTCCTGGATGACAAATATGATGCTGCAAAGAAGTAGGAATCTCAAAGCAATACCTACATCTATGGATTTAGAAATGCATTTGAATTGTAAACAATGCGTTCACATCTACTCCCGTTTGCTGTGCTGTGGTCATGTTCGCAATATAGACAAATTTCAAGCAGTTTTCATTTGGTGTTTTTGATGCAACACCCTGGAAGGCTGGTACCGGACATTTCTTGCATAAACACGTTTTTTTTGTTTGTCAGATTATCAGGACCTCCTACTCCAGGGGCTAATCAAACATAAATGATATTAGGCTTGACCATATCAAATTACTCAAGGACAAGCTTCCACCAAATGCTGCTTACGTTTCTTGTTTCTTGGACGGAATAAATCTGTTTCTCGTTCAACCTTATTTCATAAAGTGATCGTTTAGGTCAAAAGTCAACATATGCTGAATATGAGTGATTTTGACGAAAAAATGGACTGAAGGTGACAAGTTTACTAAACCTCACAATTATTTATTTCGATTATGGCTGCCGTCCACAGAACTTACTGTCAAGTACTATCATCTGATGAAAAATACCGTTGATTGGTATTATTTGGTATGCCCGTTCTACGGTCGATGCTGCATTGTGACCAATATTATTCGCCAAATTTCCAGTTTATAAAGGGAATCAAGGTGTTTCTAAAACTTCAGAAATTCTGTATACATTTGGTATACTTTTTTAAAAACATTTATTTGTTGCTGATCATAAACAAAGTTTACTAGCGTAAATTTCTCTCGGATTGTTCCGCCAAACTATTCACAAACACAATCTTATATTTTCTCCTATCAGTCCACTTTTGTCTTAGTAAGAAACCATGGATGCATAAATTCAGCCACATATACGAACTTCAGATTAATCGGGCCCTACAAGGACAAGTTTATAATGTCAATCGTGATGATGCTATTTTTGATACAAGTGGTCAGATATGTTTAGCTAAGGTAGCATTCCCACCAAAAAAAATACCTAACGTCAGCCTGAGATGATACACAGTCGTTCACAAATAAAGCCCTGCAAACAATTTTGGTCTCGAAAGAAATATTCCAGGAAAAAAGGTGTCGAGTTTTAAAATAATACTTGTTTTCGTGTTGTCGCCGGATACGCTGAGTCAGCTCTTCCTCTCTTCGCCATTCTTCTGTGTGTAGGCACTACGAAAATTTGTAAAACGCTGCATGACTGTACTCATCAATTATGGCTGATGCCGAGAGTCGGCCTAACAGTCTCAATAACACATGAACATCCACAAATAATTCGCTCTGCAGTAAGGGAGCTTATCTCAAAACTGAAAAATTTGGAAGCACCGCATGGCCGTTTTATCCTGCTTGTTGCATATCGTTAGCTGAGCACATCCGCCGAGCCTCCAGAAGAAACGACTGGGATGCAGAAACCTCAACAGCGAGCTCCCTGGACAGTCTTTCAACGGTGCTTGACTAACTCTAATGAAGAACGACCTCACTTGGATAAACATCGAAAACATTGTGTACGGCATCAGGTAAATTGAAGAAATATTTGCTTCATATGTACATTTAATACTCAGTAGGTTCTGTTGTGAACAACCTTCACCTGGAAAGATTTTTTCCAAGGAGCTGTCTGTTGATTCTACTTGTGTTAGATAACGTGTAGTTCAAAAATCGAAAAAGTATTTTACCTCAAGAATTATGGTCCATGGCAAAGTATACACCCGTCAATAGTTGTCAAAGACGATTGTCTGCGATTACAATCAATACATCCCTCTTTGCAAAACGTTTGTCTAATGCATCATTCCTTTTGGTTGCTCTGTTGAAAGCTGCAATCACAATGAACCTCAAAATCAAAATACTTTTCTGGTGGGACCAGGACTTAGCACGGAAGCAAGATTGATTATAACCAGACAAAATACGTCCCACGGTGCACTTCCCTGGGGAGAAAAGGACAATGCACCGTGGAGTTGGGAGTAATTAACCAGTAGATTCCCATCACATAGCAGCTTCCTGGAAATCATGATGATTTGTAATGAATCTTCGACTATTTTGGGAAATATAGTTTCCAAAATTTACTCCACGGGAGTAACTAGAAGAATCATAGTTAGTATTGTATTATGGGTCCCAGTTGGGACTAGAAATACGAGTGTGGAGTTTTGGACTGCGAACCTGGACGACCCATAAGCACTGGCTTCCCAACACGCCTATGTGATCTAGAGGCATTTCAATTTGACTAATTGGCCGGTTGCATACAAAATTGATACGATAAAGCTGACGGACTTACCGTCTCCGCATGCTAACTGAGAGTTTATTAGGATTGAAGTTGCATGGTAGTTATGTGCAAATTTTCAGTTGGCTCACTTCTTACCGTCCTTGCCCCTTGTTCTGCTGATAAATATCATGTAAAGTAGTAAGATTCTAGCGATGCTGGAGTGAAATTTCGAATTGTGAACTGCTGTTGTTGATGGAATCAACCAAAATCACTATTTATGGAATCCATTCTGACGACCGACTTTGATCTGATTGAAAGCCTCAGGAGAATTTGCCGGAAATATATGATGAATTATTTTTTCTTTAAAAATCAATAGTCATCGTTATCACACAAAAAAACATTGACCACGTTCGTAAACTTTATTCTGGTGGCCTCCTTGGACGGATCTTCGACGGGAAACTTTGAGAACTGATGTGCGCGAATCTAATGAACACCCACATGTTCCTCACTGGGATTCCCATGTTTACGGCACCTATAACAACAAAACATTTTTACGACTTTGTAATTACTATTTTGGCATCTTGGTGATCGAGAAAGTGACGACGTGTGATGAAAAACATTCCTGATCGAGAGTTTTTCATTTTATTTATTTACAGCTCTGCAATCTTGGGAATCTTACAACAGCTAGATAAACAGAAACTGCATTTTTGAACATTATTCCTCACAGAGCAGCTAAATTACGCAAGGGTCTTTGTGTAAGTCTCCGGTAAGGTTCAGGAGAAAAGGATTCTGATATTCTGACTGCCGTGTATACAGTAGGCCAGTAGTTAATTTCTGGGTGGAAAAACCTCAGAAAGGAGTCTATGCACACATCTTTATATGAAATAATTGGTATTTCGAATACTGATTTTTTGACTGACGTCCAAACATATGTGAGAATTGATTCATAACACTTCGATAATTGTCAAATTGAATCCTTTTATAAATTAGGTCACAAAGGTTTTACCTAATTCAGTTGTATATATTAATGCTCAGAAAACAAATAAAACGTTTTTGCTCTCGCTTGCAGATGGACGACCTTGTTTGGTTGCAGCTACCTTCTAGTTGCCCATATGATAAAATAATGCAGTGTTTCACTATGGAAAGTTGCACAGTTCTTCGGTTTAACCGGCCATTGTTGGTAGATTGTAGGTGGCTTACACTGAGTTCTTCCAGTGGTTTCTGGGGGAAAACTCAGATCTTGCAAATTCAAATCAGGCAAAAAGCCCCAGGTGAAAGAATAAATTGGAAGTGAACGCTGAGTTCATTCAGTGTAAAGCAATGCATCAATGAATGATCTTTGGTGGCATCATGAACCCAAGTTCTTGATTGCATGGAGACCACCATACCGTTTATTATTGGTTTCCGGAAACCCTGTACAGATACTGCCGTTGTTTTACTAGCGACCCTAAAAAATTTAATCCTGGTACCTTACCAAGTTTAAGACTGCATATGAAAAATTCACACTGAAAAAGAAAACGGTGATTCTCAATTTTTTTTCCATTATGATAATACTGCTGTTGTGATCATAGTAGGCTTTGCCATCAAAAGTCACACATGGTATTCTAATCCGAATGGCTCCGCTGGGCTAGCTTTCTCCCAAGAAAACAGTCTTCGGTAACCGAGCCACGTGTAAACCCTCTGTATTGTCTCCTTTTTACTTGGATCCTTATACAATCAATATATGGCTTGCATATAACATATTATGAGATATCGGCACTAAGCATATCCTTCTATGTCAACATGGTCAACCCGAGGATGAGCTGTATTACGCACGAACACTCACCCCCAAATACCTTGCTCCTCCTCGTTGCATTCGCTCCCTGTCACGTCATACTCATTATCGATGAGTCATCCATATTGAGCTTCGAGCAATCAACTACTTAGCACTCGGATGAGTACTATTTACACTCCAATGAACTACGACTACCACTATTACTACAACAAATATTACTAATTGTACTATAACCATAGTAGCTAGAACCAGGAAAACTCACGAAATGACATTTATTATGAATGCAGCTCATTCTCGAAAATCTTAGGTGTACATTTCAACAACTCATCCGTATCACATGTATATAGTGACCATCATGGCGTGTCGTCACTCCTTCGGTTTCCGTCTATTACACATTTTGCCGTTTTCTCTACCCAGGGATCCTTTTATTTTTTGATTCTGTCTGAAATCCATCATTACTGTCACTCAAGCCTTTACTCGTGTAATGCTTGGCATACTAAACTCCTCTGGTACTAAAACCATTTTTGTCACTGATAATATCACTGCTATTACAACAAAAGCCGGTTACTTTCGGTGTTTAACTGGTTTCCATGGAAATACTCTATACCGTTCCTTTGTGGGGTTCATATGCTGCCTTCACAGCCGGCCAGTTTCTTACTAACCACTTCCCTGAAATATTGCAATTAAAAATTGATATTATCAGTGAAGTAAAGACAATACGAGACAAAAGCAAATAGTCAAGAGGAAGTTACTTCAAAACTGGAAAAATCCACATGAGATATGATCGTTCATTTCAACTTCCGATTTGTTTGTTAAAATTGTCTGTAACTGAGCAAGATCGCGAATGACACAATATCTGTTTTCCTTAGTGCCAGAAAACAAGAGCCTGGTGACTGTAGCTCGTATCCACTCAATTCTTCGTCTCAACTAATTGAAATATTTGCAATGGTGGAATAATGTGCTTCAGTTTGGACATCCAACTATTTTGCCACTGGAACCGTAAAGAGGTATACAACATTGGGAGTTCATTATGAATTCATTGAGAAGCATACCGATAAACATCCTAGAGGGATCAACAGGACTTAACACGAGACATGAAATCCGTTTCTCAAAAAGTCCAGTTTCACTTTGATGTTCATCTTCGTTCCAGAAAATCTGACTATAGCCATTTCGGAAAACACCAGGTCTAGTTCGGTTTCGGGAGCAAACATTACTGTTATTCTAATTTCGAGCTAATTCTTTGTGCAGCAGTACGGTGAAACTCAGACCATATTCAATATTAGTATCTGTAAAATACTGAATAGAAATGTCACTACTGTTTTTTAATTTGGTTTATTAGGTACAGAAATAAGTTGGTACTACTGAAACACTAGTTGATTTCTCTTCGTGTTCTGAGATATGGTCGTTGGCAAAAATGAACTCTCAGCCTATAAACAAAAACACTACCTCAAATTTATTTTGGATTGGAAATGTTGAGTGCATCGAGAGGAAACAGCGGTTAGGGCTGATCACGAAGAAATCACCTGTTTGTATGCTCTTTTGACCCCTGGCAGAGTGTAATGACTTATATATGGGGGTGAAGACCGTTATTCCTATTTGCTCATGGTGGAATAGAAAATATCACTTTCTTGAATATGTCTGCAAAAATGCAGACGGAAAATGGTAATAAACTGCAAAGAGTATGAGTTGAGACTGACTAATTCTTGGTACTTTGGAAAAAACAGTAAATGGTGAATACGGAAAATTTACTTCTTTGTGAAGAACAATAAGTGGATACATTTCCTCGCTGGTTTATTGAACAAGAGTAAAAGGGGCACCTTTGGACTAAAGTGGTGACGAGGGCTTAACTCCACTGATTTCACTACTGGATACCGACGTCTAAGTACTTGTCTATGAAATGTTGACCAAAATGAAATTTTCCTTAAATGATCTGCCCTTGTCTTATCTTCATAAAATCGGCCTCATCTTGAAATTAGGCCTATTTATCCGTCAATAATACTTTCTCCAACAAAACATTATCTTACTGCATCTGTAAGTTCAAAATTCAAAGTGACATGAGAGGGTTGCGTTGAGCAGTTCTTTGTACGCAGTTTCTTACTCACTCGAAACCAGCTGCGAGAAAATAATAATATTGGTTAGGTTGAATCGCGGCATGATTGCTGGATGATTCAGTTTTGTGTAACCAGGAACTGGACATGTTGTGAAATTAATTTCATGATAACTCTCCCATGGGAATAAAACATGTTTTACGTTGTCAATGAACGTAAACTCTCCCATCATAATTATACCTCAAAGTAGTTTCTAGAAGATGGAGATAAATTGTACTTTCATTCCTTGGTCGTTGACTTCGACATGCACTCACACTGGGTAATAGGTCGTTTTCCAAAAACTAAAAATAACCCTGCAATTTAAATTATTCTAAGTTTGGTGAAAAGCTTTTTTTAAAGCACAGAGTGACTTGGTTAACCTTGGTAGATGTCTGTGACAAAAACGTTTTCTGTAGCTCCAAAGCAACGGGGACGATAAAAAGGGGGTGGTAATTTTCACCTTATAGCCAGTAAGATGGGCACTTATTCAGAGACGTTCGGCGCTGGGACCACAAAACATACACATTTACAGGTACTTGCATTCAGCAGAACTCAACAAGAGATCGCTTATTAGAACAGCACGGTCCTTCCCTGCACCAGCATCTTGACAATTTTCGAATGGTATGTATCAACCTAGAAGACGAATGTTTTGTGGGGTTTCGGATCCCAGATTTATTGCTGTAGTGAATTTATACTCTCCAATTTACAATTTGCTGTGACCAATACGGTCCTCATCATATATGTTCACAATGGAAATGGTTCGTCTAAAAAGACCTTAAGGGTTGTATCACTTTGGGAAGAAAATTTGGAATCAACAGGGAAATGCTTCAACATTCTCATAATACAGTTTAGGGATGCACATGAATTTCGTGCGGTATGTTGCATCAAAATACTCTTCTGAATATTAACACCAGTCAACCATGAACGAGATTTGTGTGAGTTCAAAGAAAGACTTCACGTATTGTTGCAGTTCACCTTATGGATGTCGATTATTAGACGAGTGATGGTTGATCATAAATCGTTGTTGATTGGTAAGCGTGATGTTTTATATTTTTTTTCCTTTTACAGTCCACCAGATCTTCCTCCTAAAAATCAGTGGAATCGGGTATTTTAAAGAAAACAAATGTGTGGGCATGGAACAATTCAAAAGCGGTAAGCTATAGCGAGGATTTTCAGGAACCACACTGCTTGATTGCTGATCTGGTTTCATTCCATATTTCTGACTTCGGAAAGCAGTAACGTGATAATTTACGCAAGCAAACAGCAACTCTCGACCGCTGAGTGGTTTTCCACTTGTTGACATCCTATGAGACTTCTGAAGACTTGGATTGGATACAAAAATAGGTGCGTAATATTTTTCTAGGCAAAGCAGATTACCAGGAACTGGCTTTGGGGTAATGGACCATCTGAATTCACATATTAGGCTGGAAATGTCGAAAGAGCCACGAGGAACCATAATCTGATCTAATGCAATCACCAAACCCTGTTTGAGTGTTTTTTATTTAGTTGTTGTGTTCCACATAAAAAACAACACACTTCAAACAGGTTGCGCGACAATTATTCCAACTGCATTCATTTATCACTGTTTCTATTATCTCTCTTTCTAATCTCTCACAATGGCCTGAATATTGAACCGCACATCAAGACAATTATGAATGTCTTTACAGCTGCCGACGCGCGAGGTGATGATGTGATTTTTCTCCGCTTACTACACTTTGCTAGTCACCGAATCAAAGAAGTTTAGTGAGCCTCTCACCGATTGAGTATCTGAAGCGTTTATTGAAGCTACTCATTCAGCCGGTTCTTGTTAGTAGCATCAATGATAACAAACCATCCTTCGAACCTGGATAAGCTTATTTGTTTCTACCTTTGTGTGTTTAACATACAACGAATCACCTCTTCCGGTAATAAACCTTCAATTGGGGGAAATTAATTATGTTAATCTCTGATTACAATTTACGAAAACCCATTTAAGATTCATCTTCATTTATCTTCTTGTAAATTGGTGAATTTCAACTGTGGATTCACTCTAGTAAGACAGCACACTGCAAGAACCTATACAGTTGATAATCCAAAGTCAGAACGAGTCAGCTTTCGAGGTCGTAGTTCTACATACCACCACAAATAAAATCGCACGTTGACTATTGTACGGATCTGTGGCTTGAACTAGCGAGTCACGTATGCTACAATGTGACAAATAAACTCATAATACAAATATAGTGATAAATTGACGCTTAGCAATGTTTATTACAGCATTGTAGGAACGAGTCAAGTGTCAATCACGAGCGGAAAATTTCGAAGTGACATATCAAATTACTAACACAAGACCAACAATAATGAACCCTTATTAAAATGTAGACAACGACGGTCAAAGAGGGATGTCGTTTTCGGATTAGGATGCTCGGAGACTGTAGTAACGGCTTCCATTTCACAGGACTGCAGTTTCACTGTTCTCTCAGAGGGTCTTCCGAATCACAAAGAGAAGACCTTATTCTTCCTGTCTTCGGGCAAACTGGTGTGCAATCTCACGAGGCAACGTCGTATTTTTCAAACAAAAAATTGGATGAATTTCTACTCAGGAAGGTATTTGCGACAAATAATGTGGAAATTCATTTTTTTCTTTATTTTCTTTGTACCGTCAAACGGTACCTTTGCATAATTTGTCAACAAGATTTTTAACCATTTTCTTTCTCAAACACTCACATACTGATAATACCAACCGGAGCCTTTCCTAATGGACTGCTCCAGCCTTGAGTTCGACTTGACGTACCTGAGATAGATCCGCTTGCGATCGAACAACTTCCAATCCAGCCGCTTCTTACTTCTTGTTGATCTGATTGTGATCATTCAGCCTATGGACCTATATATGCCGCTCACTCCCCTTCCCTGGTGAACCGCAAGGTTCAGTCGAAGTCTTGTGCCGTTGATGTACACTTTAAAAGAACGAGTAGGACCATGAATAAAGTTTCATGCATGCTGTCAGAAGAGGCTATGGGTTCATCTGCAGTTCTCAAAGAAATCGAGGCTCCACATATCTTTCCCTTCAATATAATATTAGTTTTCATGCTTAAGATTAGCTTTTTCTTATACACTTTTTCAACCCCTCAGTTCATTATTCTAGCCTTGTTTTGTGCTATCACTTAGATCCTCCAAGCACAGTATATCCCATTAGGATCCTAACGACTTCACTGTCATCCACGTGTTGTTAGCACGCTTCCGGTTTATCGGTAACAACATTATGGGCGTAGTTTATTTCTTACTGCTTCACTGATGAAAGTCTATTTCGGATGACACACAAACACTCAATGCAGATGAACGTGTTGCTTCAAGTCCCACGTGCATACTCTGAGCACCATCTCACATATGTCGCTAGTTCCTCATTTTTGTCATTCTAACTCGGAAACCATGATGTCCTGCCGCACAAAATTTTCTGAGTTAGAGAACATATTTGACTTTAGTTACGATATTTAATACAGAGTCTCAAAATAGATTTCTAGAATATCTCTCATGAGCTTGATTGGATAACGTTCTCGTTAAAAGATAACATAAAAACAAAAGTGTATTATTCACAGTCCAACATAAATTCCTGTGTAAATCAGTATGATCTATTTGGTCACCATATTTACACGGGGATGGGGGCCAAAGTATTCTGACTTTCAACCCAAACAATACAAAATCAATGGAATTTATCTGCCTACAGCTCGCAGTAAAAGACATCGGAATAGTGGAACAATAGCAGACCAGAACGTCCCGAAAATCTCCTATAATGATCAAGCGTTACCCTCCTAATGGCTGAAGTATCCATTACTGTACTATTCAGATTACCAGAAGTTGAAGTGTATTATTTGTTTTGGCCGCAAGTGCATAACTGAATCAGCAATACTTGTCTGCAGATGGGCTTACTTACGGCTTGCGACTGAGAAGATATTGCGTTTGTTTGTCGGTGTCATTCTTGTAGTTATCGTCAAATTAGTTGTCTTATGCTTCTAGAAAGATTGCTCAAGATGCTGATTCAGATGCATTTTGATAAACATTTCAAATACTGACCCATGTGGATAGTTCGTATAAGGGTATGCGCGCTGATCGCTTCAGTGGCTGCGAACAGTTCAGAATTCCAAAGGATAGGTATTTAAATTGCAGGAGAAATTGAAAGAATATAACATTGAATAACAGCCCCGAGTGGATAGTTAGCAGCACATCACAAGCGTAATGTTGAGGCAACCACTACTTGTTCCTAGAAAACCCACTAGTCGCTCACAGGTGTAGAAACTGGCCGTGGATTCACCAAGTTCACATTGCGAGTTCTTGGCGTTTCACTTCAGAAACAAGATCTTGAATATACACAACATACAAAGACCATCAAAGGGGTGAATTTCTCTGAGAGCATCCCGGAAATCAAAAGTGGATGTGGTTGGGAGGGTGAATGTTAGGGTTTTTCTTCATAGATAATTGGCCATATGGAGAGGTGATCGTTTAGTTCCAGCTCAGACTAAAATTTGCCCGTTGAAGTGTTTTGTCCGGAACCCAGTCAGACACATAACTGCAAGAGTATGCTAGGGTATTTGGTCAACAGGGATAAGTGATATAGAGAGTTCTGTTATCATACGAGCCGAGTCACCGACCACAGATGGAACATTCATAGTAAATGCTTAGTTTGCTGCAGATCACATCGCAGTTAGACACATACTTACCGACGCTGAGCACCCCACAAATTATCGATAGTTTTCTCCAATGAACCCACCTCGTTCTCCAAAATGGTAATACGTTTTCAACTGAAACGGATACTAATTGCAATACAGTTTTACGAAAGATTATTGATATGATATATATATATATATATATTTATATACATATATTCTTTTATATATATATTTATATATATATATATATACCAGATGACGATCATAAATGAACATTTAACAAAGCTCACTTTGTGTTCCATGTGCAATTGTTGGACGGACGTATTGTAAACCTGGCGCACAGAGGAGCCCCAAAACGAGGGAATTATTCAATGCCCACGTTCCCCTTCGGTAGAGGTCAAGAATATTTGTGTTCAGAAGAGGTTCGAACCTTATCCTGTTTTATTCTCAGTTCTGTTACGCGATGCGGGTGACCTCTTTATTCGCACTCAGCTCTGATCACAATTCAGATGAGTTAAGCCATGTTTTTCGAAAGAAATTTCTACGTCACACATTTAGTTTGACCGCTCCTTTTTAGATATGTTCCGAAAGTTATGTTTCACAGAAATCCATATGAGTTCTTGTATCCAAACCGGGAAGGTTGCACTTATCAAATTTTCTCCAAGTTCAGTGTTGTATTTATGATGTCCATCCACATTGATGGCAAGTCAATTCCAACGTTCAGGCGCTGTTATACGACCCATTCAGTAGGCCCGTTTACTCACACGTCTATGGTGCCGCAGCCTTCTGTGGTACATGCCACTGATTTTTACATTATTCAGGGAAACAACAAGATATTGTACCCTTTGCAGAATTCTCAGAAACAACTTGATGACTACATATATCTTTGGTTGGTTTTAGTAGCAGCATACACATGAACAAAAAAAATTTTTATTCTAGACGGACCGAGATAATATTCATTCCGGAGACTTTGTTTGAAATATGAGAAAATATCACCAGGTAACAGATATTTATTTGTGAAATGTGATGTTCTCTCAATGGGAAGCGTACAAATCAGTTTGAATACGGGAACATCCCAAACTGTTTTCTAACTATTACCTTGGACAAGAAGGATATGCTGTAATATTTTCCGAATGGACACTAGTACATTTCATTTCGAAAACTCACGGTCCTCTGCCTGAAGGCAGATAAAATCAGTTGACACAGAATCCTTCCTTCGGTTTCTTTGTCGACTGTGCATAGTCGGGGTAGAACAGAAGATCGAATAGAATAAAAAATGTCAACTGATGACTACCTCGGGACAGATCTAACGCGAATAATATTCCATAAATCTATAAAATTGGCCGAGCTATCTTTGAAGTGATCTAAGTTAAAGTCATAAAATTGTTTGATCAACAGAAATAGTTATCGAGGCAAGGTTTCTCAAGCATGTTCGCGCTAAATTCTTTGAATTCACTTAGTAACATTGGGATTCTTTCCCGAAGAAACAGTGAAACCGTCATCTTAGTAGGCCTACGGGAAAATAAACAGTGCAAACTATATTTTTACAATGACGGATTTAGGCTGGTAGTATTTCTGAGAAGTTTTCGTGGATCAGAGTCGTGATTGTAATTTAGTGTTTTGTTCTAGGTACCAGAGCATGTGGTATGGTAGTGAAGCTAGGGCTACCCCACTGTCTGGTTCCGCGTAGTAGTTGGATTTTTCCGCTTTCCATACCAGTTTATTTGATTAGTGAATCCTCTGTGACTATACTTTCCCATTCGTTTACACATTCCATCCGCGAAAAGTTTGCTCAGTTAAACACCCGTCTACTTTCAACTAGTGTGCCTGTGTGGACAGCTGATTCGTGTCGGCAACTGAAATGTAGGAGATCACCTCTGCTGCCATATGATGAGGGTCTTCTTAGCAGAATTCCAACCGTCAACTCATTTCACGTCTTTGGAGGAAAGCCCTTGTTCTGTTGTCGAGTCAATTCATCTAAAATAAATCGCTTCCAGAACTGAACATCCTGATGTCTTTGTGAGCCTTTCTTCGATTTGGATTTTGTCTTTCCCTTATCTTTCGGAAATAAATAGTCAGTGCAGCAGTTTTGATAGACATTTTACTTTACAGCAAGTATACCCATCCATAGGTAAAATACCAGCTTTTACCTTTACAGGAAAATAATTTGAACAGGCTTCTGCCGATTATCTCTACAAAAGCGCTCCAAATTTCCTTGATTATCGAGTTCCTGAAGTATAGGACAAGCACTTTTTATACGCCGCGATTTTCATTTTACCTCGAATAATGACCCAAATATATTCTGCTTTTGCTTTCAAGGTTGCCAATAAATACTTTCGCTGCTCAATATTAGTCGAATAAAATCGGTAAAGCATGGTTCTAAAGGGACGCAATGTGCATTACCGCGGAAACAGAAAAGCTTTCCGGATGGTGAAAATTGAGCTGAACTAAAGCCGTTGTCAACTCTTTAATCATGCGAAGAGCGTTCCAGCCGGGCGAAGTTGTTCATATTTCGCGCAAGTTATTCTTCTTAATCGGAGTATTGTCTCTATGACTCTATAGCTATATGGCAAAAAGGTCTAAGATTTTTGGAGTTTGTGAATTGAAGAACAATTTGTAAAATCAATTTCAAGGCTGAGAAAGTGGGACAAACACCGATCATTGCATGAAGAACCTTGGTGATAGATTTTATCAGGGAGAGTTAACAGTTACATTTCTTTTCTGAAAATTAGCCAAGTGATGCAACCTGAACGTCAGAAAGGTGGGTTTTACATCAAAGAAAGTGTGTCGTTAGGTTCCGTGATTGAGTAGCCTTCTTACCGACTTCGAAACAGTTTTCTTATTTATATGCAACTTCCAACACAATGTGAATATGAATACTGACAAAAGATAGTGGAGTTTTATCTAACTGTTTCGGGGAGTGAGGTATAGTCTGCCATCGATTATTCCCTATCGAAGGATAATAATGTGCACGATTTGCAACCCGCCTTCTTCGGTCCGTATACATTCGAAGCTGAGAGCGGATAAAGACAAGGTGTGGGATGCATTGTATTTCCATGTTTGTCTACGATTGACTCAAAGATGTTAGCACGCCAGTCTGCTAATGAGAAAGCACTCAAACAGTACCGTCAGTCGGACATGAAACTGGGGCCAAAGTGGCAACCTTTCCAAACCATTGGGGTACCAACACCACAGAAAAAAGAACACTAGCCCACTTCCCCTGTGCAAACTCAAATTTTCTTTTTCTCCCAAGTAATGATGCTTAATTATCTACGTAAGCAAAACAGGGTACCGGTGGTATCATTTGATGTGAAAATGTAAACCAGCATGTTAACATAACTTAACATGGATAGCAATTTATAGTTTCCTTAAATCTTACGTGGAGTCGTTGATCACCCAGTGGAATTTGAGAATGCAGGTGTTGCATAACTTCCCTAGGATGCACTTAGGTTTGTCTCTTTTATTTATTCTTCTTATCCACTTAGACCGGTATCGGGACTGCTTTAGCTACTTTGACAAGACAAAGTGAAATTATCCTGCGTAAACAGTACCAAAAGATCCACTTTCTAATTGTTTTGGAAACTTGTGGCCAGAAGGAAATGTATTCATGTTGAACTGCTTTATCATTGACAACACTTCAGCAGGTTGCGTGATAACATGGGAATCAAATCAGACTGCAGGGCGGTCGCACAGGGCAGCTATAGAACATTTTTACTATTTTAACCGTCAAGCATTATCAGCTTCTCCAGCAAGTAATCGAATAGTTTTGTCATCAGTTCCTACTGCTATTTGCGCTTAAGCTGTTTGCAGATGAGAACTTGATTCAAGAATTGATTATTGCTCTAAAGAACGATAGGGTTCGCTTGTTTCTTCCGATTACCAATATTCGCCACCAAGAATACAGTCCACCCAACCTTTCTGGGAATTATTACTCAGTAAGTGAATGCCCTGTAGAACAGTGGGTTTCACTCTCCATCAAAAACCGGACCAAACATTTGCTCTTGCAAGAACCATTTTTATGTGCGTATTTTAGGTAATCGACTTCACGTTCATCCTAAAACTTCCGCAGAAAACCATCAATTTCGTAACTACCGTTGAGCGGTTGAAAGACTGTCTCAACCTTTGTTTCAAACAGGAAGGAAAGGAACGTTCCAGTCGATGTGGTATACGTGGGTTATCTGACTGTTTATGATTGGAATAATGATCAAACCTACCGCAACCAAAATTATATTGGTTGTGAATATAAAAAGGTACAAATATTCAGATGCAAATATACAACGATAAACTGGAGGGAATTGCACAAAATTGCCACGGATAATTCCAGATAAAACTATTTCATCACCAATCAGGATAGGCAAAACATCCTGCCGCCCCATAAACTCAATGAAAATAAAACAAAAGCTGTGCCGAACAGTAGAGCAGAACTAAACTGTATAAATATTACATACAGTGAACGAAGTTAGAATATACATCAATAATCTTACTGAGGATGGCAGGAAAACTGTATACAAAATTTCACCAATATTTCACTTCCGTTTCTAAATCTTATCAATTTCTCTCAGGGACTGACTAACAATCTCGGATGATCAGCACAGAAAGGAGTGCCAATCATGAAACGTTTGAAGGGACAAAAATATTTTCACGAGGAATCTGAATTTTCCTGTTCTTCCGGTTCCCGATTAGAACTAGTTTCCATGTGACATTTGCTGAGACACTCTTGGGAAAGAATGAGCAAATAGTTTGTGAAAATGTTTTTGATCGCATTAGGCACACGGTTAGTACGCATTCCGTGAGCTCAGGGAGACTGAGCTGTGTTATTCACTTATGAATGATTGTCTGATGAAGCGTTTTCTTCGTTTGGCCCGAATTATCGCCCCTAATTACCAATTGTGACCCGGTTGATAGAATTATATTCTTCGGAAACCGCCTGTGGAAAAAGATTTTGAAATCTTTTCCTTTTTATTGATATGATCAGAAATAGTTTACCAAGTGACATCTCCGGCCCCCATCCCATTAGAGTATGTTCTTGTAGAATAAAGCAGACAAAAAGCCATTATTCAACAATCCTTGAGTACCGCAGTTTCATCTATTTGAAACATTCTTTACTTCCTGAAAGGCACAAATGTAATGAAATATGTACATGAGTTATGGATTAAACCATCACCAATTATTTGATAACCAAAATAAGCCAACCCGGATATCAATGCTGCTTATGACTTTTCGGCCGGTGAGACGAGTTCCTTGCATAGTTGAAAAGAACTCGTGAACCTGATGTGACTAGACTGCGACCGTGTTCCGCGTTCTCTGTGATTCAGAAAAATGCAGTAGATTTGTGCACAGTACACGAGTACAAAATGTCCTTTGTTACAAGAATTTCACTGTCATTCATTAACTTACACTCAAAAGACACTCTAAAAAGTAAGTTGACCTGTAGTTTGTGTATAGACCTCTTCCCAAATTCAGTAATCACTATAATAAAGCCTCTGCTTTAGTAGATGATTTATGTACAGGCATTTTATATGCTCAGGTTTTGAAGTTGTATACCACTATCTATAAAAGAACACCAACAAGCACAACTTCACTTTGGTTATTTTTGAATGCAAAGGACCCAAATTAAATTCGTGAAATGTAAATGAAATCTTGGATGGAGAGGGTTAAAACTGTAGCAGTGCAAACTAAGTAAAAGTCTTTTGTTTCGTTTGTGATATTTCTTCCTCTCACGATACAGCCCTAATCATGTCCCTCCGTAACCCTGCTCAGAAATCGCTTTGCCGGTAGCTATCCTATGTGTTGATGATAGGAAATTAAGTCCTCACACTTTTGACTTCTCCTCTAGTTAGAGGATGACGATAATTAAACAGTCATACAGATGTGACCAACAAAATCGAGAATCAAAGTGCGGACGGACTTACAACTCGGTTTTTTTTCTGACTTATTGTTGGTTTTACTCTTCCTACGTTAACTTTTACGCGACTAACAAAAATCGGAGTAAAACCATAGTTCATAGATGTTGCTAACTGACTTATGTGGTGTGCTCTCATATAAGATGCGTTTTGATGAGGTGATCCATGGATATTCCTGACTGTTAGAAAACAGCCTTTTGATGTCTCAAACTGCGTTTTCTACTTTTTGTCCATCATGAGGCTTCCGATTCAGTTAGAATGCTTAGGGCTTGCTAGTTGCTAGTGTTGGCAGGTAAATTGCGTGTAACATGGCAATTCCCCTCTTTACTTAATGCGTGGTGACAATTGGGTGCTTCCAACTCTAAAGCCGACCTTTCACCTTGGTGGGTTATCGTGTTCTACTGAGTTCTCGTCGATCAACTGAAGGGTATACGTATTCAATGAAAAATAGACCTTTTTCAAGTACCACTGACTCTACTGAGAAATATAACAGATTACAACGAACGTCTTGGAAAAGAGCATCTGGCGGCGTAATGGCTTTTGCCTCTAATCTTAAAAGGAAAAAATGCTTACTCCCATTGGGAGCAGATTTCGCTCCGAAAGCACGCATTCATCGCACAACTGTGACGATCTTTGAAAGTAACGGCTTAAAAAAATTCCTTTTTATGAAATGAATGTTTCGTTGTGAGACATTCCAAACACTATGACATGAAGTATTTGAGTCCGCAGATTTGACGTTCCCTTTGAACATTCTTTACAATTATTATTCATTTTTAAAAATCGCTTGAGTCACTTCAACAGCTCAGACAAAGTGAGATCAAACGGGAGTTTCATGTAGTTATCAGGAGGATATGGTTGTTTGGTAAAATTATTCAAAAAAAAAAGAGTGCAAGGTAATTTATTGAGGAGCTCACTTAGATATCACAAACAGTTATCGAGGTTCTTGGGAATCTTTTTTTTACCGAGGCGTGAAAGTGACGCACAGAAACAAACCAAATCAAGTTCTAATAGAGAGTTCGTGAGATGCGCAATCCTTTCTTTTGATATCTGGCTCTTCCAAACCAGGTAATCAAAAGTACTCCCTAAATAGAGCAACTGAATTTCCCAAATATTTGACAACCAATGGCTCATAAAATGGTAGAATGATTTATTTTTCTATGAAGCATTGTTACAAAGCAATCACCTTCATAATTACGATATTCACCAAAAACTGACGATTCATGATCATTCCCTGGTTCATCGTACCTCACCAAATAGATAGATTTCATACAGAGGTGGCAAAATGAAACAAGCTTATGTGGACAATGTTTGGAATGTAGAACAAATGTTCGTGAATATGCATACTGAACTACTCAGTTTGCCTTACTGCATTGTATTTCATCACCAACGACCACCCAGCCATTCCTTTTCAAACTATTTTTTGCTCACGGAGAAAAACAGTTAGCAAGTTTCTTATTTCGGCCACTCTCGTGTGTTAAATTTGTCTTTTTTGCTCTTAGTTGTGTATAATTCAGCAGTTTCCTTCTGTGCAAATGAGCATGAGTTGCCAGAAAGTAGTGGAAAATTCGCGTGTGGGAAAGGCGACCGCAAGGAAAAAACGGCTTTAGACGAAACAGTTTCAAAACTGAGAGAACTGAGATGACTGTCTTACGGACCACCTGATGTTACGCATCGTATATAGTGGTAAAATCGTTCTCAAATATTGTGACATTTACTTTCACAAGTAGCTCATTTAAGGAGGTGATACGAATGAAGAGACCAAAACGAGTGTTACAGGGACCCTCTGGTCAGACTAAATTGAGGCTGACAACATACATTTAGTCATGGTTCCCTAACTAGAACAAACAGTTTGGTCATCTCAAGCTGTCCATAACAGGCAATAGAAACATTCTCAAGGATTGATTGACTCACCGCTAGCTTGAGTACATCCTAAGCCAGTCAAAATCTGAGGACATTTCAGTCGTACCAGAAATCAGTTTCTTTGGAGTATATATACATTCGAGCACATGGGATAACTAGGAGATGGTTTCATTTAAAATAATAATGATTCCCTTCCTATTCACGACTGAATGGGAAAATATAAACACTTTAGAGCATACAGTCTTCGGTATCAAGTCACATTAATCTTATCAACTTGATTAGCAGTGACATTTTTCTCACCCCGTGGAAGTAGATTCCTTGTAAAGTCCTCCACATAATCAACAAAACATATCTCGTTTGACAATTCTCGGAGTTCTGAACAGCCAAACGAAAACTCTGTTGCGGCTAGAACCTGCTCAACTTTTTGTGCACAAACCATAGTGCAAATGGTAACCATCTCATAAACCAAGGTTCCCTGATCTAATTTGACGGGCTATTCGATTTAAATCAGAATAAACAAAGAAATTGAAACGGTTCATTTCTAGATAGGAAGGCTGGAATTTGAACAACCGGGAGATGTGTTATCAAGCGAGATTTACTTTCCAATCCACTCTGTAATGAAACATCCAACAGTCAGCATAGACAAATCTTATCAGTCACGGCAAATATTGTGGTGAGGAGACAATGTTCGGCTGACATTGATAGGCGAGATGATAAGCTCAAACCATATCGGAGTCTCTATTTTAAGAAAACCCTCTCAGTCCAAATGATATGGTCTTTATTTTCGTCTTCGGGTAGGAGCACATGACACACGAGGAACTGGAATGCTTGTACAAGGTACGTGAATTGTCATGGATTATCATTGACAGTGGCATGTCTAAAATGTCTAAGTGGGTACATAAATAGGGGAATTGACCAGCTGGTTTGGTAGCATAATTTGTGCAATTCCGGTGATGCACACGACGTCCATCTTAAGCCGAACTGGTTGGCGAAGATCGACATTATCAACGAATTTTTATCCTGAAGTTCATACAGTGTGCTTATTTATACCATAGGATTTCACTGACTGATACCTTCATGGAAGAGGGGAGATGGTTTCTTTAGCATCTTTTCAATGGAATATAATGGTATTTTTCGATGAATATCCCATATCAAGCATTTCTCCTCGAGTGTCGATCTTTGGCTAGGAACTGAACAGGTATCATTCTTATCGATCGCCTTTCGACACCATCAGTTATCGAGGTGATAGTGAAATTCGAAGCATCTCATAATCAAGAAACACGATGTGGGTAAACACACATCCTTAAGGACTTGAATATCAGGCCATTACAATAAATTATTTTCACCGTCAAAAGAACAAAAAGCAAGTCCAGTTGGGTTTTGACTTACCGCTGATCATCGGTCTCCAGCGTCCATTTCCCATCGTGTTACGGTAATGGACGTTGCCTCAAAAATCGGCTTGCTGAAAGTACCTGATTACATCTTGAATGAGGTCATAGATTGTGGCAAAACACTGATATCAAGTTTGGACCTCTTCAGAGGGAGAGTAACTCTCTGTTCATACATTTCATTCCGATATAGGCTACATGGACATCAGTGGACCGAATCAGCTAATTACAGAATGATATTCAAAGTCTGGAAAGTGATTGTGTATTGCTTCAGTCCAAATATTTCGTAGCTTTATCTGTGGTTCTCTTTCATGCCTAATCCCAACAACAAACAGTCCAATCCAGTACATCTCCATTCTGCTTCTTGAATGAATAAACTACAAAAATAAAACGGAATCCCCCGCATAATATGAAGGTAGTAAATTCTGAAAATGAAAGAAATCAACAGCAGGGATAGTGATTATTGTCAACTCTATCCATGATCGTGATAGGTTTGTTTTTTCTACTGGTTGGCTCCAGACTATTCAGATGTTATTCCTACTGCATGCATTTAAAATACAGGTAGTGTCACAGTGCCAAATATCAAGTACTGTAGTATCAGTTTACATCAATACATACTTTTCCAGTGTCAAATTACATAAGTGTAGTTTTGTAGCTCCCTGGTGGAATTTGTTTGGTACTGCAATTTACGTGTGGTGTGTATGTTTAGATTCAAACAGATATCGAGTCAAAAAATTGCTTACATTTAGACCGATTCACCAGGTACCGTGCATGCAAACCCGTATAACACATAAAACATCATCCCAATGATAATATTGCTTTTGGAAGCTCGATGAATTCACAACATCATATCATCATTGCTCTAGAGCAACTGCTAATGGTGAGTTTTTCAAACTGTAGGTAACATAGAGGAAAACAGAATCGTATATCACATGATGTCGATAGATTTTTTCCTGTGGGCATAACATTTGAGGTGCTTGAGCTTTTTTTCAGGATGCGAAAGGGTTTTGAGTGGTTTTCGGCTAATAGAGAAACTCCGACCTATCACTGTAATTATATGACTTTACAGTATCTTCGGTATATTCAGTGGTTACTCTTGGCATATCATTTCACAAGTGATTTTTACACACGTTGGTTGATTCATCTGTACCCCTGTGTTCAAGAAGTACGCACGAAGGAAGCTGAAAGGTATAATAAGCCCAAAGTCAACCGAGGGTGAAATAAATATCTGGTAAAAATGCATTGCTTAAATGCAACCGAAATAAAACAGTTGTAAAACCAGTCTCGAAAAACGTTACACCTGGTGACCGAGGCGACGACAACCTACCAACGATTTCGACAACGCTGTGTTAATAAATATTCAATTTTACCCTAACGTTTCACATGACGAATTGATTTTCTCGATACATTCCGAACCCATCTCGGTTCTGACGCAATTAACATCTCTCTGCTTTGTTACTTGCTATATTTATAAAAACCAAACAGTTGTTGGTAACGAATATGACCAATCTAGAGCACTGTTTCTTGCCAGTAATTGTCTCCAAATAATTTACTTGGATTATGGGCTCATATCTATCTCGCAGTAAAGGGTGATTTATAAATATAGTGTGCTCAAGAAAATGTGAAAAAAGTAAGACGATGACAGTATGGTAAATGAATATCTATGTGTTCTTTACTCGTTGCCAACGAGATAATCTAGAGTCCGTATCAGTCACACGGTTGCCCTACCACTGTTGATTGAGACCGGGACCAATTTGTTCCCGTTTAAAATATATTACCGATAAATACTGTCGATGTATTACAGCGAATTCCCGTTGATAAATTCATGGATTAGGGAAGGTTATGGACTCAAATCAGTGTTTTGTTTTCCCAAAGTAATGAACACGGAAAATTTCGGTGGCAACTCTGTTTGGTTGTACCCACCTAAGTGACTTGCACAGCCAATTTGTACATTTTTATATTGAGGAACAATAGAGTATCTCGTGCGAACATTTTATATGACTTTAAATAACCAGTTTTCAAGTGCTGCAGTTCAATTGGTACTTGACATCTAAATGCCCGATGTCCGCAGCTGATACACTGGAAACCCTTGAAAGGGGACTGAAGGAAATTCTATCACCGGCAACAGAGAACGAATGAGCTGGGATCACGTAATATTAAAAAGGCTTTTTTTCACGAGTATTGCCAGTTTGTTTCCTAATCTGGTGACGAGTCCACAAATATTAGGAGCCTGTCTGAGCATATCATATTTCCTTTTGTCCGTAATTGCGAGTGTTCCATTTATCCAAAGAGTTTTAAGTTTTGTTCGACGCCAGATAAAAGGGAGTTTCCTGTGCGCGTGACTGCATGCAACGCAAATGTTCTTACATTGTAGGGCCATACAGACTTTTTTGTGCACACGCAATTAACTCGTTAATGTTTGCAAGGTATCCATTGACACAGTTCACCCCTCTGTACGGTATAATTATTGAGAAATCTCCTAATGGTTTCTTTTTACTGTCTCCTAGATAAAGTAAGTTATGACTTTAAATTTGTAAGCAAAGAAACTACGGGGTTCAAAATTTAACCAAATTAAACATGCTGATCCCTTGGTCAGTTCAAGTCCCAATTATGCCGGTTGTGTAAAGAACAGTTGTCGGCTGCCAAAAAAATTATAACAAAAAAATGGAGGTACCAAAATCAGAGAAAATAGTCGTTTCTATGTGAGTTGCCAACGTCTCCAATAAATAAGGGAATCAGAACAAAACAAAGAAAGAAACTATTTTCATGTTAATTGGCCGAATATGCAGAAACCAAACTGGTGTGCTGCCACTCCTAAAAGCGTTTTTGAGGGTGATTCTTCTGAAACCTTATTTCTGAGTGGAAAGCCTACTGTCCAGCAAAGCCCAGTAGAAACTAATTCTGAGATTAAATTTTCTTTCAAAAAATATCCAAATCTAAGGACATTCACACAAACGGATTCTCGTGTGATGCCTGCTTGCTCTCTGTTGTCGAATTATTGAGTGGAAATAAGTCATTTAAAAACATGGATGCACGTTCATTGAAATGAAAACACTTTTACTTCAATTAGCTCGTGATACTTTATACAGAATAAGCTCGGATCTTTGGGATCTTTCTCGAATATTCCAAGGAGAGCTGCATATCACCTTGTGTTTTACCTATGAAATGGCCGAATACAATTGGAATTCTGATTCCAGTCGTAAATTCCCGTATCAAACCCAGAGGTTTCTTCTGAAAAATTGAAAACAAATTGATTTTTGACACCTGAGAAATCCATTCTTGTGGCAAAGTGTAGTTGGACACAAAAACCTATCCCGTGAAAGACAGCTTATTGGAGACTCAGTTCCCTCTCAAAGGAGGTAAATAAATGATAACACTGAACTAGGGCATTTCAGCTAACAGCAAATCATGAACTAATTCGGTTTGAAGAACCCCACGGTAACTTTGAAAAACGAATTTGTCCCAGCGGCCCGTTCTAAATGATTTTAAAATATGACAATTCACCCTAGTTCATTTTTGGCTAAATGAATATGATATCGAGCAGAGGATTTCATCAGTCTACGGAACATATTTGTACATACCAAATCAATTTATACATCCACACAAGCTACTTGTATAAATTTTAATCTAAAAGTAAGTTGTAGACTCTCCAAAAGCTAACACACTGAGTACCAGGTAAACCGTTTGCATCCGTTCTCTCACCCTCTTTCTCTTCCTCTCTCGCTATATATAAACATTATATATTTGTATATTAAAAAACAGGTATTGTCAAAACTGACGCGTACGGTTGTTTGCTAAGCAAGTTTTTGTCACACATGGTACGGTTATTGCAGAACTACATGGCTGTACATCTGCCTAACTAGCAGGAGGTGGCAATGTTTTGTAGAAATCATCCTTGTGGTCTCTTTTCACACCTTGGTTCAATATCCAATTGCAGAAGATTTTTATCTTGGTAATACCTGTCAGCCACAACCACGGCGGAATCTGAGACTGTGAGGTAAAAACAGCACATTTAACTTTCCCAAGCACAACAACAATTATTAAGAACACAACACAGATGCGCAGTATCAGACATTTGGTCCGCTTGTATTCTTCAACTTTTCACAATTGGATTGACGACGAAATAGCCAACCCTAACTCCTAGGATTTCGGAACAAATTGGTTGAGGGCTTCCTTGGTTTTTTGGGATAAACATGATGGATGTCTCAATTTTAAATAACTCTTTATAGCCGAAAAAGCAAATTGGTCAATTGTATTCTAATATGTCTGTCTACGAAATGTAATGTGAACGGTATTACCAGTTTTGGTGAATTAGTTCGAAAAATGATACAAGTAATCCCATACTACTCACACATTGGCATAAGTCAATAAATGTTTCGTGATATCGTCGTTAGTAATATTCAAACAATATTTCGAAAATAACAGCCTTCCCTTAAGCTAGCATATTTCTCTCAATAATGTCTTTCTTCATTCTGGAGGTGCTGTATAATCGACGGGTAGCTGCTTTCAAAGGCCCATCATGAAGAAGATGCTTACTTATGTGCATATTAGATTCCTGCTTAAGTAATATCAGAAGTCTATGCCGAAGTTTATCATTTTTGTGGCTTGCTTAAGACCGATTTACAAAAACCACTTTCTCAAATTTCTGCCAGTGTACAGACGGGAACTCGCAATTGTCTGTACAACAGAGGGAATATGGCCCTTAATATGTTATGGAAAGGTCATATTTGATGCTTTTGAGTCGAATGTTATTACGGAACCTTTGCCGAAAAAAGGTTGAATTCGTTTTATTCAACAGCATGCGGAAATTTAGGGTGCCATGCTCCAATGATTAACGCTAATCTGAATATCCTTTTTCGAAAAATGTTTGAGTTCATTTCCAGTGGAAAGGTTTCCTGGTGTCACTTTGGGTAAATAAACCAGAGAGGATAACGTGAAAACAAGGTGATGGTAAATGATGTCCTATGCGGAAATAGGAAGTAAAATTACTATTATTTTGAATATCTTTAGGGTTGAACGTGTTCGAAACCAGAGCCCAGAAGCCAGGGAGATGAGCTCAACGATAGATCTATCACTACTTACTTTCTTGTCGCGTCCTTCCCATCGAAGTCGACCCAGCATTTCATAATTGTTATTCATTCATTATATCGCATTCGCTCATATTTCACGGCAACAGAACACGCATGTGTGCTCTTTCTATGGTAACAGGTTTATAAGTATACCATTTGTTGCCTGAATTTGATGGTGTAGTAATTACCCAATCCAAGGAATGAATTATTTTATTATCAAAATCTACCAACAGCTCCTAAACAAGCGGGCTCATTGTGTTTTTCAGTGCGACGTTTTTGGTCCTATTGGATAATGAAAACAGGTTCACATTTGAATTATTCAATGCTTTGGACAAGATATAACCCAAATTCTATCTTTTTTGATGTATACTATTCCCTTTTACTACTGCACATATATGCTTACTTCAGGAAACAGGCAGTACGGCAAATATGGACTGCAATTTAGGCAGGTAATCATAGATGATGATGTCAGTTTTCTCTGTTTATCGCATGCGGATAATCATTGAACCAAAAATATATAAAACATTTTTCACCGACTAGGTCCACTGATGCGTTCAAGGATGTCAGTCATTCAGTCTTGCCATGTATACCAAAATCAAATTGTGATGTATTTACAATTATCGCATTTAAAAGATTTATCGTATGTGAAACACGTGTGAATGCGTCATATGTGGTATAAACGTTTCCGGCTACAAAATCGTCTCTACACACAAAAGTTATTCTCGATAAAGTGGTTATGACGACTGTACGCAACTCGCGTTTCCTAATGAGCTGGTCCATCCCTGATATTGGGTGGCGATTCACCATAAAACGCGTTTCCAAGGGTCATAAACCAAAAGGCACAGGGACATGCTTTTGTATGAAAACAGTCTCACCGGCAACATGAAGAATGGTTAAACAGGTCATGTTTCTCGCTTTTCAAACCCGTCTGAATGTACCTTCGGATCCTAAATAGTTGCCTAACAAACCCAAATTGTCATTTCTTGACGCTGCTTCTCCTCAGTCCACTCCATCGCCTAGCCCAAAACAGATCCGCCCGACCTATCAACTGCGCGTCTGGGTTGTCACCGAATATTTAATTTGGCATCCCATTAGCTTCCTCTTCAGATGCCCGGAAAGTTGAATTATTCCTTCAACAATTTTCTCGGTGGTCTGATTACTTTCAGAATAAAATGCAGAAAACCAAGGTTGGGTTCAAATGTTTCATACCCTTTCTCCTATATTGGGGGAGTACTCCAGGGTGCCATGTTCTCTCTCCCACTTTTTGCAATTTAAACAAGTTTTGTTCTTTCCTCCTTACAGAAACCGCCTTTCTCTGCACTCAATCATTATCCAGAGCGAAGTCCTGTCTAGTCTCTAGGTGGTAGTCTGAACACCGATCAAAGATGGACAACTCACATTCAGTACCGCGTTCGATAAACTGCGAAAGCTACATTTTAAAATAAGATACTCGAGCAGTTCAAATGCGTGCATATTGATGTCATATTGTCTTCTGATTTGTTCACCTGAAATTCTCTGCAGCCCCCTGGCACTTGTATTCCGTCAGCCGCGTTTTTCTCTCTCCCAAATAGTTTCTAACAAAACATGTATTCCAGCTTTGCTTTGTGTATTCCTAGCCCGCAAGATGTTTCAGGATCCAAAGCACCTATGAAGAGCAATTGAACTGTAAATGACGTGGTTTTACAGCCTCAGTTTCCATTCAACTGAACAACGGAAATCTACCTTATAGTTACCGTCAGTAGTGGTGAATCCCACTTGAAATCCTTGTTTTATCTTCAAACTTACTTGTTCAACATATTCTTGAAACTAATCGACACGGCTGGTCAGGAAGGATCAAAGCTGAATCCACCACTGTTTACAGGGAATGTGGTGTCAACTTGTAGGACTATTGTCGGGAAAGATCAGAAATGCACATCGACGGAGCCCCCACTGATTTTCGTAATCAACTCTGAAACCTGACCGCCAGGCTAGATCAGTTAGTTCACAATGATTTTTTTGACCAGTACCTGTACAGAGCTGTTTTGCACTGTCCAAAACCCAGCTCCGTGAAACGATCAGCATCGAAAATCATGGATTTCTTCTTCGAGGAAGAAGTGGAATATGATCACTTCCCACCACAACCAATCATCGAAAATTGTATCCTGGATAAAATGATTAGAGACGATTTTAGTATTTATATGTTGTGTGGATTTTTGAATAAATCATTTCGTTCCTCATAGAGTTGTTCATTTTTATGACCACTAAAATAATAATGCAGAAAGTCCATGAAGTTTCTAATCATTTCCTTCACACAGCGGTCCTCCATATCCATGGAGAATCACTAATGACGAAATATGCGATTATCTATTAGGTCAGATAAAAACGATTGTTATTTGAGCAACATATGAATAGGCGGCAAACGGAATCGAATAAAGATATTTTCCGTTATATTTATCCATCAGAAATCCATGAGGAACCCTTGGTACCCGTGAGGAGAAAAAAATTCGGATGCTGGATGAAGCAATTTTACTTGATCCATACGAAATTCTCGTTAGTTTGATCGTCAGAAAACAATCTCACCATCGTAAAGAAAGCATTTATTCTGAAAGCACTCTACATTTTCTCTTGGGCCTTGTTAAGCCCTTCCTCCTGATCGAATAAAACAAGAAACTGTAAGAGAATACGCAGCTCTTGATACTGCAACTTTTCATACAGTAAGTTATCCATTCGTCACTTTTCTATCCGGTCAGATATGTACATTTACATCATTTTTAACCAATTCTCAGAGTAAAGAATCAGAAATGTTCGAGGGGAGTATTACGATGCTCGTAGATCAGAACTGAATTATTACTAAAAAGAATGACAACCGTTGTGTAATGAACGTTATCTGAGTGGCACTGATGGGCTCGTTATCCCCAGTGGACATAGGCAGAAGAGTAAATTTCATTCGACTGGGGATAGCTCTACTACTTGCTAATCAAAGTCAGCAGGCACTTCAGGGGTAGCATATGCCAATTACTTTGGAGCATCATCACATCTTCACTTAGATTTTGCCAGTGCATGGTGTCTGGTTATTTATGGTATTTAAATAAAGCAACAAGCGATAGATGAACACGGTCACAAGTAGGTTTTTTCACTTTTGGGGAGATAAATCCTGAGTTTATCCCTCAGCTGAGTGCGAAAGCGAAAACTTATTAAGACTTATTCTGTTTGATCTCACATCCAGTAAATCGTATCAGCTTTATTGTAAAAATTATATTTCTACCCCCTCAAATAACTGCCCCCTGAACATATTTTACCATGTTTTTCAATAAATAGTGCATTTGTGGTTTGAGCATTCTCCGTTTTTTCGGATAGCAAGTAAAAAGTTCGAGTATCACCAGTCTCCGTGCAATGTTTCCTGTCTCATATACGGGGCACACGGTAATTCAACGAACCCGTAACTGTTATTATTCCTGGCATAATCTCCATGGTGAATTCCTCTTCACTTTCGAATGACAACTAGTTTTAGGGTAGAATAAACAGCCGCTCTCACATTGAGTACACTGAGAAGAATGCATCTGTCATTTTGGTAAACGTCTTTTCAATTTTCGGGGCGAAACCTATTTCAAGCATTGCTTATCAGGATTTGACCTCTGACAGGGGACTCCACAGATATTATTTTTATTGTACAAATTTTAATAACCACGTTTCTTTTGATAATGCTGACAAGTGAACACCTTTAATAATAAAAGGCAGGGTGTAGGCTGACACATTGTTTCGGTGATTTCATTTTCAGCTCATCACTGTCGCCAAAAGAGGAACGAAGTACGGAATGAGGAATACAGAGGAACTAGAGTATTATCATGTTCCATCCTCGCCCGTCTGATAGATTCAGGCCACACATTTGATCCAGGTAACATCAAACAATTCCAGACACAAAGTTCCAATGAAACCAAATCAGCCAGATATTGGACATTAGTGGGGCAATCAGCATCCTTCTACTAAAACGAGAAGCTGTGCTCGCAAAATAAGTTGATTCACACGTGAAATTCTGTGGCAAGAAGCAGAGGATTTCATCCTGAAGTGTGAAGCCGACCCAATTTTGTACGCCGAACGCTCGGGCAACCAATCGATTGGTTGACAGACTGATTAACTGACTGAATACACGTGCAATCCTGTTCAAGTGCGCACTCCGTATGTAAAGTGGCCTATTTGTCATCCTGACTCATCGTCCAGTGTCTTCTTTCGCTGGAATGTCATTGAACTAAATTATATTGTGGAAGCCAAAAAAGACCGACGAATTAAAAGTGCATCTACTCCAACGATACTTTCAGGAAAAGTTCCTTCTCTGGTAAACAGGAAGACGGCTCTCAAGGCAACTACCTTTCTATGGTATTTTACACAAATTTTCCGAGGTAGACGGCGCTCGTGAAACTGTAGAACGAACCCTAGTTTGTCTTGCGAAGTCTCTTCTGAGCAGTTTTTAAGGGCAATGAGTGCCTGATATCGTACGAAATTTGATTTATGAGGAAATGGCTTGAAGCTCTGAAGAGTCATATATCGGCCTGTGCATGTCGGTTAACCACCGACCCGCCGTTGGTTTTCCCATCTAGTCTTGTTTTCAATGCATCGAGAAAATCCAAGTTGTTTTCGGTTGCCAGTGCCGTCGTGAAAGCCCGCGAGTCTAGGATATTGTTGGATTATTCTAGGATGTTAGATACCATACTGCCTTGATCTAAAAAAGAGAATATAGTGTCCGTGCAGGGGGTGTAACGAGCAAAGCTTTCCCTGGCTTGCTGAGACATTTCATTTTCAAGCACAAGTCCGCTGACCTTGGGCCCAGAGGGGAATTCACGAGGATACCTTCACTTTGTCGGTAGAAAAACCTGTTCAATAGGAACAGAAAGTAGCAAAAGTTCCATCAGATTATCTGCTCATTTATTTCTGACCTCATTCATGGATTCACATAGGAAATCCACATTTTGCGAAAGCGGAAAGCTCGTAAACTGTGATGTGGTGTTTTCTTGGAGGAGATTCTTCCTCGGAATGCCTAATATTTTTGTGGTACATAACAATTGAAAAGTGTCTCTTAAGCTGTACTTGGTAAGGTCTGCGCAAACAGGTTTCAATAAATCTTCTATCCACTGATTTGTTACCTGATACCGGTTGGTGACCAGCTTCAGAGTGAAGTCGAAATGATTCATTGGAAATCGCATTGATGTTCGTCAAATAAATCTACTAGACCCGTAACTGAAAATGAGGCGGGGTGCAAATATTTTGCAGCGGCTATTTTTCCGATTTCAAGATTCCTTCTGCAATCCCTTTTTGTAGTGACTTGAAATGTGTGCAAGGGTAACTGTGTATCTGATAAAGCACTCAAATCTACTTGCAATCAAATACAGGCATCCAACAAAAATGGATAAACCATTGTTTTATTGGTATCCATGGTTTCTGAACTGTGCTGCTTACCTGCAGCCAAGTAATACAATGACGAGGCCTTGGACTAGTTCACATGAGGGAGTAATCTGTTGACTTTAAACGTTGCTTTGCTTTTCCACTGCTGTGCCGATGCGGTTTTGTATGCGAGAATCGTAATTGATCCTTCGTTTAGCACTTTTTGACTGAGTCATAATTTATTTGGTTCACTATCAAACCCGAAATTGTCATATTGACTGTGCGGATAGATTCCTTACTGCATCGCGTCATTGTGTGCAAATCTCTCAAGCAAGACAATCGGCATAACTAACCCATAAAAAACAAGTCAATGAAGAAATACGCGAATGAAAAAGTAACCACCGCCTTAGGTCATTGGACATGTGAGTAGCGTCTCAGCATAAAATACTGATAAATTAACCCTCTTAATAACTGGGAACTAACCACCAAGTTATTTCGGACTCCTGGAAGACAGCCCGCCTGACGAAAAACATCCCGGTGTGACCATATGTCACATTACATCATTCCGCTGTAGATCATCATTCAGAATGAAAATAGGAACCCCAGGGAGAGTGCGCCTCTACCTAAAGGGCCACATTTTTTGCTATTCGCTACAGTCAGCTTTGCACCTATGATAATTTCAACGCTTTTTTTACTGAAGCGGCTTCACCCTCATTTGGTAGTGATTTTTTTGTCAATCAGAGGTCAGACAGCATTCCATCGAACTGAGGTTCGGGGAGAAGAATGGAACCATGAAGCTGCGAGGGTCTGTGGGTTAAGTCTGAATAACTATTTTCCGTCCGGCAGTCTTGTAAAAGCAGACGCATCTAATGTGTTATTCCTGCACTCAGGATGCTCGATGTTTAAGTCTGTATCAAATAAGAATTAGGAGTGCCTACCAGGAGTGTATAAACAGAAAATCTGTCGTCATTACCTAGGCTTGTGCTCACTGAGCTGAGCACGTAGTCCCTAAACATGTTATCCATAGTGGTGTTGAATTCAGCAGTTCTCAGCTGAGATAAGATCATCATTCCACAGCAGTCACCTCCATTGCTCAAGAGAGGTTTGCGACATATACGTGAAGCTCATTGGCCAAAATTATATGCTTTGTCTCTGATTGATGGGGTTCATATTTTGATTGAAATATCGACTCCTCATCAAGAATAACTGTGATGTAAAAAGTATAAATTTAGTTGTTCGTTAATGTGTATACTGCAGTGAAACCCCTGAAGTATAAAAGGCAACCAGCTTCAGTTAATCCGGATGTTTGCCTAACTGGAATCATCACAGCTAACTTGGTTGAGCCCAGGTGGTAGTACGCTGAGACAAAACAATGAATCGTTATTTGAATTCATGTTGACCTATGATGCATGATCAGCTTGGGTTTATAATATCAACAAGAACTGAACGTTTTCTGTTTGTCTTCGCTGGGTATTATGAACACTAAGTCAACTTCAAATAATAGTTTTGCACATGAAAGTCTCAAAAGAAAAGAAACGTTATACAATCACAAAAAGAACTTTAACCATATTGTGAGGGGGCTGCTCCGGTCATTCAAACGATGCATTAGTTCAGCCGGCCCCCTATGCGCAATCCTGTAATTACCGCACAGCATCCTTCAGCTACCGATTGCACATCTACTTGGTTAGACTCCGTAATGTCCATTTCTACTTCACCGTACTAAGTATATGTGGTAGGAATTAGAACAAAGTATGCTTTCATAAGCCCAAATAGATATACTCAGGTGAGGAGTTCGCTGTTTGCGAGATCCTCCACTGCGCAATACTATCAGTGGTCAATTTTTGCGACAATTACATGGAATACTTTTAAACCTCTGTGGGCTCATACTAGAATGATAAAAAGGTTATTCGTAAAAACAGGCTTGAATCCGCGTTATCTATAGAGTTTTATGGTATAAAGCCTATACAACTTATACAATGTAAACTAAACTTCTTTTTTTACTACCGATCTGATGATTGTTATCCGTTCTCTTATACAGTTTCTTCATGATTTAGGCCAAATCTGGTTCTCAACTGGTTTCATTCTGGTACTTCTGTGATCTGCTTCACGTGGATCAGGAAACCCAGGAGAGAAAAATTCCTCCCGATTGAAGTGATTTCCCGTGGACCATTTTAATATTTTATACGATGAGGTTCCCATCATAAGTAGCGTAGTTTACCTCTACACGAAATATATTGGTTTGAAGAATAAGTAAATCAGTTCATACACTAAACGGAATTTTCTAAATTCCTGAGGTACAAGCTGCAAAAACGAACTTTTAGAGGGGCAGAGTTTCTATAATCCATTTCGTGACATAATTTCTTGTCAACAGGAATGACGTAAATCAAACTTTGAACCAGGTACTTAGAGTTGATGAACCTTTTTTGAACCAAATAGAAATAAAAAAATCAAATGTGGGACTTGCTGTTTCATGTTTCATCCCCATCATACTGGAAGTGAAGCTGACTAACAAAGATCTGAAGTAAGTGAATCAAAAGTGTATAAGGTTCAAAGAGTGTTAGCACCCAACTTTGATCTTTTTATTGTTTGACAAGTAGGCTTTTATGTCAAAATAGCATTTGTAACATCGTCGGTCCTAATGTCTGTCTGGCAGAATATTTCCTTGTTTTCGTGCGAGGTAAAAGAAACCTCCAGGCGCTATCCTTTTTTGAATACTGGTGACTGGCATAATGCGGTGGAAGCACATGTATTTAAAACTGCCATTTGACTGACCACCGAAACTACCGTCTGTGGGCTTTTTCTGATGTACACGCACAGTACCCACCGGAAAGGTCTGAATCGCCCATCATGGTCAGTGGATCAGTCAGAGATGCGGTACTAATTCCCATTCCACACACGTGTCTGAGTCTCGGTGAAAGGCAACATTGTCTATACCATACTGAGCGGATCATTTAGGTATAGAGCCACTCAGTCGGTGTTGGCAGGAATGAACCTTCGATGGAAAGCTCGGAATAGTTTGATCTCATTCCACTCAATCACATTGTTGGTATCTTGTTTTCACAGAAATCGTCGACCCGAACACTGAAATTTACTCAGCGTTGTAAGCTCTGACCAAATGTTATCACGGTTGCAAACAGTACATTGGGGCTCCGGCCTCCATCTACCGGGAGAAGAGATCCAGAACGAAACGGAAAATGAGGCTTGTGTATAAGCGTAAAGTTTTCTTAACTCTGCGGAATTTCCTTTCCAGTGCATTTTGCATATTTTATCATTTGAGTACATCGTAGTGTTTAAAATCTTTCTCGCCGGTAGCTTCCATAATTCATCCATGGAAGAAACTGGCTATACAATTCTGTTGGAAAATTCTACCCATTCATCGAAAGCGATGAAACATTTCCAACAACCTGGATGTTGAAAATATACTGTGGGATGCTTGTCATAATATGCAATGCTTGGAAATTTTCTTTGATGATTTACTGCACCTTGCCGTATGGTATGTGATAAATGTTTAACAGTATAACGCTTTTCGGCTTTAAGATATAAAAGCCAGAAATTTTTAAGTGGGATTTTTCAGACCATTACTGTAAACTACAGGATGGGTTTAATCATGCGAGTGTTTTATGGAGAGGAACTCAAACCGGCTGACTGTTACTAAATTTCTTGGTCTATAAATACCCCGGAGGCTAGAAAAAAAAATGGCGAGGTGACCACTTCGCGGACATCAAAAGCAACCGTAGCCTAAACAAACCTACGATATCTTCATTTAGCCCCCAAGAAATCTAGCTATCCCTATAGGGACGTGTGTACGTCACGTGTGTACGTTCCGCTGATCAGCTTGATGGGTTCTTTTTTGACATTTGTCAAGGAATTGATTGCCCACAACAAAGCACCGCAGAGATGGAAATGATATTGCTATATTGTGATTCTAAAAATAACAACTCATTGTTCACTGATTGGTGTGAAGTCGCGAGTAGCCACTGGTTTCTTTCGGACTCGATTTGTCTCCGTTACTAGTTTTGACGGACAGTAGTAATGACAAAATTGTCGGCGTACCCCGTCGGGTTGTGTCAGTCTAGCTCTGATTAACGTCCGCATGTCATGCGCGCTCATTTCTGCTTTGTGTGGTATACAATCGCCGTGGAGCTTGATTTGGGCTGCATCGCTAGTTCGCTATACCTGAGTACATATCCGGTCTAAGTCGATTCTCAAGAAAGCTGGAGTGGATAACCTAGGAGTCACCGAGATGCATCCTTCAGGCAAATGCCTGTTCATCATTGGAAAACTGTTTTTACGAACAGTGCTCCACTCACTGAAGTTTGTTTTTCTCAACTTCTGGTTCTGACAGAGAGTGTTATTGGGAAATGATATGCCAGAATATTAGTCTGTCAAATGTTTCATCAGAGGTGGTTGAAAGGCTCAACACGGTGAAACTGAGACCCATTTGTTCCGGGTTCAAATCCTCAAGCAGCCGCTAGTCGACCCCTTTTTTGTCACCCTTCCAGAAACAAATAGAACGAAAGATGATTGTTGATTTATTCCAGGAGTCTAAAAACTGCACTACTTATCCAGTTCTATTCACACAAAACGTAATTTTCTATCAAATGAGATTTCTATATTTTGTCGTTAGGCCCGGAGAAAAGAGTTATCCTTCCTTGGTCACATATGTCTGCTGCAAGCTAGCAGTTCAGCGTACCGGTTGCGAAATCACACTTGAAATGGCCACGTCCAGTCAACTGATTGACCCGCTTTCTGCTTGTATCAATTGTATTGGTCTCATCCTTATTTGTTGAGGGTATTTCACCGAAAAGGAACTAATCCGTCTTCTTTTGCTACTAATGTTATACCTACCACATTGTGTGTCTGGTTAGCTGTCCTCAACAATTGCCCAAAGAACTCACTTATTTTGAGGTAGCGAAAATATTCTCAATGGGACGGCTGTAAAACCACCGTTGAAAGCAGCTCATGTTTCACTGTTGTGTTCTACGTGAGCCCGAGATGAATACGCCTGAGTATTCACAACCGGAAGAACCGCACCACTCGTGTCATAATCGAAACGGGAATCAATAAAGATAAACTTATTGAATTATCATGAGAATATGCTCTGCCGAGTAGTGAGAACCAAAGGCTTTAACTTATGGCTATAAGCATATACGTATCTCACTTGGTGTTTTGCTTGTCCGTCCGTTCGTTCGTAGTCAAAACTTGAATGATACCTCGTTTGTTCTGCGAAGTATATATCCATCGAAATGATAAATACAGGCTTTTGATGGCAATTCGAAGACAAGTTCAATTTTGCTACTTTGCCAGTTCTGATAAAAGTACGTGAGAATCGGTGCTCGGCTAATTTTCAAAACTGTACAAAAACAGAAGTCATCACAGTAGTAGCTAATCGACGAGTGATGGAGACTGATAGGCCGTTTCGATACAGTCCAGATGGCACGGTTGTTAGGTGTACAAAGCTCAATCGTTCACCGCTGTGATCGAGTCTCGAAGAAGGCTGGATCAATGTGCTATACAGAATACACTTTGCATGGGATGGTGCAGCTCCACAGTGCTTTCATTTATCTAGGAGGGCACGATATTTCCCTGGGTTCAAAGTTCCAACGAGTAAGTGCGATTACAGTATCAAATCAATGCCGAAAATCACAGAAGAATACGAGATATGTGAAAAATACTGCATAGTCTTGTTCACGGTTTTGAAAATCTCATTGTTTCTGTTAGTTTTACGGATTGCAAAACTAAAAGGGTTGCTCGCATTTCCGAATCACTGAAGGACATACTAGGACAAATTAGCCACTTTAGACTTGCTTTGCTTCGAATATTTATTCAAACACTTTTGTTTATCGCCTGGAATGCTTTAGCCTGGTCTAGCCAAGGCAACCGTATTCGAGTATGAAAGACAGTGATCACGAGTATGTCCCATGTTCAGGGATGTGCAATAGATGTGACATCCATTAAAAGTCCTGTTCTTTATGACACTGAGGCCCCATTGGCTGTTTACTTTTCACTACTGTTTTGGTTATGACATTGGCCATTGCTGAGGAATGAATGTTGACAAGCCACTTGACGTAGTCCAGATAACCTTATTGTTAGTAGCTTAGCTGGTAGTCGTTAACCCTGTTTTTGAGAATCACTGTAGACTGGATGGATATACTCTGCAGATGATACGTAACAAGGATGATAATCAAATCTGTGTTTCTATTATTTTCAATTTCGAGCTTGTTGCTGTATAATGGTGTATAGGTTGACCCTTTCAAAAATGGCAGAAGTATCAAATGGTCTCCTGAAAGAGCAGAATATTATAAGGATAGAGGACGAATGTTGCATATTCTGGGAGGATAGGCTGCAAGCTCGCAAAAGAAGAATGTAAAAATCTATCTGTTGATTACACTGTTTGTCTAACCCCTGTCAATACTACCACGGGAAGTGGTTTCTAGGAAAGAGTAGGAATTTTAGGAATTGTGTTTACAAGCAATTTTTGTTTTTCAAAATTACTGTTTTCTCCCAATCAAGGGGAAATCTGATAGTCTTGGATGGATAACCGTGACCGGAAGTGTTCCTCATGCTCAGCAATCTACAACTGGTTTTAGATGAATTATCGAGGACCGTTCTGATTTCATTAGGAAATTCCCGTAATTTGTCAGCCAATAGATTACCATAGGATGTTGTTTGAGAGCTCTTCGTGAATTTTAAGTTAACTAAATATGACACTGATTGGTAAATTCATCTTCATGGGTAGTTCCACGAACTGGTAGTGGAGAAGGATCCATGTATTTGTCGATATGGATCAGCATGATCTGGCATGGTGATTTTGAACATGATTGAAATTCGGTCGCGAATGTGGTTTCACGTGTACCCATACACGTTCGTAACACCGGTTCTGTGTATGTTCTCCACCAGGCAAATAAAGAAGTTCAAACAAAACAACCAATAAAACGGGCTCCGGTTGGTTGTGGACGACGTTTCCGCGGCACCTTTGTTCGAAACAATTATGACATATCTTAAATCCATTTCAAAATATACCGCATATTTGCATAACCATTGATCTGTACCAATAAGTCAAATCCAAATCCATCACGTATGCACTTTCCTACTTAGTATTTTTTTATACAGTTGCCTAATATGAGTCAACATTTACCGATCTCATAGCTCCCTTATAGAATGCAAATAAAAATAAGCATTGTGAGACGAAGTGGATGTTTTTCTCATTTTCTCGGTTTCCGGTTCCCAAACCGGAGTGAATGAGAAACGTTTGCTGCGATATGCCGGCCACCAATGATTATATTCGTTTTTCCTCTAGCATAAAATGATTAAAATGATCCGTTCAATCTAGTTCCTACAGAACTGCCCACTAAAGCTCTAAAGAACAATCTGATGGCATGTTAGCCCATCAACGAAGACACTGTTGATTTAAAATTGGGTGTCATCATCATTCCTGCTTTGGTAACCTTTTTTCCTCCTATGCAAGCTATTGTTGCAAAATATGGAGAAAAAAATGAATGTGTTCTTCGCCTTTCTAGATGATAAATTTATAAATTAAACAATTGTTTATAAATTATTCAATTGCGAAAACCGTGAAATAAAACATTCTGTTTGGTTTTTTCAGTTCCACCCACCCCTCGCCCCCACAATTAGTGAGACCTGCAGAAATATCCTCCGGAAATGGTCCATGCTAACCTTAAATCATTCATTCATACCAAGCCGTAGAAAGTCCACAACGAGGGTGTACACATAAAATTATCGTCCCATGCCCATGTATACGTTTTAGATGGAAATGAACACTGAAGCCGCTTGCTCATTTCCAGTGCTCCTCCAGTGCATATGTTATGAGGTGTTCATCATCGTAAACGATTTGCGTGTAAATTTAATCGGGACCATACGAGAATAATGGTCTACAGTCAGTAAAATTCATGATTTCTGTGAGGTTTTTCAAGGAGCCCCAAACCGTTCTGTGCGCAGATGTAACTCTACGAAGGTTCTCGATGTTCACGCAGACTTCATCCATTTAAAGTGCTAACACGAATTGCGGATATAAACATCACCAGCACTCAAAATCCTACCCACTGCATTTTCAAAGTTTTTTCCAGTGAAGCGTCAAATCGATCAAGGTTTGAAGCATAAAATATTCCTTAGCCTGCACACGATATGCTCGTATGCTACCTTTGATAGAATACCCCACAATATTGGATATACTTGTGAACAAGTCTGGTGATTCAATACATGCGGAGATATTGAATAGTATCCTTAGCTGAATAAAAAATGTTGAAGTTGAGTTCAGGTTCTGGTCTAGTGGGGTGGAGCTAACGAGGGTGGCTGGCCTGATCTGTTGAGCCTCATTAGTGCATTCCACCACCAACAAGAGTTGGGGTCATGCTTACCGATGGGTTATACATATAAGCCAGATCACTCTGGTCACGGATAAGTACTTTCTCAACGATGCGTAGGACGGTCTTTTTAATTTTCCGACTATTTGGTAAAACGAGCGAATGGGTATTTGTTGGAGAAATCTGAAATAGAATAGATTGGGACTTGGGAGATGAGGGAGGGGGGGGGGTAGAAGGTAAACAAACGACCATGGTGTTTGCAGCAGGCATTATTCATTGGCTCATTCAGAAAACTTGCATTCTTTATTGGTTACTTTACACTGACCTGAACTTAGTAGTTCAATGCTTTGTAACCACCAGGGAATTGGCTTCAATTTGACAGACTATCATTTGGTGAGAACAAGTAGGACAGATAGCCTAAAGGTACACATCGAAAAATTAACAGTTTTGATACAGATTCACATGCAGTGAAGTATTTGCTAGTCAGACTGAAAATGAAATCACACTCCAATGAGGGAAAAATTAGGAGGAGATAGTTTCTAGCGTGAGCAAACGTGCATGCTGAGCTGCATAAAATATCCTAATACATTGTTCATGAGGAGAGGGTAGTGAAACACGAGTGATTGTCTTTATACCATGCAACAGAACAATGTAAGTGAAAAAGGCTACTGTGAGGGGATTCAGTTATACATGTAAGTAAACAGGATTGATTGTAGAATCTGGAAATACATACAGTTATGAATTTGCAATGGAAAACATATCAGTACTTTTAAAAATGTCATCCAGAGAGTGAGTAGAGATTATTTATCTAATCAGAGGATAAATACAAAACAACGCAGCTCTTTCAATCACTTCAGAACTGTTGAAAAAAGGTTCGGAAAGATATTTATTTCATTAGATGTATCACATTCTTCCAATAAAGTGGGTACCTAACTAAGCGATCGGCTGTAATCAACATTCTCCGAATTCAAGTTTTGGTGGAGAGCCTTGACCGAGCAGTGGGTTTGAATTTAAAAAAAAATCAAAAACTCACTTGAATGGATTTTTGGTCGTTCATTTATTCACTGACGAGGCAAGTGACGAAATACGCAACATTTGGGGTGGTATTTTCAGTTTATATACAAGTAGTGAAGGATCCTCGGAGAAGTTCACCCACGACGGTGGGTACCCGAAGACAGCTACCTTAGCCATTCGAAGTGCAGAAGATCTGCAGGCTTTGAGAGGAGCGTTTTTCATAATGACAGTTGTATTGTTGGCCCTTGTGTTGTCGAAGATAGTGACAGGATTCCGTGGGTGAGGGCTGCACAGCTATTCAAAAAGTGATACAAAATTGACGTAATGGTCCTGGCTTTGAAACATATGTGATTCTGGATGACCACGGTCGACTTTGGACCAAGGGAATGGTCGACTTATGTTATCAATAAAGGCATGCTGATATGATGTGTTCATGAAATACTTAAAATTCGAATGGCACGATGAATGAATCATATACTGCTTTGCCAGTCAAGAAGCGCAACGCGAGCCTACGAATATGCCTGGAGTAAGGGCGGGCCTCGCTGCAGATTTGCACAAAACCTCATGCAACAAATGTATATTGAAACTCTGGAGGTGAACGTTTAGGTACTAAAATAATCTCGGACTGGGATGATTGAACATAGCCGTTGTAGACTTTGTCCTTTTTATCTACCCACACGATCAAACTAAATCTGTCACAATGAATAATACAGCAGAGAATATACATTCTTTAGTTTCTTATCGTTTAAGTGAAGAGTTATTCACACGATGCAATAGTATCGAATTCACAAAAACCGTTCCTTGTCTACAAGGGTTTGACTTTGATGAATCAAATTCTAGGAACGCGTCAGCACTGACTTTCAGCATATTCCTGGTAATAATAAAAGTGAAGGCGTGAACAGTAAAATTCTAGGTGATTTTATTCATTTCTGGTTGAATGATTGTCATTTCAGAAATATAACGTTGAACATTTTGATAGCTAAAGAGGAGCACGCACTGTAACATATGCAAATGAACCACAATGAAATTCACTGCTGAGGGTTTGACCGACACATCGACGTCGAGTGATGGAAAACACTCAACCGTACGCAGTTTGTCGATGTGCTCAGCCAATGGGCGACAATCACGCTAATGCCTAACGTCCCTTCTGTCAGAAACAAAATGGCCTAATAATTGATCACGTTTTATTTGTAGATAGCATTCGTAGGAAATCGGTAGCATTATTCACTTTTTGAGTATTGTATCCATATTCAGTAATATTGTGACTCGCTTTTCACACCTCTGACATCTAGGCAACGAAAACATGTATAGGTTGTACCCAGATGCATTCTGTGTGCATTATTAAGCAACGATAGAAGTGATAGATACGCGATTTTCCTGCATATCACTTACCACTCCTTCAAAACTTTCAAAGTGAGACAAAGTGCCGTGTGAACCCCAGAAAGTAACTTTCAGTCAAAGCTTGAAATGTGCAATCACTTCACAATAGTTGGTGATAACTCGCCAAAATGTATTTTTATATCAACATTTTTGATGGTTTTGAGAGAGAAATAACACAATTGCCAAACTGAGAATGGTGACGGAATAAAAATGATTGGTTTGTATCTTTACTCAGGTTTGTCCAAGTAATACGCACAGCTCTTTCCTAAATGGTGGAAAACCTCGAAAGAATGTTCACTTTGTTATGGCTGGTATTCTGTTTCACTGACTAGCCAAATGTTGTGAATCAAATAGTGAATATCCATAGGCTTGCCGTGAACGTTCTCCCGTGCCAACCTTGCGCAAAATGTGAAAGAGTGAATTCATTTCAAAAGAAACGTATCCAGTTGAATGTAACCACATGTTTTCGACTGGTCCAACAGGACACCACTTTTAACTTGTGCGATGTTCTGGAGGTTGGCACTTCTTTATGCCAGTTTAGAACATATTCAGTACAACGTCAATGTAACTACTTTCGTTACCGCTTCACTAGTTTCACTATGTTCAATCTTCACGTTGAACTTCTGATACAGACATCTTGTCAATGATAAGTGACTGAGGCTGGGAAAAATTGGAATGGGCTTCGACGTGCAAGGTAATTATTCTTCACTGTAATCCAACACAAGGAGGCTAGGAAATACATGAACACCAAAGTTTTCAAAAAAAAAAACTTTGGTTGGAGAGGTTTTAGTATGACAATATTCCAACATAACCATTCTGCAATCACAGTATTCTTAAACCCAACAATGCGGAGTCGTCTGCATACATTGATTGACTCGAGGGATGCGTTCTTCTCTGACTCGGCTAGACCGGTGATGCATACAAGCACTGGTATATAAAGTGACGAATAAAATGCTCTAGGTGGATCATCTAGCGATAATCTGGGACGAACTAGATTCTCCCACTGATGAAAATAGCCCAGAAACAACCATTGCTTTCAACTGATGTTTAAATCATCTATAAGCAAAGCAGCAACTCATTGTTTTGAAGAATGGCACATGTATATATTGGATTTTTGTGTTTCGCGTTCGTGCTGGGCGCTAATAATCAAAAAGACGGAGACGTCCTTGGGAAATGGTTTGTTATTATCAATTTCAAACCAGCATAGAAATGGTGCGTTGATGGAGATTCCATATTCCCGGATACCATAAATTATCAGTCAATCCATGCAACTGCATCCAATCATCTATGTGCTCATTTTCCGTTAGAACTGTCAGGTATTTCAGTTACCAATATGTGAAAACAACATCATTTCTTTTATCACGTTTTAGTCTAAAATCTTACCATAAAATAACTTACACCGCCTACCATTTTGAGTAGGCTGTTTTCTATAATAGGTAATTCAAGTTTATCGCTCTAGGAGTTACCCGTAAGATGAAGTTGAATCTGTGAGCAGTAACTGCGAGTTTCACATTTCTATCGCGTTTCTCAAAATAATTCTCATCAAGTAAAATGTTTTGTTACCATAGTCTTCCATACAGTTGCCTGTATTAGCTGTTGTATCATTCATACATATGCCATTTTAAGTATTTTATGATATGAAAAGGACAACCTTTTGCGTTTCAAACTATGTAGTCGATCTCATTCTGCCATTGGCGTTTATCCTGTTTCCGAATCGAAGATAAACACAATTACTACCTTGGATTTCCATAACATTATTCCGTACGCAATAGGAGGAGCAGCAAAGGCAATTTTGACTCTGTGAAATGAAGAGAAAAATTTAAGAAATACCGCTTCCGCTCATCTGCGTAACAAATCTGTGCTTACTTTTGATAATTGATAATTACGGGATTGATAAAGAAGCTGGTATGAATTAAGAACAATAAACCTTTTCATGGATGACTTAACTATGTAATAATCAAATAACTAGGATCAGCCAATCACTGAAAATTGATCTCCGAGTTTGCTCCATGGTAGAGAAAAACCTAAATGCCAAACAACGTCTCCCTATGAGTTTAACATGATGAAACTGAACAAGCAATGCAAAAACAATAAACTGCTCTAGTTATTCAGTTGGCTAAATTCTGTAAACTTATCCTAAATTAGTCCTTCAGGTTTCTCATTATACTTAGCAAGGTGTCCACCAAGTCATTCACAAATGTAGATAGATCGTAATGACAGTTAGCTAAAAAGAGTGACCGAACACAATCAGAATTGGTTTTCATAAAGCTCCACAAGACATTCCAGGAATAAATACAGCACCGTCTAGTACAGGGCATCTGCATCAATAGGTCATTTGAACAGAAGTGTGTCTAGTTTCCATGAAGCTGATGAAACTTATGCAGTCATCTGCATAAGTATTAGCATACAACTGAAGTAAGGTCTAAGATCATAGTAGGTATCATACGAAGTTCTTGTCAAATGAGAATGGCTCTCCTTTGGAATTATAAAACGTCCCGTATTTTAGCCTGCATGCTTCGTGTAAAGACAAGATCAGCAACTATACCCGACTTTTTTCCATATGAACTTGTTGTACACAAATGAACCAGCCACATGAGACCTGCAAGATGTTTCATTTTTTTTTAAAAGTTCACCTTTTATAATTATTGACTGCTTCTTGACGGTCTCGTGTTATTACCATCTCGTTATCAGTCAACTGGTGTGTTTGGACGCTTCCTGAAAGTTTACACCAACAAGTCAGTGCTACAAACGTAGTCCTTGCATTTTCCTGCCCCTCGTCTCTTTTGCACATATTTTAGATTTATTCTGAAACGTTCACTCAAGTGCCCTTGTTAGGGTTTCCTTGGACTGAAGATTCCGTCGATTTGATCCAACACAAGGAGGCTAGGGAATACATGAACACCAAAGTTTTCAAAAAAAAACTTTGGTTGGAGAGGTTTTAGTATGACAATATTCCAACATAACCATTCTGCAATCACAGTATTCTTAAACCCAACAATGCGGAGTCGTCTACATACATTGATTGACTCGAGGGATGCGTTCTTCTCTGACTCGGCTAGACCGGTGATGCATACAAGCACTGGTATATAAAGTGACGAATAAAATGCTCTAGGTGGATCATCTAGCGATAATCTGGGACGAACTAGATTCTCCCACTGATGAAAATAGCCCAGAAACAACCATTGCTTTCAACTGATGTTTAAATCATCTATAAGCAAAGCAGCAACTCATTGTTTTGAAGAATGGCACATGTATATATTGGATTTTTGTGTTTCGCGTTCGTGCTGGGCGCTAATAATCAAAAAGACGGAGACGTCCTTGGGAAATGGTTTGTTATTATCAATTTCAAACCAGCATAGAAATGGTGCGTTGATGGAGATTCCATATTCCCGGATACCATAAATTATCAGTCAATCCATGCAACTGCATCCAATCATCTATGTGCTCATTTTCCGTTAGAACTGTCAGGTATTTCAGTTACCAATATGTGAAAACAACATCATTTCTTTTATCACGTTTTAGTCTAAAATCTTACCATAAAATAACTTACACCGCCTACCATTTTGAGTAGGCTGTTTTCTATAATAGGTAATTCAAGTTTATCGCTCTAGGAGTTACCCGTTGATTTGAGGTCAGAATATAAACACTTGGCTTGTGTCGTAATTATATCCTTCAACGTGTGGGTTCTAACGATTGTACCAACAGGCAATGATCCTGAAAATAACAGTGAGAGGGAGGTAGTTTTACCTCTGCTAAGACACATTTGCGGTATTTCGTCATTGCATTTTGCGGGTGCAGAATAGGGAATACATGTATGTATATGTACTAGTTATGCAGTAGAGGTCGGCATTACTGTATTTACGGTACATCATCTGCCATCATGACATGCAAACGCATGCGTTTACGTTGAGCAAGCGGAATTGAGAAGCATTCCCTGGTGAATGGAATAAAACAGTAAACCAACTCATTGTCTGACTCAGCCTTCTGCCATAAGACTTTATTTTACGCTGTACCTGAGGTATTTGATCGGATCGGTGAAAGAAAGTGTTTGTCTTACTGACCGAATATTCTCCACCAACCGGGATAATTCATCTCCCATCTTGGTATGTTCAGTCACAGTTGTACATAATAAAATATGGATCAAGAGACCGTGTGATTTGTGCATCTGTTCAAATCATTAGACATAGCGTTAGTTCAAAATTAGTCATATTGTGCTGCTTGTGTTAAACCTCAGATCACAATGCTAATGCCGGTTATATCGGAAACACGTTGCACACAGTCACTGCATTGATTCCTTATACCTCAATCGAAGTAAGGCGAGGAGAACAAGAACTATTTTTTTCGGTATTTATCCTGTATCACTTTTGCCTGCGTAGGCAGGCTGGTTTTTCTGAGTCGAATGCGAGTTTGGTAATCGGGGGATGGATTGGGTGAGTTATGTCCTAAATGCTTTTTATGGTCACCATACTAGTCATGTTTCTTTCCAAATAATACCAAAATGACATATCTTGTTCCAAGAGAAACATGAAAATAACCGAATCTCAACGAAAATCCGACCCCTCCGTCTGCCTATCACGTTGTTTCTTTGCTCCCCATCCTATACATTCCACATTCACATGGCATATTGTTGTGGTCAGCGTGGTTTGAATTGAGTTGAACAATATTTCCGCCCTCTAAGCATTGTTTCCTCCTCACATCAGCAATTTAACAGCGATGTAAGTATATGGTCGGCATAGAGATTTTTACCTTACCGCAAACTTTGGAAACAAACACTGCAATAGAATATCATGCAAAATACGATTCCATTACCTGGGTTCATACTATTGCTACAATACATTATGAGAGGGATTTTGAGACATTACCGAACCAATGAAAAATAAACATTTAAGGTCGTCCAAACGGTAAGATAGTACAACCGACTCACTTAAGTTTCAGTCCAGTTAACGATTTGCTCATCTGGTAATCAAGCAACTGAGTGGATGTTTGGCTGTGATGGGCTTTTCTGATCAAAGTATCTGATTGCTAATAAATTACATCTGTTTGGCACCATCAGTTTACTGAATTCCGTTGGCTTGGCAGAATAGACTGTCGTGCACGCCAAGACTGGATTACATGCAAACTTAACACTAGTGACGAAGAAAATCATATAACCCTTTTGCCATAATTCAGGTAGAACCATTGGATGATTTGCAGAAGATGCTCGTCAAGCACTTCTTCGTGCTGATAGCGTGGTGGCTGTTTCATTTTATTATATTGCCGATGAAACAATTCAACGCTCTTTAAAATGTTGTTTCCTAATTACCAAAACGCCAAAATGTTCCTGGGTAAAACGAAAGCATTTTCACTGTTGTCATATTCGTGTGTCAGTCGCGAACAACGCAGTGAATTGCACTGCAGATAATCATTCACTTTTTTAGTATAAATAAATATAAGCTTCTATGTAAAGAAGTTTGTCTTACATGATGATTTAAAACTGCTTCCAATGTGGACGCTAGATGACGATGTGGTGCTTGGGATCAGTCCTGTTATTGCTCATAAGAACTGTCAAAGGAAGTGATTTCTGATCTATATTCTGATCAAATGATGAGTGGAACAGAGAAACGGGTATCTGATCACTACAAAAATGAAACAAACATATTTGGGCCGGGTAAGATGACGGTCGAACAATACTCCAAGGTACTTCAAAGCATCACGATGATTCCGCAGTTCCGGGTTATTGCAGTTCGATTGCTTTATTCGGTCTGGAATGGAGACTAGAAAATCGTCACCCTTCCTTGGATTGAGGCCCAAACATTGAACACGAGACCACCCTTAACTTAGACTGATGCCATTCCTTAAAGCAGAATAGTTAGAATAGCCAGCATGCGGCACGCCAGTTATGATTTCATCTACTTATTATGTAAGAAGAGTATCTTTATTTGCAAGCTTAGCATATGTACAGGCGAAATAGAAATTGGCAAAGTATGACTTCATACGTAACGTCCTGGGTATCAGTAACATTACAAGAAGTTTTGCGTTCATAACAAAATAAGTTACTGGTGGTTGTGAAAGCATTCTACCAAGTCAGTGCCCAAATCCAGGAGGGAAGGGAAGAACGGCCTTTCGTTCCTGTTGGCTCCGTTAAATCCGTCACTGTAGTCTAGGAAGTATATAGTTACAGCATGTTTTCCTGTTATGTCCAGGCAGAGTGGAAAATATCAAGATGGTGGGACATGGAGGGTGGAAAGTTGTGGCTGATTAGTGACCTAGTCAGAATCTGAAATATTAGGATATTTCAGTTGATCGTTGAGGAACCAACCATTCGAAAGTGCCTGTGGGTCAGAATTTCCTGGGAGCCTTTCGGGATAAGAGGCTTTAGCTGCTTTTCTCAACAGACAGGTTGTAAAGATCCGAGAGTAAACGGAGTAAACGCCGACCGTTTGAAAACCAACGGATTTGGATGCTCCGTGTCCGGTGGCTCTACTGGAAATAAGAGAGACGCTTTCTTGTAGAGACCAACAGTGGCGATGTGAAATGGATTTTTTTGGGACTCATTCTGTGCAGCAATTGCAGGGACTAAAGGTTATTCGCCAGTTTTGATTGAATTTCCGAGCTGGTCCACGTCAAAAATAGCTATTTGACTAACGAGTGCGCCACTAGTTAGATCTTTAGGAAGCTTTCGTGAGTCGCGATGCACCTCGTTAGCATAACGTCTGTGCAGGTAGATGGAACTAAGGCGGTCTAACTCCATCTCGATTGATTTTGATGGAACTGGGAAAGCTGAGAGAAAATGATATTTGAAGGCCTATTTCGTTTGCGACGAGGTTGCCTGAGGTGATGTCAAACAGACAATCAGGGTGCGAAAACAGAGCTTGGACTCGACAGAAGAGTATAAAATCAAAATTTAACTAGCCGATGAGATGGCTCAAGGAGACCGGAAGACCGCTTCTGGGGTGATAGAGAATTCTGTCTGAGCAGCCTTCTCCCGTAGATGTGAAACTTTTAGGACAGATCTGCCTCTTCCAAACTCTGCGATCGCGGCCACTTGTGAAATGAACATGGTTGGTATGACTGTAGATCTTAAGTGTTTTTTTTCTGCCTTGATCAGAAGAGCCCAGTGGAGAGTGATTACAAGTGGAAATCATACATGGTCTGGTAGCTATGGGAAAGTTTGGAGAAGTGTATGATTTAACTGGAAATGTAGCAGAAATTTTCAAACCAAAAAAAGAAAAAGGTTGGCATCAAAACAATTAAAACAGCCGTCAACTACTTAAAATTGACCCTGTCGTGAAACATGTCGATGGAAACAAATACTTTTGCTCACGGAATTAGGCGAAAATTATAAAAAAAACCGGGCTTTCATCCGTATATGGGACAGCTTTTGAAAATTCAAAAAAGTCCTTCTGACTATTTTATTCCACATCTTGTTTAAGTAAGTATCAAATGTGCCATCTCGCTTGCTATGTGATGTGAGGCAATCTACTCGATATGCAGTGAAACTTTCAAGTGCAAATATTTGATCGTCAAAACCAGTATTAACACAGGTTACCTGCAGCTGAATTGTCAGAGAAGGCGGTTTCTTATCTGGATCAGTTTACAGTGTTTTTCGATGTTTATTAGTGTGATGGTCTTTGCTTGTCTTTTCGTCTCATATCGAGGAGGCTGAGCTGAGGATGCACGTTTTCTATTGAAATAATTGAGATTGCTCACCTAAGTTGTTCCGAGTTACAAGCAGTAACAGTTGGATGTTTAACAGTCCACGGCATTTGAAAACCTTGATGAGTACAACGAGAGAAAGAATATGATTCAGTTCAGCTACTTCCGTTTCGTTCCCGACACAGCACGTCAGAATCAAAATAGTGTTGGAATAAAAAACTGTGTTGATTTTTATCTATCAATAAAATAGTGAGAAAATAATTCAACTACATTCTTGCCCTTCAGTTTCAAAAGGAAACTGGGAATACACACTAAGGAGCCGGGGTCAAACAAAACTCAATTGCACAAACAAAGATAATTTTTTTCAAAGTGGCCAGGTGGTCACATCGGATATTCAAAGATCGCGTAGAATTACCAACTATGAGATCGCTTGGTTGCTACATCCTTTTAGGAACAAGAAAAAAGGGGTTGATCTTTGTGGAAGCCACGAGCAAATGCTAACATTCTATGATGGCAAGAAAACTGTTAGTTTTCTCCGACGGATCGTGAAAGATAATAATTTTATGAAATGGAAATTGACAAACAATTTGTTTCATTGAAAAATTTAACTGGTGAATAAATGACAAGGATAATTAGATTGCGAACACATTCTGGGTCCATTCTAATGTCTTCTCTTCTTCGGTCCAAATTTGGTTTGCAAGTGGCATTTCGTGAAGAAAAAAGCTATATGTAAAAATAATACCTCCATCTGGCCAACAAAAGGAATCGAATCTCAAGCTTACATATGTAAATAAGAAACGTTCCTGCTAGGCGATCCGAGCTGCATCTCAACGGTCTGTCCATTGTTAGGGATGGAAAATATGGAGGTCTCCGCCAATGGGTTCTTATGAACCCTGACAAATATGTACTGCTTACAAATCTCTGCTTGTACGGTAATGCTTCTGTCACAGATGTAGCGGTGAGTTGGGTAAAGACACCGCAAAATGAATCAGTTCACTTAGGAATAAAATATATTAGGCAGGGTGCTAAATCACATTTTTTTGTGTTTCCACTTATTTCTCGAGCACATTTTCGTACCACAAAGTATGTGTTTCGTTTAACCTGATAGGCTCGAAATAAACGAAGAAAAACATCAAGAAGTAATTATTAAAATAAACACGAGTTCGCGGCGGGCAATGCGTTGTTTTCACAGTTGATATGACTAACAACTCCAATAGTCATAGTCAATAAGTTACTGTTGCCGTATACCATACCGTTAATTTATGTTGTCTGTCTCAATAGGCAGTGATACCGGTCGTTTTTCTCACTTGCAGTTTTCCCATACGGATTGTTAGGAATATTTTAATACCATCCAGTGGCATAAACACAACTATGAACATGTTTCAATCATAACGAATTTATCTAGATAATTGGGAGTCTTACGAATGAAATCTGTCATTGGCAGGCAAATTTATTTCTCATGTACATTTTTGAGGGAACTAAACTATGCTTGTAACACGTCCACAGATGAACTGCACAGTAACTGAGAAATCTGATTTTGAGCCCCAGGAATAAATAAATGAACATCACAGTGCCAGGAGTATCCTTTAAAAATAATACAATAGTATTTTTAAGTACTATTCCCAATTTACAGCCAAAAGTTCAAAAAATGAAAAAGCAAAATATTTAAAATAGTCTTTAGTAAAAACTAGGCTAATATGACAGTAAAACATTAACATTTTACTAATAATCGCTGAATGGGTAAACTCCAGTTATGGAACAAACAGGAGTTGAAATTCTGTGGAATATTTATCTCGATGTTTCTTTAAATTCAGCTAGCTCGGAAGGCAGGATGATCATGCGCCATGGAAGCTTTGATTGGTATCTGTCCATCTGTAATGTGCGTAAACGAACTATCCGTGAATGGTTTGGGGGTTTGATCCAAGACGGCATCCTCAAGCCACTCAGCGTTTTGTTCAATGAAGTAACTCTGTCTATTGCACATAGGCGTGCTACCTGTCGGTGGCTTTACTAGCAAATCTGCCAGCATTTTGATTTCTTTTTTCTATTCGAGGAAGCCCACTGCATTCTGGTACACCTTAACCCATTCAGGGTAGCTGATTAAAAGTGAAAGAGGCAATAAGCTTATGTGGTGGAAGGCCAATTTCACAAACGTCACTTTGATGTACTTTGGCTTTGGTGACTTCGGCGCTAGTCAAAATCCTGCTACTTCCTCTGGCAGATCAGTGTCGCTTTTGTCAAGCTACTGGCCCCCAGCCTGCCGGATGTAGGTGACTACAAAAGAGCGCCTTGTGCCACAGTCAATATATCCTTTGAGGTCGATAGCTGAATATCATACTATCCGTCTGCTGAACACATATGAGATTCTCTTATCAGCCAATAGTACAAATTGATGAAATTTCTTTGATTCGTTTTGTTTTTCTATCCTAGAAATAAGATAAAAAGCACAATGAACTGCCTGTAGACTGAAGTTAACACTAGACCTCATTTTGCCCACCAACTTAGATGCATCTAGAGATGAGTTATTGACAGGTTTTACTGGCGCACTGCAAACTTGGAGACATTTAAGATGAACATTTCAAAGCAAGTGAGGAATACTGAATGGGAGGCTAACGTTATCGGTCAATGACTATGGTGCCCTAGTTTGCTGATCATTTAGCACTGTAGGAAATTAGATGATTAAATTAGAACTGCAAGCCATGTAATTTCAGTATCAATTGGAATGAAACAAAATGTCGAAGGTTTTCATCCTTGGATTCATGAAGATGGAAATGATCTTAATATTGGTATGACATTGTTAGTTTCCTGTCAGGTAGTTTGAACAAACTTGCCAAGTGTAAAACTACGATTGTTTAATAAATAATTTTCGCCTCGATTCCTCGTCATACTGTATGACACATTACAATAATTCTGCAAATGGTCATGGCTAATAAAATGCTGCAATTTTGGGAAGTGACGTGCGGGGCAAGAACTGAACGGAACCTCTAGAAGATAAAATTCTATCCAATGCTAGCATATTATTGTTAAGATTACTGGTATTATTGATTTCTTCTGCACTGTGGGACCAGGCCCGGTTTCTATTGTATCTTGTTACTGAATGCAGGATTATTGGAAATTGTATCTTGTTTACCCATCTTGATAGATAACTGTCGAACAAATACAATGTATTGCTCCGCTGGTACGGAAAATAACAGACAACAAAACAAGACAAGTATTTTAATTTAATTCCCTAGTACTTGCACCTAGATGAACCTGTGAACAAATTGTTTCACTTTTGATCAACGTAATATTGTATGAACTACAATGAGTTTGCCACTTGCAGATTTACAATTATTGCAATGACGACGACGAATTTCGAAAATTGAACTTCGATTTTCCACCGAGACTCTAAATCATAAATGAATGGAATAACAGCACATGTAATCTTTTCAGCGAGGAATGCGTAAAGTTTGAGTTCAATAAAGACCTGGAATGCGTACTGCACACACTGTTGTACCTTTCAGAACCATGCACATTTCTCTGATATAATCCGAAACGTTCAGCTTCCATAGGGTTCCAATTCACCAACAGGGATTCGTGAAATGGCCGTTAACAAATTTAGGAGCCTGTATTCGGCACGGTTGGTAATTTACCGTAAACGTCAAGAAAAAGGTGAGTCACGTGTACAAAGCGATTACGGTTTTGCTCCTCACCCAGAGATCTTTTGATAGCTTATTGCTTGGATGTTAAAAACTGATCTAAGTAAAGCTTATTCACAATGAATACCAAATCATGATAAAATAGAGCCGGTCTTTATGATAACTACCCCTAGTATTGCAAGCCACGGTTTTAAATGTAAGCCAGTTCGTGATCTCTCTAGCAAATACGACTGGGTCATCGACCAAGTGTGGTCCAAATTAATGACATAAATACTTCAAAACCTGTTTTGGTCCATATATTATTCAGGCCATAGCCTTTGGCTCTAGGTTCTAGAGAATTCAATGACCTAGGCCACTTGAAGATGTGGTTTCGATACACATACATAGGTGTGAGAGCTAAGGCGAGACAGATGCATCCACTAGTTCAAATTGAACAAACAGATGTCTTCTTGATCTGCTAAAATCATCTCGATTTGAGACCCAGTCATTAGGAAGCCGTTTTTCTTGTCATCATCAAATGTTTGGTGACCATCAATTAAAATACATTGGAACTTCTCACTACAGCTGCATGGGAGAATCGGAAACCATTACCGTGACAGTTCCACTAAGGTACGGTATATGTGCTCAAGCAAAGTTAATTCAATTCAGGCAGTGGCTCTTTGCAGCCGGAAATGTATATCCATCACCACCAAAACCACTGAACAAATGAGTAGCAGGATAAGTAAGCATGCAAGAATAAAATATGTACAACCTAAATAGGTTCTACTTCGTGTGTAGCTATGTTATTCCTGGTAAGAAACATGGGACGTAGACCTCCGGCGGTTTCCATCTGAACCAAAACACCGTGAATATCAGTATGTTATGCACAACATTCACTAATGACCGGGTAATATCCTTCTTGATAAAACTAAGCACTTTTCTACTTGGCTAAGTAAAGTCCTGCTCCTAAAAAGATGTATGAAAATCTTCGTCAACAGCAAAATCATTTGAACCTGTATAGTCATAACACAAATCTGTCTATTGTTTCTAACTCAAATTGACGGAAGCCTGTTTTATTGAGCTTTGGTTGAAAATTATGTAGCTATTCATTTAATTTGGGAAGGAAATAGACGCTTTATGGAGAAGTTTGGTAAACTTTGCCACATGCCGACGTACAAACCGATTTAATTCACAAAGTACTTTATTTGTCTCATTTACCAGATGCTGGTAATTTGTAGCCAGTCATCATTACATGCACAAACCCATTTAAGTAGGCTCTTATCCATGAGTGCTTGTGAGTGAAAGCTCACCAAATAACCAGCATTTTCACATTATTCCGGAAGCAGAAGACATAATCAGATAAAAAGATGAACCAAAGTTATGTAAATAATATAGTTTTGACGGTCATTCAGGGAAATAAGAAAACCAGCAAAAAGGGAATTGATTTGGCCAAGTCACGTTTTCGTCCTACTGTTCGCATATATATATATATATATATATATATATATATATATATATATATATATGTATATCACAATCACTTGCGAGTAGTGTGTGTGATTGATGAATGTTCGTTCCTTTAACTGTCCTTTAGACTCCACCTTTCACGCACGAATCCCAGGTCATCTGGCCAATCTGCACTCAGAAGCACCAGCATCACGTTTCGTTTTTGTTAGAGCTGCTCAGTGGTGCATATCCTATGCAACCCCATGGTTTGAACCCGGCCCCTCTCATCTAGATGCATGTGTGTTACCACTGACCTGAGGTTTGTGCTTGAAGAGTCCAAAGGACCGTCAACTAAATACCATCTTCCCAACATTTCATATTCTTCACGTGATGAGTTAGAATAATTTGGGCTCGCTAATCCAAACCGGATGGCAGCATTCTATGTGAGCTCTTTTAATCCAACCGAAGTGAACTGGGGTAGGCTGGTGAGTTCCTCCCCGTAAAAAACACTCACTGCCAAAGAATAATTTTCAGGACCACGATAAATGAACGACCTAAATGTTTTTCCCAACGAGGTGACTCACGCTGGCCGCAAGAACCAAATACTTCTCGACACAGAAGGGGAAAAATTGAATAGTGAAGCCGTCGAATTGTTCTGATTATATTACAGTGACCTTTTCACCCTGTAGAAATGGAGAACCTGCTCCGCATTCTTTCATATGCTACTATTAAACGGTTGACCACTGGTTATTTAATTGAGCAAATCGATAGACGCCACTAGTTGTTTTCAGGTTGGTGTCCCGGATCTAGCTCAGTGGTCAGCAAACCACAACCTATCTTTTAAACACTCTTCACCTTCGGTTTGCAACTTTCACACTCACAATCTGGAAATTACTTTGTTTACACATGATTAGGAATAACATCAACTAAAATACATCTTGAAAACACTCCCTTGTCATACTATGAGTTCCTATGCGTTTGGCCGTTTTTTGGGCATTTTGTTCAGAGAAAGCGAGGCTGACTTATCGCGTTTTAATCTTACCTATGTTACTTTGTTCTATAATGCTTCCGTGTGCTTGTATATCAATACATTGGCTCAGTGGATCCCTTTGTAACTTTATCTGTCAACTTTACCAAACCTTCTTAAAATGCTTCAATGTTGAAATCCCAAGTCACTAAAGAGTATTTCTGAAAGCAACGACATGCTGGGCGACAATGTTTCTCAGTGTCATAGCATGTCAGCCTCAAAACATATTGCTTGGTATTGTGTACACTGTCCTTTCTGATCTCGTCAGACTAGCCATAAGTTCATAATAACAGAATATTCATTGGCCCCCACAAACGCGTACGAATGTTCCGTCTTAACCTCTATCGCGAGATGTCTCGATGAACCTAATGAAACCATCAGTGAAATAAAACCGTTTTCCCATGAATTTGTAAACTTTTGACAGCTGAATATGTACCTCTTTTGGTGCGGAGAGTTTTGACTTGAACTTATTTGAATGGGCGAAATGGAATCCTCTGTTGCCTTTTTGCTGATCATGATGTTGCTATTATGGGGGTCGGTAAAACCGTAGCAAGAAACTCACAGCGCTCATATTACCCTAAATGCCAATTGAGGCAATATGTGAAATTTTCTTCACATTTACAACCTATACTCAAAGAAGAGAGCTCGCTTGATCATGTCGCGGATTTCACCAGGTTCACAACTTTGGAGCACGATGTTGGCCGTTTTCTGTTATATGGGTCTAAGAACGTTCTATTCAAAGGTGTTTGTCGTGTTCATCCGAAACATAATTTTACCACGATTTTGAATATCATTCCAGAATTTGCGAAAGGATTTTCAGTGTACCATTTACAATGAAATCCTTAATAAGTTTACCCATTATACGACTTGTTTTGTACCAATTAGGTGAAATTATATCCACTTGTCAGCCTAAGTTTGAGTGGAAAAAGTGCTCATGCGCAAATCTGTGTATAGATTTATTCAGGCGGATTTGTTTGGGTCACAATCACAAAGACGTTGGAAGCTGCTTATTATCGGTCGAAATATTGTACAACGTCAACATCTTAGTATACCTTATGGCATGATGTGCAATGGTAAAAGATTTGAACACAAGTAAATCCCAGTAGTCTTTCACAGTCTACAAAGCCCTTATGTTTTGCGACTTCCACAAAAATCAAAATTTGATTTATTTTGTGAAGGTTTGATGGAAAAGACTGACATGTCGAGTAAACATAGGGATCACTTCATGTAAGTCAGGAATGAAAAATATGTGATCCAGATTGCATGTATGAAATACTGTGTTGAATTTTCTCTAACTCAATGAAATAAGAAAAATACTCTGGCATTGATCAGATGACGTGTGTGGTTTCCCTTGGGTTAGCACAAACTAAATCACTTATTCTTGATATGAGCTATTTGGGAACAATGTTGGAATATCTACCTGGGATTCAGAGAACTGATATTTTTCCCTAAAACGTGACGTCAATGATAGAGGTACTGGAAGTCATGAATCGTTGTGCCACTGTTTAAGTCGTATTAGGTCACGCAATAGATCGGTGATTGATTAGTTAACAAATAGAACAATTACCATATTGGTTTGTCGAAATTTGCTCCCATAATTCTTTCCCAATAATAATGAGGTCTATATCTTACGGCGTGACTTCATTTTTAAGCAACAGCCATCTAAGCACTTGATCTTTTCTGCAATGTTGAAGAGCATAAAAGTTATTCTTTTTTCCACTCCACGAACTTGGAACTTTTTGTCGCAACCGAAGATCATCAATTGCTTCTTCCCGGAATCTCCGCTCATTAGGATAATACTATGCTCATAAGGGTTTGACTTTAAAAAATGTAGGAGTCTCCCTAATTGGTACGCTGTTGCTTTTGCTTATACTTCGTTGTAAAGTGGAGTTATCTACCGAGGTGGAAATCCACTATCTAGATGTCATTGTCACAAAATGTGTTCCAAGACTATAGTAATCTATCACTTTGTGACGACTGATTCATGGCTTTCTAAAGCTAATCCCGGAAATTTTGACGAACTTTTGTGCAATTTACTTTTCAGGGCCTCTATGATTCACTACATCGTATAACCTGAAATCGTCTACCAGTGACTGCCTGCCCAGTAAAAACTAATAAATGTTTTCGCTTTGCAATTAATTTTCACACATTTTGACCCTTTGCTTCGGCTGACTAAACCGCTCCGATTTACCCACACATAAAACCCTAAACCTTTTGCACAATCAAATATTTTCCCCTTCTCTAAGTTTTACTGCATTATTCCAACAACAAGCTCAACTGTTATAACAAGTCGTCCCACTGCAGCTATTGCCGTTTCCCAAGTTCCATCCTCACAGTACCAAAAAAACACTAAGATCCCAATACCCAAAATTGTCTTAATTTAAGTTATTTTTACCTCGTTGCCACTTATAAGGGTACTGAACGGTAATGATTCAAAAATTTCGTCAGAATTTAGTGCTGTGCAATGCACGAAAGAAGAAAGAAGTGCTCACAGTATTCAGGATATAATGAGGACTCATTTCTGCACTAAAAATCGGGGAAAAGAAAAAATGAAACTCCGTCCAAGATATCTCCAGTTTACACTTGTACCATTGAAAAGTCATTACTGAGCTACTCGTTTCAAAGTACTACATGGAAAGATGTTTTCAGATTGTGTCTTGCCTTTTAGGTGAATACAAAAATATGACTTTATCTGTGTTACCCGTATACGCACAAACAGATAGTTTATACATATAGATCTTTACTGTTCTGTCACGTGTCCAAGTAGGACTGACTTCTACTGTTGAAGTCGTGTGCCTGTACTAAGAGTATTCGTTAGCTTGATATGGGTTATTAGTTGTAAAACTGGAAGCTGGGAAAAAATTCAATGGTATCTTTGTATATTCATTCTCCACAAAACGGAGAAGTCTCACTTCCGTCTATAGATCAAACGGTTTATACTACAATAACGAAACCTGAAAGCGGTGATCGTCAGAATTCCCATTCTCATCTATTCATGCTTAGTTCTCTCTACTTCTGATAAATGAAACAATTATATGATACCCATTGTTCGACCGATTTCCTAATTCGTCACGAATAAACAACCTAGGAAATCAACCATGTGCTGAACAGCACTAGCACAGACAAATTCACACTTCGATGGAATGGCGAGCAATATTTGTGGTGGAGTGGAAAGCAATATCTACCACCCTTCACACTTTACACTCTTCTCCTCTCGGTATAATCCACAATCGGATATCCTTGAACCTAGAACATAGGAAGCAAAAGACACTGTGATATGAGACTCGAACTGACCAGCTGAATAACCACTCGTCCCATTCATCTGACAAAGAGGGACACCTTGGTTTTACGCTACCGAACCTGTTGACAACTATTTATTGGCGGCCTTGGGTGATTTCAAAACGAAATCAGGCAGTGAAAAATAAAACCATTTGGAATTCGGGTTTTACTTTGATCCAGTAGTTGTTTTATAAAGTTCGCGTGTCTTTTTTTACAACCGATGATAATGTGGCGTTATATTGAAACTGCAAAACAAAACATTCCGGGAGTATTCCTTTAATCATTTGTTAAGACGGAATCAGTAGAGTTTCTTATCAGTGAAACTTCACTTCTTCCATAAGAATGAACGGTGTCCTCTCGCTCGCCTTACTGATAGCTACAGTCAAGTTATTTAGAGGTGTTTTCCATCCTTTCGTAAAACAATAGATTGAATTTTTAGGTCATGTACTTTGCAACAACTTGGCCTATTCTCAAAGTTATCAAATTCAAGTATCATCAATGCATTGATCTTCATTAGTTTTATTAGAGAAACGGGAGTGATAAACATAAGTGAACATTATAAATTAGTTAAAATATGCAACAACTTAATAGTGCAGTCTTTCAGATCGATAACATTGCAAAATATGTAGTCTAATAACTTGGAAATTTTTGAAAAAGAACACCATCAACAAATAGTCACACGTTTTGCTAAACTTTCCAATAGTATTTATTTTAGAGAGTTCAGTGCGGCGGACCAGACCCACCATGCATGATATGTAAACTCAATCACAACCAATATTGGAACATCAATTGTATAATAGGAAACGATAGTGAATGCTATAAAAGACCATTACCTCTCAACCTCCACTACATACGTGGATCTAGAACGTTGCATTGATTAGCTGAGGCTCCGCTCTTCTATTTCGATGGAAGTTTGTAAATTCGAATTCAAATAAAAGTTGAACCTTTGAAACGTGCATTGACATAATTCCTAAGGATAAGTTTACCTGTGTTGTAAGAAAAGGAAGTCGAGGAAGGTATACACTGTTTATCTACAATCAAAATATGTGTAAAAACAGCTGCCAACCTTTTAAATAGAACAACAAATCGGTCATGATGAACTAACCTTATCGCAAGTACATGGTAAACGTAATTCGGTACATTTGGTCACGGGCGGGGCTCGGGACGAAAGTTGTTAGGCTATGCGTGAGTCTGTCAACCAGGCTAGTTGGAAATTCACGTTAATTTTTGCAAATCAGGTTATTTTGCTTGCATCTATTGTGAGAATTTTGTTCCAATGTGTCTTCACATGAAGCTGAAATAAGGCTAATTATTTTGCACCCGTTAGCGGTTATTCTATCAGATGTGTGCATCAGAAAGGTAGAGACCATTACTTTCTTCCATACAAAAATGAAACAGTCAAACTTCTTTTCTTCCAGCGAAGAAGCTCGCCCTGAATGCTTAGAAAAATCTGGTTAAAACCTGATCTGCGGGCAGTTGTGATAGAATGAAAAGAAAGTAAGTAATCTTATTCACAGCTTATGAGTGGCCTCGGAAGCAGATTTCAATTTTGCTTTGACCCACAGGAAAGGGCTTTTTTGAGGTTAGTTGGTCAGAAAATTGGTGAGGTGCACAAAATTGCGTGATCGATAGAAGGTTCAAGATGGGCATGTTTCGGGAGGTCAGAGTACTATCACAGCGAGAGTAGGGGAAGTGATGCTTTGTCCATCCAGAATTTCGAACTCTGCAGATAATAAAGGACTAGACAGAAGTCAGCTCACCTAGTTTGTACATAATTACGTAGAAATTGAAAACAGAGATCCTTTCCGATCCAACTAGAATCGCAACCAAGTATTCTTAGCTAAATTATTGATAAAGCAGCCCTTCAATTCACTGAAAACACTATTTCCTATTCAATTCACAATGAAGCCATGTCCTCCGTAAGTTATTTTACTTCCTGATGCATTCTGTAGTCAGTGTCAACAATCATTTTCTTTGCAATCTTCTAAATAATCCCTGGTCATCTGATGGTACAAGAAAATCTCAGTTTCCCAAGTCACAACAATTGAAGCAACACAATTATTGACTATACCACTTCAATATATTGGAACAAGCTTTCCTATGTCAAGCGTTATATTTGAAGCGCTCCATTTCAAACACATTTTATTGGTTGTTATCATAGCTGTTATGCAGTACAACAAGCAGCCACCCGGTTTGGCTTGCATCAGATATTTTCGGTATGCTCACGGTGAATTACGATTAGTTGATAAGGTTTTGTTCCAATGAATTAAAGGTGTGTGTCTCGTAATTTGGGAGGTGTATTCCTTGATATTACCACGTAAAGCGACTCACTGCCTATGTACTGATAAAAACTCCTCATGAGGATGAATTCATATCGCAGTGCTACAACGGATATCTGTGGTCTAGAGTAAATTATCTTTAATATGCACATTGTACTTTTACTGAATTTAATCAAGTTCATCATGAAGGACTGCTGGTAAATTCGTGCGACTAGGGGAAAATACGGACAGCAAAAAAACCAGAAAAAAAAATCGTGCTGCGCTGGGCCATCATCTAATCCATACTGATTTCGCATGCTGTTTACTCAAAGAATGTTCTGGATCCATCAAAGCATTTCACATTTGTGCTCTGCTCGTTTGCTTTCACTTTTCAGCCAATGACCACGAACTTTGCTCGACCTGACAAGAATGGTTGAAGAAGTATGGCCATCGAAGGACAAAATTGGCATATCTACTGGTATTCATCGGTAAGAAACTTGCCTCAGAAAATGTTCTCGGGAACAAGATAAATCTTGCTGTTTAGAATAATTATTTACAATAAAGTCAGAAGGTTTAATTACTGGGGAGAACGTGCAATGCATGTGGTAAAAAAACACAAGTCTATCACCGTGAGGTACAATCAGGAAAATGGGATCTCAAGGGTGTAGATGATAGCCGAGTGCAATTCGCGGACGAAGTAAAACTACAACGAAATTCAGTAAATAACAATATAACCAAGTAGGAGGGTGGTGTGCAGCTAACCAAAATGTACATTCAAGAGGAAATCAATCACAACTAGTGATCGTCAAAGTCCACGGAGGATCCTTTGGTTGTTGGTTGTAGATAACGGATTTTCTGAAGAGACGACCACCTGCCACTCACCGTGATTACGGAAACCACGTCACGATAACCTAGCATGAGGTACGGAGCACAGCTTGATGAAGAGTGAGACAATCGAGGTCAGAAGGGTCCTGGTAGTAATTTCACCCAGGTGTGAATTTAGGACAGCATCCATCAGTAGAATATCGGAGTTGTAACATCGGGATCATCAAATACTCTCACGGAAAAATCAAACTTTGCTATAGTGCATTTCGAGGCTTTCAGTGACATCTGGCGGGCTGAAAAGAAGGACGGATCATTTAGAACAAAACGTATATCCTGAATTTCCCCGTGAAGCTTTCATGGATGACAAATACGGGCAAAACTGTTGTTTTACCTCGAGGAGAGTTTCGTTTTTTTATCAGTAGGCATACCAAGAGTTGTGAACTGATAATAGGTCACAGTGCAATGGAGTAGTGTTGGTGTATGATACACATACGACAAGCATCCTGCATGGCCAGTTGTTTGACACATGTTCGTTCACTTTTGGCTCCAATCCAAATTGAGATTGGGCTGACGTGCATGGCTGACTGATCCTAACATTGGCGAAACAGCTGCACAATATTTTCAATAACTTATTGAAGATTAGAGCATTGATACCTTAGGATGAATCACTGGATTTTAATACGAATAATCAAAATCTTTTTCGAGGTTCTAAGATACACAGTTCACCAACAGGAAACTCAAGCTGATATCAGTTTGACCACAGCACGGCCCGAAGTCCTTACGACTGAGTTGCCCGTGAGAAGTTAGTTCAATGTACACATATTCCGAATTATTGGAGCATATAAAACTTAAAAATCTAGAGTTTATTCTCCCAATCGCTTCCTTGCCACCCCTTTGGTTTTCTACTCGATATAGAGAACCAGTCGTTATTGTCTTTTTAGTGACTGAGTTTCTGACACCATTTTTCACTCACACACGACACAAGCAAACGGGCACACAAACGAACAACACGCCCGGGGCGCCATACGTGGATGACTGGTTGCGTAGGTCCGTCACACGTGAGCATGCACGCGCACGCACTTGAGTAATTAAAACCCTTGTTCATTTCCCTCGCCAAGAACAAAACACGCCGAAAAAAATCACTACTTTGACCTAATGAAACGGAACATGGTACGTTCTGCAATGGGGACATTTATCCGCATTATTCGAAATTTCTTTCTCCTCCATTGTGTCTCCACTTTTCTATGGTCGATTCGGGAAAATGTGTGACTTTCACCTCGACAGTTTTAGCTAAAGAAATGTTAACTTTACTCACTCAATCCTTCCAGAAGAGTTGGCAACTGAATGCTTTTTATTTCCCTATGTAGACTAACTGACATGCTTTTGCAGGTAGAATAACATATAGAGAAGCAAATGTAAGCTGTATTTGACTTGATTGCACTGTTGTTATTTGCCCTGAGTGTGCGAAATACTGTTCGATGACATACAGCCTAACCGAAAGTGGTTCTGCTAAAGGAGAAAGGGCTGGAAACAGGAGTCAAACCTCCTTAAGAATGAACGAGGGAATAGCTCATGCTTTTATTTATCCCCTTTTTATTATCTGAAAATTTGACGAAATTCAATGAAAGGGGTCTCATTGAGTTTGAGCTTGCCGGTTGGGAAAACCGACGGACGGAAGCAGCTTTCGAACCTGGAACAGAATGGGTGATAATTTTTTCCATCACCTACTTGACGGTGTTAATTATGAGAACAAATGATACACGATCGACTAACTGTAGTGAACTGTCAAGGGTTTGAAAAAAGAATGTTTGCTTGCTGCCTGCGAATATAACAGGAAAATGGCGTCAGAGAGCAATGGGTTGATCTACCACGGATATTCTCACTCAGAATCTAAGAAGGTATCGTTTAAAAACAGAAAACTAGATATAAGGATATTGAGTAGATAAAACCAGATTGAACGAGAGGGGCTGATCAGAAAACAAACAAAACGGTAAAGCATAGCTGACCCTCCTTTTTGTATTTACAGCAGAAGATATAGTATGATTCAGCACCCAAAAACTGGAGCCCAAACATTCTTATTTATCAAGGTTACCCCGCTTTTGACAGCAATCCGAGGAGATGTAGGTCAACCGCATTTCGATCTCGGTTGAATCGATGTCTGATCAGAGAAGGAACTTTGATCAGAAAACATGGAACGGTCTCAATACAAGTTCAAAAGAGCTGCTTACACGGGAATACTTGTCCCATTTTTTTGTACGGAGTGATACTGCCTCCAACAACGATAATCAACGATTGGAAAATCTTCTTCTTATTCAACAAAATACTTTGCGAGCTAAAGTTCAAGTATTGACATTCACTTGACAGCGAACTACCACTATATACTACCCGTTATAACGAACGAGCTAAGGAATCAAAAAGATGTTTTCGAAGCATTTATTCGGGTTGCAAATGAAATGTTATCGCTGAAATGTGCCAGCCACTTCTCTTGATCTTCGGTTTCAAAAGCGAAATCATTTCATGATCCTGCAAACTGCACGTGTACTTTTTACCAATCAGTCACCTTTGGTCGAGCCGGAGGCCGTCATCTTGTGATTGTCTTCCGTGATGGCTTGCGACCGCGAAATTTATTGATCGCTTGGTCATGAATTGAAAGCTACACAAAATTATTCAATTTCCGGTGGTGTACGCAGGTAAAAAGCACGAAATGTTTCCATCTTCCTGCATGGATGTGGGCGTCATATGATGACATCAGTTTTCTACGCGAAGGGAATGGACTGGTAGTAGTCAAATGTCTGAAAAACTCTATTCCAACGGGAGCCTGTTGGATCATTATATTATTCACTTCCAGTATTATAAAATGAAGAGCATCCGATGATTGCACTAACCGTCCCGGTATCCGTTCAAATTGTTGTTTATCTATCAAAAGTACTTCCTGCTTTCATTCCCAAAATAACCCAAGTATGACCATTTATTCTAGATCATTCTACCATGTACATGTGTGAGATGACGTATCACTGCCAAACAGTAAACATAAAAACGAGCAAGAAAAATGAGGAAAAAGCTTTCTGGAGGGTTTCTGCAACACATATCAAACCAAATACAAATCTGAGTGATAAAATATCTAATAAGGTTGACCGATATTTTGCCAACCCACAGTCGAGTTCATGGTTGTAAAAAGCTAATAAAAAGTATATTTCAATAGAGAATGTCTGCGAGTTTCTGGCCAAAAATTAAGGCATTGGGCAAAAAATTAAACGAGATAAAACAAGCCGTGGCGGAAGGCACCGATTTGAGCTCACAAATGGGGGAGAATGGTAAACATTTTGGGGGGATTTGCGTGTGAGAAGAATGGATAAATTCGTGGGGTAAGATTTTGAAAGTAAATGTGAAATATGGACTGATGGTATTATTATGAATTGAAACCCAAAGTGAAATGTATTGTAAACACCACGGAATTCAACACGAATTGAAAACATTTGTTTTTACGGTTGATAGTCAAAAGAGTCGAAAATAACCAGTTATGTGACGAAAAAACAGGTCATGCAAAACCACTACAACCTCCACAGCTTCAAATAATGTGAGCGATTTATTCGTGAAGGTGTTGTCAGATCAATCGTACAAAGCGATACCCTCAGTTATCACATACGTGTTGCAATCAGGTTCATTCCTTGTGTCTAAGCCGATGGTAAGATCTAGATCATGCCCGCCGTGCTATGAATTGTCATCCATATCCAGAATCCTCTTTATCCTTGCGCCAAATTGGCCTTAAGCCATATCAGAGGATGGTCGTAAATGGTCGCCTCATTGATATGTTACCCCATCTGGCTTTAGGCATCTTAAGTGTGAACGTGATATTCAAGACTAGAAGATATTTGCTGGACTTGAAAGCTTGGTATCATGAGCAGGATTCCTATATTGAAGTGGGAGCCTATCAGCTTCTCTTTCGAGTTCTTCAACAGTGGACGGATTAATTGATCTGGTCACTCTTCTGAGAGCGTGAACGAAGTTCTCCGCTAAACAGTCAGACTGGGGAAGTCTTGTTGCCATGAAAAATTGATTTCCTCCTAGACGTTTCAGCCACCTCATCATCTTTTGAGCCATAAAATGACTGCCGCCGTCAGTAGCCAAAACGTGCGGCATACCTGCAGGACCGAAAGTCTTAGGAGGAGCCCCTATTACAAAACCCGCGAGAAAAAATATAATAAAATACAATTCTGGCCTATCAAAGTATAAGTCAAGAAACACAAAGGAACGGCCATCTATACCTTTGTGGGGAAGAGTGCAGACGACAAAATCGGCACCGCATATCCGGTATTAACCTTCACAACAGAGCCAATACAATGTTTTTTAAATCCTAAAGGGCTCTTCGCACCACAGCTTCGAAAATGAAAAATTAAAAACTACCAATATCAACATTGATATCATCATAATCTTGCCATCGACCAAAAAATAACAAAATGTTTTGGCTTTGCAGCACTCACTATGAGGCAAAAACTGGGAGAATCTTCTGAGATCAAGTTGTCTGATGAGTGCGAATTATTTATCCGCGAACTCCCACAATGGATGTGGCCAGTTTTGCCACATCAGAAACATTTAGCACCAGGAAAACGATAGGTGGATCGAGAATTTAGCTTTTCACATGCATCATTCTGAGTTCTCTGGGATTGAGACTGAGAGGTGCTTCTCTATTTGAATTGGTGGGGAGCCAATGGCTTGTCCAGACCTGCTACTAAACAACATGATATGAGATATGGATTCAATAGGAATATTCACTGGGTGATATTGCTGACAGACTTCAAGAACATGCTGAAGAAAAGGGAGTAGGACCAGTTTCTGTGGCCACTACTGATTACTGATGACAAAAAAAAGATGCCATGAAGTTGTGTCTGTAGTTGATCTCGAAATTTACAACACGCTGCCTGCCTTCAAGGCTGGAGAATGAACCCTCGAATATCTTTCGAATCTTGCCGATGAACAGCGAAAAAAATTCCAAGATAAACTTTGTTAGATCTGGCCTCTATTTCGGAAGCTGATCTGTTCAGAAGTTTTCATACTTCGTAACTACTGTGAGTTGTCAACTTTAGAATATTATCGTAGTTTACTCCCATAAACCTTAAAGAGTTCGCAGTTGATAGGCATTCCAAAACCAACGGAAATGAAATCTGATCGAGAGTGATGGCAAATGTTCCTGGAAAAAAAATTCAAAGTAATCAGAGGGTTTCTTTTTTAAACCGGATCGGTTGGGGACGGTCTACATTTGTGATGCTTATTTTCGAAGTCCCAAAATGGCAAGGGATTAGAAGTGATCTAAGAAGGATAGTATGCTCCAAGCGATCAAGCACCGAGGAAAAGGACGACACGGGTAGGACACCGATATAGGTTTATAAAGAAGGAAAGTAAAACACATTGTCATTCATTTATCCGGAATTGTAGGATTGTATCTGGAAAGAATGTGATATATCTTGACTTTCTGTGCTCTCTTGAAGAAATTAGTTTGAGGAAATTTGTAATTTTGTTCAGGACAAATAACAGTCTGAAGTTATTCAAGGTGGAGTGTTCGGCGTATTGAATCAAAAGTTACCAAGTGTTCTGGAAGTGCGTAGTTTCTTCTGAGGACATTTTGTGGACTCGTTTCAGCATCAAAATGGGTGGGTTCAGCTTATAGATAAACTGACAAGGATCACGAGATTTATTTCAATGATTCAAAAGACGTCGAAGTATATATTTGACTGATCTATTGGGCAAAATTCCTTCCTTCTCCAGACAAACAAATGCTCTCGGAAAACAAAATAATATTGACTGATTGTCTTGAATTAGGAAAGGGAAAGTTGAAGAAGGATTAGTTAAGTTAGGTTACCACGGATATACTCAGCTGGGTAGCTTTGTGTTTGAGGTTTGCGTGGAAGAGGTCATCTGGATTTGCTGGCTCATCAGCTTTCGACAAAAGGCGCGCCTCGCTTAAGTCGAATGTTATGGAAGACTATTTTGCACACTTAAGAACAGAGAGTATGGAGGAGTCAAATCTTCCAATGGAAGTAGAGGAGACTTGATGAAACTCAATGTCATATCTGAAGTATCTATTTTCTTCACCTAAAGAAAGCTCTATTCCGTGCCGAAGAAGTCAGATGCTCTTATTTCTCAGGTGCGGTGCAGCAATGAACATACTAAGCTTTCCATCCCTACAGTAGTTGTGAGCTAGGGTTACCTGAGATAAAAACCTAGGCGACAGCTGCATGGATATAAAACGGGAAGGTTCTATTTCTGTTTTGGTTTCCACGAGACGTCGAAACGGTTAAACGTAACTTGATCTTTAATAAATTGACGAAATGTTCATCGACACGGCTGGGATAACGTTTGCACGAAAGGCAACCGAGCGCAGTTGGCAAAATTTTATTTACGAAATATGTACTCGCAATTAGTTTGCCCAATGCTGCATGCCGAAACAGTTTCTCGAAAAAAGTACCCTGCTTCTTACAGGCAGTCATACTCCATTGAGGTTAAATCAGTCCTTGCTTAAGCTTCGGTCTCATTTCGATGGATATTTCCCTCCTCAAAGGAACCAGTCAATACGATTTTTGGCATGAATGAAAACCTAATTATCGGTCGTTTGTAATATGGCTCGCATTTTTCCATACAAGTAGAAGAAACTATCAGTCATGGGGAAGACATCGAAATTTTTGAAACTGGAATATCCAAGTTTTACTGGTCAATTCGTAAACCGGCCTAAACCTGTATACATGATTCTGAAACAGGGTTGAAAGTATCAACTAAGGGGGGTACGTGAAACATGACTGTTTGATATGACTATGTTTTGCGTATCCCCGAACAGCCACCACTATAGTACGCTACCGTACACAGAATCATGCAGTAAATAAAAAGTGGACTCGAGAAGACAGCAATTGAATGTGGAGGCATGTTTGAAGGTCGATTTCAGTGTATATCGTCCTATCCAGAGTCCTAAGGGATGTCTGCACATTATGTTACCCTATACCAAACTAGTCATGCTTTTCCATATACCTCATTTGTTAGTGTCCGACTTCATTTTTCACAAAAACCTCCAGAACGGCTTCATCAAAAATGAAATAATTGTTTGTTTGTAAACAAAACCAACTATTTATTTTTGACTGTTAGAGGCGCCCTTCTCTCGGACTAAGTGCTTTCGAGCATGAGCGCTTTTTTCAAAATTTTTAACGTTCACAATGTGAATAATTATCGAAATGATTCAGTCACATTATATCCGTTTTGAAAAAAACTGTATTTTCGTGGATTAGGTTCACACATAGAAGCTTGTAAGAATTCACGAAAAAAAATATATTTGAAAAAACTGATCCATTCCTGCTAAAACAATAACTAGCTTACAACTCTGGTGCTCATCAGGTTCAATACTGAAGTCACATCGATGACGCACATTTTTTGACAAACCTTGTGACATAAAGTAGCTGTTTTCAGATTTGCGACAATCTGGACTTCCTGAATATGCATGAGGCTCATTTTGTTTCATTGAGGAAAATAACTCAACAAGGATCCATGTAAAGCAAGCATATTCAATTAGACTTGTCACAGAATATTAAGATGCACAATTAAAAACCCGTGTGCATATCTCTTGAAATAATATTTTTCACGGAAATCAGATCCCCCTCTGGCTACTTGTGATATCTGCTGATAATAACGCCCGACGAGAAGTGCGAGATTCCTTTCATAAAAATATTTCATAGAGGGGCGCTTACGTTTAGTAACCCGTCAATACATGGACCGGTTGAGTGTAAGTTTTGCCGTGGGCCAAAGTATGCTCCCAGGGTGATTGGTGGGCAGGAATTTAAAGTTCTATATCTTATCGGTAACAAAAATACCACAATTTCCAGGTATCATAACTTGCATACGCATTTTGCATGAACGAACTTGTCGATGAATGGCAAAGAAGAGTATTCATTTAAAAATAACCCATTTCTTGTTTGTCGAAAATAATTATAACCAAGTAACAACAGGAAGAATTTGCTACGTTCAGCATTATTCCCTGTTTTCCCCGAAAAATAAAAAACAGTGAATTGCTCGAATATTCACATCATTTATTCATCCCTTTTTATAGTGCAGTCTAAACTTGAATGATAAAATCTCCTGGTATAATAAGATAAGACAGTGCGTTTTGTTTTTGATAACACAATAAAAATTAGAGAGTCTCGTGTTTTGAAGCCCATGATAACTATTGAGGAAGAAAGAAGAAATAATCAAATGAAAAAGTCGAAAAAATCTCTCCTTCTCATAACTGGGAGAATTTTCTTAGAAACTGTTTCCAAAGTATTCTGAATTCTGAGATGATGAAACGTTATCACTGTCCTTGGAACTTGCCAAAACACAATGTTTACCAAACCAGAGGCTCTTACCAGAAACAAATAATGACACCGTGGCTTTTCGTGTGAGCAGCAAACATAACAATTTACGAGAAGAGTGTTATTTTGGCATCGCCTATTGTTGCACTTCACAAATTTATTAGGTATTTCATGAAATTTGCAAGGTACATCTCCAACGTTCCGTAAGGGTAATGGCTACAAGATGCTCCACGTTTACACACTTTATTAGGATAAAAATTGAAGTAAAAACCGCATAAAGGAGTCTGCGGACGATTACATATACTTGCACGTATGAATTTATTTATGTTTGCGATTATGTTTTAGCATGTAAAAATTTACTTGAAGTGTGTCCTTTTTCGTTTTTGTCTGCTTTCATATTCATCATTCCACCTGAAGGCTAAATTTAAGGAGCTCCTTTGGATGTGGACCGGATAAGACGATCACCTTGAACAGATTATTCTCTTGGGGAACCAAGGATGAGATAATAAAACGGCTTGTATCTATGACGTGTAAAAAGGAGCGGTGTGAATTATCAGATGGTCGCAATATATATGCAGCTTGAAACGCCTAATGGAGCTTTGCACTTCTAAAACACTCCATAAGCAACGAAGTTAGTCGGGTACATTTCCCCGCTATACCTTTGTTGTTTCATCTGGGTACTAGATGCTCGACGGGATTGACCCGTCAATACATCACACAAGCAGCTGTAGCGAACGAATGGCGGATCGCTGAGGCTACCTAAACTGTCAGCAGCAGCGTCAACAACAACAACATTGGGCGAGGGAGAATGGAAAATATACCCACCACCAGTCATTTTGGCCTTAATTAATAATTGAGAATGTATGTGGTCGTTGCTAATTTTGATATCTGGAGACTGTCGTTTAGCGACCAGGTACACATCGCCGAAACTCGACAGGGACTATTTATCTCCAATCTGTGATACTCACGAATTAAACAGAATCGTATTCGTATGATGTTTTCTTTTTAATTTTTGTATGACTGAAGTCAACGTTCACAGAGCTGGGTGATATTTTACCTTATATCCTCGTTTATTTCAATCTTGAGTATTTGAAGGTTTTTCTACCAACGGATCAAAAAACATTGGTTTCGATGATTTCGGATCCCAAAACCCGTATTAGTAAATACGAACATCATATTTTAATTTTCTTGTTGATGATTGGCATTATTATCAGGCGTTAATACTCAGTTATTGTTGTGCACATAGCGGACCCAATTCTAATTAAATTTCATCAGAAAGACGCACCAGGATGCGAAGCGGGTATCTTCAGAACAATCCAGCTCATCTTAAGTCTTATTCTTGGCAGGTCTTTCGAGAAAGAGCTTGCCTATCACCAGCTGCTGATAAATCACGAATTCGTCAATAATTATAGCAGGTTCAAATCTGGTGTGGACCGTATAATTCACCAGGCTGAGCTAAAGCTCAACTCTTCCTTGACGATCAGTTTTATTAGACAACCTCCGAAGGCCTTTTGGTGGAATTTTCCTAATTGAATTTGCCCCTACAGAGAAATCATCTTTTAGGAGGATTTCATCAATTTACAGACAGCGGTTTGTTACAATTCAGAGTCAGTGACGGCACAGCATGATATCACGTGGTGTACATGTTCAAGAAAACGTTGGTAACAGGCCCGGGGGCTTTGAGGTTAGGTATTTGACTCACAATTGTTCGTTCTGGGTTCACATCCTAGTGGGGGCTTCATGGTTGTGAACTGCTGATAATTCCTAACATGGAAGAAGCATCTATACAAACCATTGATTGGTGATTTGTGCTTTGACAACAAGGGAAAAATTGTATTTTGTTTCAATAATTTAAATAATATCAGGACATTTTGGACTAGTTTCACTCTAATCTTGGTGTCAGCTTCACCCCGGTTCATCCATGTAAAACTGGTAATGATATGTTTGTGAAGAAAAAACCCTTAAAGCGCATTACCCAAAATTTTGTCTCAGTTGAAATCATTTAATAACAAACCACGACGGACTTATTGGTTGTTCGTCTCAGTAATGTGAAAACTGGTGGTACCAAACTGGAAGAACCAGTACTACCCTGAGGGAGTTGTAAGTCATACAATGGATGACGGAAGAAGAGCAATGAAAAATGTAAGCGAAGTAACAACACCCACTAGTCCACGGATTCGCAACGTTTCATAAGAAAGACATATCACTCGGACCGATCGTCGTCTCACCCATAATTTCAACGTAAAAATTGGTGAAATAACCACCGTGACACGTGAAATCTTTGAGGTGTGTATCAAAAAGTACTATAAACAAAGCCGAAAAATTTCTTGACAAAGTGTGACCATAAAACTGGAGAAAGACTAGGCCATGTATTGGTTTCATGTCAAGAAGTTTTTCACCTCAGTTGATTTAAACGTGACAAAAGCCATGAAAACAAACTCTTCACGATCACCATCGAGACTTACCTTCGGAAAAAGAAACAGTTTATGAACTGATGTACCTACGTCTAGTAAAGTGCTTCAGCTGTGACGGCGCTGTCAATGAATAAATGAATGCACACCGACAGGATCACTGATATCCGGTTTTATGGAAGTATTTGTGATAAAGAGCACCTTGAGAAAATTGCATTACCAAGAAATGAACTAAATCTTTGGATCAGATCCTTAAAGGATATGGTTATATTCAATGAACTTCCCGATACCGAAAAGCCACAACAAGCAATGGACCACATTTTCATTGGAAACAAATTCTGAATGGCGATGGGAAAGAACGGAGATTCACCACTGGTGTATAAACAGGTAAAAATGAACGACTTCAGTACATTGCAGGCTTCTGGTAATTTGAAGTCAATACGCAGGGGCTAGATAAACAGCTTCAGTGGCAGTTATCCAAACAAATGCAAGAAGCCGGACATCCAACCACGTTTCAGAAGATCCGGAACTCACTGATCCACAGTGGGACTCGAAACACATGAGGGGACCTATCCTTTTGAAGTGCTTCAGTGGAATGCATATCCAAGAAGCTTCATTTGGATAACTGTACAAGCGATCGCAATTCAATCCAGTTCAACGAGGCGAACAGTCCGGAAGAGAGTAATGCCATAAACCAAAACACATTTAAAATGACCACAAGACTCCTCCAGCTCAAAGACTTCACTATTATCCACGAGAGAACAAAGACTAGGGGAAAAATATATGCGAGACCCTAAGAGCAACTGAAAATAAAGAAAAAAGACGCGCTATACACAAGGGGAACCGTACGGACTGTAGCAAACACTAAGTCTGTCTAAATTGGGGAAACAGTTACACAGCAGTCTATGAACTGAAGCTAGCTACAATAAAATATAATTCCCCCTCTAATATCATTTCACTGCAATTAATAAAAATATACATTCCTATATACATCTCTATACAAATATATATCATCTTGTTCTGTATCAAGCAATCGCGAGTTATTCAGGTGAGCTCCGAGAAATCTGGTCTTAAAAAACAAGCACTTAGGAGTGCGTTACATTTACAATCCCGTGCTACGCAAGGAGCTCAGCTAACTCCGGAGATAGAAAACAAATTACCAGAAATCCCCGTTCATGCAAGCCCCATTCGATTTAAATGAGTTTGCAGCTGTATTTAGGACCATATTCTGACCGAACCAAAGCCACGAAACCCAGTTCTTCGAGTAGGGACACCATCCAAATTAACTGGTTTAACACTCAGGTTACCAGAATCCAAGAAAATAATACAATACATGTATAAAACAATAAAAAACACAAAAAACACAAAAAACCCTCATATGTAATTCACATGCATCTGTCTTCCTGACCGATATTTTCCACCGTTTCATCCTGGGTTTATTCACTGAAAACCCAAAAACAGAAGGTCCACCATTTCAAAGGAGGATGATTCTATACTCAAGTGACAGAAAAACTGCATTAAATGCCCAATACGTATTAACTTTGCAACAGTGGTGATATTTCACGAAGTCTATCTTTCCGATACTGGCTTCATTTCACAGGCTAGGACTGAGCGTTGGATGAGCTCTCTAGGTTTGAAAAATATTCGCCGCTTAATAAAACCTACGGAATATCAGGACATTACTTCCACTATCAGCAAGCGACAGACTCTAGGAAATGAAAGCCTAAGAGGACAAGGTAATCATTCTTCATTTGAAATGAATTTACCTAAACGTGAATAAAATCCCGACATCTGCACGCATTGCTGGTAATTTGCTATGCTTCTACGTAGAGTTCTGCACGTCGGTGATGAAATAATCCCATGTATCGCGTTTATTCAAGTGCCACACTTCTGACTCCATTGGCCAGTTCACAGGTAACCCACTGACTTGTTTTATTCAGATGCAAAATAACTGACATTTTCTTATAAGTGCGTGCGTGGCGCAGGAATTATTGTCAGAGTTTTAGTCCTATAATTTAAAAGTGATTCCTCTAGTTTCGCGAAACTGCCTAGCAATTGCGGTAGATCTTATCAGCTTTTTCCATCGAGAAACAGGGTGGCAACAAGGGACACAGCAAAATAAAATTAGTTTACTTCTGTCATTATTATGATCAAATACTGAAGAATGCCGCCTCTGGATTGGTCAAACTACTGAAAAAAATAAATTTCACGCCGTTTCTCATTTACTATTTCATAACAAAAAGAACCACTGTAATGACTAAGTACTGGAAAAGGGTGCACGATACACACGCTTGGAGAACATATGACATGATATTCCCGGATAACGAGGGACTGTTCAACTAGCTCTTTGAATCTTAATAAAAAAGAGTTTTTCAGCAATTCTACCATTGCTTTCTTTACACGGGTTACTCAATCGGACAAGGACACTCACACAGATTCACGGAATAAAACTGTGATTTTCTTCGTCTACAGCTATCAACAGATCAGTTCTTGAAAGAACAAACTGAATGGTCTAGTCATTTTTTCTCTGTTTTGATTCGTCCATTATTACCAGAAGTTCATCAGGGATGGAGATATTAGCTTCATTTACTTGTGCTGAGTTTAATCTATATTGAATTACTGGAAATACCGGGAGGAGTTATTGGAATATATCACAGGAAAGAAAGTATGCATAATATTTATTGAAATCTGTTTCCATTCTTTTGTTCGCCCTAAATCAAAGAAGTCATGCTCGTTTTTACTGGAAGGTCGTTCGCATAAGGCTGTTTCACTGCAGTTATTTTGAGTAATTCCAATTTCACTGCAGAATTGTCTTGTGTACCAGGGCACCTGCAAACCTTCACTGAATATAAAATCCGCATATTCGGCGATAGTTACAAAAAATGTGCACCAATCTCCTATTTGCGTAGATATTGCCCCGCGTTTACTGAACTGGACCAACTTACTTTTTGTGTCTTTACCTCCTCGTGCATTCTTTCGTTGAACACAATTGGGTAAATTTGTCGAGCAGCTTGAACCAATTGGCCGGATTGACTTGAGTGAAATATAAGTGCAACAGAATCCTGCGAATGCAAGCTCAAAAGTCTGATTTAAATTAGTAAATTATTCGTGAGTTTCCTTCCCGAAACGATTGTTTGGGGAATTCTGAAATGTGGAATAATTTTGCTGTGTTTTTTGTTCAAGTGTACGAATGCATAGTGTTTTGAATTCCTTTTCAATCTCGGGGCCACACGTCATTCAGACTTTTCCCCAAACAAACCCATATGTTAGTGCCATGCAGAAGTTCTTCCATATTCCAGACGTGTAGATGGAACAAATTTTTTTGTCTTCAACCAAAACTAGAAGGAAGTAGTGTGATGGACCACCGAATCACAGCCTGAATCACATTTGGCCGAATTGCAAAACTTGCAAACTTCCCACTTATTTTGTTCACATGAAAGGAAACATTTAGTGAGATTCCTTTTGTGAAATCTTTTAGTAGGCATTCCTTCTGAAGTGAAAAAATTATCATGTTCAATGGTCTTCGTCGGGTAATAGTTTTGTTCTTTAATTCAATTACCTATTTGTATTGATTTGCAAGACATGAACCATATCAGTCATCAAGTTAAAACCCAATTTCAAGATGGCAAAAGGCAAGACTCTTGATGCCGATGGGTTTCAGTCAGCTCGATTCTTTCTCGTTTCGGACTACACTTGTACGGGTAACGATAGGACAGCAGTTCTGGTTTCACTGCCAGTTAAGATGATGAAAGTGCATGGTGAGTCGATGGTATTTGAAGGCATTCTATGGCCGGTGAGAACAATAAAATAATCATAATTAGGGGCCTGCATAGTAGTGTTCAATGAGGAGTCCCTAAGTAGCATAATATTAGGGGTTTTTGTTTCTGACTTGTATGCATCAGTATAAAAAGGAAGACTTAGCACTTGTTTCATAAGACATACCGGATATTATTGCCATGAAAACAATAAATCATGTGATGGTTTGTTAACATGTACTCTGTTCACGGGTTGGCATAAAAATCTGATAAGGTAGACAAATGTAATCCTAAGGCTTCACTTGTCTTTACAGCTCTACAGAAACAATCGTGTTCCTAGCTTTGCCTGGGGAGTGAAAATCTTTCAAATGGCCGTATGGTGGCAGTTGTTCTCCAAGACGAATCCAAGTTCATGTGTGTGTTGTCATGGCTGTTTCACCTGGTACGCAGCCCTCCAACCGAAGCTGTAATTTGAGCACACCTTGTCCCATTTTTCTGACATATAAACAATAAGCAAGTTCTCAGTGATGACGTCTTATTACAGCATACCACAGATTGCCCCACATCTTGAATCTTGTTGTTTGATTGGACTGATGGTGAAATTTTGATCACCCCTTGTGGGATTTGGCTAGTGAGTTATGATTTACAATTTGTTTCATTCACCGGCCAAGTCAACCGCAGCATGTAAAAAGCAACAAGCCCATAAGGTGGGGAATATTCCCCGTTGGACTACAGGATGGCTGGCGCCACAGATGGTGGTGTGTTAACCGAGTTATTACTGGATGTTTATGTGAATGTAGACGAACATCAGCCAACACAGTCACCATCGGTAAAGTGCGCTTCCTAGAAAAGACCAACAAACGCGAAAAAGAAGCACTCGGAAGACCAAATAATGGATCAACGACATTTGCCCTTGAGATATTTTCATTCCAGGTAACCAACTTCTAGGTAAGTAGGACCTTGTGAATGGAATGAGAGTTCTCTGTGAATTCAGAACAGTCAGCTGGGGGTCGATGGCGCCCCTGATATGAAGGCTTGATGGTAATAGCATTAACATCCATTTCCGACATCCACTCTACGCCAGTCGTTATTCAAACCGTAGAAACGGCGGTTCACATCAAAAGAAAAAAAACCTGCCCATCATTGTGCATTGTTGTGCTTGTTGTAGAATCCGCTACACTACAGAACAATCAGAAAATGGAATGAACCAGGACTCAACAGCAGCAAATTATATTGAGCCACAATAATTCTGGTTTACGTGGTTATTTACACAAAATCTCTTTTATGAACACAGGTACATTTTGATACCACAATCTCCTCTATTTTAATCAGTTTCCCCCTGTCTGCTTGCTGCCACACTGACCTCCAGAATCGCTTTCCCTTCTTTTCTAATCAGTTCATTGATAAAAAGCTACAGCTTATCAATTATGATCAACCTTCGAAGTTGGTTGATACTGAATAGCACGATCCTTCATGTGATTATTCTTACACCTTAATCGTATGAGAGTTTTTGGGATACTTTGATACTTTCCGAAGTAATTAGAAATTTCATCGGGGGCACAAAATGGGATCTTGGTTGTTGCCATGTGTCCGCTTTGCGTACACAGTAATATACTGTCTGATCCTTCTTTACTTGTATATTCCTTGAATATGATCATTATCTGTGTGCACAAACGGAGGGTCCATTTGAAGAACAACAAGAATGGGAATGATAGAGAAGGATTGTATCGGCTACACATACTTTGGTGAATAACAACAATCAACGCGTGCTTTCTGGAAAAGGTTTATCTGTCTTCCATACACATTTTTACTCACACCGAGAATAACCTTGGGATACTTGAATAGTATTCTGTCTTTGTTCACCCCTTATGATTCAAGTGAGAGTGCAGTAAGGCAAAAAAATTCATTAGATCTATCTGTCACTGCCATTTGCATTACCAATATTAACTTTGTGATTACCATTGCACAGTTTACCGTTATTTTGTTTCCTCTAAAATATCCACTCAGACCTGGATAGATCTTTGAACATATATACAATATGTCCAAAAGGATAACGCCAGCTGAATAGGAGAACATTTTCAATTCAAAAAGATGACTAACGGGAGCTTTGTTTTCCTCTCACATATGAAACTGGGCATTCAATTTTTATTGGTACGGTAGACCAGTGCAACCAGTAGGCTGGCACTTCTAACACCGAACGCGGAAAAGGAACACAAACGAATGAGAAATAATTTGTCAGTAGCACTGCATTTGAGTAAATGGTGATAAATGGTTTTCAACTACTATCAATCCATACCGCAAACTGTAAAGGTCACATTTCAGAAGGTAAGGAATGTGGCAGGAAACACTAAGACACAATACGAAAAACACATGAGTACACGAACCCGGCAAAAATAATTGCGGTGTCCAAAAATGTGTGTACTCTCGCAATGAAAATGATAGTCAACGCAGTTTTCTAGTACAGTTTCTGGAGTGCCTTGCTCATCGTGAAGAGTAATGGACTTGAGAGAGACATGGGTTTAGAATTATGAAGAAAATGATCTGTTGAAAAATGAGAACGTAGCATGCGGAAAAATTTCAAGGAACCTCGAAGGGTGTGTTTTAAATTAGATGCGGTGGTGCATAATTTTCACTAACCGTTTTGAAGTCAACGTGGTCAGAAAAAAACCATCAAAAAGCAATGCCGTCAGGGTACCTCAATAACTCAAACAAAGAAGAAACCCTTAGGTTACCAATATAAGTTAGAATAAAATGGAGAAAACACAGCACCTTAGAGTCCTCCGGACAATAAAACTATGGGTTTGGAGCAATTATGCCCTACTTTGGTTTTCTCCATTAAATTGTAACGATAGTTAGAGTCTCAGACAAGAATTGGTAGGGGAAAAATGGAAAATTCAAGCTTCCGTAGAGAGGTACAGTTTACAGACGTGACGGTCGAGGAATAATCGAGAAAGTACAGCAGATCGATTGGGGCGATTTGTCTAGGTATATGGAAATGCAATGTACATTGGAAAGTGAACCATGTTGTTTTGTAAGCCAGCTGACAAAAGTCCGAATGTATAATCAGGGCGGGTTTACCGACTACCTGTAAAGCCTTCTCAAACATTTCCCGTGCTCGCGATACAAAAGATATCAGGGGAAACCCTTTTTATGTACCGTTAGCGTTAAGGCTTTTGACTATTTTGATACTGTGGATTTGTTTTTGAGAATCAGTGGTCGAATAATTTGACAGGGGTTCATCAAAAGCGTGGCATGAGTTTTCGTAAACTGCTCATCCCCATGCCTGTAGATTACAGATGAAAGGCCATTCAGACCTGCAAAACGTGAAGACAACATACTTGAGAAAAATTTCAAATATATTTGGTACAGAAAAATATCCACACGGTGTATACCAGGGAGACTAGCCTTGAGCTGGCCTAGAGCAAAGTTATCGTTGTGGGGTTTACGTTTCTAGAATTGTGCAGCAAACAATAAATATATTGTGTTGTGTAGATGTGAGAAGTATTTGACTTTTGAACACAGCAAGATTCGTATTCGCGGGAGCTACCCTTCTATGGGAAGTCCAGGTTCAACTGAACAACCTAGATTGAAGAACACACAAAGTGTGCCGGTAAAACTTCCAGCTACTTGGGAGAACAAACGTGAGTGAAACTATGAAACGGTGGAAACAGTGGCTGCGTTCACTAGAAATATGTGGCTCGAGAGATGGTGAAGAGCTTCGAATACGAAATGTCGTCTCATTCGTTTCTGTGGAGCTCAGCTTCAAGCGAAGAACGCCAAGGCAAGGAAACAATGTAAATATGAAATTAAATTGACCAGCTAGTTGAGAGTCACAAACAAAAGAACATGCGGCGAATATGTTGGGGCTTCCCAAAGTAGAAAAAAAGGAAGCATACTGACTAGCATAGAGCAGGCAGAGGGACCTCGGGCAGCCAGAAATTAGCCTGAGTTGGGGCTGTCGATCAAGCCGTCATTTGGACTAATCGGGTCCGCCGAATAGAAATGATGCCCAAAGGAAGCAAGCTTTCGGTCAGGGGCAACTGGCCGGAAGACAACCGAAACACCCGAGTAGCCGCAATAGCAACGTTGGCACCGCGCGGCCAGGAGAAGGGGCTACTTAGACGATTGTATGTGTTTTATGAACTTGACTTGTTTGGCCGTTGAAATTCAAGTGATCTAACCCCTCTGATAGTACTTGTTACAATATGAGCTGTGGGCAAATAGATTTTGGCCTCAGAAAGAGGAATCTCAGATTGCCTGAGAAACACGAGCCTTTATTCTAAAGCAGAATGGTTGAAGTGAAATGTGAATAAATAATCAATAACAGGATTGAGGGAACAGTGGGTTTCTCAAAGGTCTTAACTCGAATTAATTTAGTGTACGTGCGTCTGAATGTTCGAAATCAATAACAATAACACCTACACTTAAACCAGAAAGCGGAACTAGAAACGGTATAATTGCGGTATTGAAGCAAAATATGTCTTGCTGCAGGTAAAAGAAGGTAATATACATGTTCATTATAATTTTTTTCCAAAATGAGCAAATTCTTGGGATACTGAATAGCCAAACAGTCAGTATCGTTTGACTAGTACTTGAATACAGCGGTAGATTTGCCATTCACGGATTAGTCAACTTAGATTGCCACCCCACCCCCATCATCATTCTTGTTCAGCAATCTTGAAGGTAGCACTGATATCCATCTATGTGCGTTAGAGAATTTTTTATCCTCACGTTCACAAGGTTTCGTGTAAACACACTGCACATGAATGGGCATGAATTTGTTTATTCACAGTTTGTATTGTAACAGGCATCCTTGAGAAATGTGAGCGAACGCCCACACTAGTCACGGAGTGCACATTCATTCTATCTGAAAGGATGCAGACAACTATATATATGTATATAGTTTAGAGGTGCGCGAACAGAAGTAAACAATCTTCTTTGAACACTGGGTTTATATGTCATTTGGAGAATCACAGGTGGGATGAGAACAACCGAAATGATTTTCAGTATGCTTTCAGTGTGACGAGCACGGAATCTGTTTCATCTTAGAAGGATTACCACCATTCAAAACATTTAAAGTATTTCTCTTTCAAGAGCTATCCGCGGTCATTCTGGAACCCCGAAGTAAACGTTGAAGCACAAGCAATGTTTGATTCCAATTACAGATTAGCAACCCTGAGGAGTGCAAAGGTTTTGTCGTTTGTGGGAAGCTTGTATTTGGATATTCCCCGATAGGTTCACTGATGTTATTCATGTATGCCCCCCACCTAAGGTTATCTGATAATCTAAGAAACATGTTCACAGAGTGGAAGCGTCATATGCATTTTTTTCGTAGAGTTCCAAATTTGGCTCAGACACGTTGTTTGTTAGTGTGGCGTAAATATGCCAGTCCCCTCGTCATGATGAAATAAGGTGAAGGTTATTTATAACCCCGTTAAATGTGAGTAGACACAATATCAAGTGTTTTGTCAGGGTAGCTTTCTCTCCGAAGAAACTCATAGGTATAGTCTTTTGTTCACACACGAGGATGATGTGCTTCTGTCAGAAGGGCAACTAAATGATGGAAACTGCTTCGGACTGCGAGGAATGTTAATTGTGTCATTTTATCCGAGCTACCAAATTCACACGAATTCGACCTACTGTGTACTGGAACAGAATCCTAGTAAACATGCTCTGGGGAACTTTCAAAATGATTCATACAATTCAAATATTTATATGCAATCCAATTCCTCCCCACATTATTCGATAATAATGTATTCATTTATCCAATCTGATATACTTCGGGAAATTTTCCCATGTAACAGGCCTTTAACAATTGTGTCCAACACATCCAAAAGTACTATTGGACTTTTGTCGCCAAGTCATTTGAGGGTTGGCCGTTACCAGCGGAGCTTACACGATCATCATGTAAAATAGTAAACCATGACAATTTCGAGTTCCATTCTGACCACAGCCGAGCACCTCACCATTGGTCAGACACCCGTTCCTCGCAGAAGCCTCCCCGAATACCGTTCTATATTCGCCAGATATTTTCTCCCGTTTTGTTTTGGTCATTTATTTTGTCTGCATCAAATCAAGTTAGACAGTCTTTCAGAAAGTAGCCACCAATTCATGGCTACTATTTAGTTAAAGTGGCTGGCTGCCTCAGCAATCGAACCCTGTACATAAGGGTCTAAAAGGCCCTATGGCGACCGTTTGTTGGTCGCTGTTCATTTATTTGTTAGGAATAGAAAGGATAGTGGAAATATTGATATTGTTTTTTAAATGACTTTTGTGACATTTTCGATACTATTTGAAACTGAATGGATGGTCAAGGGTCCAAACAAGAGTAACAATATAGGATTATAAGTAGCAGACTGACTATGAAGTTGATTTTCTGTTATTTCGTCTGCACAGAGAAGACGAATTTCATGGGAAGTTCACGCAAAGTGAGTAAATGTAAGAATCTCACACCTTTTTATTGTTTTTGCATGTAGTTCAACCTAAATATAGAATAATTCATATAATAACGAAAGAAGAATTTGTATTTGGGTATAAGCCCTATGTGTCCGTTTTCACACTCGAGCTAAGCTGATATCCGGTCCTGTCCTGTCGAAGGCAACAGGTCATTACTCATCAGTTCAGACTTCGCTAGCCTCGGGGTCATGCTCGCACCACGTGCCACGTAGTCCAGCTACATGTTCGCCGACGGCTACGTATAAAGTGATCGTCTTAACCAAAGACCGGCCACCGTTCCGAGGTAACATCCATAGGAACCGACTAAACAATGGATAGAAATTGTCAAGAGTGAAACCGAAATGAATATCTTTCATAAAATAAAATATGCAAATGAACCCGAAAAGGGGAACCTTATGGTAAACCTGCACTACACTCCATACTTTCGGTTCCGTATCGAAAATCCGGGCTTAAACGTGAATCCGAGAATAAAAAAGCATCTAGGGAAAAAAAAGAAATACCGCTTGCTTGACAAGACTCGCGTCCACTTACTCACGTATGAGGGTTTGGATTCAGGGGTATAAAATCGAGTGTGCAGATGGGACAAGTTTCCGGTGGCGCAGTTGCTTTGTCATGAGTATATATTTAAAAGAGACAGAGAAGTTTATGCCCGATATAAGTCGGGTTCAATGTCCCGATCCAAAGCAACTGAGTTGTCTTATCGTAGTTATTTTTTGGACAAAAAGGCATTCCTATTCTGCAACTTACATTTGACATAAGAAGCAAAAGGTGACGCAAAACGCAAAGAACAAAAGCAAAACTGAATCACTTACGCTGAAGAAGGCGTGGGTTGTGATTCACAGCATGTATATGTCATGGTCTTCGATTTTACCAATCTTCCCAGGACCAATAAACTGAATTACGAATTTATCGCCGGTAATGCAGGAAAAACATATCCCTCACGGCAGTCGAAGTATAATTTATATGATTAGGCCGAAATGACAGTATCCAGGTTCCATATTCACATACATCTATAATTATAGGCCAGCAATGAAAGAATGTCAAAGTGATTGATGTTGACTGCGAACATGTTGCGAAACAAACTATTGGGCCCGGTAAACACAAATGCATGTGGTGTACTTTTTCTACTTTCGGCCCTTGGGTGTTGACTGGTGTGAAATCAAGATCGTTACCTGGGACGGGATGGGCAAAAATGTTTCAAAAAAGTGTATAGTTTACTGTATGTGTCACGCAAATTACTTACGAGTAGCAAAACAACGTTGTTTATTCGTACTTGAACTCACTAATATTGTTCTCTACTTTCACCTGGATAGATCAGCAGCATGAATAATTTGCTGCAGTAGCTCACTTATTTTCAGGCACCATTATCTCCCCACATTCCACCACTGCTGCAGTTTCAATTTTCCATCCGAAAAGTGTGAGAGTGCTACAGACAAGAAAATTTATAGATTAACCTACTGAAAGCGATAAAATGCAACTCTAGGCTATCTTCTTCAAAGAATTGCAATTTCAAAATTGCTGAAGAACATCGTATCCTGTATTTAAGCTGAAATATCATCATCGGATAATCAGATTTGAGCGTTTCGGGTTGGTGGGTCTTCTTCAGCCAAAAAATAAGCACTAAAAAGTCGACCAAGATGGGATTTTGAACAAAACGCGCACTGGTGGTACATGGTATATAAGGATGACCAATATTCCCGAAAGAAATAAATTATTCATATCAACTGAAATCAATTATTATTTTGTATGATCGTTTGGTTAAGACGAAACAAACTCTTGCCAAGCAGTTGCAAGCTAGTTTGATTATCTGCATTATATTATTTCAAAAACAACATTTTCTCCTAATTTCTGCATATTTTTGGCAATTTGACAACGAATTAAATCACTGGTCACGCTGAGGGTGTCACGACAATCATGAACTTGCTAACCAATCACAATGAACTGTTTAAAGACAAACAATACCAAAAAAATATAATCTATGTTTTTTGGTAGCGCAGGTATGCAGAATTCTTTAAAACGGTCAATATCGTATTCAACCTAAGTTATTATGAGTGGTCCCACTCCAATAGCCAAAAAGGCAACGTCAAGTAGAAATAAGATTTTTGATGTTGAAATAAGTTCATCTTTCGTTTACAATTCGTTAGTTTAGGACCAGAGACCTGGTCGAAAAGCGGATATCAAAGTATAAACTGCTCCAGGCAGCAAGCATCGTAGTCCTTCAACTAACGGCATGATTGTCGCCGATCAGTGTACTGTCCAGTAAATTTGGTATTCGTAATACGCCACCAAATGAAACACAACAACAACAGCAGCAGCAGCAACTAATTTTATGGAGCAGGGTTCCCCATCACCATCATCGACTAGCGAGTGAAAAACATATATGTCTGAGTATTTCAGTAAGCCACACTAATACTTCACGCAAATGTTTCGACCTAGTTTGTGGAGCATTGTACACCACGGAAAACGGTTTTTGTTGAGGTAAATACAGTTGGTTCTCGTTTAACCAATAAAATAAAGACGCACATTTTTTGCTCAATCCGGAGTGGGCTATGAACAGAGTTGCTTGTTGATGTCACTGAACCGAACCAGGTACATGAGAAAGCTGTGTCTCTGTCGCTGCAGACGGAATACTTTCCCTAGGTCCATGTAAAAACAAGTCATTCACATGAGTTCTCTGGGGAAAAAGATTACAGAATCAAAGTCTGGGTTAACCACCAGAAGTGGCCGACCAATCGCCGGTCATGTACAACAGATATCACATTTTATTATTTGTTTCAATATGTGTCTCTGTAAGGCAGACCATGGTCATACTAACAAGAATGAGAGAAGCACGCCACATACCCTCGGTAATGAGAGAAAATGTCAACGCATCTTAAGATAATGGATTCGCTGAATTCCTCCAAAGTGGCAGTTTGGCTGACTCGAGAGTTCTATATTCTCGTGATTTTGTGATCGTGATTCATTGTTCGTTATATAGATTTTGCTTCCTTAAGGACAACGCCGAGAGGGACAATAAACCTGAGCGCCGTATTTATTATATTTTTCCATCACGGGCCTCGAGGGGGACACTTCTTCAGATTCAGTGTAAAATACTTCAAAATTTCGGTGTTGGATAAAGTATGAGTTAAGGGATTTGTTGAATAATTGTTCTTTTACCCGGTTCCAATGTAAAGAAGATCATGTCTAGAAGCTTGAAGTATAAACATTGCTGCATACCAATGTTGTTTTTAGGTTTGTGATCAAGTGCTTATTTCAGAAAAGTGGCTATTAGATGATAATGTCTGAAAGAGCTTTCGTCGTAAAAAACGGATAACGGATAAATATTCTTCAGATGACCACTTCCATTACCGGTTGTCATTGGTCTCTTCTGACACAGTGTATGACGTGATATTGTCGTCATGAATGCTAGCTTGAATGAACCGTACTTCCAACACGACGGGGATTTTATAGCCTTTCTACCTTCCCAAACGATACCCCTTGTCAATCCAACACGATTCAAGAACCAGTGTTCGAAAGCAAAACATTATTAGGCATGTTGCTTTCTCAGATCTGTTTGGATCAGATAGAAAAGCACAGGGATGACTGGACAGGACCGTACCTTGTGAGCGTACCTGATGAACGGCAACAACCGCGAAACTGATCTTATGCCCCTGTGAAAACTTTGTCCTTTCATTCAAATACATTACAATATTCTTTACACCAAAAAATGTTGTTGCGAGTATAAATCAATTTTTAATGACACTGACGTATTTACAAGACTAAGTGACAGCACATACTTTTCAGATATGTGAACCAACAAAAAGATGTTTTTCGATATGAATCAGCTGCTGTGTATGAGAACAGATTCGTTTGTGTGCGCACAGGGTACGTTTGGAAAGATGGACGCTTAGCGCCTTCAAAGGACGCAGCTTGTTGTCAGTCCCAAGGGTAATAGCTGCACAATTTCGATCTTCTACGTAATGTATGCTACCAGGTTCTCGAGAAAGTGGCGTCGTAGGGATATCATTCATCAGTGTTGGCCCGAATATGAACCGTTACCCTATTCTCTGAGGTCAGATTATTTCTTGTTCGACCAGTGTACGTTACATTTTGTTAACGTGAAGAGATTACTGTAGTTGTTGTCATTTAGGGCGGCAGAATTCTAATAAATTCCCAGGCCACCGGAAGACTCAGTCAGACATTATTCCTAAACATTTTGAGCAAACCTTCACTACTGATTTCGATGGTGATGTAAACAATGTGAAAATCCTGGTTGTCTATTCATTGTGTATGTAAAAATCACCGCTTTAGAATGGATGAAGTATTTTATCAGACATATGCTTCTCATCAAACAAACAAAACTAGTTTACTTCCTAACCACTCGTGTTTTTCAGCTGAACTGAAGTACTGAACGGGTAATATACAACTTTAAGTTAACTGAGATACCGAGAGCATTTCCGAAGGGCTGCAAGTACCTGAAACTAAATTCGAAGTCAATGAGTCAGAGAGAAACGTGTCCACGACACGACTGGACGGTTTGTGGATGATCAATTTTCTCAATTTTCTGGTCCGGTCCCAGGGCGGAGATAAACTCGAGCTTTTTGGCATGATTTAAGCTACTGTGAACCAGCGCAAAAGCACAAAAGTTTGGAAGCCGTCATACTTAGAAACATAACTGTATTGGCGCAAAAATGCTATCCTGTGATTGGTCTTTTCATGAAACTCAAACATACACGACTGATCCAACTGATACAAGGAGTTTCATCGTCCAAAGAGATGTTTCTTTCGGACATCGTGACAATACAGTGTTCCGTTTTACTGAACGGCCAAATCGACTTGGTTCATGAGGAATCCTTGGGAAGTTTTTAAAACATGATACAGTAGTACAAGATTATCGTGAAATGTTGATTAGTGAATTTATCTTTCACCAAGCCGGTGAGACTACTAAAGTTGAGTGCAGTAGAATAATCCGAATATTTACAGAGCCTGTGAGTACCTTTGAGAAGATCTCTTTCGACAAGCTGTTCTTGTTTTACTAGAAGTAGAAAGTCGCAGTGGATATAAACACAGGAAGGTAGCTGTTACTTTTGAATGGAGGTATAGAAAATCGCACGCGTACATTTGGCGTTTTTCCTCCGAAATCGGCGTCCGTAGATGGTAGTTGGAATTGTCCCCTGGTAATACCGTCTGCCTGGGTAAACCAATAGTTCTTAGGAATTAGTTACAAACGTCAAAAGAAATGGAGACTAGCTAGTGTTCGAATGAGCAATTGTCACAAGTATGTGGCATTACTTACCCGGTGTGTGTACTTTTTTCGTATATTTTTGTCGAGAAAATATCAAGATTAACACTGGCTTGCAAATATCCTTGGTTCCGATCAGCTTATTTTTTCGTTAGAAAATAACAACCAATACAAATGGACAATCATTTTTCCTTGTCTTTCAGAGCGTCATCTGGAAGAAGTTGTCCGTTCTTGGTGGTTGACGAATATCACTCCGTGGTTTTGTGAATCACCCTATCCAAAGCAGATTTGTATGCACATTAGAATGATGTTCCCAAAAAAGTATCTATCATTTAGGAAAAAAAGATCGTTTATTTTCCGATAATCTCGACCAGCGCACAATACTTCTTGATTTGCTCTACTGTCAGCTTAGTATTTATGAGAATAAGCATCCTTTAACACGTTTGTTGCGAAATTTATAAAAGGTTATTATCTCTTGATCAGGATAGACATAGATGAAAGAATGCGGGATAAGATAAAAGTTGGTGACACTTAGAAATGGGACTAAATTTGTACATCCAATCTTCAATTCTCATTTGGGTAAAGTATGGTGGTTCGTTGCCTTGATCTATCTTTGACTGAATATGTTGTCTGTTCCGTACATTCAAAGTCCCTAATTTTATCCTCGGGGAATGAATAGATACAAAATCAAGAGCATCGATTGTCAAAATATCAGCGCATTTTCCACGCGTGGAAATATAACTAAAGGTTTTTACTATTGAGATGATTCATTTTCACATCTCCCTTCACTCATAGGTTTGTTTTTATTCCTTCAACCCATGGAATGACTGGCCCTTATTCTATCCCAAAAATATGTTGTTTGGTTTCCTTTGATTGAATCTTTGATGAACGAAGGTTTCGAGTATACCTAGTTCCATCTCAATAGCAATTATTCGGCTGTTGTTCACCTGCAGACTATAATGAGTCCCCTTATGTGATGTTCTTGGGGAAATAAAACTTTTCCAGTCATTGAGGAAACGAATTTGTTTAGGTATTCGAAATTGAAAAAAAAATTTTTTTTATTTACACAAAGCGAAGACTTCATTTAAAATACATTTTGTTTTACAATTGTGATCATTGTGGTAGAAATTTGCTTTTGTCTGTTGCTGGCCTTGACGGAGTAGAGCATAATACTGATTTGTTCGTTTACGGACTTTAGTGACTCACAATCTGCACACCTTGTTCCCAGCTAACAATTGCTTTTGTGTTATCAGACATCACAGAATTATCGTAGTTTGGTGGGACCTTTAAACCAATTACCATCAAATCGATTTTCGTTATTCATCTCTTCAACTCGTATACCAGCACCAGATGAACTCAGGATTAGTGTTTGTCAAGATTCGTAAACCACTGGTCACTGGACCTGAAATATGTTGTTCAAAAGTACCTTTGAACTGTTAAACTTGGAAGCATACCTGAAATAACCGGTAGACTAAGCCTTTTACTTGCAATACAAACTAGGAAAAACATATCAAAAAACAAATACTGCCAGATGACTTCCTTCTGTATACTCGCATTGGTGAAATAAAGAATACACCAAGTGAAACGCATAAAATATACTGTGGGACACGTTATCCGGTCACTCCTCCTAATAAATTTGCGAGCGATGATGGGGCTCAAATCACGAGATGCGCTCAAATTTATGAATTGGGTTGAGTCATTTCTTTGCTATTTTACTTTTAAATGCTTTCGGCATTTCTAGTCCGAAGTGGCCAGCCAGTCTCAAAGATGAAGGCTTCCGCGCAGCTGCAAAAGAAAGCATAGACTGGAGGGGAGTGAAATTCCACCGGACTGATTTCCTCGAACTAGGGTATAGGTATATGGTCAGTAAATTAGCGGCAGTATTGTGTAGCGTCGTCATGTTATCTCCGCAACGGTTTTCAATGCACTGTGTAGCGAGCTGCGCTATAATTACAAACAATGACGTGTCATTTTTATTTGGTTCACTTTTGTGTACAACGTATCTGGAGAAGTGACAAGGCCAATCATGGTCTACCGAATAAGAAGTACACGGAACAAAAGATCAGTTTTGTAAACCAAATGATATACCTTGTAAGAACAGGCACAAACATTGTTTTACAGCTCCAACAATGAAAAAACATTTATTGATATAAATATGTGAACGGTGAATAACTTGCATGAAATTGAAGCGGGTCACCGTTCAAATAGGATAACCTCATCTTTTCTCTTTTATCGTGTTGTAATATAGACAAGATGGAATTGTCTGAGGTAACCGAAAAGAGAATCCATACAAGAAACCACCGACTTCTGTGATAGGTAAATCTCTACCTAGGACGAAAGCTACTAAGTACTTCGATGTGTTGTTCAGGATAAAATCACGGAGTGAACTGAACTTATAAGTAGGACCAGATGAGGAATAACCGTCTTCTTTGTGGATAAACAATCGGATAAGAATGGAGCGAGAAGTCCGGAGCACACGAATGTGGAGTTTTGGTCATCGCCAAGCAATTGCTCGACCAGCAATGACGTTATTTCTGACCTATTCATTAGGTGTGGAAATTTGGTTCACCGTGAATTTGTTTATTATTGATCTCGATAAATGTTTTAAAATAGTGAAGGATTCTTTATACATTTGGCAGTTTATCACATCTAACGCAAACTGAGCATACAATTACAACTTTAGTCGCATGTTCACAGCCATGTATAATCTTCTTCACGTTTCACTATGTATCAGAACACTCATTTTTGGAAAGATGCGTGGGAATATATTTATTGGAACAATGAATGGCTGTACAGCCAACGTGGATTTGTTGTGTCAACATGAAACCATCTTCTCTGAATCAAGTGTTGTTCACGCACAATTTTCAATGGAGACAATACAATGAAAATGCTCCCCTTTTTGGCACATGCATGTGTTTTTCGATAGGTACCACATCTTTGTCAGAAGGCTTCTAGATAAGACTTCGTACTGTTTGCCGCGGTCAGCTTTGTTCGAAGGTCATTTAGCAACCCATTTCCGCCCATTTCTGAACTGCATTGATCGACGATTGACATTCTATCACACAATCTAATTTTAGTCATCCGTAGCCCCTATATATCACGGTTGTTCGATGCAATAAGTTCGAATCATCATTCGAGATTGCTGGAAAAAATGGAATAATGCGTGAAGATTTGCGTGTGCATTGAAGTTATAACCCCGGCTGTTAAGCTCACTGATCAGGAGCTCGACAAAATACCGTCATTGTGTTTGCCAATCTGCTCAATTAGTTCAGTGCGCTTCATCCTCATACAAATGGTGTTAGATACATTGCTGCAAAAATATCTAGAACAGTGTTTTTTTTAAAGAAGAGCATGATATATGCCCACCGTAGATTGCATGTAATCCTTTTCACTGCAATGTCATTTTCCCATGCTGAGTAGACATACTATCCTCCATTCTTACATTCCTGAATTTGCAGTAGTGAAAACAAAATAGACCTCCAGTGAGTTGCATTGTTATGACCGCCACTCCCAGATGGATTTCTGGTAAATCGACGTTTCCCCGTTTTGTAAATACCCAAAAGTTCGTTTTGAGGGAATGTCTCATTTATTCTTGTCAAGTAAGCTCTCTTCGGTTCTTCAACAGGGAATATCTTACAGGTTGAAACATCGATTTGGTTCACCAATGCTGGAAAGTTTGCATCCTCTGTTTGAGCATTTAAATTTACTTTTGTGTACCCGACAAATATGAAACCTAATGATCAACACGTTTGTAAGTCGCATTGTTTCACGTACAAAGAAAACTGTCATGGCAACCAATAGAATGCATAATTAACTCACCACGGGGAAAACAAATCAAAAATGATCTCGATGGAACTGAAACCAATTTTGTATTATCAACGTAGACTGTAGGTTAACATGAAATATTCGCCAGAACGTTTCTCAAAATGCTGTGTTCCCTCGTAATCAAAATTACCCGTATGAGAAAGATTTCGTAAGAAGAAGCCATTTAAACAAATTGACAGTCCCGACCGTCCGCAAAATGCTATCAGATACCTTCTTTTTGAAGTCGATTATACTCCCAAGGTGCACTTGAATTTATTGGACTTTAGGCATCTAGCTTCCTTTTTACTTACATACACCTCACCCCTACTCATTTCATAGTTAAAACCTCTTGTTTTTTAAGATAAATTTCAAATCAGCCCACCAGGTATCCTCTTCAGCAAACCAAAACTATCGTCGGCGTAAATGAACACGTTCAGTACACTGTGCAGATGACCAAATCACAGATTGCTTCACCATGTGGTACGATTGCATAACTCACCAATGAAAAACAATGGCAACACCACATAACTGTTTCATCTCACTTGTACTGATCATTAGCAGGGCACACACATCGAGTCCCCCCCCCCCCCCCCTTGGTTGAAAACCGAGGTGGACGACAGTGAATATAACCCCCAACCATTATTCTATCCCCAGTGGCTGTTTTCTATTAGGACTACGTGATGGAAGACACCCTTAAAATTGGATCACCACTTAGTGTACCTAGCTTGTGTACATCCAAATTCTGAATGCAAAAATACCACAAAGACTTTTTCTACCCTTTGAGATTACTCACCTTGCGTGGACACTAGACAAGTCGGTCCCAACGAACTTCTTGTTGTGTGCTATCCGTTCGGTTCTCTTATTCGTAAACTGACGCTGAGGTGATTTTGCATGTGTCCATCGTGGCCTCTCCGTCATCTGATCAGTTCTCCGCATACTGAAAACCTGTGAGTTACTCTCCTGAAAAGCATAAGATGAGCTCAAAAGTGGCCTATTTATTGTCTTTCTGATAATTATTTCTTTATATTCACGACCTAATGGGTTCAGCAGTCACGAGGTGCTACTTCCCCGCACGCGTTCAAGACTGGAAAAAAATTCCAATGTACCACTCAGTTTTGTGAATGACATTGGAAACAAAAAAAGGAATTTGCTTATGCTATTTCTTTTCTGGAGCTTGTTTCCATTTGGTCAGGAATATCTACAAGGCCACAAAAGCTAATTTGATAATAAACAGATGGGCTGAACCGTTGGCACAAAAAACCTTGATGTTACGTATTCAAAATTACCCCAAAGTGAGGATATTCACATTGTGGCTCATTGTGATACATTGAGTATCCTGCCACAGTCAGTCGTCTGTTCCATTTTGTCTGGTTGAGGATTCGCAGAAGCATCAAAGCACACAGATTAGGAACATTCTGTGTATTCAGCTTCCATGAAACAGCTCCAAAAGTTTGAACTGTTCGAGACTCCCTGAGTTTGTCCAATCAGATGGTAGCATAGCATTGACTCTAACAAAAGGCTCAAGGGAACTTTTGTATTGTTATTCGTTATGCTTACATTTTGTATTGTATTCGTATTTGGTAGGACTTTTACGGCGACAGACTTTCGCATTTACACTTGCTAACCGATCGAATAAAGGGATGACGAAAAGGACTGCTGTATACCAAATGTGCCAAAAACATTAACTGAGAAACGTACCAGAGCGGAAACCGACTTTCGTATATTTAATTTCAAAAGGGTTTCAGTGGTTGATGAAATCCGTCCTCTTTTTCAGTCAAAGAGTTTCGCTCTTTTATTTGATTTATCTTGAAAACAGAAGAAAGAATAAAATGTATAAAAGGCAGACACCCAATTTTGCTATTCTGCCATTTCCTTACCGTCCTGCGAATTTCGGCATCTTAGGGATATAAATGTGACGAACAAGCAAAACACCTTTCCGGTGGATATCGTTTGCCTTATTTCTCTTTTAATTCAGCCAATTATTGTTTCTTCCCCTCAAGCCGTCATCTGCGTGAATCCGAATTATATCTGCAGTCGATAAATGTCCCCATATCAACCCCTCGGTATGGTTCACAGTTGGGTAGTCTCGTAATTTGGAGGAGAAATGTGAACCTTCACTTCATTATCCAGATATGAGGTGAACCGATTCTAGATATACCTTTATTGTGACAGCATCAGCAACCTACGTGTCGTTTGTAAAACAGCGTGTTTCCGATCACGAAGGTTCCATTGTCGTTCCTTTCATTGCGTCCCAGAGCAAACACCAGACAATATTTTGGTTTTGATCATCTAGTAGCATGAAGCAAAACGCAGGTTCATACTGAAAGTATAAATAAATAAATAGAAGGCCCACTTCAAGTCACTTTTTTTCGAGATTTTGGTTTTTCCAAATTGAAAAATGTAATAATCAGCTGAGTCACTGTGTCAGGAAGAGAATTCTTTGAAATAACCGTAGTTTTGAACAGTTTGAAACAAGTTAACTCGCAAGAATCCCGGTTTGACTTCAACATAATCATGCATCGCATTAGACGAAAAAAAATACAATGAATGTGGATAATCGTTTTGTTCTGCAAGGTGTGATTTATCGTAAAAACGTTGAACAGGTAATCGGTCAAAAATACCCTGTAAGTGGATTCCACTCGAACCTTCAGGTTTTCTTGCACGTTTAAGTCGTGGAGTGTTTGGAGTCTATAGTAATTGAAGTGGTAGAAAATACTCCCGAATGTCTTTTTGGGTACAACTCGAGTTCCGAGAGACAACATATGCAGACCACTTTAACTGAATGGATGCCCACGTCAGTTTTGACCAAGGATTTATATAAATGTACGACTTACTGCTAAGTTGCTGTTTTCTATTTTCGTTGTATTTGTGGACTAAACCAGAGAAGATTCGAATCAAGTATTTCTGCACTTAGCCGGTCTTGATTGCCGACCCCGAACCTTATACTGCGCACGGAAGGCCTCAACCACGTTTACTGTGTGATTAGTCTGGGCAAGGTGTGAAACGACAGCGCTAGTGAGTGACTTAACTGCTCCAGTGTTCAATCATGCAGGGTGATGTTCGCGGATGCGTTCAGACAAACGCCTGGTCGTGCGGCCGATATACGTTGTTCCACAGGAACAAATGAGTGAATAAACACAAAATGAGGCTGCAGAATCAGGCACTTTGTTTTTCAACCGCAAAAGCACTACTGGCCGGAATTCGAACAGAACCCGGAGCTTAGCTGCGTAGGAAGTTTTCCTGATTACCCCTGACAATCTTCTCTGCACAGTCTCTGCCAACGTATCACCATTTGAATGGCAAAGAGATGTATATCGGCTTTCTTTCCACCCCAAACTTCTTTGGGATTTCCGCTCTAACTCGCATTATCTTCCCAACTAGCCGGTCCGGGTAGCCGTTTTGGATGAAAGTTGTTCGCACCTTTTGCAGCTCTTCATCAACGGTGTCCTCCGAACATATTCTTCTTGCCCTGTTTGTGAGACATCGAATCAGGTTTTTTTATTTTTTAGAGGCACAAAGCTGTGGAAGTGAATGTATTGCCCATTCCATGTTGCCTTTCTGTGTACTGACCGGCTGATTAAGCCGTCTTCAAGGCGGTTCATCCGGACATCAAGGAAGGCGATTGTATTATCTGACCCTGTTTCTATTGTGAAATTTAGGTTTGTGTGAGCGGAGTCAAGCTGTCTAACGGTTGGCTTATGTGGTCTGATGAACTGGTAACACAGAAAATGTCACCTACGTAGCATTTGTATACAACTCAATTTTGGATTGTAGATTCAAGTGAGCCATTTTTTAACTTTGTCATAAAGACATCCTCAAGTAGTGGTCCGAGTGGGGAGCCCATTGCTACCCCAACCTTCTGACAATCGATCCGGTTGCTAAATTTAACCGCTAGCACGAAGTGCCATCATTTTGATAGTAATAATACGTATGCTCGTTGTTTTAAACCAAAAATATGAATGACCACTTTTAGAGTGGATATTTTATTACACTGCCATATTAGGAGGCTGTACAGTGTATTCAGTCAGTCAAACCTTACTGAGATCGAAACATAGCTCCCCCTTGATCCAGTTCATCAAAATAGATAGAAGACAAATTGCGTAATGCCAACAATTTTTTTATTATTCGCAAAAATGCGAATCCGTGTTCGGATGGGGCACAGAGCAAAACAATAGACAGTGTCAAACGAAATAAGGAAGAATAAAAGAAGTGCTTACATGTCGAATTTATTCTTTCTATCTGTTTTCATTAGTTATCGAATTCACACTTACCTAGAAAAGCATAACCACTCGCCTAATACATGTTAAATCCAAAAACACCTCGTCTTCTCCGCCAGGAATTCGAATGATTCTTTTCTAATGTGTTCTGACAATTTATCTCTATCAATTCTTTCCTGTTTAATTGGTTCAATCCCTTAACTTGTCCGTACATTTAGAGATTTATTAGAATACATGTGAATCACTGAAAACGAGCGTAATAGCTAAACGGTGGTCTTCAAATCCCGTCATATCAAGGGGTTCAGCTTTTGAATACATTTTTTGTTTTCCATCGGATGGCTGCCATCTAGAAGTCGCTTGCCGTTGATCCATGCCCAAAAGGCATTTACTTAAAAAATGAAATCACTGTTTCCATGGCCTTGACCATCGCAGAGCTGCTTGCTGCTTGCCGATAATAACAAGAAGTCACGTTCAATATTATTATTTTTTATTACGTGAATAGCATTCCACTTGACGAGTCATCAGTAAAGTCTACTAATTCTGATCAGTTCTCAACGATTTGTCGAAAAGTGAAAAGAAGTCTATTCGGAGAGTGCGCAAACACATTTCAGTAAGTCCATCTGGATATACGTCATTATGAGCTTCGGATACAGAGGGATGGTTGACATATTTCAGACTCCACCCCGCAGAGTTTTCTAGGGTGGATAATGTCCAGCCAGTGATCTTATCCCATATTTTCTTGGCAGAATATCCAAGACAATATATGAAAGTTGTGGCAGTATGATTTGCAATGAACTTCGTATTTACATGAGGCATTCGAATAGAAGTTTTCCAACCCTTACGCAGCCACATACTATATTCGCAGTAAACAAATATCTCATTTTTACTAATCTACGAAAAAAGTTACCACACTCTTGTGAAACATTTATCCATTTAAATAAAAAACGTCATCTTCTAATGCAATTTTAACGGCTGATTGGACTGAAAATAAATTCGGAACAAAATTTGATCAGGACTCACTCACCACAAAATGCTTTCGTATGGCTGACTTTTCACTCTTCATACCTTCACTGAATAGAAGTAGAAATAACTTTGCCAGAAAATAAAGCTTTTCCTAGTATGTTGTTCTGAAGTAAACGTGTCACAAGACAAGAGTGCAACTTTTCACCATTAGGCGGCTAATCAAGTCTCCGAACGTCTTCCTGGTTAAAAGGAATATGGGAAATCCAGAGAGCGCAAAATGAGCCTCTATTAAACAAATTTTGGATATCTTCCCAAATGGCAATTTTGATTCAGCCCAAATGTTTAGTAGGGTTCTGCACTGTCACGTTTTGGTTGAAAAGGAAAAAACAAGACGGAATATATATTTGATTTTTACTTTTTTGACTTGATAATTAAACCATTGTCTGATTGCGATTTGATGAACTTAAGAAGTGCAAATATGCATTGATCTCTGATAGGGTTCATGGTTATAAATTGATTTTTCTCTGCCAGAGAACAGACCACTGGAACTTTACAGTTCAGTGTTTGCAATCAACGAAATATTCATAAATTGTTCTCTCCAATTTCGTGGAACATAAAGTGAGTACTCTGAAACCTAGCACTGGTTGGTGCTATCCTATCAAGCAGATTTACTCAGTCTCAACTCTGTGAAATTTTGCTCAGCCCGGTCACATTATCTTACCGACCTTATTTTTATTGAACATCACAGTTTTCATGGCATCAGGAAGTGAAACAGATGACTTTTTATGTACATTGTAGCTCTAAAACAATGGACGATTCCCCATGGATTTATTCGAAAAAAATAAATTGTTTTACGCCGAAGATTCTCAAGTAGTTGAGATGCATGGGACGTTCCTCTGAACTAGAGTCTTCGGTCATGTTCTGATGACTAATCAGTAGTATTGCTTTGTAGTAAGAAATTACTCTCAAGAATATGTTTTCTGAGAAGCGTAATGCCAATGAAATCCGTCGTTGAATACTTTAACAGCGAAAAGAACACGGAAAGGTTCACCACTGATGGACTATCGTGCGCATGAAGTTCTAAAGAAACATGAGAGAAAGAGGAACTGAAACTTCATTCACCACGAATTAAATTTTGTAAAAAGGATTTGAAAGTCTGATAGAAAGGAAACCAGTAAATGCCCTGACTGGGTAAAAATGAGAAATCAGTGGAGCAATTACCTTGTAAGTTTATCAAAGTACTCGGTAATTCCGCAGTTAAAAATTGGTTCTTAGTCGCATCGAAGACATCTTTCTTCTACATGATTCACTGTACCTCGGTTAAGAGCAATTCAACCACTGGCCGACATCCAACTCAAGTCCAAACAACCTACCCAATGACTATGCACGATCCACATATTCGCCTAGTGTCCATCTGACCTTCAAGTGCTCTTCGGTCTCGAGCGTCCATCCCCCACAGTCTTCCGAAAATGGCCGTGACCTGAACATCCAGCAAACTGTACCCAACTCAGCACATCTCGAATGAGGACAAAGGTTGTATCAGAGTGCTGTCATCCGGTTGTGACGTTGTCTACATAGTCTTAGTCACCGGTGCCATCCAGAGGTTTGCTACTGGGATGTCAGTGGATGAAGTCAGTTACTCAAAAACAAATTTATTTTACTGAAAATAAATGTGTATAAATTGGGTTCACATATCTCATGGTATTCTTTCTGCTACCCCATGTTACGCTGAATCCCCTCACTAAACAACCAAATCCATTTATTCCTCATTTAGGTTTATGGATGCGAACTTCATGCAAAGAAGAGAGGAATCATTTTCAAATAATCACATAGGTTCGAAATCATAAAATGCCCACCAACCCATAATATCAGTGGTGGACACCGACCGATGCATAGGTTATTTTCATGATATGGAATCAAACCACAAGTTATTCCGCAGTACCAAATGCCAAGTGATACTGCACCAGTTTGGATAGACCAAATTGTGAGATGTGGTATCATGGCTAAGGTGGTGAAGTGTATTTGGTACTTCAGTTTGTATATGGTGTTTTTGCTTGGGTTCAAAGAAATATCAATCCCGGGTTTTGGTAACATTTCAATCTGCTCAACGTGTGCATATTTGTAAAGCCATAATGCATAGATTATCCTGGCTTTAATAGTAATAGTGCCTCTGAACGATGCGGAATTCACGATACAATATCTCCATTATATTCGGACTATTATGAATGATGAGTTATACGGAATCAGCATTTGCCGCAAAGACAGTTAAGTCAAAAATATCAAAATTTTGTAAGCTTGTTTTTTAAACTTCTTGGCTTATTCCATGTGAGCTTGTTATGATATTTTCGTAAGGCCAACACGTTTTGAGTTGTTGTCAATGGATCGGAAAGTCTCCATCAATCTCTGAACTTATACGACCTAATATTTCATATCGGTTTAAAAACAGTTTTCCCTCGGCAATAACTCTGCAACCAGTTCGTAAGCATCCATACTGCTTTGCTCATGCAGTAAGCATGAATGAAGCTGGATGTCAATAACTGTTTATGAATGGGGGAAAAAATGATATATCTGGTTTCCGGCCTAAACTAGATAAACGACAAGCTGTGCTTGGCGCCAACTAGGACCACGGTGGACCAATGTTTCCTCACCCTTAAAGTGATTGAATGGAAGGCTTACACCTTTTGCTCAAAAATATTTGATTAGTCGGCACCAAAATAGTAATGTTGAATGAGTTTAGGCAGTTAGGTCCATAATGGAGAAACCCAAATATAATCGAGAGACCATTTGTTATTAAATAATTTTTACTGAAATCTAATCAATTTGAACGAAATAATCTGCAGTATTCATACCTCTGTCCTTTGGCTGTTGATCCGAAGGGGAACAAATTTATTAATTTGAACCGTGAATAATAGTGAAACCTAGCAGTTTCATTCTGTATCGGCGGATGAGCAAAAACCAATGAATGAAACCATACTAACAAATTCTCACCATAGTAGATCTATGTAATAACCACACACATAATCTCCGAGCCAATTTCAGTACCTCACGCTTAGGCGGTTTTCCAATGAACTACACATAAGAACTACGTAGACAGGTGGCACGTGCTGATATTTAAGGTCAATGGCGTCTCCTTCGTGTAAACGTGTAGAGCCTGCTTTACGATTTGAAACGCCCAGTTTTCGAAGATGGTGATTCAACTGGCACTTGGCATTTCGAGGCTTGACGCCCGCGGCTCATAAACCGGGAGGGGAAATGAGAGAGAACGAAATCCTAATATGAACAACAGCGAATACATAATCTGGCATTGTGGTACACTGGATAGGCAATTTTCCAACATTAACTATTTTGGTAATATGAACACGCATATGAATCGTGCAGATCTACAAATCACCCATGGGCATTTTTATTCTTACCTACCACAAGAAAGTGTTCTTCCAATGGGTCGGTTCAAATAGCCTACACAACCGCTGGACGGGGATTATTCGAATAATCAGTTTGCAGTATGTCCCTTCGATAACTGATCTTCTGATTTGTCGCTGTGGATGATCTGCAAATCAATATACGTCAGAATTAGCCAGATTTTATTCAAATAAATGCGAGTATGAAATGTATATACTGAAATCAGTAGCGTCAAATTCAAGCAACTTACAGTCGTTTCTATACAAACCTACGCTATACGTACCGTTTTTGCTACTTCCTATGATTAACAACAACAACAAAAATGACATCCTTTGCGATGCTGTTACGCATTGGCATAGACCGCTATTCCCATTCTTTAGGAAAGGAGGGCTAGTACCTTCTTGCAATCTCACTAGGCTTCGGGTCATCGGGTTTCAGTCTGCCTATGCCTTGTCAAACCGCGCACGTACAACCCCTATGGAAAGGGGTTTCATCCAGATGGCCCGTCAACCCTGCTTGTCTCTGTGTTCGTGTCATACCGCCATCGTTGTCGTTGTCACAGTCGACCTTACCATCATGTCGTGGGTGCGTTAGTTCCTATGTTACCTGGGCTTGAAGAATAAGTGGCACCTGGGCCACCTTTTCCGGATTCTTGCAACTCGACGAACCTGAATGATACGCATACCGACTAATAAATCCAAGTGGAGCCCCTCCGTTATCATCGAATTTTGAATTCATCGAGATTCAAAATCAAGCAAATGTGCCTCAGTAGACCAAATGATGCGGTCTATTTGCACACAAGCGAAGATCTCCCTGAGTCAGAACAAATCATAGGAACCTTTGGTCAGTGTGCATCAACATGAATACAGTTTCATTTGACTTTCTTCTCGGAAAAAAATACCCATAGAACAATCAGTTGTCTGCATTTTCTTTGACTTTTTGAATTGGATGTTCCATTTTCTCTTGTATTTACTTTTGGCATAAAGGATGATGGTTGAACATTGCTTCCAGAAGACGATTTTTGTATTAGTCACTTGACTTGGTAGCACTTCGTGCTTATTGAAGTTATGACATGAAAACTTGGTTAGCGGAAACCACAGTTCAATGAGGATTCTTAATTCACTTAGATCCCGTCTGCGGATTATCAATAGCAATTAAAAACAAATCAAAAGTGAGTTCAGTTTGACAATCCTACAGAATACATTTTGAGTACAGGAGCTGGTAAATCAGCTCGTTGTTAGTGAAGCTTAAATAGGACATTCTTGCCCAATAAGTGTGAGGTACAGTTTATGTCATAATTTGCCCCTCCGGCCGCTAAGTGATCTGTGCAGTAATACAGACTATCCGAATGCACTTAACGACGGAAGATCGGCTCGCATCTGGTCTCTGGATAAGTATGTAACACAACAGGAAGGAACATTGATAATTAAAGCTCCTTTGAGTAAGAACATCTGGGAGGATCATTCACAAGCGTATTCATGTGGACACCTTGTGAAATTAGGAAACCCAGCACATCAAAAGAAGATGAATTTGGAGAAATTCGATTCAAAAAGACTTAAAGACAGCTGAAAAATAAAATAAAGCCCGTGGGTTACTAGTGTTCGTATGCTCTTCCAGTGTCCATGGCTATCTGGAAAACCACAATGCAAATCAGTTTTTTTTCACTTTCCCTGCAGGTAGAAGGATAACAAATGGTGACTAAAATAAAGTTCATCCTTTTTTCCTCGATTATTTACAGAGTAGAACGCGGTTATACACACGGAGCCTAATACGTGTAGACATATTAACATGCGGGTTAATGATCCGGCAATAATGTCATCTTGTTCAATTGGACAATATTCATTATATTGTTATGTACTCCCGTCACGGTCATTTATATACTCAGATACAATTGAGATGGTGATGTAAACGAAGTTGTAGTGTCATGTCATTTGGAGTTGCTGTGAATATGTCAAAATATGGGATACTGACAAAATGCTGAGCGTATCGCATTAGTAACAAGCAAAATAATTAATTTTTTTAGCGGGTAACATGAAGATCCTTGTGTTCAATACGACCTCCTACCCCAGGGGGCTGTTCAGACATTACTGATATTAGGTCTTCGTCATTAGTTCTCACAGTATTTTAGTTGGTGTGACATAAACAATTTACACAAGGACAAGTACCCACCAAAGATTGTTCACGATTCTTGTTTTTCTGACAAAATGAATCGATCTCATTTTCGACCGAATTCAATGAAGAAGTCCTTTAGGCCAAAAGTCAACATATGTTGAATATTTGGGATTTCGACGATAAAAATGTCAAGCAGTGACATGCTCATTCAAACTCAAAATAATTTATATCGATTCTGTCCGCCGTCCACAGAACTGAATGTCAAGTATTGTCATCTGAAAATTGATACCGCAGTATTTTGTGGTGTGCTCAGTCGGCCGTCGATGCTGAGTTATTAGGGAAATACTTCTCCGAATCTTCAGCTCAAATTGAGAGTCATTTTGCTTACGGAAATTCAGAAGGTATGTATACGTTCTGTGACAAACAATAACGCTTAAAATCAAGAATGGTGATATGAAAATCGGGATATCAGGAAGTACCTATGATGACACTTTGCGAGCTTCTTACGTTATGAATTCACCACATCAGATGGCAAGTTACCTGTAGAAATAAACCTTCGACAACATCTGATTGTCTCTGATCATAAACAAAGGTTTACTCCTGAAAAGTTATACTCGACAGATCCACAAAATCATTTGCAAGCCTTATCTTACATTTTCATTCATCAGTCAACTTTCGTCTTGTTTAGAAACCGTGGATGCGGAAATTCAGCCACTTGAGGAAATTTTAAATTACTCGGGGCTCTACAGAAACATGTTTATAGTGTAAATCGTGATGATAGTCTTATTGATATAAGTGGTCAGGTATCTTTAGCTGAGGTAGCATTCCTACCAAGAATATCAAAGTTCACCCGAATATGATTTACAGTTGTGGATATATAAAGCCCGGTAAACAATTCTGAAGGTGTCTCTTACGAGGTATTCCAGAAGTAACGTGTTGAGTTTCTAATGGACGTTGATGTTTTCTTGTTGTCACTGCATGTACTAAGTCAGCTTTTTATTCCCCTTTCCGTGATCCTCTTATTTTGAGGCAATATAAACATTGGAGAATGTTGTGCGAAAGAATGTTAAAATACTGTTTGGGACAACAATGATCCAAATGGTCTCAATAATGGATGAGGATTGACAAATAGTTCACTATCGAGTAACAGTAATTAGTTGACAGTTGAAAACCATAGAAGCACCGCATAGCCGTTTTATCCTGCTTGTTGCATATCGTTAGCTGAACACATCCGAGGAGCCTCAAGAGCAAACGACTGGGATTGAAAAACTTCATCACCAGGCAGCCTCTCAAAGGTGAGCTTAACTTAATCAATATATGAGAGAGCACCCATCTATCATCGTGACTATGACGAACGACCACACCTGGGTGAACATCGAAAATATTGTGTTTGGCATAAGGTAACCGGAAGTAATATTTATTTTATATGTGCATCTTGTACCCCGCACGTTCTATGGTGAACAACTTTCTTCTGGAATGTTTTTTTCCAATGAGCGGTCTATTGATTCTACTGGTGTTAGATAACGTGTGGGGCGAAAATCAAAGTGCATTTTTCAACAGTATGCAACCATTATTATTTGTCAAAGACCATTGCCTGTGATCACAATCAACTTACTCTCCTATGCAACATTTTCACTGTCTGAGGCGTCATCCCTTTTTGGTTGCTTTACAGAAAATTGCAATCACAATGAACCTCAAACTCCTAACACTTGTCCGGTCGAACTGGACTTCAAACAAAAACAAGACCAGTTGATTCAAAACGAAATACGCTACACGGTGAACACAGTGCACCTGGAGGCTGGGACCAATGAACCGGAAGATCCCCAAAGAATATGAGCATACCGAAATTTACGTTGATTTGTAATAACTCTTGGACGATTGTAGAGTTACTTCATTTCTAACACGGAGAATAAAACCTCTCTTTTTTTATTCCACGGGAGCTACTCCTCGCTTCACAGTTTGTATTGTCTTTTGAGTACTTGCCGGTACTAGCAATGTAGTTGTCGGGTCTTGAACTACGCACCAGGACGACGCAATAACTACTTGATTCGTGACTACTCTAGAGGATCTGGAAGCATTCCAGCCAGGCTGATTGACCTGCTGCGTACAAAGTTGCATCAATTAGGTTGATTACGGTAACTGGTAAGCAGACTAATTGTAAGGTGATTGCGGTTGGAATTGTGTGATAGGTGAAAGCTCATGTTTCCGCGGTTTTTCAAGCTCGTCGTTCACCCTTTAAAAGCGAACATAGCATAGATCTTTGAAAACTTATCATCCCGTTCAGGAATAATGATTATTCTTTGCAAGGTCTCATTACCTGTGAGACTCGCATTAACCAGACTGATCAAAAACGGTCATGCAAATGCAGTTTGTGGATAGATATCAGATAAGGACTCCCCATCACGGTCACTACTGAGGCAACAGTTAGCCATGCTAGAAAAAAGCATCCACAAAAGTATTCTCCCAAGTGTAATAAACGAATTTCTGTGTGAAACGTTATATTGTGAGAAAATTGTGGAAGGTTAAACGCGTCTTTAGCTATGCATCTGAGGCTTCATGATGCCGTCTAACTAAATTCGGGTGGGTTTTCGCCTAACTCGTGTATAAATATCCCAGCCTTCTGTTCTGCTGACAAGTATCATGTAAAGCAGTTGGATTGTCTCATTCATTGCTGATTTTGCTCCCAACCACGATGCGAGATTCTGTGGTGAGAACTGTTTTCAAACATCATCACTCATAATTATCACACCGTTACCACATTCATGAATTTTATCTTGATGGCCTTTTTCTGGACGAAACTTGGACTGAAACCTTTGAAAACTAATATGCGTAAAGGTAATAAATCCTCACATCTTCCTCACTGCGATTCCCATGTTTATGGCACATATCCTAATCAGAACAATTTTATGACTTTGCTTTGACGATTTCGGGAACAATGATGACTCTAATGAATCAACTTGATGATTGAGAAAGTGACGAGGAGTAATGAAAAAAGATCCTGATTATTAGTGTTTTATTTCATTTATTTACAGCTCCTCTATCTTGGGATTTCTAAAACAACTGAATACTGATAAACGGCATTTTCGAGCACCGTTCCTTAGAAAACAGTAAAACGAACCTGAGATCCTTGTGTGGATCTCCAGTAAGATTCGGGACAGTAGGATTATGAGTTACTGATTGCCAGATAAAAGGGAAGTCAGCAGTAACTTGCTGGGTGGAAAAACCCCAAGAAAAAAGTCTATGATTGCAACTTCTCGTAAACCGTTTGATATTTCGAAAACAAAACTTGGCTGAAGTCCAACGATATATAAGGTTCAATTCGGAACAATATGGATTTTTGGCAAATTTATTAATTCCATAAACCATGTTTCAAGGGTTTCATCTTATTCAAAAGCATTCATCAATGTTGATCAATCAAAAAATGTTTTCTGTTCTCACTTACAGATGGGCGACCTTATTTGGTTGCAGCCCCTATTCAGTTTGTATCCAGCTCGCCATTTCTTACCTGAAATTAGGGTTTCATTATGGAAGATTGCGTAGTTCTTCAGTATAAGCGGTAGATTGCAGGTGGCTTACACTGAATTCTTCCAGTTGTTCCCGTGGGACTACTCAGTTCTTACAAATTGGGAACAGGCAAAATACCAACATTCAAAGAATAAATTGGAAGTGAACGCTGAGTTAATTCAGTGAAATCGGTGCATCAATGAATGATCTTTGGTGGCTTCATGAGAGATCGTTCTTTATTGCATAGAGACTACCATACCATTTATAAATTGCTTTCCGGAAGCCTAGTTAAGATATCACTGTTTCTCATTGTCAACCAAGAAAATAATAAATACTCGAATTTTACCAAGTTTTGGACTGCGTATGAATAAACTTTACAATAGAAGAAGAAAAAACGGAGAATAATAAAATACCTAATTTGGTCATTACGATCATACTACCACTGTGACCCATAGTAGGCTGTGTCGTCAAAAGTAACAAACGGTATTCGGGTCCGAATGGCTCTACATGGTTAGCTTTCTCCTTAGCTAACAGTCTTTAGTAACCGAGCCGTCTCCGTTTTGCGTAGGCCCTTCTACAACCACAATACGGCTTGGGTATAAAATATTACGAGGTATCGGCACTAAACAGATCGTTGTATGTTAGCTCGGTCAACCCGAGGATAGACTGTATGATACTCGACCGGTCACAGTCGGATGCCTTGCCCCTTCCCGTTTCGTTCGGTCCGTCATACGTCACGTTCATCTTCAACTAGTCATCCATAACGGGCTTCGAGCACTTAACTACTGAGCACTCGCATGAGTACCATTTGCACTCCAATAAACTAAGACAACTACTAATACTACTACAAATACTACTACTAGTACTAATGCCAGGGTAGCTATACCCAGGAAAACTCATAAAATGACGTCTTTTACGGATACAGCTCATTCTCTGAAATCAAATATATATAACTAAACCATTCACCCGTATCACACGTATATACTGTGCATCTTGACGTGCCATCACTACTCCGGTTCTCGTCTATATTTGACATTTTGCCCACTTTTCTCTGCCTATGGAGCTTGTTAAATTTTGATTCTGTCTGAAATCCATCGGTACTGCCATTCAAGCATTTAGTCGTGTGGTGCTTGGCATACGACACTACAATGGTACAAATACAATTTTATCACTTTTATTATCACTGCTACTAGTACAAAGACTGGTTGCTTTCGGTGTTCAACAGATTTTCATGGAAAAACCCTATACCCTCCTTTTGTGGGGTTCAAGTGCTGCCACCACCGCCCGTCAGTTACTTTCTGACAACTAACCTGAAATGTTGCACCAAAAATATGTAAGACGGCTACTCGACGAAATGAGAAAATCCACGTGCAATAAGATCGTTCATTCAACTGCCACGTTTTGTCGAAATGTGTCATTAACCCGCGTATGACAGAATATCTACATTCCTTAGTGTCAGGAAATAAGAGCCTGGAACCTGACGCTCGTATCCACTTGATTCCTCGTCCTAATTATTGAAAATATTTGCAACGGTGAAATCACGTGCTCTAGTTAGAACATTCAATTATTTTGCCAATAAAACCGGAGAGATGTTCACAAAATTGGGAATTCAGTATTAACTCTATGAAAAGCACACTTATAAACACCCCAGGGGGAATCAATAGAACGTAACATGAGGCATGAGATCAGTTTATCAAAAAGTCCAATTTTACTTCCACTTTCATCTTCCTTCCAGGTCTAGTTCGGTTTCGGGGGCAAACATCACGGTTGTCCCAATTTCGAGCAAATTCTTTGCTCAACAGTATGCAGAAACTCAGACCCTATTCAATCATAGTATCTGTAAATAGTAATGTCTCTACTGGTTTTCTTTCGACTATTTGGTGCACACATTCGTTGGTACCTTTGAAACACAAGTTGATGTCCCATCTTTTGAGAGATCGTGGTTGGCAAAAACGAACAGTCAGTCTGCAAACAAAAACACTACCTCATAATGATTTTTGATTAAAAAAGTTTAGTGAGTCGAACGGAAAGAGCTGGTAAAGGCTTGCATGAAAAAATCGCCTGTTCGTGTGCATATCGATTCCTGGGTGAGTTTTATGACTTTTGTATAGTGGAGTATATCGTAATTCTCACTCGCTCATGATAGAATGGGAAATATCACTTTCTGGATAATGTCTTCAAATATGAAGACAAAAACTCGTAAGGAACCGCACAGGATTTGAATTGAGGCTGTCGTTCTTTGGAGAAACGTCCTACTTTTGATATTCCATTGAGAATGTTTCCTTTAGTCAATAATGTGTACGGTACACAATCTCTGATTCATTTGACTGCGCACGGTAATGTGGTACTCCGCATTACAGTTATTATGGAACTATCGATATCCAAATAGTAAATTAGGGGAGTCGGTAACTTACATAGGACCTTGCGTTCTTTCGAGAAAACGACCGAAAAGCAGTAAATAGGATGAGAGTATTCAAAAAGGGTATCCCGTTGCCAGAAGACTGGTAAATTTTGCAGTCTAGGGAAGATACCACTTCAATATGTTGGAGACGAATACTCAAAAGTCAAGAAGATCAGGTCCGAAAGCCAAATATATCAAAAAGTTATTTTCTGAAAATCCACCTCTTAAGTGTTTTCTCATAGCTCAGCTATCGGAACACATGCAGCTGCCGAGGCCCAAATTTCACCGAGACCGAAAAAAACACTTTGAAACAGGACATTTTAAGTCCAGCTGATAGTTTCTCTGCTTACACCTAATAATAGATTTGAGAACAAAACAGCGTGGTGAACAAGATCGTTTTTAGTTAGTCGTTCTAATACCAATTCACAACAATGAATATGGCTCAAACCAACGAAGGGGATGATCACCGAAATCTGTCTGTGCACGTGTGTGTGTATGTGTATGCTTGTGAAATTGATCACAGTGAATTATGACCGAGTGGTTGCACACGTGTTCGGGAACAAGAACTGGGCCATGGAAGTCTAAGTGCTGGTACGAATTGTTTCTGAGCATAGAGGGGAGGATTGTAGAGTGAAATAGTCCCGGATTCGGTTGTGGCTAAGATGCGACACTTAACAAGTCTTGGATGCTTGCCCCGAAGTTTGTAAATGGTGCGCAAACCGTTTATCCTCACTACGGAATGATTTGACTCAACAAGGTTTGTACACATAGCACTAGTAATTGTCTTAATTGCTCCAGTGTTCAACCAAGCCGGGTGGTGTTCACGAACGCATGCGGCAAACGCACCTGGTTCCACAGGAACAGGTGAAGGAATAAACAAAAAGATGCTGCAGAATCTAGCACTTTATCCTTTAGTCGAAAACACAAAATCGGTTTGGACTCGAACATAATTTGTAATTGTGCAGCGCAGAACGTTCTTCCGAATGCTTCTGTTAGTCTTCGTTGAAGAACTTCGGTTTCCGTGTCTCTTTTGAATGGTAAACGGGCATTTACGGGCTTCTTTTCGACTACTGTCTGTCTTGGCCTATCTTCATTTCGTTGCATCGTCTTGTTTCAGCAATCGGGACATTGGTGAACAGTGATGTATCAGAAAATTAGCCACAGTGATTGTACAACTATAATATTGTTCTCAAACAAACCAATACAGATTTACTGAAACCAGTTTTATAGCTTTCTGGTTCTGATCGAATCGCACAAATCGGCCAATCTGATGATGATTTCAAAATTGGCATTCCTAAAACATTGGGAGTTTGACTGGTTGTTTTTCTTTGGTGAGATCGAACCTCTCAGACGTAATAATCTTCAATTTTCCTAGTGACGTTGCGCTGTCTCATTGTTGTGTTTCTTGCTATCATCCACGACCTCGTTTGGTTGATTTCACTAGCCGAGGAATTGAATCAGCTTGGTAATACTGATTTGGTCAAATCCGGCGTTATTAGCGGCGGACCCAATTTTGTGCAACCAGGAACTGGTGGTGTCGGTAAAGAATTGACCTAACGCTAACTCTCTCGCTGGAGTGAAACATGTTCTACTTGTCAATGGACATCATCATAGTATTACCTCAGCTTTTGGCTCATGCGATGCCTGTATTCACGATGTCACCAAAATATATTCGAAAAGATGGAAATAAATGGTAGTTTTTCTATGTGGTCATTGACGTCCAAATGCACTCACATTGATTAGTCCAAAAAATAAAACTGGCATTCCAATTCGATTTATTCTAAGTTGAATAAAAAGCTTTTGCTATTGCACAAGGTTACTTGGTCACTCTAGTTTATGTATCTACAAAAAGTGTTTTGTAGCTTTAGTGCGACCGGGACAGTGAATTAGGTGGTAATTTTCAAATTACAGCCACCAACGGGCGCATGTACTCAGGGACGTTCGTGGCCTACTCAACTAAGACGACAAAAAAGAAGCAAAGTTACAACAAATCTTTAGCAGATATATTCACGGGAACTCAAAAAGAGATCGCTTATCAGATCAGCTCAGCTCTCTTTTGCACCAGCACCTTGACAATTTCCGAATGGTATGCATCAATCTGAAAAGGCTTAGGAAGCAAATGTTTTTTGTGGTTCGGATCCCAGATTTTCAGCTCTACTGTAAATATTATTCTCTTCCAATTCACAACTTCTTCTGGCCGATATGTTCCTCATTGTATGTATTCATACTGAAATTGATTTGCCCGATAAGAAAGTAAAATGCTCCATCCATTTGGGAAGAAAATTCGCATTCAACATGGGAATGGCTCACATTCTCATAGTAAAGTTTAGAGATGCGGTATGTTGAATAAAAACACGTTTTTGAATATCGTTGTCAATAAGGCATAAAAAAGATTTATGGCGTTTGAAAGATAACTTCACATATTGTTGCAGTTCGTCGTACGTATGTCGATTGTTACACGAGTGATGATTGGTCATAAATCGTTATTAAGTGATTAGCGTGGTGTTTTATCAGTTTGTTCCTTGTACAATCTATCACATCTTCCTACAAATCAATGTATGTTGTTATTATAAGCAAAGAAATAATTTTTGTGTGGGCATGAAACAACTGATAAAGGCAAACTAGAGCGAGGCATTCCGAAAACCACACTGCTTGACTGATGATCTGGTTCGTTTCTAAATTCCTGACTTCGGAAAACAGTGACATGATCATTTACATATACAAACAACATATGTCGACCCCCTGTTGGTTTTCCACTTGTTGATGTCCTACTTGTCTTCTGACGTCTTGGATCAAAAATAAAAATAGATGAGTACCACTTGTTTGACAAAGCAACTCAATAGGGAGTGGCTTTGCAAATAGTCAAGATGAACCATATTCTGATTTAATCCAGTCACCAAACTTTCTTTGAATGTTTCCCATTTGGCTGTGATCTTCCAAATAGAAATAGATCTTATCAAAAATGTTCCGCAATAATTAATCCGGTTGCTTCCAGTTATCACTTTGTTTGTTACCTCTCTCTAATTTCTCGCAATGACTTGCATATTTAAGCGAAGTCCAAGCCTTTTGGGAAATATATTCATGGCGGTTTGTGCGGGAGATGTTGTTTTCATCCTTTTGATCACGTTTTTGGTCACTGAGCCAAACAAGTTTAGTGAGACTATTCACGGATGGATTATCTGAAGCAGTTATTGAGTCTACTCCTTCTTTTGGTTCTCGTTAATAATATGAATGATAACAAATAATGTTTCCAACCTGGATAACAAATCGCTTTTCGGTTTGTCGTGTTACCACATAACAAAATATTTATTTCGGAAGTGAACTTTTATTAGGTTGGAAGTTATTTCTACTTTTCTTTGATGCAAATGTACTTAAATCCGGTGTACCAATTTATATTCATCTTCATTTATCTTCTTGTATATTGTTGAAGTCCCACTGTGGAATCACTACAATAAAACAACGTACGGCACACATCTATACAGTTGATTATCCAAAGTTAGAACTAGTCAGCTCCCATGGTCACAGCTCAGCATACGATCAAAGTTTAAATCGCACGTTGATTACCATACTGGTCTGTGAACAGCACTAGAGAGTCACGTATGATTCAGTGTGACACATAAACTCATGATGCAAATAAAATGATAAATTGTCACTGCACAGTGGTTACTGAGGCATTGTGAGAATGACGAGCGGAAAAACTCAAATTGATATACCAAATTATTACACAAATCCGATAATAACAAGCACTTTCAAAAAAGGTAGACAACAACGGTCGAAGACGGATGTCGTTTTCGGATTAGGATGCTTGGGTATTGGAATAACGGTTCCCACTTCATGGGACTATAGTTTCTTTGCTCTGTCATCAGATTTCCTGAATCACAAAAAGCAGACCTCATTCTTCCTGTCTCCAGGCGAACCGGTGTTCAATCTCACGAGGTAGCATAGTATTTTTCAAACCAAAATTGGATCAGTTAACCCACATTTTCCAAGTAGAAAAGTGGAAATTCGCTTCATCTTTATATGCTGTAGATGTTTGAACAATATAGTTGCAAAATTGGCCAGCATGTTTTTTTCGACCAGTTTCTTTCTGGGCCTTTTACATGTTGATAAAATTAACCAAAGCCATTCATACTGCACTGCTGTAGCCTTGAGATCAATTTGCTGTACGTGTTAGCTCTGTATGCGGTTGAACAACTCCCAATCCAGCCGCCTGTTGCTCAACATTGACCTAATCATGAGCATTCGAATTATGGAGTTAAGTATGCCATAGACTGAATGTTCACAATAAATGCTCTATGGGTTGCAGTTACCACATCACAGCTAACACCTTCTTTACCGATGCTGAGCATCCCAAAAATGTGTAGTTGGTTTTTTTACGATGAAATTTACTCTTTCTCCAAGGCGGTCGTGAGAAGTCGTGGAATGGAAAATGATACTAAGCACAATACACATTTGGGCAGGAGCGTTAATATTTTGTAAATGTGTATCTACAAAAACATATATATATATATATATATATATATATATGTATATATATAGCAGATGATTATCATAAATAAACATTTGCATGAGTGATTTTACCTATTCTGTTCCATGTGTGACCGTTGGACGGAGCCCCGAAAGGAGGAAATTGTTCTTGCCCCTCGGTCAGGATCAAGAATAATTGTTCAGAATAGGTTTGAACTCTATCCAAGTTTATGCTCAGTTCTATTACTCGATGCCAGTAACCCTCCTATTCGTTTAGAGCTCTGGCTAGATTACAAATGTGGAAAATCGAGCTCTTCGAAAGAACCGTCTACGTTCCACATTTAGTTTGACCACAGTTTGGAGATATATTCCAAAGGTCGTGTTCCACAGAAACCCGTGTGCTTTTTGTATCCAAACGTGGAAAATAAACTCAATAATTTCTTTCAAGTATCAGTGTTATATTTCTGATGTCTATCCAAATTGATGGAGAGTTGACTCCGTCATTCAGGCGCTATTATATGACCTATTCAGTAAGCCCGTTTACTCACACGTCTATGGTGCCGCCGCCTTTTGGGGTACATTTTGCTGGTTTTGATATTCCTTAAAAAAAACAATAATAAATTGTATCCTTCGAAGAATTCTCGGACAGAACTTGAATAAAACCGTTATCTCTGGTTGGTTTTGGTGGCAGCAAAGCATGGATAAAATAATTTTTACTCTAGCGGACCGAGATAATATTCATTCCGGAAACTCTGATTGAAATATGAGAAAATATCACCGGAGACCAGGTGAACATTTGTAAAACTGAACGTTGCCTCAATGGAACTGCGTACAAATCAGTCTGATTATGAGTATATCCATACCATTGTGTATCTTTTATCCTAGACAGGAAGGCAACGCGATAATAATAATCGAAAAAGCCCTAACCTATTTCATTTCCGAATAGCTAAATCCTCCCCGTGAAAGGAGATAAAATTAGTTGGCGGAGAATCCCTCCTTCGGTTTCTGTGTCGATTGTGCATAGTCGGGGTAGGACAGAATATCAGCTAGAAGAACAATATTGCAATAAGTGCGACCTCGGTACGGTTCTTATACGGATAATATTCCATAGACCTTCAAAACTGTCAGCGCTGTTTTGGAACAGAACTAAACTAAAGTCATAAAACTGTTTCTTCAGCGAATACGGTTTGCAAGGGAAGAAGTTTCTCGAGCATTTATAAATCTGATACTGCTTTCTGCAGTGCAGTCATGAAGTGCAAACCCGCATGCACGTGCAAAAAACCTTCATTTACCTTAGTAAAGCAGGGATTTCTCTGTGAAGAAACAGTGGAACGGCCATTTTAGTTACTTGGTCAACCTCCACCTAAATGTGCCACGACACACTGTAAACATTCATAAAAGATTCTGATTAGGGAACCTGATGAGAGAAATTCCACCAGAATGAAGCGGTGTGATTGAAAGTATTTAACACAAAGCCAACAGTATCAAAATTGACAGAAAACATGAAGCAGTTCCGTAGATCAGTATAAAAATATATCGAACTCAGAACCAGCCAGAAACGAGATAGAAGATAACAAATTTCTACTCACGAAATGAGGGGCAAGAAATAATCCGTAATCTCTTTATCACTTTGACAAAAGCCCCCTAAAAACTGGAAGGGTTATGCTACCATATTATTCGCTACAAAAGTATCCAGTTGGGCTCAGTTCGAATCTTTCAACCGGCACAAACTAAAACATAGAGGGACTGACCCCATTCCTCTGTCGAGAGGCAAAACGATGAGTTTCTCTCGACTGGGGTGAGATTTTTGATTGTCCCACATGTATATAATATTTTCCATTTTTGTGGTAAAGAACTAATTTTGTTGGTCATTTCCTACGGATTTGGTCCCGGGATTGATGTAAATCACCTTGCAATTATCCAAAGTTGTTCGTTGAATGATCAGAACTACTGTGAACAGACTAGTCTCGTTCGTGAACTTTTGTTCGTCACTGAAAAACGTGGACGGCAACATTGGTTTGCACCATGTATCAAAGATCATTTCTTTGCTCATGCAAAAGAGCCTAGGCCGAGTAAAGTAATTGTTCTTGTCGTCGGGAGTGAATGGTTTTTGAAAGAAGTAAGCCTGCGGGGAAAAAACAGTGCAGTACAGATGTTTACAATAATGGGTTTAGGCTGATAGTTTTTTCAAGAGGCCTTCGAGCATTAAAGTCGTGATTGTAATTTAGTGGTTTCTTGTGAGTACCAGAGCATTTGGCACGAGAGGCTTAACTGAAACCGGCACAGTGCCGTGATCCGCGTTTAAATTGTTTCATCAGTTTTCGATGCCGGTTAATTCGGTTGGGGACTTCACTGTACCGACATTTTCTTGTTCGTTTCCATATACCCGCCGCGAGAAGTTTGCTTATTTGGTGACTCTTCCACTTCATACTAGTGTGTCTGTATGGACGGCTTATTTTATTGATAACTGGGATTTAGAACATTACCGTTGCAGCCTTAGGATGTGGGCTTTATCAGCAGAATTTAAACGGTCAAATAATTTCATGTCTTCGGAGGAACGGCCTCGTTCTGTTGTCGAAACCATTCAAATAAAATAAATCGCTTCACGACGTAAACATCATGACCTCTGTGAAGATCATTCTCCCACTTCGATTTTGCCTTTCCGTTATCTTGAGGAAATAAATAGCAAGTGCAGCAGTTTCGACATCTCTTTTACTTCTCAGCGAGTACCACTCATCCACTGTTAAAATAACAGTTTTTATAACTTCGAGCAAATATTTTGCAATACCCTATGCTAAATACATTTACAAAAGTGCTCAATATTTCAGGGATTATCCAGTTTTTAAGGTAATGAAAATGAACTTGTTATATGCTGTTATTCCCCCCTTTACCTTGAAGAATGAAACAAATGTATCCGGTTTTTTTTCGAGTTTAACATCAAATACTGTCCCAGCAGAAAACGTGGTTCTTAAAACGATGCTATGTACATTATGGCGGGAAAGGAAACTCTTTCGGCATAGTGAAAATTAGGCTAAACTAAAGCCGTTATCAACTCTTTAATCATCCTGAAAGCGCATCAGGTGGACGAAGTAATTCATAATTCGTGCAAGGTGATTTCCGGAACCAGAGTGTTGGCTCCATGACTCTATAGCTATCTTGCAACATGGTTTTAGATTTTCGGAGTTCGTGGATTGCAGAAAATACTTGTAAAGTAAATTTCGAAGATCGGGAGGTAAACGCAGTGCTGATCATTGCATGCAGAACCTTGGCGATAGTTCTTAACACAGATAGTTTTGAGTTACACTTCGTTTCTCACATTATTCGAGCGGTGCAACCGGAACGAAGAAAGGGAGTTTTTCATCATAAGCCAATGTTTCTTAACGTTCCTTATTTGAGTAGCTTCCTTACCGACGTAAAACAAATTTTGATTTGTTTGCGACTTCCAACACAATATGAGTGAGATTATTGGAAAGGAATAGTGGGGTTTTATTAGACTATTTACAGAGTGGGGTTTAGCCTGCCTGCTATCATGCCTGATCGGAGGAGAACACTGTAGTCGGTTAGCAATCCACCTCCGTTGGTCCATCAACATACGAAACTGAAAGCGGATAAAGGTAAGGTGTACAATGCATTTTATTTCGTGCTTGTCCACGAATAACTAACTGATGTAAGCATACCGGTCTGCCAAAAGGAAAGCACTGGGAACATGCCGTCAGTCGGATATAATAGGGGAGCCAACCCGGTAGCTATTTTCCAAACTACTAAGGTACCTACATCACAGAGTAGAAAACGCCCACACTCTTCCGGTGTGCCAACCTTAATTGATTTTTTATCCGAAGCAAAGATGATTAATTATATACATATGCAAAACAGGGTATCGAAGATATCATTTGATGCATATATATATATATATATATATATATATATATATATATATGTCGCATCATTCCCTAGGATGCACTCTGAACTTTATTTCTAGCATCAACACAAGATCACTGGTATATGCAAAGCCATTGCTCATTCGTGTTTGAAGCCTCTATCAGTTTGAGCAATGTGGTTGTTCTCTTTTTAAAATCACACTTTCTACTTAGTAGCCTTTTAACCTTACAGTATGTTTCGCATGGGTTTGTACTTTGGTCACCTTTACTCATTCTTCTTCACTACTTGTACTGTTATTGTGACTGCTTCAGCTACCTCTTCAAGACAGAGTGAAATTATCCTATTAAAACTTTTTAGAACAATCCTTTTTTAATTTTTTTGAAATTCTTGGCCAGAAGGAAACCTGGTCATGTTGAATTACTTCACCATTGATATCACTTCTGCCGGCTGCGTGATAGAACGGTTTACTCGGCTTCGAAACCACTCTTGTTGGTTTCAGTAGTTTGGTAAATTTCCATCTTCTGGTTTTCCAAAAAAATTACCTTTTATCGAAATTGATACTTGTATGTCTCACAGTGAAACCAACTATGAATGCTGGAGGCGACATACGGAACAGCGATCAGGTTGTTGTCAGTAGTAGTGTCATTTCGTGTGAACTTTTCTGAGGAACCTCTGAAAACAAACGCATTATTTCAAACAAACAGGGAAGGAACGTTCCAGTAGTGTGTCACGAGGGGATTATCTGGCTGTGTATGATTGGAATATTATTCAAATTGATTGCAATTGTACAAATACACAAGTATTCATACGCAAACATAAAACTGTCTATTGGGCAAGGGACACAAATGTTCCACGGGAAAGTCCAGGTAAAATTAGTTAGAATACAACATTTTAGTCTAACTAAGGATGGGGGAAAAAGCGTGTACAATATTTCACCAACTATTTTTTTTTCCGTATCAACACTCTTACCGTTTCTCCGACGGGCTGACTAACAATCTCCGATGATTAGCACAGAAAGGTTTGCCAATCAACAACTGTGTGAAGGGAACATGGAAACCGCATTTTTCTGTTCATCCGGTTTCTAATTAAAACCAGTCTTCACGTGTTATTTAGCGGAAAGTCCTCGTGAAAAAAATTGCCGAGTTGTTTGTCGAAAATATTTTCGATCCTATTTGGCACACAGTTAGTACCCATTCCCTAAGCTCAGGAAGATTGAGCCATACTGTTCACTTATAAATACTTGTCTGATGATGCGTTTTTTTCTTCGTTTAGCTCAAACCATCGCCTCTAATTACCACTTTTGACTCGGCTGATGGAATATTATACCTGAGAGGCCGGCTTTTGGAAAATCGATTACGAAATCACCTCCCTTTTTAATGATACGATCAGAAAAAGTGCACCATGCTAATACGTGGCCAACATCGCAATAAGGGGCTGGTAAATGTTCTATCACCAAACCGGTAAAAATGAAATATAACACAGCTGTTCCTCATCACTGAAGAACCAATGCTGACATACAGGACGGCTGCAGCCCAGGTAACCTGATGCGTTCAAAGCATTATCCTTCACCCTTCGTTCGAGTCCTGATTCCGGCTAGATGGATATGAAATACTGAGGATTCCCAACAAGGACGATACATCTCTGCAGTGCCTCCGACATTCTCGGTGTTTCATTGAGCCTTGATTCTGCGTAGTGAACCATATTATACATATGTTGTTCACGTCGAAAACGGCGATGTCGTAAAAAGTCGATAAATAAAGCAGAACAAAGCAACAGCATCACACTGTGTAACCTCCTACACTAAACTGCCATCGAAGAAATTAATGTTGTTGTTGTGTTACCGTTTACAGATTACACATCTAATCAGGCGGTGCAATTTTTAAACAAATAAAATTAATACCGAAAAAGACCGGCCTAAATGGACCTGGGTAAACCGAATGGGATAGAAATTGTTTCGTAAATATTTTCTCTTGCACTATTTGTTTGTCGGAAAGTCTGATTTCAAATACGTCTGCGTAATTTGAGTAACAATTCAACAACTTTGGTGCCAAGCTAACATAGAGCAGCCAGAGGAAATTGATATTTTTTTCTTATTTTCTCTATTTTCAGTTTGTATTCCACAAGGAAGTGGAACATCATTTTACGGTATGCCGATCACACTTCAAAACTTTCAATTCTTCTTGAGAAATTTAAAATGAGAAGAATTTGTTTATTCAAGTTTCCATTAAACCACTGATCAATGGTTTGGAGAAAAATGTAAGTGAGCAAACCTCACTTAGAGACGGTTTGGATGCATGGAAAGAAATTTCCTCTTGAGGCATACCTTTCAAATAAAAATATGCGCCACCGTTTCTTGGATTGTATCTTCTGCTTAGGATATTTTCCTTAAATAAAATCAGGATAAACCTGTCTGGCATGTTAGTATTGGTTTGGAATGGACGGCAGCCAGCACTTGTTTTGTCTCTACAAATTTTCTCTACAAATTTTTCAAATAGAAGTTCAATGTCTTATGCAATTATCCGAGATGTCATAAAACGCGATAACCGAAGCCTCTGCGCATGTTCAAGATTTTTTTACTGCGGTTATGATGAGGCCCTGAAAGTTGAAAACGATTCACGTGTTAATTTCCAAGGACAGTTCGGAACCAACGTTCACAGTCAGGACCACTTCTGATTTCCAGTAAGAAACATTGTAAATCTTTATACGCTCTGATATTTACTCCCAATCGGTCTTCTACTACAGTGCTTTCAGTGATGCTATACAAAGCACACTGTTACTCATCCAAGATTAATTTTGGCCAACAGAATCAACATCTTTCAGCAAAAAGAAAGGTAAGTCATCTCCATTCTCGTCATGTCTACGCAAAGTCTGAGTACATAAATGCGAATAAAAATGTCGTACTTACTGAACAATACTTCCACAATGGATATGGTACACTGGTTTCAGTATTTCGGATAATGTTTGAGAGGAAAAGCATACGGGTACGAACAGTTCTGAGGGCTGAAGTAGAACAGGTTCTGAAGAATAGATTCATTGTGTTCGAATAACAGAATCAAGGTTCGGACGAACCACTGCGGAATCGTGGTGTTCAGTTCACATGCTCTAGTGATTTTCCCGAGTGATCCGAGATGGTTGGCCTGAGTTGGGCAAAAGTCACCCTGGCTATTGGGTTATTTCATTGGACAAATATTCTATCAACAGCTTCTGGACATTCGTAGAATGTAGGTAAACGTTTTTTGCGGCAATTAAAAAACGACACGCAGTGGGCGGAAAGGAACCCGAATATTTCCGGACCTCAACGGAAATCGGACCTGGAGCTAAATTTTCCGCTTTCCTTCAGAGTCATTTTTTTCTCTCTTCTTTTTGAACATTCTGCATCGCTATTATTCATATCCCCCTCAAATGAGCGAAGCATCAGAACGATAGGAAAACGGTTAGCAATAAGGTCTCCCGTGATGCCACGATGGAACATGATGATAAACCCTGCGAGATATTAAATTACTAATTTAACTCCATTGAAAGCTTCCATTTAGTTGGACGAAGGTGTTTTGGGCAAGCGATAGAGAGGAAATTTCAGATCACTGGCAAATAAAATTTGAACTCATCCAAAAGCAAACAGATAACAACCGGTTCATAGTAGTTTCAGTCCAGTTACCAGTTTCCTTATTCAATGGCTATTATATTGGATGAATCATCGGCTGAGAAGGGCCTTTACTGATTTCAATATAGTTTTACTATGGAAGTCCATCTGTGTCTCACCACCGGTCCACTTATGTCCTTCGGCATGACAAAATTAACTACAACTCAAGACACAACCGAACCGGATTCCTTGCGCGCACAACGCCAGATACGAGACGGAATGAAAAATCACCAGTTATTCGTTATGCGAACCTTCAGGTCATGGTGAGCATGCCCATCATTCTGTTTTTCGTCCAGCTAGCGAGGGAGCTACTTCGTGTCGTGCGGCTCCCTATGAATTGACTCCTTCGTCTTCGCTATTTTATTCCCTATTCGCAAACTGCTAGTTTTTTCAAGTAATAGTGCAACCTTTGTAACCACTACCATAGTTACGTATCAGTAGCGAACAAAATAACGGTGACAATTCTAATGATGTTAAGCTTTTTCACATCCATTATCGAGCTTCTATTTAAACAGGGTTTATTACTTTATTTTCAGTGCTTTTCTTCATTTGTGAGGAACATTCGTCTTTCATGACGAATTTTATTTTGTAATCACAAAACAGCTCGAATCGCATGCCCAATTTCGAGATATCAACCAAGTTTTTTATCTAAATTCCCTAACAAAGATGTAACCTATCAAAGGGTTTGTATCTCTAGTTATCTTTATTTTTTCCTTGTTGGTTGATGTGGAATAGGAGCTAGGGATACCTTTTGTTACCAACAATAATTGTTCGTTTGTCACCGGAACACAGTTGAAAATATTTGGAAGAAAACAGTGCAGCAGCCGAAAGATAGCTCATCATTCAAGTACATAGGTTTCAGTTTATTCTTGAAGAAAGTATGCCGGATTTCTATTTTCATAAAGTGAGAGTTTTATTCGTTTTTTTACGTTAGAAAAAAATAAGTTTACACTCGCACACAACATATTGGAACTAGGAATACAAACACGGTAGACGCTGTAGCGGGGAACATTATTCCTAAACCAGTCACACTGTGTATGAAGGAAATCTGATTTCATCCATTACCACAAATTGGAGGTTAACCCCCAGAGAAATTTTTCGGTGGCTCCTACATGGATTCGCAAACTCGAACAGAAATACTTATTGAGGAAAGATCAGGTAATCGCCTTTGATTTCCAATAACAAACGAGCGGCCAATTTTCCTTCTATATATTTATTGAACGGTAATTTTGTGAACTACCACTATTAGAGCAGACATTTCAAAAGCATTATTGTTACACAGCAGAAGGTCGTTGCTTTTCTAGACAAATTCTTAGGTATTTGTGGGGCACAGTGTGACTTATGTCGGTTCATTTCAACAAGCCACAAACATTATCAGATCCTATAAAAAACGTTTTTCCACACAACAAAACCTTTATTAGCCGTGGCTGAAGAAAGGAGCATTCTTCTATCGTGTCATTTTTGACCGGAAAATCCCCGGGGGGACATTTCCTAATCAGCTGGCAGTTGGACTGAACACCTAATTATAGAGTTTCTAGTTCGTTCCGAGGTGCAGTTGGTAGTGTGCTTATCATAAGACACTATTGATTATGCATGTCAAAGTGTATTGAATAATGCTATTTGTTGTATTTTCATTCAGAATCATCATATATAAATGATACCTTATTTGAGGAAAGGGTGGGTCCCAAGTTGATTTTACCAAAATAGTTGGTTCCAATCAACCACAACTGAATCCCTGTCCTCCAGGTCCATTGTTCACCACGATCATTTTTGTCTATTTTCTCATTCGATTACGTCTGAGAATCCAGATGCCCACAGTTTCTTAAGTCCTAAAATTAGGTTAAAATGATATCTGAGCATTGTGAGCACTTAAGAGGAAGTAATTATTGATTCGCCGTGTGTTACACAACTGTTTTGAAAACATCTCTCTTTTATCATTTCCTCACTTGCATAGTTAACACATTTATTTGATTTGGTATACGCCTGTCCTCCCATCTTATCCATCGCCGCCGAATTCGGAAAGTGTATCTGGTTTCGCGCCAGTTTAACAGATACCCTAACTTCCAGTTATAGCTGTTGCTCAGACTTTTGCAGGAGACGATTTCTGGTTTGATTATTCCCGTCGCGGAGTATCCGCTAGCACGGACAATAAGCTGCGCTTGTTTTACTTCTCCCAAATTCAAGTAATAACACCGAACTCGTTGGAGCGAAATTCTGTTCAAATTTATCAGATAAAAGATTGTCATATTGCGAAAATGACCACTCTTTTGCAGACCCGGAGATCGATTTCAGCTTTGAAAATCCAGTCTCTTGGTACAACTATGATGTGCTGTTCGTAGCCGTGAACAATTTACTTCATTTATTTGTTGGATCCAGAAGCAATTTAGTCACAAATATTGAAGTTTTTCCGGCGTCACAGATTCTGGTTTTAGAGAGATTCGTTTAAAAGTCTGTGTAGTTTCCAGTTTATTCTCCTCTAACGGTATCGCGATAGCAAATCTTCAGTGTCTTTTTTGAGTCATACACATCGCCAAACTTAAATAAATATATATGGAATAGAATGCAAGTTTTATGTCAGCAAACGTTAGTATTGCAAAGAAATATAGCTTTATTTCTATTATTTAGAATGTTTTGAATCGCCAAATATTTCCTGGAGCAACAACGTTTTCACAAGGTCATGCGGTCGGAAACCGCTAAATCGTTCACCTCGCACCAAGTTGGGTGATTGGAAGTGTGCATTCTCCTTTCACTCAACTAGGTCATTGATGTGCAAACATATATGTATCAGAGAGAGCGACAGGTAGGAAAAATGACATGAAGTAGTTCATTTCTCATTTGCGTAAAAACAATCGTTTCTGTCAAGTGATATCCAGAACATCAGTCAGTGAGGCAGCAAATTATTGTTTTGCAGAATGGTAAGTGTGTATCTGTGCCTTTGGTATGTGTTATTCCTTTTGGACCACTAGTAACCGAATTAACCGAACCCATGTCAGGGAGTCAAGAAGAAACTTGTTTATGTTATGGATTTCACACTAGTGAAAAAAACAATTCATCGATAGACTTTTTTCCGATTGCCAGAAGCAATTAATCTATACACACCTTGCATCTAGATATTTATATTTGGTCATAATTCTGTCAGGCATGTCAGGTATAGCTATCGACGGCGGGCCAAAACAATTTCCTCGGAACACTCCGTCCCATTTTGTGATAATCTCTTGCTATGATAAACTTGCATCATCGCGTATCTTTAATGTAACGGATCTTCCTAATTTGGCCTAGTTTATGTTATAACTAATTCAGGTTGATAGTTCTACAAATGATTCGTAGGCAAAAATTGAGTCATTCAAAAGCTACATACGACTTCATCAAGAGCTTTTCTCCAAAGGATTTCCAATGTCCAACATAGTGGTAAAAATAGTCCTTGATGTAATTGTCTGGAACAAGCATTGTATCACTCAAACGTATGTAATGAAAAGGACCGAATAACCACTTTTGTCACCGAAATGTTTCTTCACGCCTTCAATATTTTATGAATTTTATTTCAAAATGCTCCTTATACGCGTTGGGCGGAAAGCGAATCATTTATCACCTTTTTCGACTTTCACAGAAGAAACGGATCATGCCCGTACTGCCACTTTTATTTGAGTGCGTAAAAGATAATGTCATTGAGTGAAATTGCTGAATGTTGGTCAGTTCATTCAGAAATTCAATCCTGTAGAAAACAGGTTATCAGAAACAATGAATCGAAAGTTGTTCTTTATTTTGCATGTCGTGGATAAGAACACAACTCAACCACGGTACAACTTCAGCGTGCAACGTTATATCTTTGTTTTCAAATGGAAAAGTGCGAAAAAGTCATAAATGGTAACAGTTGCTGGCAGTGCGGCAAACGGGATGCTATTCTTGAGAAACCAGAGGCGGAGGAATATTTGACTGCGTGATGGTGACGTTTTACACACTGTTCTTAGCTCATCTTCACATCCGGATAATTTCATGTTCCACTCACCACCACTAATTATTGTGTTGGAGCCCTAATTGGGCTTGGTAGATGGTTACTCCTGACGATTTGGAACCTACCAGAGTAAATTGTTGTGCAATGTTTCTAAGGTTTTCAACGGTAATTTGGGATTGGATATTTTTCTAGGGAAACAGTGAGATCTGATAAATGCTGTTGACATCTCACAAACAGAAAAAACTATTAAAATCATGTTCCTGGATGAAGCATTCATTTTATTTGCTGATCATGTATCATGGCAGTGGGGAACACGCAACCACAGACAAGACATTCGCATTATTAACAACGGTAAAGATGTTGCTCTTCAGTGATTCCACCTAGAGTTCTTGTCAATCAGTCCCAGTATAGCGTCCTTTGCTTCTTCAAGTCCACTAATACCAGACTGCGCATGATCAGATATTGTGAGAAACCACGTTGAAGGATACCCTGACAATTCTCACTAATTGCATAATCATTCGAAATCCCCCTTTCTGTAACTACTTACCAGGTGGGCATTCGAGAACAATCACGTGGAAAAAATACTCCAGCGTGTGTACAACTATATGAACTACTTTCAATTCCTGTGATGCTGAATATTTTGTGAATTATTAGCGAAGGCCCATACGAGGCGTTGTCATCCCGGCCTGATTTGAATACAGAACACCATTTTTTTCGTTTATTTTACTCAGTATGATTCCATCTAACGTAAAGCAGGCTCAATCAACTAAACGAACGAAATTGACACCCCCGTCCTTAGATGACTTATACAGATAGTGGTTTGGGGTACCAAACGCTTGGAATGCCAAGCGCTCTTTTTAGATTAATCTACGTTGTGCTGTTGAACAATATTTTTGGGGGAAGGTGCCCCTTTCGCTTACGAATATAAATAATCTCTTCTGTCCCTTCACATACAAAGGAAAATAACAAAAGGCAGATCAGCAAATGCTGTATCGTGTACATCGATTCAACTCTCTGCACACGTTGAGTTACTTCCGAGCTTTTCGGGTAATACTTTGTTTGAAAACCTCAGATTGCGACCAGTTCTAAGAGTAAACCACGTGTACATTGGAACGAACTACGCAACGTTTTAAGTTACTGTATTTGTCCACTGCATATTTGATTTACTACACATGCCAACAGGTCTAGCCTAAAAAAGCGGTACTTCTACTGATATTGTCATCAAATCATGAAAACAAATAAGCAGTTGTAGCAAAAGGAGAACAGACATAGCTTACCTGTCAACTGGACGCAATTTGAACCATTGTCCGACGAAATAATGACCTCAACGTTCGCCCAATACTGCTGATGAAACACACTCATCACACTTACGTATTCCTTCCATGCACAGTATGCAAAGTACAGAAAAACCCAAACCATGATTCAAGAGTTTTTAGTTTATGATAAAAATATCCTTAGCGCAGTTTCCCTAGGAGACACTATTTTCCTGTCTTCTTTTTCTCACATTTTCAGTGATCATAAGTGTTACCTTTCAAACAGTTTCGTACTCATGATCAGAAAATCATGGATCCAAACTATGGGCATTGTTTATGTACATCACCTGAATCATGACAACATGAGCAAACGAAAAGGCAAATACCATAGACAGTCCTGAACTCTCCCTTTTACATTGGTTTCCTTACGTCTACCACCATAAATCTGGTTCATCTATTACCAAATGCCACTCAAATATTTCCTTTCAGGAATGCTTCACCACCGATAAATATATTGACATTGGTCATCCTGCAACTAGTTGTTTAATTCCCCCATGAGTACTACTAGCAAACGTTGTTTTTCTCTATGTAACAAGCCATCGGTAAAAGAAAATGGAAAGGCTGTTATTTTATTAAATGACGCCAAATGATTTTGCTCAGCAAGGTAGTCACCAATCAGTCTGAATAAACTTGGACCGAATCGTGACTCGGAAAATGGATTGAGCGAAACTGATCTATCGAGTTTGCCGGAAGTATTTTCGTGGTTTAGGATCAGCATCCTAAATGATTTACATTTACATCTAAATAAACCGCAGCAAAGTTCACTAAGTAGGTCATGACATCAAGGTTGGATAGGGTGGACGTTTATTCAGGATGGTGAATATCTTCCGTAGCTTTCTCAGTCAAAACACGTGGTAGCCAAATTTTCCCCGGGGTCATAGGCGTCACAGGTGTACATGGAATGAGGCAGTTTTTACCAAGCTTGTTTTAGAGGAGAGACATCATCTTTCCAGGTCCTAATATATTTAAAATCTTACTGCTTTTCAAACAACAGTTGGAAATATCTGCCGAGGGACCACACTAGGTATCGGCAAACAATTTCAAAACAAAGAAGGACAAACCATCCATGCTTGAAGCTGTATTAGTTCTCATTGAAGCAGGCGGATTGTAAACAAGCATGGACTGGAATTAAAGATGCTCCTCAGCGGGGCGAACAGACAAGCAGATATCCTGAAACAACAGACCAAAACCACTATTCAGTTCTCCAACGTCAATGTCAGAATTTCCCATTAGTGGAATTTCGCAAAAAGGCCTTTCTATAGCACACTATTTGACCCTACAACTGGAGCTTCTCAGTACATTGTCCAAACGTAACCCATATAATCAGTTGATTTAAAACTTATTCAAGTTGATAATCCTCTTTACATTAAACTTTTGTTTATCTTCTAGGTCCGTTCTCTACTTCAGCGTGGAAGTTTGAGCAAAGGAGATGAAAGACAATCTGGCTACGCAGGGATTTGAAATGGACGTCAGTTCTTATAACACTAGCTCAGAAACTAAAAATGATTCTCAATAGATCTTCAGCGTTTTCACCTGTAAAATACGGTTAAGCCGGTGGAATTCATAACGGCTGGCAAATGTGCTAACGTTTCGAAGGAGTATCTTTTTTATTCCACAGTTAGGCATTTTCTTCCTAATAATGCATACTGATTTTTCTTTGCTATAGTCAGGCAGAGGGACCTTCAGAAGTCGATGATCAAAATTGCACAGTAGAACACGTTTTGGGACTAAAAGTAACCCTGAACGTTTCGAAAACAAAAGCTAACCAACAATAAATTCTGGTAGAAGGAATCTACTGAATGTGTCAAGCTCATTGTCTTGGGTGAAGTCGTGTCAATAAGTTGAAATCACCAGTAATTAAGCAGAGATAACCAATTCAATCCGAGGAAATTCAGATAACAAGATCTGATTAGTTTCCCAGTTGATTTTCTGATGTGTTTAGTGCTAGATAGGTTTCATGACTGCAGCGATTCTTTTTCCGCATTTGATCGTTATTCATCGATATTTTGTCTCTCAAGTGACGTGATTTGAAATCGCCATAATAGATTTCTTCGAGTGACCGACAGGTCACATCGGTCTGTAAAATTCGTTAAATTCTCATAATTCATCTAGTCAAAGCCCAAAACACAGTATGGTGTAATGACTCTTCATTAGACAAGATTACCTATACCCTTTATTCAGTTAGCATGCTAGCCACGTGTATCGCATTTGGGGTCCTAATACAGGTGTGGTCAGGATATCCAATGTCACCATATTCATGTAGTGCAAGGGGGAATATTAACTTGGATACAAGCATTTTGGAAATGCTGGGAATATTGCAATATTCGTTATAAAAATGATAATTATTTTGGATGTCTGGAGTATTTTACTTACACTCGATTACTGTGACTTATAAAGGGACATTGTTCGGTATATTTGGCTGGTTAGCTTGCCGAGTAATTCGGTGATGATCAAAATTCACTACGCAAATAGAAAGCTTTTGTCCAAGGGAGGAATCTGGTTGTCAGAAGTAATTCAAAAGGCAATTCATCAAGAATAGCAAATAGCTCGCCGAAGCAAGCTTGTGTAAAGTCGGTCCCGACCATGCTCTGGAAATGATTCACCTGATGAGATCGGACGAGAGAAGAATACGCGTGCTGAAATTTTGTGTTCAGATAAATAGCTTTACAGAAAATGTGTCCAGTGCCCTTGCAAGTTTATGTCTCCTTCATTCCGCTTAGTTCGATAGCACTCACGTTTGACAACGAGTCCTAGTTTGGATCGGAACGTCACAATAAACGTTTTACAACTCAGCGTACGCCTTGACTCCTCTATAAAATATATATATATATATATCCATGGTATCTAACATATTCCACACCACTTCACCCCTGCCCTATTCACGCAATCAGTCATCAATACTGGATAACAAAAACCATTGAAAGGGGAAACCACAAACAGAAAATTGATGGGCCGTATGGAGGAAACTCTGTCAGACCCAGCGCATACAATTGAAGCGCTGTAAACAGCTGGGTCATCCCCCGGGAACAAGTGGCAAATCCAAGTCCATTCAAATCAGAAAAGAATGGTAAACCAAAATATCTCTTCCTCCAAGAAACAAATTGATGACGTGTCCAAAAGCTTTGCTCCAAAACCTCCCTTGTCCAGTGTTTTGTGTGTAACTCGATGTGCGTGCGCATCAACTGCAGGACAGGAATCAGTGGGTTGGGTCACATCATAATCAAATTTTTTGCCGAGAATACAGAAGCAGCACCAGTCTTTCTTCCACCTCGATCTAACTTACTGTAATAGGGATGCGCGCACGCTGACAGTTCACTCATATTTAATTCCAGTTCCTGTGGCGTGTCTGTGCCTCAGCAAGTTAGCTTACATCAGCTAAAGGAGTAACCAATCTTAGGGTATTTCTGTGGATCGTAGACCGACACTAATTATGTGAGGGTGTTTTCACCGGTGTTGTTTTGTCTTCTGTCATCTTCACTAGAAAGTATTTCATGAGGTTCGTAAACCTAATGGGTATTTTGTATCCGTCGGTTTGCGGTATTGATTGCTTCGCCATTCGTTTTCTTTCCTTTGAACTGTGCGTGGCTAAATTGTATACCTGGCTGATTCTTCTTTTTGGAAAGAAGTGCATTGTATGAATACGTTTATTTCTTTGCGGCTGTTGTTGCTCGTTTCTGTGGTCTTCTTTCGTCAGTGAGTAGAAATAATAACCAACCGGAGATGTACATTACCCGTGCGATTTTTTACAGTCCTGTTATCTAGAAGCGTTAGGTGGTGGTTTGTATGTAAGGCAACGGTGCACCAAATCACGAAACGTCTAATAATCACTACGATAAACATTTTGGGAGTGTAATTTTTTCCAAACCTTTGTCGAGTGGAGAGTGAATAATCAGTGAAGATCCGATATTCTCGCCAAGGAACAAGCTAGAAAATATTGAGTTGGCTTTCATTTGCATTTTGGTCATGTGTTTTTACCACATGATGACCAAAAAAGAAATTAACTCGTGACTATTTCTTTCGACCATCTAGAGTAGACTTCTTTTACAACAAACTTTATTCCTTAGGAATTCTGTCGTGATCGAAGTTTCCTGCTTTTCCATATTGGAAAGCAGTTTATAGACAAACAAGTGAGTTATCAGTTGGCCAACATTAGGTATTGGCCTCTCATTGGTCGTGCTATCGGCGTGAATGATCCAAGTATTAGGAATTCAGTAACCGAACATATACTGATGTGAGAACGGTGAAAAATGGATATCAACCCCATATGAATGATATCAAAACAGAACAGACAAGCTCCAAATAATCCATCCTGGAAAACCTTTGGAATAAGTGGTATGATGACATTCTGCATGATGCATCTGAAAACATCTCGATCATCGGTCGAATAATAAAATTCGCAGAGAAACAGCGGCCGTTTGATATCGAAACCCCCATTTTTCAAATAACATGAATCTCAACTTTGGTAACAAGCACTTTATTCGATCCACTCTTTGACTCCCAGATTGTTGGAAGTCGTTCACAACCGTGTTCATTGGTGGTCACGTTCTTCTTAACTGCTTGGATAATTATCGTGACCGCGAGAAATAGTCATGCAGCAGTCACTCTGGGGATGCAGCGAAATTACCCGGGATACTTCGTGTCGCCCGAAGGTAATAATATTTGCTACGTAAAGGGTGTTTATGATTTGGAAACAAGATTTAGCAACCGGACGCGCGTACTGTTCCTTCAGTACGTGACCATTCGTTGTAAATAATATGGCATCATTTTTTTGTTCATTTATTCACAAAAATTATTGTGACGTCATTAGTTTCACAATGACGTAACCGATTGTGTTTATTACCGCGGGAAAATAAGTGTCCATCGCTGACATGATGTGGTACATTTTCATTGTAAATTGATCGATGTTTGACTACTAAAGCAGACGATGCCAAATTTCCTCAAGAACAACACGGCTGAAACATATCCCAATGCGGTTCAATTGATAGTATCAATAATATCCAAGTTTTAATTCAGAAGGCGGGTCAGGGTAAATTCGAGACATCCGGATGGAGCAGCGAGTGGCAGCGGTGTGATTTGACTCCAAGGAACACTCTGGGTCTGGAAGTTCGAAAAAATGACCGCTTTCTCATAGCAGCATTTGTACTACCTTCCTCCACATGTGGTTTGGCAAACCCTAATGGACCTGTACGAGCGTGCTGAACTGAACTCACATGCTGCGTGAACACTAAACATGTTGCGCATATTGAAAAAATGTGTTGTACTTATACCTACTTTGCCAGAGTGTGATCATTAGAAAAATAAAATACCTGCATGAGTAGTGTGAAATTGTGTCTGGATGAGCGGACAAAATTGCCCCCGAAGCACACGACCGGTTTCGCGGTTCTTGCCACTCATCAAGTAGGTGTATTTTGAAAGAACCGCAGTGTGCTTCCATTGTACTCTCTGCGGCTATTGAAGCTACTTTGGAATCAAATGAGATAACAGTAGATAAAATATATTCCTGAGGGAATAAATGTGGATAAAATGCACGGCAACACAAGTCAAAGCACGTAGGACGTAATAACCCTGTCATAAGAAAAATCAGAGGTTAGGTAAGCATTTACAAAACAAAATGTTTACAAAGGATCCGGGAAAAAGACGCTAAATAAACGTACATGGGTTTTATGGACGGCAAGTCTACTGTCAGGCCAACATAAATTAGTAGAACCATAAATGGTAATTTTGTGGATCCATTTTGAAGTGAAACAGATAGATAAAGGAGCACAGTTTTTCCGTGAAAAGTACGGCAAACTACTTGCATATACGAAATATCTACTGATTTTATCAAAAGGGGCATATTTTTTCACTGGTAATAAACAAGTTGTAAGATACCACTGAAACTGTGAAGAAATTTACTGATCCAGTCAAATCAACGTTGAAGTTGGCATTGCTTCTTTCAAAATGTTTCGAACATCGTTCAAGTACACCGGAATACCTATGTCATTTGAAAAACGAAAACGATTATCAGAGCACTCACAACTATTATTAATAATACCTACTATGGCTGACCTTAAGTTGAGTGTGTAGTAAAACCGGAAATGGAGCTTTCACAAAAATGTCTCGTAATACCCCGAGGTTCCAAAAAACACCCGAACTAGCTCAGGCGGCTTCAAGATACTTTTACTGAAGCCATTGAGTTGATACGTTCTATGACTACCCTTAGACGTGCCTTCTCGCAAGAATATGAAGCCTTTACAAATCGGTGATAGTGACCTGGCCAAAACAATGCATGCTTATCCAAAGGACCAATCAGAATTGCTGACTCATTAAAAAAACCAGTGTCTTAACCGCAAGAAATCCCTTTAGAATTGGCCCTGTTGATCCAACTCACAACTTTCACCCCACTGAATTCAGCCCCAGGGGTCGGACTAACGGATACTGCTTATATATTTGATGTAATAATACACATGATTTCTTGGTAGTTTTCCCGAAAATTCAAAGTTTTCACTGGTATTTTCCAATATCTAGCATTCTAAAGTTCCAATATCAGTTTTCATAGATTTTTTAGATCTTATTTATAAATATGCCCGTGCGAAAAGCCACCGGAAATAGACTGGTGATCACTCCAAATGGTTTCTTTTTTGTTGATTTCAGGAGCTGTTTGTGCGCGAGTTATTTACCGACTTACAAGCTATGGGCTGTTCCCTTCGGTGACCAACGAAATGGAAATTCTGCCACTCTGAACTTTGTAGTTCAGATTATGGATATTACTTTCCTTTGTGACTCATCACGTCCCACTTAAATGATGCACGCATAACATGTCCTTTCAAAAATTTTGAGAACTCAGTAAAGCAGACATATAGTATACTACGAATTTCTCGAACTGAAATCATTTTCAAAATGAATTGATACGAGTTCAAACAAAGAAAAGGAATATTGATACCAAACCAAGCAAGTTTTGAAAAAGGCGTAAATGACGGATAGTAAAATACTCTTGCAATTAGGCTTCCTTTTCGTTCTTGGCAAAAGATTTTAATTTTTCCATGGAAAGCTCAGCTGTCTTTGCATATGTCATACTACTGAAAAATACGGACCAATGTTGGATATGCCTCTTTTGTATGTCGTTGATTCTCACCTTTCCCATCTCTGGAAGTTTGATATACTTATGTCTGAAGAACTGTATTGCCATTGAGGTTGATTCGATGGCACCACTTGGGCCCGGTGTGATTTCAACTGGTTTATCTGAGGGATCGAGGCAGAAGAATTTGGACACTTAATGAATTCTTTGTATTGTTTCCTCGCCCAGATAACACATACCGGTTTTAGGTGCTTGTGATTTCCCTTTTGGGAATTCGTAACATATAATTATGAGTGTCAAAGTTCTCTGTTTTGTGTTCCTACCCAAGTTCACACAGTCGTCATTTCTGCTAATACCCGAGATCTTGAAACATAAGGAAAAACCCATTTCATTTTGTTTGATATTTCATATTCATATGCAGTACGGGTTGACGTCGTCTTCAGATATCCAGTATCAGACGTTCATTCATAAATTCGTTTTCCCCCATTAAAGATAGGGCACAACCGACAGCTCAGAAAAGCCAACGAAACCGCCTCGTGCTGCACTGTTCCAGTCGTTAAATCCATTTTGTTTTCTCCCAGTTATACAACATCTGAGACGAATGTATACTGGAAAGGAATCACGTTTTCTTCTTTCGATCACTATTATGATACCGTTACTTAGAGTTTCGTTCCGTCCCAGTTACTCTAGTGAGAACTCAGTTCTGCCTGAGAATCATCTTTTTAATAGCGAAAAACAAAGAAAATATAGGTTTATGTCATATGTGCTCAGTCGTTGCACGCAGCGCATTGAGCCGACTGGTGTGAGCGACCACGCCTTCAGGTATAAATGCGGCCTAATGGATTCGTCTCGTCTATCGATTGACGCCATTGATCGGCTTTTCCCCGCCTTCCGTGGTTTTGTGGGCTCGGTAGGGACCGGTGCCGAAGCACTGTCAGTCAAAAAGACTAAACCGCCCATTGAACGATGTGTCGGACTGTGTGTGTTCTAACAACTGGTGCCCGTCCAGAGAAATGTTTTCAAATCATCATGAACTTCACTCATCTAAACCATAATTTAAATACTGAAAAATTTTACTTCACCAAAATGTTCCGAGTTTGTTTTAGTATTGCATAGGTATAACTGTTACAGTCAACAAAGCAAAACGTGTTCAGATGTCACTCTGTCTGTTCATGACAGAATCTCACTCCCAGTAATTTCATAAGAGTAAATTAGAAATTGAGAGTTTCAGATGTCAGGCGCGTAGCTTCAATGGCGAGTGATGTCGATGGCTGCGCGGCGGCAACCGGGAACGTGAAATTGAGATAAAAAACCAATGTTGCTCTAACTGATGCGCCCGCCAGTTGACGGGAGGTGATAGACGTGTTTGGGATAGAAAAATGAATTTGGCTTCGTACGAATGAAAGGGGAGCAAACGAAATCCGTCTAAGTGCAGCCGTCGTAATACGTTGTCGTTGTCCAGTACAGATCTTTCAGTTCATCCAAATTTTGGTGGAGGCGACCTACAAGAAATCATGAAAAACTGGCAATAACAATAAGCCATACTTGTATATCATAATCAACTATAATTTATGTAGGCAGGGCACAGCTGCACACATAATTTGTCTATCCGAATATAGAGTTTTCTTGCTCACATCGCTCCTTGCCTGTATCATCTTCGAGTTTTGCGTGTGTGGCGATAAAATGTTTTTTTCCAAATGTTACCAAAAGGCAGAAATACCGATAAATGCTTTGTTTATTATGAGAACGTTTTGTGGTTTGTGAAAACTTTGGGTGGTAATGAATGGGACAGTGACGGAACAGCCTACCACCAAATGTCCGTTTCAAGAAATTCAATCACATAAGCTATTGCAATTCCACTTTGTCCCCCTTAAAGGAGATGCCGAGAACTTACAGGGCACGGTACAGTGGGTGAGTATTTACTGTAAGTAACTTTTGCCCTAACCCACGAATTCTACTAGGATGAGTATGCTGTGAATAAAGTTTGCTGAAGTAGTAACCGATACTCGGTTTGTAATCTCATATTTGAATACTCGATCATTCTACCCAATTTCATTGATACCACGCAAATATCTGTTGTCGAGAGTCTCAAGACGACGACTTTTTTGAGCTCGCCGACCCCAAGACTCGCTATTGTACAACAAAACTGAAAGCCTCGTAGCGGAGTGCTAACGACCGCTCAACATCGGTGAAATATCGGTAAAATGAAATGCATACACTGCTCGAGCTTTGAATACTTGAATGTTTACCGTGCTTCCATCCGTTGTCAAGTTTCTGTCGGGGTACCTAAAGCGGTCAGCGATGGTTAGTTCCTGGTACCGAGCATCTAGATCGGAAAGGATGCCGTCCGGTCTTGCAACATTTCTCCACACTTCGAAGGCTCAAAGCGCATGCCGAATGGAGTTACAGCTCTCGTACTTCTAGCTAGTTCTTGCTGCTCATGTTCTGTGCAGTAAAACAAAAGTAATTGGTAGTTTGCGCAAAGTAGGTGACATTGTTTTTCGATTTTTCCTCGTTGGATGCCCTTATCCTGAAGGTTTTGCAAGACTTTTTTCCATTAAATTTGTACATGACGAAGTTAAACAAGAATGGATAAATGGAAAGTTCCTGTCGAACACCGCTGTTCCTTTCGAATGGACCAGATAGATCACCGTAAACCGCTTTGCCTTCACAATTATGAGACTTCAACGATTTAAATGGATTCAGGAAAATTGGAAGTGTATCTTTCAGGTGAAACGAACTTAATAGCGCTCACTGGTAAACTGAATCGAGGGCACCGTAGAAAATCAAAGTTAACGAGGATGATTTTCCAGTGAATCCAGGCCATACACCGATGCTGCTATGGAGGTTTAGTAAATCACGAAACTCGAAGGATGAATTGGAAAAATCTGTTATTGCATCGCAAGCAATTATATCGCTAATGCCATGAGTTTGCTCTCCATCTCTTCTGCAAAGTAGCATCTGTTTTTCGTATGTATCAAACGGGGAACCCCTATTATTCCGTGTGCAGCAGTTGATTTATAGTCCTCGTTTAGAGGTTCTTGTCCAGGGATTCATTTTTGTTCCTCCTTCTCTCAATGATCTCACGGTCTGCTTTGCTTCTGATTTTCCACCAACGTTACTGCAAACAAGGTTGCAAAGAGTGGTTTTCAAGTCTTTGGTCGAATATAAACAAGAATAGTTAATTAGTGTGAGAGTATTTTCTGACTTTGGATTATTTTACCTCCCAGGGAATCAAAAGCTTATTGCGGACACATCATCTCGAACATTCGCTATGGATTATGGAAGCATGTCACCAGAGTTTGAACACAATTCAATGATTGGTTTCAGTTCAATAGACAATGCAGACCTCATCGAGATATGGAAAGCCACGGCCTTTGACATTGTCCTCCAGAAACTCACGGATTTTATTTCCAATGAATGGCCTACAACCAAAGAAAATTTGCCAATGCAGCTTGCCTTACGCTTCAAAAGCCGTGAATTCCTCTCTATCGACAGTGGACTATTACATATGAACGACCGCTTGGTCGTCTCCGAACAGTTTCAAGAAGGGCTAATGAAGAGGCTCCGTTTGTCACATTCCGGGAATATTATTACTATTCGCCAAGCGGCACAGTGATTTTGTTAGCCGGGAACGAGCTCTCAGGCAACGGACTACATTTCCAGATGCAAGGTTTGTCGTGCTCACCGGAACAGACAGAGGAATGAGAAAATGTTGCTAAGGGGATCGCATGCCGCCACTGGAAAACGTCGGCAGTAGATATCTCCGAGCACAGAAGCAAACATTATTTGATTCTAGTCGAATATTACCGTGTTCTTTTCGAAATAAACCTCCTTCACACCACGATAGCTACCAACTTAGTCAACCGTTTGCGTGCTGATTTCCTCCGGTATGGCATTCCTGATACAAGGTTTTCCGAAAAAGGTGCCCCAGTTCACGAGTGCGGAATTTCAGCATTTGTGTAGCAAATGGAAGTTCGAACTTCGGATCAGTAGCCCGCACTACAGTCAATCAAATGGTACGGCTGAATCTGCAGTGAAAACAGCAAAAAGAATATTGACTCTGGCAACGAAATCCAGAAATGATCCGCACTTGATGCTTCCAGAACACAGAAAAACACCGAGCGCCATTGTGGAATGCAGTCCTGTTCAGAGGCTATTCGGAAGAGGATTCCGGATACCGCTTCCGACAGTTGATGATTTCCTGGGGCCAAATGAGCAGAATACGACTGGCATACAAAGTGTTGCAACACAGAAGAAAAACAAAAATGCCTAATCATGACCGTGGCGTGAAAGACCTACCGGAACTTCCAGAAAGACAGGACGTTTGGGTACAGGATGTTCCAGAAAGACGTCAAGGCTGGAGAGAGGTAACAGTAGTAAGACACTTAGGAGACCGGTCTTACGAAGTTGAGGTGAGAAAGGCAATTGAAGGACGAAATATAAAAAGCATACGTATTCAACAGACCAAGGATCCAGAAAGCAAAAACGTTCCCCATGAATCCGGGAGAACAATACGGGTCCGTCTTTACAAAGAGATGGGGAATGAAAGAGTATTTGCTGAAGCATCGGCAGACGGCGTAGTTTTGTTTACAGACTGCACTTATTAGCCTGTCCAAAATCGGTGGCAAATCTCAGGCCAGCGAAGTGGAGCCAAGTTTCAGTCAGTCCTTGACGAAAAAGGGCGAAGCCATCCAATCAGTCGTGAATAGTAGCACTTACCGAACCGAGCGGAGTCAACGAATCAACGGCCAGACGTTGTTTGAAGGGGACCCATCGGATTGAACCAATCAGCTGACAAGAGGATTTTTAATCCGAAGGAACCGAAACCGGCCAATCACTGGTCAGCAGTAGTTCTAACCAATCTGAAAGAAATCAGCCAATCAGAGTTCTGTACAATATGCCAACTCAGAGGACCCACTTCGGTGAAGAGCTCTGTACCAATAAGCTGCGTACAGTGACTCTGATTCTGATCACTTGGTGATCTAAAAAATTGTTTTGCTTTTGCACAATAAATGAGATGGTTCGAAGGCAGAAGGGTTTTCTCAATAGAGCTATTGGGACGGAACAAAACAGTTAGGTAATTCATCAACCATGTGTACGGGTGACTACTCATGCGAAACGGACCTAAATATGAAGATAATTGCCAAACTGCTATCTGTTTGCGGTACTGATAAGATATCTTCACGAATATCTCTGCATGAGGAATAGTCTGTCAATGCATTGTGCGGGTTGTCCATAGTTTATTTCATGGACGCAAACGTTGAAAATATTGGTAAAATTACCATCAAAGAAATTGTTTGTTGTGTGAGCCCACGTGTTTTTCCGTCTGAATTCAGTTTTGATCCGGCACTTTACCATATAGTGTTGACGTTAAACTAGCAGACAAGAGCCAATCTTGTTAGACAGCCGTGTTACATGTGGGCTACTCAACAGAAAACACAAGTACGCTCGTCAGATACAAGGTTCCAATACATGCCCACTACAGGAAGTTTCCAGGAAAAATAAAACATTTTTTCATCTTCGATGGATTTTTCATTAAAGATCTCATTGCCAATACAGGAAGTGAATCAAAGAAAAATGTCTATATTACTCCAGATGAAAAGCCCACGGTATTTTGCAAACACATTCTTCCGTTATCCATTCTGGAGTCTACTACTGGAACCATGTTTGGTTCTTCTATCCTAGTGTTTTTGAGTGCGCATACTACTTGCATAATAATTAGGTAGTTGAATGCCCAGAACGCAAAGAGCGGCAATTGTGGATAGATAGTAGAAGAGACTATGTTGGACGGACCATAAGCAATGAGATAGTAGTGTTTTCAGCCTGTGAAACAACACTATTCAAAATGACCGTGCAAATACTGTAGAAATAAGTATTGTTGTTGTGATGGATTGATTCTTTTTTTCCGGCGGGTTATCATTAGGAAGGCTGTGGGCCCTTGAGTCTGTGAGGCTCATTCCATGTACCGTGCTCACGAGAGAAGGTTGTTTCTCAGTCCGACAATGCTTGCCGCGGGTAACACCACTCTTATGTCGGTGCTACATCAGGGGTGTAAAAGCTCTAACATTAGGCTTAGTTATGCAGTGCCTAAGGGAAACGCTAGTATTTCGCAACAACATTTACCCAAATTAGTCAGAGAAGATGTACTGAAAACTGCGAAAAGCAGTGCCGACAGAAAACGGGTATAAAGCATGTTAACTGACCGGCATAGTTGGGTAATAACGGTGAATAACCTCTAATTATTTCACTTTTCCAAATATAGGGACATATGTTTTTGTGAGATTCAGCGGAACATTAGCAACTGAACTACACATTGGACTCTGCTTTCCTTAAAAACGGTGAATCCCAGGCCAAACCCATTGGGAAATAATGCTTCAAATCTATCCGCTGACAAGCAATGGGTTTTGTGGGGGAAAAGCTTGCAGTTTTTGCTTAGGTTCGAACATTTCCACCTACAATCAATTTATGCCTACCGTGTAGCTGGACGGGTGGTGGTCAGTTGGTTTCTTGCTTTTCAATGCCATTTTCTTGGCGAGTGGTTCGAATCCCGCCACCTCCTGTCAATCTGATCGCAAACTATTCCCAGTCATCGGCCTTACCGGCAACTAAGCTTGAATATCTGGAGAATCCGCATTTCCAGACTAAAAATGTTTGGGCTTTTTACATTTTACCGTCTTCGTAATTTCAATGGGAACTACACAAGTTTCAACTGTCGTGAGATCTCTCTGAGATTTTTGGTTCAGTGGCGAAGTGCAGCTTCGCCTTACATAATCATTCGGGTCATGAAATTCAGTCTCGGGAGCCGGCTTCTCTCGTCCCATTCACACTCAAAATGTAATGTTGGCCACGAAAAGTAGAGAAGGTTTCCACCCCCGTTTTTGATGGAATATGTGCACTGACCGTGGGTACGGTCTCTGTAAGTAAATATGACGTTGTGTTGTGGGCACGTGTGCGCGTGCCTGTTGTAGAGATCCTCATCTCAAGTTACTTGTAGTTTCGGAGTGTAAATACGCTTGCATACATGATTCCTTAGTGAGATGAAGAAAATGACTCTCAATGAATTTATTACAATTTATCTCCTTACGCGATATCTGACATTATTCCTCATGATTATCATCATATTTTAGGTGGTGTATAGCGTATTTTAGCAGCTGATTGAGAGCACATGAGGCTAATAACCAATTTGAATTCGGCCCACAATGTTCTTCTTGATCTACTGGTGTCAGAAAGCGATTGAATCAGCCCACGGCCAAGAAGGTTGACATGGTTAGGTAACATCATTTTTCGACTGCTTCGTGTTCGCTCACAAGAATGGTATAGTTCGAGTTGTGTTTAATGTTCGTGGTCGATTCCGACATTCATTCAAATGAACATCATGAGGTGCTTTTATTATTTCAGAGCAACATACTCTGATGAAAGGGGGTTTGGATTTGTTATTCTGGTCATCGTACATGATAACTCAGAAGAACGTTTTCTGCCAATGGTTCGAGCCTCATAACAACAGGTGATCATTAAAAGCACTTTAGAAACTGCTGAAAGAACGGATCGCTATTTTTAGGACCACTGAATCAAAAGCAAGTTCTACCTGACCACAAGTTGAGAGCACAATATACACAATTTAACTGACTGGTATGTAAACTGTCAGTGAGTGTGTGTGTAACTTCGCCCAAAATATTTTCATACATGTTCTCTGTCGGTTCGTTTTAAATTGACGAGGATAAGTCTCTGTTGGTCTCGCTTATGGCACTGTAGACTCACCACAGCATAAGCAAAATTGCTAGGAGTTATCTGACGTCTTGTGGTCAGACATGCAAATCGAAATTCCGCCTAACCTCAAGGACAAGAGTCACCCACAACACTATCACCCACAATACGAGAACGAGCACCATCGCTAAAAACCAGTCGAACATCATATTGCCCGACTCGGTCCCAAGACACCAGGATGCATAGCGCATAACAGAAACAGGTTCGGGCCACAAATCGATTAGGTCTAACACACCACTGCCACATTTTGGAACGCATAATCAAACTGTGGACCACGAGAAAATGATCTGACCTCAATGCACCCTAAACTTCACTCTATCCACATTGTCAAGTATCACTTGACCTACTACTGGGTAATAGGACTTAAGTTCATCGTCTCTGAATGCTAATCCTCTCTGTTCGCCACAACAACTTGAAGGGCGCATCAAAATTAGCATTGTTTATTCATGCCCATCTCCATCGCCCTCCTCAAACCACAGTCATTTCCTCTCGAGTTTCGTTTGACCAGAATTTGGCAGGTTGTATTTAGCACAGAAGCAATTCGAACCCGCGTAGCACTAGTCCAAGAGTTTGGTCTTTGTGTCATTTAAAAACCATTCATTTTCAGGAAGTCTTGCGGTCAGTTACACGAGCGATTCGGCTCGTCACGAGAACCGTGGGTAATTATTGCTATCACTTCATAAGGATAAACCGTTTTTTCTTACAGCTGGCAAACCTCAGAGCAGGAAACCATTACGGACTGTGCTGAAACTGTTAGATTCGTCGATAACGTTTGAGGTTAGGTTGAGATCTACCGATGACCGCTCATATTTTTTAACTGCATTGTTATGCCCGTATGATGTATTCTGTAAGCTTATTTGCTTATATTCCGTTAACTTTTAACAAACTTATCCACCGCATGAGGAGTTAGCACAAATTGTAAGATAAATAATAACAGTTTGCGCACCAAGACAATGATACGAAACGGATACTGTTCTCTCATTAAACAAGCCAAGAGCGGTACAGGAGAATTATATGATTGTTATTGCAGGAGCGGATATATTAAATCTTTTCGGATAAGAGTATCTATCGGTGCGCAAAGCTCACATCACTAAGCGCGGTTCTTTGTGTCCGCTGCTAATTTCCAAATTCAGTTCCTTAACGGGGGATAATGAAATTCAACAGGTTATCAACATATAGTGTAATCTAAATGGATAGTGTTGTTTCAAAATGCCAGTGATTACTCCTGACGGAAAATAGAAAATTATGAGGAGGGTGCACGGATAGAGATAAATAGGCAGGGTTGTTTATGGAGTCTGGAATTGTCGAGGCAATCGTATTTGGAGGGATAAATGTAGCAGCTCTCCAAAGCAATGGAATGTGTGTAGACCCCGGGAGTCAGCAATTTATGGTTATATCCAGATACCTGGCGCAGTCTAATCCAAATAGTGAGTGGACCGCTGTTAATAGCCAATTGTCTCTGTGGAATGAAAAGCGTGAAAGAGTAAAGATACACTTCCAACGTCTCCATGTGTTTCGTATGAGAGCAGGCTGGGTGGTAGTTCCGAAGTTTACCAAAGTGCATATGAAACAGAAACACTGCAGACTATATGGCACAGAATTACATCATCTGCACGTGATACCTAGCAGTAGAAGTGTAAACAGGAATATCATCAGAGTTAGTGGAAAACGCCCTGAATAACGATGGTTTTTGAAAGCTTGCCCGGATGCACAAATAATTCCTTTGAACATATTTTTACTGAATATGATGCAGTGCTGGTGTTTATTGAAGCAACCGGATAGCCGGAAAATCATTTGTTGTGCTCATGCAGAAGATTCTGATTTGGGGGGGAGCCATGACCTAGGAGTGGAATCAAACTCGAGAAAGTGTTCCGAGAAACTCCACCTCAATGATTTCGTTTTATCATTCGAAACTTACCCACAAGTTCCTAAAGATATTCTAATTGGTTCTTATGAAAATTAGGAAGAGGTTTTAAGGACTTTAATTTGTGAATATTTGCGTGTTGTTCGCAGGTAACTGTTAGACTGATGGTCTGCCGTACGGAAAAGATAGAAGTGAGCCTTTGTGAGTCAGGGACAACACAGTTACTTGATTTCGGGCAGGTAAACGGCAATCAAAGTTCGTTGAGTATCATTATTTACATTCCAGAATCACTACTGAAAATGTACGTAAAGACTGCTTCACAAGCATAATATAATGTGAGGGTCTTATTTGGTACTGCGCGGGCTTTCAGCGATAAATCGAAATTGGGTGACAAAATCGAGAGTCTCATGAGTGACGAATATCGAAATCCGCGATACTCGGAGTGATAAAGTATAGGTATTTCGATTGAACAAACTTAGAGTTTTGCGCAAGAAAGGAGCAAAGCTTTCCCTAAAAACAGCGCAAGGTGATCCGTACGGAAAGCATAATTCAGATACCTGAAAGCTTTTACCTAATTACCTGGTTGAAAGCAAAAATATTGCATAAAGCTTACTGCAAATTGAATATTATTGGTGCTGTATGGCTATTGATAGACATGACAAAAAATAAACTGCACACATTTAAACTCAGAGTCGTAATGCTCTCCGATGTTCTTCATTTAGCATTGGTAATTTTCCGCACAATTATGTTCCCTGTCACAAAAATTTTAAATCGGCAACTTCAATAGAACTAAGCCAGTCTGCCGCAAATTCTATCACCACAGCAGCTTACTGGCGATTGGAAATGTTCTTCGTGTTCTGGACTTAGGTTTTGGATGTCTGTATGGTCAAAAGGGTAAGCAAGCATCATAACGCCTTATTTTCGGCAATGAGATGTGACATATTCACTATCACCTACGCTGTATTGTTTCCGAATAATTTATATGGGTCAGGTACTTGTTGTTTCTGACTTATTTCATTGTAGCCGAAATTAGTCCATTTATCACTGTACATTCTTTAAAATTAAATGATGCCCCTGGCTGCACGACCTCTCGATGTCTACGTCATTGTCTGAATAATTTTTGCATAAACAGCGGGTTCTGGTTCATTGCATTGCCCTAGAGGACCAGAACGTACTTCGTTTGCGCCTCGTTTTTTGCTCCTCAGTTAGGCCGTTTGCATCCGTCGGATCCATCTATTTTTTTTTTCTACTTCTGTGGACCCTTCAATATACACATTCATTTCAGTAATCTTTCGGTAAGCTATGGTTGTCCCACAGCTTCATCGAACCATGACGGACAATGACACGCATTTGTTTGGCACTAACTAAACCACCGTTACTCAGATATATCATGGAATGGAGCACTGAAGCGGCAGCGCCCCAATCAGTGCAGTCCGCTAGTATGTCCCGAGGACAGAAACAGTGTTGCAGTTGTGGTGAATAAGGACTGAGTCCTATCGGATGCATAGGGCTGTCAGCCACGGTTGATGGAACTGCTCGTGACACCAAAAGAGATCACTTCCGAATTCAAGTGTCATGATGTGTGCTCAGTTTTACAAATACTATCTCCGGTATATAGCTGTAGCTCCCATCATTAGTGGTTACCGGAACAGAGAAAGTAAGACAGTGTGAATGTTATTTTTTCACTTTTGGTGAGAACGAACAAAATCCGCCTAGATAATCAATATCAAAAGTTAAAAAGGAAGTCAAACGGAAAAGAGTTGAAAGATCGATAAAGCAACGTCCTCCGACGAGACAAACATATAGTATTGATAACAAATATAATCTAGTGGCATATGCATCCTACTAGGATAGCAACGTAAAAGTCAGCTTTCGGTATCAACTGTAACTGAATTTTCATGAACCGATTCAAATGGAAACCACTTCGCGAGCAGAAACCACAATATACAACACTAAATTCGATTAGCTTTCTGCAAATCATCTGGTAATTCAGTAGAAGATTCGCATTTGGCCTAAACGTTTTGGTTTTACTCAGACGAGCCTCGACTTAAGATGTTCAGAAGATGACACAAAGGGAGAAAAAAATGTCACTTACCAACCGTCCACTTAGATGAGTGATCAAGTGGTTCACGACAATCAAATGCTGAAAACGTTGTACAAGAAATGTTTTCGGAAACTTCAGCTGACGAAAGGCAATTAACGGGGTCTAATTCAGTATAATTCAATTTTGAAGATTGTAAACTTATTTCATCCTTGGGACTCAATAAATCACGTGGGCAGCGCACTGCATATAAAATATGGACAAATTAGATTGCCACTGAATTTCGCATAGAGTATGATTAGGAAAACACTGAAAGATGGATTTTATGGGAAAAACCACAAAGTCAATGGATTTCATCGGTGATAATCTTTTTGATATCTGTAGATCATGTCAAACGGTGAGTTGTTCAGAAGCAAAAATGTTACAGAATCCTATACTTGGTTTCATTTTATTCCGGCAAATAATCGAGAGAACCTCTTCTCAGTATGTGCTGAATAAGGTTATCCATTGTATGATGCTTCTATTTATTAGTTGATGGTAAAGACTTCGAGCAAAAGGATTTTGAAGCTGCCTCAAAACTATAGCTCCCTTTTGGTGTAATATTTTGCTTAAGTAAATCACAAAAAACGTCGAACTCCGATCAGGTGGAAAATCCCAATCACTCAGTTAGTTCAAACAAGCGATCGTAAAGTCAACTCTCAGTGATCACAAAACAACTGACCCGAAAATCATTCAGAAAACAGGGAATATTCTAAAAGGCTATGGTTGAACCAACAGGTCACCATACGTAACTGCCCACAAACTGAATTGAAGAATTTTGATTAAAGCTTCACTGCGGTTTTCCATCCGTAATGAATTTGTGCTTTAACAAAGATGACATATTCAAAGAATTCTGTCTCGAACGTGTGAAGATCTGTCATCGGGACACGTCGTTTCTCTCACCAGCATTTGTTTGTCTTGAAATGATATGATGGGATGCTGATTTTGCAGAAGAATTATGATCACACTTGATTCTTCTGACGTTTCTTCCAAATCGTCCATATTTGTCTAATTCGACGCATTGATTCCCATTCGTTCTGTCATTAGGTGTAGAAATGTAACAAATACTGGGGACTGGTTATTTTTCCTATGTCTCCCAATTCGCCTCAGAGGAACAGCAAGCTGTTTATGGATTAAAACAAGGAACGAGCACAGAAAAGTATACTTAAGTGAACATAGCGGGCAGTATCGTTACCAACGAATCAAATGAGTCAGTTGATCATGATTGTTTATTAGGCACTGCTCTGCCTAATTCTGAGAAGGTCCAATTGTGAGGATTCAACTACAGTTCTAACTGCAAAACGTGGTAAATTGTGCGATTGTTGACCATCAGACAAAGGTGTTTTCTGACATGATCCGTAGGATGGAGGTCACTGAACTCGACGGGGTAAGAATGCTTGCATGGCTGCCATCCTCGCTTTGGTAGCACCAGGGCTCAGCTGGGCTGCGAGCCCACCTCGAACATAATCTGAATTTTAGCACATGGGTCACACGGTTTATCGCCCAACTTACATTAAAACTATCATCAGCCACAGTGAATTAGCATTTAATTTGAGTGCTTTCAGTGGGATTTCTTTTTGTACTAACCGGTGTCCACCAGTTTAATGCAATGGGCATGTTTGATTAATAACTGGTGAGAGGAAATCTCACGTGAGTTCGAATCCTACCAAGGTCAACGAATTTCCCCATTTGGATCATTTCAAAAATTTCTCTAATCTTTCAGACACCAAAACATAATCATGGAGCCGTTTCAGATGACAATTTGTGTTTCCTTCATTGAATTCTTTCTTCGACTGGGGAATGGTCTCAACATATTTTTTCAAAATTCACTCCCAGACATATTTGCCTTCGAACGAGCGAGGGAACAATTTTAGGGCATAATAACTAAGCCAGAATTTACTCGTCTGCCAAAACCCAAATTTCAGGATAACATTCTTTTATAGTATGCCAAAAAACATACCTCTGAGGATATGTACTAATCATCACAAAATTTCATTTGGTGACACATTTTTCGGTGAAGATGGTAAACTCTGACTCTCAATCTTGTACCGATCTCATCCTACCATGTTCAGGTGGTATGCAGACAACGAGCACGGATGATTGATGCCGGGTAATTGTTTAGTTTAGTTTCTTTACGAAAACGACGAAATATTGCTAGAACAAGTAGTTTCAGCACAAATTTTAAGGGTGTTGTTAGTCCACATGTGTACTGTTGGGGAAAAAATCCTTATAATTGTTAAGGAAAGGCTAAATAGTTATATCTTAATAGCCCACAATTTTTACTTCAAAAACTGTTGCCTTGTATTTGCCTTATTCATATCTGAAGATTGGGTTCGGCGGGCGAATTTGTTAAGATAATTGTGCGGAACTTCACAAGACCTGCGGAAATCGAAAGTCAAGTTGAATACTCGCTCCCATAAATCCACTTTGAAAAGCAAGTTCCATATTTGAGCCTCAGTGTTTGACGATCACAAGTCAGCTGGGGTTGATCCTAGTGAACTGCTAGTTGCCACAGAGAATATCCTTCACTTGACCATCACAAAGATATCATGTCACTATGCTTGGTATTCAGGTAACTTGGGACAGGTGAAACGGACTATTCCACGAGAGAAAATCGAAAATCACTGTTTCATGAAGATACAACACTGAACGTACATAAGCACGAATTAAAAAATGAGTTGGCAGCCGTTCAAATGCTTCCCACTGGATTCGCAAATTCCTGCAAGATCTATATACTGCGAATTACAACTTTTCACTTCAAACTTGTACCCAACCTCAGCCACAGTCACATGACTCGTACCGATGTGTCGAATATGTCGTCTCTGACATTCTTTGCAATTTCATATGTACCCCGTGAAGATCCAAGAGATAGGAGAATACTTTAGACGGGCTGACAGAGAAGGAAGGGAAATACTGATCGGACACAAAGTTGATTATCAGCAAGCTACTACAACGATCGAGCCCAGATAAATTTTGGAAGGTCTAATTTTACTAAGATTTTATCAGACTTTTATCTTCTTTGCGAAATGGGAAAGTTAACAGTAAAACGATATAAGTTCATCATAGACCAACCCCTGTCACGTGGTCAGCTCAAAATTGAACTGAAAGGCGAAAACCAATGAAAAAATATATGGTCTGTGTAAAATTGTGGACTGGGATACTTCCCCCTTAAAGGCGCCGAAATAGTGAAACAGTGGAGAAGAATGTGAACTCCGATGACAGATAGTAACAACCATCATTTTCCCTTGAAAAACAAAGTGCAAATGGACGAATTCAATTGGAAAATTTGTCATAATGGAAGACATAGGAAAATGACAGGGAGTTTCATTCGCCAGGCGTACGACATTCAAAAATTACTTTCTAGTTGTATTTTGTCTTTCGTATTTTCATCTGTTTTTAAGCATCGGTCAATTTCGGGTCGTCTGCTTGCCCAATGCAGGTAGACCAGTATACGACTTCATTTTTCTAGAAATTGATCAACCCAGGTAGAAACTGATCACTTAGGAATTTGACAGGTGGAGAGAGAGAAAATATACCGATTTATCGCCCGACAGCACACACAAGCTTCATTGACCATGGCAGGTTAAAATTTGAAAGCATTTCATACCGCTCTCTAACCGAAATGTTGCAATTATCTGGCATTGTGAAACTGCTACACAGCTGTGGGTAGCTGGTATTTCTAACAAAAATAAACAACTGCCTGATGAGGGTAGGGTAGCGGGACCACTTCCGACCTGACGACGTTGATTTTGGATGCGAACCTTCCAAGTGAAACATAACTCATTTTCATCATGTCATTGTTGTGGTAGTAGATATTGTCGAGACTGATGCATAGTGGTGTGCGATAATTACTATTTGTGCTAGTACAAGACCGCCGTAAAGCAAAACTACATAATTGTGCGCGTTCCCTAACTAGTGGGTAGCTGCGAGGCTTATGGAAAAAAAATCATGCGGTTTGCTCGTATGCGATGAATACTTATGCAGAAAATGCAGGAGAAACTATATGTTTTCCAGCGTGAGTGAGCGGCAACTATGACGGTGAGTAAACCTCTGGATAAAAATGGAACAAAATTTGCTTACACTGAATTAATCCAAACATTATCAAGAACCCATTGTTAATACAGGGCAAAAGCTTTGGATATGCCCCAACTATCATGAGTTTCCAGTCTCTGGTTAATTAAATGTACGACTTGCTGCTGATGAAGTATTTCGATTTATTGCGCCATCATATGTCGTTGTTTTGACTCCAGTGGCCAGTACTGCGGTGGCTCTTTGACTACATTCTCCATAACAGAGGGGTTTGTACGACTACCAAGTTTAGGCTAAGAGAGGGTGGTTGTGTGAGTAGGTTTCAAAGTTGCGCATGACTTCACAGGTATATTACTAAAAAATACAAATATTTTTCCATGACTCTGTTCAGGAAACTCTCTTGAAACAACACTAAGTGTCATCCCGCAAAACTATCGCTCACCCAAGTGATTTATTTTCTTTAATTTATTGGACTATTCTAATCATTACGGTGAAGGTCTTCCCAACATGAGAGATGTCCCTAATTGAATTTCACCAAAAAATACAAATATTTTACATCAATCCAAGGCAATATTCATTTTTTTGTGGTAAATTGCATCAAGCATGATGAATTTCCAAGAAAAATACCTACATCAAAAAACCCTGTCGGATCCTTCCACAATTCACCATAATCCGGGCACCCATATGAGGAAAAAATGAAATTTTGAAATAACAAGCCCCCTGCTCTAAATCCTCCGATGAAATGAACGCTTGTTCTCATTTTTCGAGGTTGGACAGCAGCCTTCATACCCCGATATACTGCTTCTGCGGGGACCGAGAGTTCCTCGGAATTATCCCGCTCTGGACAGATGATAAGGAAATTCTGACACTGTTTCTTGTAAGTGACACACAAAACGTCGTCCTTTTCATTCGCTTGTCTAAATACCGTACCTCTGGAATGTGTAATCCGGTTATTGTTGTTCTTGTTTACGGGATTACTGAGCAAGATACTGCACGAGCTGATGCAAAATTAGGGCCTCTGTAACAGTACTTTGATCTCTGTTATGGAGATGCCGAAAAAATTCAGTTTCAATAAATCTTTCATCACTATCGCGATAGCGATATAAGTAAATTCCGCAGACCGCTCAAATAAATTTAGTGCCAATGTTCACAGTTATGTGACCTGGAATTCATAATTCCAAAATATTGTTGAGAAACCATTCTGAAGTGCACTGATTACGGAGTTTCTGAACCACAAAAGAATTTCTCCTGGCTTTTTCATACACGCACAAACATGTGAACAGATTGGGCCGAAAAATGATTCCTATGAAAATATTCCGGTAGTAACCCAACCTCAATATGACCTGGGATAATTCATAGGATCCCGTTTATCAATATAATTATATTTTAGCTTACTTCGCGCGGAGTTCTGTACTGTGACAACCAACTTGATAAATTCAACTACTCAAAGCGTAGGAAAGAATCAGCGTAAACGGGAGAACATTTTGGATAATTGAGTAATATTATCTAGTGGACTGGTATACTTTGACTGTCATAAAGCCCAAACTGTTTACTGAGTTAATTTTCATATACACCACAATTGACACTTCCTGTGATATTCAATATCATGAAAATTTAAATTTCTTTCTCGAATTTGAGATTACTATTTGGTCAACTATTCTGCAAGCGATTATGATATGACCTTCTTCAAACTCTATCACTACTAGATCCTTATGTAAATTAAATATAAAAAAGGCTAATTGTCCCTCGAATGAAGTAATATTGGGCTGTAAAAAATGAAATACCTGACGCTTAAACCATTGGCGCGCTTTTTACCTAGTGTAATGTCGGGGAATGGTCATATATTATCCCCTAGAACTCTTTTTTTAAAAACTCTTGGAGACGTAACCGAAGTATTTCTACTCTGGGAGCCGAAAACCTGAGCCCCTGGTGTCCTTATGAGGCAAATTCTGTTTGGTGGGCATTGATATTTTGCGACTCATCCAGCTAATGCAACCCTCTGGGTTAATTTCGGTTGACTAAGCTCAGCTGCCGAATCACATGTCATATTATCTTTACACCTATTAAGGTAAGGCAGACGCTTTCTGCAACGCGCTAATCAGAAATACTGACGCAAAATAGTACCTAACAAACATTGCAGGTTTGCGAACAACTAAGATCATCCCATAACATCAGCATTAAGTTCCCGTTGGAGGAATCCGGGTGAATCACGCATATGTTGAATGAGACCAATTTCCATCATAAGCTGAAATATTACGCAAAAATAGTCCAGGTTATTGCTGTTTTGTTAGATAAAGCAAAGATGGACAGGATTCTCTCATCTATAGTTTGAATTACCAAAGAATTCCAAATCACTGACTGAACAGGTTAACTGGTCACATACTAGGGTAATAAGCCCTTTGTGTTTTCGAACATCTACAAGACTCATATTTGGAAACAACAATTCAGGTCTTTTTTCGTGAACCGACGAAAAATTCCTTAAACAATCGATGTTGCATTCACTTGGAAAAAAATACATGAAAAGTAAATCACCAAACGTATTAGTTCTGTAAATTTTATTTCGTCTAAGCAGACGACCGACGAAGACATGCTGATATGGTCATATAATGGAGTTGCTGTTGTGATGGAATTTTATTCGGCCCTCCAAACTTGTTTGCACAACTAGCATAACCGGAAATAACGGGAACATTTCAGAGTTCTCGACATTGAATACTGAACCATGGGAGCTGCTGAACACCCTCTAACCTGGATCCTATCACGAGATCAGTTTGTTTGTTTACAGCACAGGTTTTACAAATAAAACTGTATTTGATCGACCAGTTTATCTGTTTCTGTCAAAATTATCGAACAAAAACGTTTCGAATGATGAATTTTCGATGTACTGAGGTGCTTTACATCAACTTACAAAGCGCCCATCATCCAAGGAACTTAACATTCCGGGTCCTTGGGCATTCGTGCCAAAACGAGACCGTATATTCATGCGTGCATGGGGACTGATCTCGTTCGTTGTTTGGACTGGCCTTTTCAGTCATGACGTTAAGGAGCTGAAAGGCAAATATACGTGTGATCGGAATGGACCATAGGAATTATGAGTAAATCCTCCAGGTGGATTATTTGCAGAGTCAACTACTCACTGCAGTAGACATCTGTCAATTCCAAAATGCCATTAGTTTAAACAAACTACCGATTGGCATACAAAGGTATGGCCATTTAATAGAGTCGCTGTTCCATTAGAATTTTCTAAGCTCGAGCACTTGTGTGTTTTGATCTCAAGATTACTATTTTTTAAACAGTGGCCTAATTTTCTACTGCAAATTTGAAAACAAAAGTCAAAACACAGATTACGTTATTTATGCTAGATCATTTCGCTTCATCTTTACAAAGTAGATACTGCAATAGGAGTGGTTACCTTCATCGAAAAATGGTAAACAAAATGTTTATAAGAAAGAGCAAAATCACTTGACGCACATACATACGTGCCCATCAGATAAACATACAACATCCATCACACTTTGTTATCGCGGCAGTGATAAATTGACCACAAGCTCACGTTGCTTGTTTACTTAAGGTTTTAGTGCTCGGATCGACAGGGACTTCGAACAGCTTCAGATTTTGGTACTGGAGTTGGGGTAAGCCATTTTGAATGCTCGACCTGTGAAGTTGCAATACTTATTCTCGTAAAGACATCGAGCAATCGATTACCAGATTGATCTTTGCTCGGCTGATGATGCAATCTTGGTGAAAGTGCTATTGGTTGTTTCATGAAGCCACAATGGAATGAATTCAGCCTTTTAATGATATAACTGCTTCCCGTTCTGTATATGTAGTTGACTGAAAACTCACATTAGAAATGTTATGTGTAGTTTGATGGGGACTGTGAACACAATGGCCGAATGGGGTACATAATAGGTGCAGCTGATAACTGACCATGACCAATTTCTGACCCACTCACCCAACTTGTCGCCTTTGTGAGGTGGTTTTCATCTCGAAAATTGGGATTGGAATAAAGGTTCCTGGCTTTGGATGAAGGCACTCTGCCTGAAATTAAGCTGAAGATCCATTTACCATAAGAGTTTCAGTTATCGATTTGTTCCCTTATCCAAAGTATCCTCTTAGCAAGTAGTTTGTGCTCAGTTTAACAGCGATTGCGCTGTAATCATCTTGCACTTTATCAGGATAGAGCCGCTGAAGTTGAGATATGGCTTAAACAGGTGTTCTAGTGGTAAACGGTACTCATCAGTAATCCACCTTTTCTGCGGAAAATCTCAATGTCTCAGAAGCTTATGGTGTCATCATGCTCATTGAGGATGGACAGACTTATATTTATATGCAGATTAGTAACCAAGACAAGCAGCCCTTCACTTTCTGGTTTTGTCTTTGTGGCAACGAAATCACCACTCACGTAACGGTGATAAAGCTTCGTATCGGATATTTTGTTCCTAATCTTCATTCCTAAATGAACAACGAAATTATCGACGAGAATATTGCCCAGTGAGCTGTCTATGGCAACTCCGTCATTTTGCTATACCCTTCGTTGAAAAAGCGGATTTTCCAATTAGATCTTCCTAATAGCAGAAACGTGTCAATTCAGTGTTAGGTAACCCGATAAATAACCCGATTATATGACAAATATTACCAGTTTCTTGCAATGGAACATTTGTGAATATTTACGCAATACTATTAGTAACAAAATATCGAATACGGATATGTTCTTCTTCTAATTGGTTGCACATTTCAAGACTGTCTATCAAAGTATGATCCGCAACCGCGTCCTTTACTGACCTCAGTAACTTGGTTAACCATTTCGCCAGTTTGTGTTGTTTGGAGTTAACGGCGAAAAAAATTGGACGCATAGGTACATCCCGTTTGTGCGTTTTTGGTGTCTGATACCATTTGGGTTTCGCTTACTTGGCTGTACACTCAATACTGAGCCTGCGTGAGTTAGAGTTCGAAGTTTTGTGCTAAATTTCTGTTCTAATGCTTTCTGATCATCTGGCTTTAGGTCAGTGTCAAACTTGGTTTTGTCTCCTAGTGCTTTTACCAATTTCAGCATATCTGATGATTTACGCGTGACGAAAAGTCTCGCTCTTTTCCGAAGGTAGGTTTATTATGTTAGGATTTTCCATCAATCCATCGAGAGCTTCAATATATCTGTTCATTAGTAACTATTGTAAGTGTGGTAGTGTCCTTCGATACTGACATTCCAAACCAACCATTTCTGCCCTAAACCAGCTCCGAGAATCCGCATTTGTCACCTTCGTAAAAGATATTTCTTTTTAAAATGCTGTTAGTTTCTTTAGTAGAGTGCAGTAGTTAAACCCAAACGAAACTGTCTTCAGTTGTAGGTCAACTTGTTGACAATATATTCCCATGGATCATCTAGAAATGACGACTCCGAAATATCACAATTTAGGGATTATTCCAGACTTTTATCTCATTTTGGCGGGTTTCATGCATATTTTCAGCACAGATTTTCAAAACCTAATTTCTACAAAATACGTTCAGACTATCGATGATGAATGGCATGTCTCTCGTTATTGTCAACAAGCGAATTAACCTCCGGTTGCATTTATTAGGTAAATTAAACCAAAGGCCTCAAATAGGTGTCTTTCTTTGCACCTGAGCGTTTATCCCGTATCATATATGGCAACGGTTTGTCATAACACATTTAAGCACAAATTTCCTCTTCCCTTTCTGTGTTGTGCTTTCGCACTCCAGTGTGAGAAACTTGCTCATCTATTTCCCTCTGAAAATTATCACCTCGACCTTAATATGGACTGCAAATATGTAGCGAATTGATCCAGGATACAACGTGCAATTTGTGCTTTTGGTTTATGTTTTACCGTTATTTAGTCTTTGGGTACTCTTTTTCCATGTTTATTATTGGTACCATTTTCAGGGTGATCGGGACACTAAGGGGGGGGGATTCCCAGATGAGGAAATGAACCAACGACTTAGATGGCAGAATTCGAACCGGAGTCAAAATTTACCCAAATCTCCCACGATGACAGACTGACACGGGCCAGTCAGGAGGCATGGAAAATCATCATCATCTGCATTACGTATTTCTGCTACTGAAGTAACAGAACGCGGAGTGCATGAGAATGACAATGGAAAATGCAAATTTTGAAGTTGAGCAGCCTAAAGTGTTCCTTGGATATGTTTCCAGTAGGCGGTCTGTATAACAAAGGGTGAGCTCCCGGTTGATAGGGATTCACTCCATGCAGTGACTGGTGGCATCAGCCTAAACAGCTTTTGATGTCTCACTTGGTCTTACCGAAACAGTAATACACTCGATGGTTTCCTTTGGGGCATACAAAACACATTCCACGTTTCGAGCTTTCGCAGACCTCACGGGTGATCTCACCTCAAAAACTTAGTAAATAATGCTACCTAATTCCTTTCCGTACTTATTATTGCACTACTTTGTCCGAACATCGTGACCAAGCGTCACTACGCGATTACCGCGATTCTGTAAGTATGTGAAGTCTGACTGTTTTGGGGGTCCTCTCATTTTGCTCCGCCTACTCTTCGAAGCGGTTGCGACGTATTCTGGCCGTAGATAACAGGGATTCTGCTAGTTCCTCGAACTTAGTTTGTGTGCCGCTCTGGGTTATCCGGCCTCAGTCTTAGCCCATTCGCACCAAAAGTCCTATGGCAGAGGCTGCAATGCTTTTCCATTTTTACTAACAATTTTACATCTGCTGTGAAATCTATCTGCTCCAACGTTATATTGCAGATCTGAGTAAGAACGGCTAGGATCGAAAATACATCGACGTATAATGATCGGTACTTATCCCACCTGGCAAACCAGCTAACAGAGTCACCTCATCCGACCGCCCAAAAAAGTTCTTTATTGATTTACGTGCTCCTCCGTGTCCCGCCTCTGGTGGGAGCATAAAATACTCTTGGAAGACTTGCCTCGTCCTACTCTTGCAGTAGTGCAGAAGGTATATTAGATGTAGCCAGTAGCTCGTGATTCTTCCAGTCTACAAATGTTTGAAAGTGTTGCTTAGGTTTTCAACACTCCGTTGGCCGCCTGTCAAAAGTCAGATGATCAGGTCTCGGTAGATCCATTCTAATGGGGACCTTCAGAGCGGTGCTTGTTGTCTTTGCTTTGAAACCTCATATCTCATCCGACCAGATTTCCTCAGGCGGGCCAATACCAAACCATTCAGAACTGATGTAAATTATGACTCCGTCACCTGTACGTTTTTGCATTTTTCTTTGTTCAGAAAATCACAGTAATTTTAAAGGAAAACCAGTGAGTCTCTGGTCTTGGATGAGCACGACACAACTGTTCAAGTCATTCCAAAAGTTGCGAACATCGGTTGGATAAGGTATTTTTCAAATAATGGTCAAATGTCAGTACTGACCGATGCGAAACTGCCATATACCTTTGAGGTTTTACTACTGAGAACAGTGTGTCAAACCGCGCTCGCATTTCCAGATCCAAATTGATTTCTTTCCAATAGCACAACAACGAGTGGTGAATGAGGAAATAGAACATAATCGGCTTCCGTTTCAGGTTATGAGAATGAATCTAAAGAAACAATGACCAAGTTTCTAACTAATGTCCGTACACCAAGTCGTGAGGTGCCCCTATGATGTGGATTTAACGTGTAGAATAACCTCACGGTAATATTGAAGCAAGATTCGACTGCCCCACATGCGGTTTGATATTTGTATTTTGGGATGCTGCCATTAATTGGGATAGGCCTGCAGAAAAGGCCTCAAAGCTCTAGAACTTCAGACTGTGTGAAATGGTCACATTCATAAAGGTTGCATACTTTTTGGCACAAACGGAATCTAAGGTAGACTGTTTCATAGTGTTAAACTCTATACATTCGCGAAATGACTTCTATGAAGCTAGTTTCCGTCTCTACAAATTAAAAGTGCCAGGGGACGGCAATTTTTCTTTATATTTGTTGGGAATAACCTCTCATTTACCTCGGTTTCAATACAGTAAAGAGTGTTATCTGATTTGAGTGAACAGCTGAACGATAGGCTACGTCAGCAGCTCCGCACCGTATCCACCGGTCTACAACATGGATTCATTCACGTTCATCGGGTGGATCAACTAGTCAAAGAAGGTTCAAATAGTGACGAGGTGCATAAAGCATACTAATCCATTCCATTGCATCTGTTTATTTCACTAGACCAGAAATGTTTAGAGAAAGATTTTGAAACCCCATCTTCGTGTACACATCATTCGCCCATGTCAAATTGTATAGGTTTCTCAACAAACAAGCGCTAACAGTTGCGCGTGCAGTGACTTCCGACTCTACTACTCTCATCAATCATCGAATCATTCAGTTTTAATTCTGAATCCACGACTCCTGGTCACAAAAGCCGTGGAAAGCTGTCGTTCTGTCACCATCCTTATTCGTCCACAGTACATAACCATCGCTATGTTATAAACTGTACTCAAATCTTGGGTAAGTACCCTTCGTCGAAAGCCTTTGTATTAGAAATATACCCTTCCATTAATTTCGAATCTGAATCGAAATCAAAATTCAACTTTGGACTAACATGTTTCAAAACTGAATAATGGAATACTCCAATAAAATTTGCCATTTATTTCGCTGTTGTAGGTAATTTCCCTCCATTTCAGTTTTACCATCGTTTATTCTGCCTTTGGTTATTCTGTTCCCATTTGTGACTAAGGTTTTTCTCTTCAACGAAACGATTTGTTGTGCGGATTACCCATTCAAGGTATTCTATTCGCTTGTTAATAAACGCATAACTCTTCATCGATTAGGCCTTCTTGAGATCTAGCTGACTGGTTAGCTTCATTGTTATCCACGTCCGGCGTCCAATGTGTTACTCTGCCTAGTTTGATTGTTCAACTGCAAGGATACTAGAGCTGACCCAAGCGTCATTGTATCGTGTTTCGTTGCCCAACAAAATCGAAGGAGCAGTGCATCATCTTTGTCTTGCATTAACTATGCTCCGAGCTGTGTGTTTGACTCATTAAGATCAATCTATGCCGCACGGTTTCTGTGATTTGACGCATTCACTATTGATTATCCGCGGAACTTAAGGATACAACATTGACTAACTTCGCTAAGTAGGTCTCAACAGCTAGCTCCACGTAACAATATATTATACAGAATACATTCACAAAAAAACGTTGAGCGAAACACGTGTTTTCGGTATAGCGAGGTACCCTTGATATAAATATATTTTCAGAAAAATAAATAGCCAAACAAATATATTGTGGAGGGGGGGTATTTTCTAATAATTATTCATCCTATTTCCACAGTTGGCACATTGGTTGACCAGGCAACGGCCAGTTCCACACGTGGATGCCGATTCTCGAAATGATCACGAGCACAACACCATAACCTACTTCAGGTAGTTTCTATACTTTGTAACTTTCGGTGGTAAGGTACTTGAGTAATTTGTTAAAATATTCTTTGAAAAAGAATTGCAAAACAAGACTTCGTTTATACAGATTATTTAACTGTCTCCGACTGAGTACAACACGATAACCCTTAGCTTCATTAGAGCACCAGCGTCAACTCCCATTCATTCTTTCTGAATTACCTGAGATATGCTTGTTGGGAATTTGAACCATTTTTTGGATATCAACGAGGTTCCTTTGTTTCAACCTGGGATCATATTTCACTGAGGTTTATACTTTCAATTATCAGGAATTTGAAAAAGTAAAGCTGCAAACTGGTGCTGGATCGGATTTTGGCCACGATAACAGTTGTTTCATTTTTGCATCGAACTCAATGAACTCCTCCAGAAAGCTATATTTCTCTCATGGCAGAATTGAGAGCGAAATGTTACAGTTCTCCAAGAGTGTGCCTACACAGCTTAAGATATCTACCCATCTGAAGATCATTGGGCCTTTATATATTTGAAGCAGTCAGAACGACAGATGAAATAGTCACAATTTCGAAAAAGTATGTAAATAAGCTAGCTGATTCAGTTTGTGGAATGGTTTCCTCGGACATACCTAGAAAAACACATCATTTGTACGAGTTGCTTGGAAGGAGAAGTTTCAGAATTCCATTCATCGTCTAAACCACCTGATGTGGTCGTCCAATCAGCGATAATATACATCTGACATCATATGGTTTATCTAATATGTATCTATGTTTTGCTCAAAAGCCGAAACCTGGTCATTGTCATCAGAATAGCGGATGCACGCTTCTTCGATGCATGCGTTCCATGTTTTTACTGATGTTCATGTGATGTGAGTATCGGGAAAGTCATCCAGTCTATTGAAGAGAACAGGTTTCTTGAAATCCTCTAAAGGGGCAGCTTGGCTGACCGGGAGTTCTTTATTCGCACGGTTGTATTTCATTGCAAAATATGTATTGCTTATATAAGCTTGCCTTATCAAACGACAATCCCATTTGGGGCAATAAAACGTGAAATGCTTCATTCATTATTTTCTTATCAAGGGACCGAGAAGGACACATTTCTTCGAGGAAACTTCAAAGTAATGCAAACATGCCGGGTTGGATAATACATAAAACCAGGGATTCGTTGTGAATTTGTTCTGTTATCTATTTTCTGTATGAGAGAGATCATGTGCAAAAAGCATGAAATATAACCATGCTGCACATCATAATCGAATTTACCAGGCTTGCGCCTGAGTATTTATTTCAGTTTAGTGACCAAAAAGTGATTCCGTCAGGAAAGCATTTCACTGGTTTACGTGAAAAAGGAATGAAATTTTTGCAACTGCTCATTCTCACTATAGGTGATTAGTGTTCACTTTCGACACAAAGTATGACGTGATATTTGCTTCAGGAATGCTGGCTTCGATGATCATACCTCAAAAACAACTGTAATAATATAGCCTCTCTGCCCTAGTCAACAGATACCCGCGGTCAAACCAATGCGATCTACGAGCTATTGTTTGAATGCAAACCTATTTTTACCATCTTTCGTTTTCAGATATGTTCGGAATAAATGAAAGACTGTGGGGATGATTAGGCAGGACAATACCGGGTACGCGTACTTGATGAGCGACAACTACCGCGAAATCGGTCATTTGCTTCGGGGTCAAAATCGAAAATGGCAATGTTCAGGTTAGTCCCTCACACGGGATTAGAATGACATTCCCATGCTGTGAGCAAACGAACGATTAAGATACGCGAAAAGCCTCGGATCAAACGATATGAACACCGAGACTGTCTAGATATACGGTTCTATTAGGCGACAATCGATCTTTAAATTTTATGAATACTACAAACCTCAATTCAAGAGGTCTCTGGGATATAATAGTCTTTCAATGCACCTTCCGAAATAAGGTAGGTCTTTCAATGCAAGAATAATGAATGAAATTGTTCAATATCCCAGAGAGGAATAAGACAGCACGCACCTATGTTCAAGGGGTTCCCTACAATGGCAAAGACACCGTGAATTACGGTGCGTCAATAAAGTCAGCCGCAACTGAGGAGCGTTCAGGGCAGCGCTTGTCAGTGTTTAATAATGCCAATGAACCTGGTCACCGACAGTCATACGAAATGTGATGAAGGTCAACATGTGACACGCGTGAACGGGGCTGAGATCACAGTGACATGCCGCTCAAAAGGGGACAAGTCAAATGAAGGAAATGACGTGCACACAAACGAACCAAGCTTGTGAACAGTCAGCCACGTGTACGTGAGTGCAGTTGTGTGTAGAGAGCGGCTCAAAACAAAAGCATTTAGACGGACTGGTCGCGGGCAAGGGTGAACCGGGGCAGAGAACAGAAAATCCGTGGACCATCCACCAAGTGGCGTGTGCGTGTGTGTGTGGTGAGCCAACTGCCTAGAGGAGCTAGGATTAGGACCGACAGCAAACGTCTTACTAAGGTCGATTATCTAGGAATGGGAACCAGTGTCAACGGGGCAGATATCACGCACGCAGTTCTTGATCTAATCCTTGTAATATTCACCTGGCTACACTCTCTGATGCGAACCGACAACATACAGACCTAGAGATTGTGTCAAAGCTCCACCCAATGGGCCAAGCGATTATAAGTTAACTGCAACGGATACAAACGGTAAGCCATGCACTTCAGAATTCAACACATTTGAATTTCAGTTATAGGTATAACTCAGATAATGTGTTGATTATTATCTCTAGAATTTATCAAGCCTTTGTCACGAGAAAAGTGTGAATTTCGGGTTACAAAGATTTATAATTATTTGTCCCATTATATGAAACTTCCGAATGCAAGTAGGAAACCCTTTCATTTTATAATGGGAAATCCACTTGCATTTTTCACATCGAAAAGGTTATTCAGAAATCTCATATATTTTATCGAGTACACAAATAATAACTAGTTTTCAGTGAAAGTGGCCTTTTAAAGCTGAAACTCCTCGTTGTGTAATGAAGTCGAACAGGCCATTGAAGGAGAAGCCGATTCATACTTCTGTGTCATCAGGTCCTATTTCACAAACAGCACAACCGTAGAGCTGATGGTAAATCTAGAAAAATGTTCGCACAACAAAACCACAAAGTTGTTTTTCGTGGATGGTAGTGATACTTACACGATTGCAACAACAGAGGTGAACAAATTGGATTATATTTCTCATTCCAACTTACACAAAGTGCGCCGTCTACCAATAGTGCAAGTGGTTCCAAGTAATTCGGTAAATAGGGCCTCAAAATGTCCCCTCGATACCACATGATCAATGAGAGCATCTGGAAACGTTTGTCCGTAACTAAACTTGAGAACCACTTTTAGAACATTTCAGTTGTAGTCCACTTCAAAAGTACTGTGAATTATTGCGTACTCCCATTTTAGTTGAGATGCAGGAAACGATCTTGGATTTGTGCCGTCTTCGTTTTTTTATGACTGGATTTGTCTACATTGGTTTGTCTGAGATGAGATGGACCAAAATAAACAATGAACTCTGAGTGAATAAAGTTTGAAAATACTTTTTTCCTGTTGATTGATATATCAAACCACAGCTCACACTTCGTGAACTCAACCACCGGTGTGTCACCACTTTTCTGAAAAAGACAAAATGAATGCTGCATGATCATTCAAAGTTTGATGCAAGCCTTTAGGACCGGATTTCCCGAATTCAGCTGGCTCAAATGTGACTTTATTCGATCAAATTTCATCATGTGTCATACTGTTATCCAACATCAAAATATCCATAACATATCAGAGGAAACCCTATAACTAATGGTAGAGTTTATAACTAATAACTTGTAAATCTGCCCATAAATTCGATCCGAAAAATACCTCTCTAATGTAGTAGAGATGCATTGCAGGCGCAAGTAATAATATCATGTTTGTAATTATTCACCAGAATATCCACCTAATGAGAAGCGGAAATTATTCCGAAGCCCTGTCGGGATAATTCGCCGGCTCGACTACCAAGCCTAGGTTTATCTCTGAATAGTTTATGTATATATATAACCTTCAGCGAGGGAAGAAGCGTCCCAAATTTACCAACATACATCACAGATAACATTTTTTGGCGCAGAAAGAGTTGAATGCAATACTAAGAAAAGGAGGATAACCGCTTTAAGTCACAAATAGATAACAATGAAAAATGCATTAGGAAAATTCTAAAAATTTATCCACACACCTGATAATTCTGTAGTTGAAATAACCGGAATCTACTCCTAATCGAGAACGCCCTAATCCTTGTCGCTCGCAGTTCGTCGGTGAAGAGTAATTACATTATTCACCAATGACTGAATCTACGGGCAAGGTGGCATGCTCCGAATGAACCTTCTGAAATTGTATACACAATCGGAAAGCACAGCTCCTGTCCACCTGACTTATATCTGCCCATTAGCCTCGGGCGTCCATTTGCCAAAGTCTACCCAGAATGATCATGGCCTTAAAAATCCGCATACTGAAATTGTCTTATTGCATCTCCACTGAAGACACAGATTGTACCAACACTGACATCAGGTTTGGACTACCTCAATGGGAGAACACCTTCTTCGTCATCAAAGACATCTTGATATTGGCTACATGGACGCCAGTGGGCCAAATGGACAAGTCACAAACTAAAATTCGAAAAGCGGAAAGTGAGTAGGTATTGCTTCAGTCTGAATATTTTGTGGCACTTTTTAAGGATCTGTCTTTCATGCTTAATCACAACAGCAAACAGTCCAGTCCTCGTTCTGCTTTCAAAATGAAAATGCTACGAAAGCACAATGAAGTATTCTCCTCAAACAAAGGGGTGGTAAATTCTGAAATTGAAATCAAAGCAACAAAATCAATGGTGATTATTGTTAACATTGTATGTATGTTCACGATCAGTTTTTTTCTATTGGCGGGGCCATGTCTTTTCAATTAGTAATTCTCATACATGCTTTGAAATGAAGAATTTGTCCACGGTGTGAAATGTCAAGTACTGTTGTATCAGTTCAGATAAATATATAATTCTCCAGTGTTAAGATTCATGAGTGTGCTTCTGTACCTCACCCGGTGGAATTCGTCTGATACTGCAGTTTGTGTGTGTGGTGTGTATGTCTGGATTCAAACATATATCCATTCCTAAGATTGTTCACCTTTAGCCGTACTCACCGGTTATCCATGCGTGTGAACTCGTATCACAAGCAGTAATTTCGCCGCAATGATGATAATGCTTCTGGACGCGTGACAAATTCACCACATCATTTCTCTCTGGCTGTAGAACAAATGCTAGTGTTCAGTTAAGTCAAACAACAGGTAACAGAGAGGAAAATCAGGTAATATCTAAGAGTATTGTGGAAGATATTCCTAGCTTTCAAGATCGTCCTTGCTCGTAGATATAATATATGGGATGATTGTGCTTTATTCCAAAATGCGGACGTGTTTTGAGTGGTTTTCGACCAATTAAAAAATTCTGGTCTATCTCTGGAATATTTTGAATCTACATTATCATGCGTACAATAAATAGTTACTCTTGTACTTCATCCCACAAAGGGTTTGTAGGCACATCGGTTGATTCATCTGCATCAATGTGTCCACAGGAAGGAAGCTAGAAGCGATTAGCCTATAGTCAATAAGGAGTGAAAAGCATCATGGTTTTGTCGCTTAAAGTATAAAAATACCAAACCGTGCTTGATAAAAAAATGACGACATTACAGCACTGATTTTTTCCAATAAAGGTCTTCAATTTTTGTGCTTGGATTCGAGGGTCGGACCCGTCGGGCTGTCGTGGGTGATTTTTAAATATAGATGTTTACTCTCGAACAACTTAGGGAATCCAGCCAACAATAGCATGTAAAATGTATACCCAAGAGATCATTGGTGACCTAATATATAGTGTTCTCCACTTGCTGCCAACGGGACAGCCTAGAGCCCTTATAAGTCACTCAGCTGCCTCAACACTGTTGATAATGGCCCGGACCTAATGCTAATGCTTTTTTTTCTATTACGAGTAAATACAGTTGTTGTTGTACATCAAACTTCCATTAAAAAGCTCATGTATGAGAGGAATATGAGGGCAGAAATTGGTGTTTGTCATCTCAAAGTAAACGATTTGACTAGCAAACATGCAAATATACTGAGTGATAACTCCATTTGACCATGCTCAAGGCTTTATCCGATAACGTGCACATTTGAACTACGTAGTCAGTTGGTATATGTTGGTATTTATGAACAATGGGGTATTCTTCGCAAATACGTGTTGAACCTGCTGAACGATTTGGAATAATCATTTTTCAGAGGCACCCATTCAACTGCAACCTGGAATTTCAAGGCCTGAGGCCGACGGCTGATAGACTGAAAAAAATATATGGAACCAAACCAACCTCTATCGCGGGTAATAAAAAAATGAATGATCTAGGATCGGGTACACTTAATAGGACGTTTTCTCAGGGTAATTGCCGTTTTGTATGCTATTCCTGTGGGAGCTTCAGTGGGGAAATGTGGCTATTTCCTGATGCCAAGAATATGATGAGTCTACAAAATTTAGGAGCCTGGCACTTGCTGCACATATCACATATTCACAGGTGGGCATTGCTTGTATTCCGATTATTCAAAGAGATTTGGATCATTTTCGACGCCAGTTAAAAAAAGTTCCTAGTCTACGTAATTGCTTGCGTCGGTAAATTTTCTTATTTGTTACGATCTTACAATCATTATACTCAAAAGCAAATAAATCGTTTATCTTTGCCAGTGATCCATTTGAACAGGTAAAACCTTGTACGTTTTACCAATGTTCAATACTCTTCTAATGATTTAGTATTATTGTCTTCCTGATGAATTCAGTTATGACAATACTGTTTAAACCAAGGAAACTACATGAATAAACTTTTGACCAAAAAAGTCAAGTGGATTCCCATGGCCAGTTCAAGTCACAACTTTCCCGGTTGTCTACGGAACTGTGATCAGCTAGCAGTAAATTAATAAAGAAAAAAAAGTAGGTAAAATATCAGAGACACCAAGGTCCTGAAATAATAGTCGTTCCTATCCAAACCTACCTAGTCTCTAATCAATAAACGAACCAAAACAAAAACGATACTGATTTGATTTTAATTTTCTGAGCTTGTGGAAATCAAACCGGTGTTTTGCCTTCCCTAAAAATGTTTTTTAGGGACCCACTTGCAATAACGCATTCCTGATTGGAAGACCTACTGCCCAGCAAAGCCCAGTAGAATCTTACGATGAAATAAATTTTTGTTGCGATTAGCATACATCCGAATCCAAGAACATTCGCTCAAACAGACTCTCGTGTGTTGCTTGTTTGCTCTCTGCTGTCGAATCCGTGATTTGAAATATGTTATATGAATAATGAATCAACGTGCTTTGAAATGAATGCACTGTCACTCGGAATTAGCCTTTGGCAAATTACGAGAATAAGTACAAAAGTTTGAATTTTTTTCGATTTATCCAAATAAACCGATATATCTCCCTCCTCTATGGAAGTGCCGAATACTATTAGAATTTCCATTCCGATCAGAGATTTTTGTACTCAACCCGGAAGTTCCCTTCTAACAGATAAAGTCAGGTTACTTGTTGGTATTTAAATAATCAATTCTTGCGGTTAGGTGTCGTTTGACCTTAAAACCTGTTCCACAAAAGAAAGCACAATAAAGACTCAGTTTCGAATCCGGTGAGGTCAATGAAACAATAACACTGAAATAAGGAGTTTCAACTAAGAGCGAATCATGAACAAATTTGGTTTGAAGAGCCCCACAGCAACTTTTAAAAACAAATTGGTCCTAGCAGGTAGTTCTAGGTAAATTTTGAATATGAAAATTCAACTTATTCACTTATAGCCAAATGCATATTGGATCGAGCCATGTTCTTCACTCATCCACGGAACATTTCACATACTAAATTAGGTTGACGAGACTACTTGCCATCTGCCGGCAGTTTGCAGACTCTCCGAAAGCTAACACATTGAGCACTGGACTATTCGCATGCATCCGTTGTCATATATATATATATATATATATATGTACAAAAAGGGTATCTGATAAGCGTGTTCATTTTCTCGCACATAATATGGTTATTGCAAAACTACGTAGTTTTACATGTCTAACCAGCTAGAAGTGGCAGTATGTTAAAGAAACAACTCTTGTGGGAGCCTTTGGATGAGTTTTTCAAAGGTAATCAAAAACAGGCAAACCCTGTTTTGTCAATGCCAGTCGGCCGCCACCAGCAATATCAAGGAACACAACACTTTTGCACAGTATTAAACATTAGATGTGTTTGTATTCTCCTGTATTCGTCATCTTTACATCGATGATGAGTAAGCCAATGTTGGGGATCAAATAACTGTGGTTTTATGCCTCATCGTTTTTTTTACTTTTAACTACAATAACCAACGTTTAGATAGACCCCTGACTCCTGCCTTCAAAGCAGAGGAACATTTTTTGGATATTTCGATTTTGCGCTCCTAGAAAGGGAGTTGACGGAACAAGACCTTGAATTTGCGCATAATATAACAAAAGCCACAGAGGAGAATGAACCGCCCAATGAGTGTGCGTGAATATATGTTTACAAACCAGTCGTGAAACTTCTCGAAGGTTTATCCTGAAGGGTGTTTTCCCAAACAAATGCCTTCCCTTTGTTGAATTTGAGGTCTTCGTCTGCCGAAACAGCGAAGATTCCCACAATATTCGAGTAACCTATAATTAACGTCTACCAAAAAATCTAAACATCTGTTATTTCAACCTTATCCAACAATGAAATTTTGGTGTAATAAATCGATATTCCGCCGAAATCTGTTTCATGAAAATCTCTTCGACAAATACCCTTTTTTGAGTTCTTATGGATTATTACATACAGAACACATACATAAAAACAAACGCAACGTCAAAGTGACAGGTCTCCTAATCGGAATTCCGTGACCAAATCCCTTCTAACCGGTCTCTCTGTGGCGCCCAATGTTGTACTCATGTGCGATAATACCAACCGCGTCTAAAACTGTCCAAGGATTCAAAAATCCTGTGAGTATTCCCGCTCTGGATTGAAAACACGGATTTGCGGTACTCCTTTTCGAGCATATTCTTTATGAAATCGTCTCATTTGTTCAGTGTGCTAGGTGTTCTACCCTTAAAACTAGTATTTCGTTGAACTGTCCTGTGAATAACTTGAATATTGTTGTTTCTATTTGCGTTAAAACACTGGAGAGAACCAGTCAAAGAAGTTTCAGTTATACAAGATTTTGAAAAACTGCTTTCGTTTTTATTAGGGAGAGGTAGAGAAAATTTGGTTTGGGTGGATATTTTATTGATATCCAGATTTCAATTTAACCGATTAACGAAGCGCCCCAAGCCACCTTAAAGGAAACGCTCCTTAGTGCGAATCACGAAGTCCTTTTTGGTTGAGTTTGACAATCGTCGTTAAAAAGCATTTCGAATAATAATATGAAGTTATTTGTGACAGACTTTTTCTCAACATAAAACACTAGAATGTATCTCGAAAAATCTGCTTCTACAAAGTAGTAAATACTAAACATACAAATTCATCTAATTTATGATGTCTTATGAAGCAACTTTGAACAATATAATTGTATTTTTATACGTTAGTAAGTTCCAGCTTACTTCGTTAACAGACTTGGACCTTGGTAACCAAGGTCGAGCATACAACCACACAGATTTTTACTTACGATCAACAAATATCGGAAATCTTTTACCAAATTTATGTTAAGGCGCGAAGGTCTGATATGTCCCTATTCAGCGACTATGCTCAAAATATGCACCGAATAAAGGTCCCAGTGGATCGCAAATAGCACTACACATGTACGAAATATATATATATATATATATATATATATATATATATATATATATATATTGTCCGAATAATCCCACAGGGCACATGGAGTAACACAAGGTGGCAATCTATGATCCCTTTCGGCTTCAGTGATCGTAATCTCTTGGAAACAGACTTTTCTATCTGAATCGTGTTATCTTTATCATTGGAGGCTGGTGTTGTTCTCCATATATATATATATATATATATATATATATATATATATATATATATATATATATATATATATATATATATATATATATAGTTTGTCGTGATTTGAAAAACAATCACTGAAACCGAGTTTGACCATCAAATGTGATTGATAAATATAGTCTATGGATTATCTGTATAGGATTATAAAAAGGTGGACGAATTCAATTTTCCGTGAATAAATACACGTTCTTTTACATACGTTTTCCTGTACACTCTCACAGAGCGAACAGTTGCATTCATGTCGTTTAGTTCAACGCCCAGTCTGCCAAGATATCGATCTTAGCGTTTGCCAGATAACCGCCTCTACAGAATTAACAAAATGTAGTTCTATCATTATGCCCCCTGCCGCCAATGTTCTCTCACTAAAAGTTTCTGTACCTAACCTTGTTGGAAATAACAACTTAGATAGTTTCTTTTGTCACTTTTCAATCTGCCATAGATGCAAATATGTTCAGCGGGATCATTTAGAAAGTCATCTTTTGGGAAGCCTACTGGAGGAAGGGAACCCAGAATTGCAAACAAAGACACCTTTGATCGACTCCATTTTGAAACGGTTATTCGAACCACAGCAAATTGCTGGCAGTCAGTGGGTTTTCATGTTTGGATGTACACTATTTCAATGACTATCTGGACTAAAATGACTTATGTCAGGCTTGTTCAATTTTCCCTGTTCACCTCATGGCCACCTAATGATTTAGAGATTTATATATCGTCTAAATTTTCAGAATATTATCCCAGGGGGTCAAAACAAACAGCCACCTTTATATTTGTAACTATTTATTCTGAACGTGATCATGCCTATTTCTCGTAAGTCTGGCACGAACTGAGCTAGTTCAATATCAAAAGAAAAACATACCCGCTTTCCACTCAAAACATTTTCGCCGTTCTTCCTCATGTATATAATTGCTGAAACCGTACATCTGGTATACATTTTCGGGGTCTCCCAGGCCATTAAGAAGCATTTTTTTCCGATGGTACTGAAAATAAGTGACAAAGGTTTCAGCGAAACAGGCAACAAAACTCCGGTTTGATTTGTTGATCACAAATGCTTCAAGCTCCATTGTAGCCAATACGCCTTAAAAACTGGGGCCTTATGGGGTTTTCAGCCACAAATAGTAGTGCTGTGGTTACTGATGATAAAAACCAGTTTAATTCGTTTTTTTAATTTCGTTAGGCAATACCCAGCACGAGTTGTAGAAGGACAAATTTGTTCGCAATTTTCCGGAAATTAGTCTAAGTCACTTCAACAGCAAATAAGTGACTGCGAATGTGGGGCCTTCATAATCTGTCTTGGGGTTGATTTCGGGTTGGAAGTTTCTACATGGGACCCCTTGTGAGGAATTCATCAGTGAAATTGAATTACCAAAATCGCATTACGTAGCTACCCCCGTTTATTGGCTACAATCGTGTCTACAATGGAGGCTACTTTGAGCTATAAATGAAATTGAGATTTGCCAGAGATTTTTTTTAATTTTTGAACACCCTCTCTGGAACTCTGGCACTGGCCATATCTGGTGTAAACGTGCGCTGCTGCGTATGTGACATTAGTAATAATATCTGCTCCTGCTGAACCGTATATAATATAAGCTTTCGTTGGTACTTCGTACAGACTCGTATGATGAAATATAATGACTTTCTACTCGAAGATTCACTGAAGTTCTTATTGCTTTTATGAAAGTAATCTGATACTCATTTATCCGTAATGGGTTTATACTCACCACCGTCGAAAGCTAAAACAATTTACACATTTTGGGTAATCCGAAACAAAGCTGTCACAGATGTAAAATTGTAACTAACCTATCAACATAACAGAGTACATATTTTAAATCATGAAATGTCATTGCAAGGTCGGTGTGTCTGTGTTTCACATTTTTCTACATAAAATAATTTACCTCGAGTCCCTCGATTATTGCCAAGCTCGCGTTTACTCATGAGTAGCACCCGACACCCCACCACATTACTACCAATACTATAATAATAATACTCCTACTATAAATACTAGCTGCCGTCGGTGGCCAACAGGTTTCCATGGCGGACTTTATATCTTTGTGGCACAAATCACTCCACTTTTGACAGCCTCTAGTCAACTCTGTTCTCTTCCCGAAATATTATAGTACAAGCAAATAAAGAACAGAGGACAAAGAATGCTCAGAATGTTATGAATTCTCAATGAAGACAAAGCCCAGAGCTTAAAATCTTACTTATCAACTACGCAAAATTTTCGTAATTTGTCCAGTAATCTTTCAAAACAGTTTACTGAAGCATATCTGAAGACCTCATTCCTACGGAATTCACATTTGCTATTCAAAGTTGGTAAGTGAAATGGAAGCGAATTTTCAGTGTCCATGACGATCATCGCAAAGTTCGGATTGCTTTCTCTGTAGAAGACGTCCATAGGTTGGGAGTTGACTAAGAAGTCTCTGGCAAGTAGGTGGATGAAGATATGAGGAAAATCATAAATCCAAAGTATACAATGCTAGCCAACGGTGTTTTCAAATACCAAATTTCACCTGTATGTTGATCTATATCCCCAGCACTCTACCCACAGGATTGAAGAACAAATTATTTGAGAGCGTGCTTGGCTTTTTGGGACAAGCTTGATGACTATACTAAATCTGGTTAATTTTTCATGCTACGAAAAGCAGAAGTTCAGTATATCTCTAATTACAATATCTACGAAGTACAATGTGAACATTATTACTGATCTTGGTGACTTGGCTTGAATCAGGATAAAATAACCCTATACTGCTCAAGCAAAATCCCATTTTATTCTATATTTCATGATATTGTCGTTGGCGAAATTCATATAGTACTTTGTAAATAATAGCTCTCCCTTGAAAATAGTATGTTCTCCTCAAAATTGGTTTCTCTATTCACGTCATTTTTGGTAATCGAATAAGAGCTGCACTCAAACTCTTCTCATGAATAAAATGCCTACTTCTGTGCATATTGGATTCCTGGTAGAGTGTTATAATATCTCTACAGTTGATTTCATGTTTTTCTTCACGCAGTCTAGACAGAACGGAATACATTTCTATCTTGAATATCTTTAGGTGTCCAGAAATAATAAGGTTATTATCTGCAAAAATAGTAAATGTGGCCGTTATTACGTTGTGGAGAGTGCAGTCTTTGAGTTGATAGTTGTTACGGGAACCTTTACCAGAAGAAAAATGCTCCGGTAGAAGAAACGGATCATGTTTTGCGTTCCATTTCGAATATGTCATTCGTTGGGTAGTGGGCAAAATATGAAATTCGTTTTCCCAACAGTATGAGATAATTAAGAGCATAGAACTCGGTAAATACCGCCAAATTGAATCCCCTTTTTCAAACATTTCGGGTTCGTTTCTCGCGGATAATTGCTTGGCTTCACTTTGAGGAAACAGACAAAATCCGATTATATGAAACCGAGATGTTAGTAAGTGATATTCCACGGTGAAGAATTTGGTAGATTTAATAATTTGAGGACAAGTTTCTTGAAGTATATTCGAAACCAGATCACATAAACCGTGAAGAGGTGGTAATCGATGGATGTCTCATGACATCTTTTGTAGTCGTGCGTTTTTGATCGACATCAACTCCAAATTCAGTCAGCGTTATTCATTTATTATACCGCGTTTGCTCATGTTTCATCACAAGTTAATTTTTTCCAAACGTAACATTACGCAATTTATAACTTTTGGTAACTGATTTTGTTGTACGAAAGCCACTCTTTCCCCAGAATTAATCATATAGGGTTTAAAATTGGCCACCGGTTCTTGAACAACCGGGTTTTCCAGTGCAAAGTCTAATTATCGTATTGGATTCCAAAGCTGGTTCACAATAAGATTAAACAATATTTTGGACAAAATATGACCAAACATGTATTTCTCACTGCATGTTATTTTCGTTCTCACTGCTCATATTTACCATATTCAGAAAATAGGCAATATAACAAATATGAAATACAATTTAGGCAGGTTATATCAAAGATGATGATGCTAGTTTTCTCTGGTTAAAGCCTTTACAAAATCATTGAACGAAATGGACTAAGGGAGTTATTTCACCGATTAGGTGACCTGGTACATTCATTAGTGCTAAGCATTTTTTATTGTATGTGACAACGATTAACTTGAAGAAACCTAACAACAAATTTATTTTTGAGTTGACGGCGGTTTTCGCAATTGAAAGATTTATCATGTGATGTGTGACCTCTTCAAATCTGTGTTTGACTTGATATGTAAGGACGATACATAGGTCCGCAAAAGACGCCACGTAATCAAGGCACAGTCTAACATTATTGATTTGTATGAACCAAAGCTTTCATAAATTGCATTTCACATAAGACGGTTGGTCAGGTCATATGAATGCATCACCCATTTCGTAAAACCACTGAGCTGCTGAAAGCGAGTGTGCAAAGTGAATTGATCATCACAAAGGATGACTCGTGAGTGTCAAGCACATGACGCAGAACAATACTATTGAGAATGCAAATTTCGCACGAGTCAGCTCCGAAAATTCCAGCTGCGCTATCGATCGAAAAATTTCGAATTGCTCAGTGAGAATTGTGCAGATCTGTCACATTCTGCTGAATTATACCACACGGTTTCACTATTCAAACAGAACAACAAAAAAGCTCAGCCCAATGATCATTGGAACATTATAAAAAAAGGTGTGAGCTTTATCGGCGCATGAGAACTATTAAAGTGACACAACGAAATACTAATATTTGATACCAACTCTGCTTAGCATGAAATGAACTGCAGACAATGGAGATCAGACATGACCACTATTCCTGACTGTTATGCTTCGAGACTGCAGTACAATTCACACAGAAATTGGACTGTGGTCACGACTTGATAAGACGTTTCTTTTTGGGCGTATTCGTTCTGCTTCTTGCAAAATTAAACTATTCGCCGTCCGTTATGTGCGGTGCATACCTCTTTTAGTCAGAAGTCCTTCTGAAGTAACATGAACAGACTTTTGTTCCTGTTCACAAGATACTGTTGTTTTCACCAAACACGAAATTCAATAATCTAATAGGCTTTGCTCAGTTGAGAAATTTTCGACGTATGTGATTTGTGAAAATTCAACTTATGTTTCTTTATCCCTTGAGTTCACGTTATGCCGTCACCAGATTGGTGGTAACCACGTTCATTCTACACCAAGTATTATACACTGATATTGAAGATACCCGAAACCATTCATTTTTGACTGGATGTGTCTTGAGATAAAGTGTGTTCAATTGGGTAGATAAAACTTGTCGTTGAACGAGGCTAACTTTGAAAAGAAATTTCATGAACATAATATACATTGTATGCTCATATAAGTTTGTGTCGTACTTCAGACTGATTCAGTGGGATCGTTTGTTGGATTCAATTGTGAAATGGTTACATATGTTGCGATCTAATCTTCAATCATATGCATATTCCCGATATCGAAACCATAGAAAAATTTGGCAAACTAAATCATGCATACTGAGATTATTTTGTTTTGAAGAACAAATGCTGATCAGTCATCATCAAGTGCGAAAGGGGCCGAAGCCAAGCAAATCCTAAGTCTCTAGAAATTCACACGGCGAACACTCACTTAGATTCAACTGTAGAAAAGTGCGACATTATTAGAGAATACTTCGCGGGTCCCTGGAGTTCTTTTCATTTTGTTAGAGTTTGGGTGAAGAAGTCCTAAATATAAGTAGCTGATTGTTGAACCCATTAGCTCAAATATTCGGACTTAATGTCTATTCCAGAAAATTGCTTATAAAGCCATTTAGTCCCAAATAGTCCATGTTTTTCTATTGGAGTATGTTTTGCAATAGTCTCCGGCTGATGCTTCTCTTTTGTCGAAATTTATTCTAAATTCATTGTGAAAGATTCTGACATGTTCATTTTATACCTCAATCGCTAGGGAATAACCGTGGAGGGATTGTTTCCCAATTACTAACTTTCGTTTGCAGCCATTTTAGTGAGTGAAGCAACGGAGTTATAGGCCTTCACCCTATCTCTAATCTAAGCGTTTTATAGTAAATGACAAAGTGACACAGTCCGTGATACACCATAACTGGCAGCCGAGCTAATTATTTTCACTCTCGTATTCGTCCGGTGAAGGTATCACTTACAAGTTCCCGGTTACAAAATCGATAGTTTTCATGAGAGTCATTCTCATTCCAACGAGATTCTCCATCGGATTCTTGCTACTTTCAAGCGGGACTCTTGCTCCTATTAGGTCATTCGGTCCCTGATTTTCGGCAACCGTCCCTCATCATGCCGATCTCCACGGGTCCCATCACAAATGAGACAGGGACACGTTTTAATCCGAAAGATCTCAAATCAAGCAGCAGTAAATATTGCTGAAACGTGCATGCTGGGCTGTCTTCGGACCCTGTTCAGAGCGACTTCAAACCTAAAGTATCCATTCTCGATAAATTTGTTTCCTCAGTGCATTTTACTGCTGAATACAGAGATAGGTCCTCCCGATCTCTCTACTTTGCTCATGGAATATTCTTGAACTTTCTTTTCAGTACCTTATTTTTTATATCTTCAAGGGCTTAAAACCTTCAGCTATCTCTTCAAAAATCCCATCTGGCCCTCTCATTATTTTCAAAGTAGAAAGCAGAAATCCAAGGTGTGCATGAAAGTTCGAAACTGCTCGTCAAAATTTCTGGAATACTCCAGGGTACCGTGTTGTTTATCTTTTGGTTTGTCGTGCACATTGGTAGGCTTCTAGTGCCTAACTCGTCTGGGATATCCGATTACTCTGGCCATGTTTCTCATTGTCAGGTTGCCTCCTGCTCCTTCTTGCTTCAGAATGGTTAGTGAGAATATATCCCAAATACGATATCTTTCCATCGGATCTGGTCAAAATGTGAACCCGTCCAAATGCTTTGCGTGTGTTTTCAGCAATTTCCATTCTCTTCACCGTACCGACTCTGTTTTCCTGGAAACCAAGTAGTTTTCCAGAGTGAGCCCTTTGTGTATTGAGATGTTACCCTAGGACCAATCCACAATGGATATCTTAAATTCAGCACCATGTCCCTATGGTGCTACGGTTATCCCCTCAAATAAGAGTTCTCAAGCAGTTTTGAAAGACACTAACAATTTTTTCCAAGTTTATTCTTCGACGAGTTATTCTCGGTCGTGTTGTTTTGTTCACCCATAATTTTTCGCAACCTTATGAAATAAGAAAGAAAACCCTCACTGTGTTTCACTCATCCCCTTTGGTTTTCTTTTAACTTGACTCGTCAAACAGCGTGATGAATGTCGTCCGTGTCACAGTACGCTCATCTGTTGAGTACATCCCTAAAAGCAAATAAGATAACTGATCCTGCAGCATCATGGTTTAAAGCACCATCGAATAAAGTGAATACAATGCCCACATGTGTAATCCCAGTCAGAGACGATCACCGGCGCACATCGGCAAAGCCCTCGCTGAAATTTGTAAACAGCTACTCTAGAATCAAACCACCAGACTGTCCTGATTGTTTCTCGAAGGTATTTTGAACGCTACCAGTACAGCGCTGTTTTACGCTATCAGAACCCAAGTCTTGCCTAGCGATCGATTTCGAAAATGACCCAATTCTCCGTAGAGGACTCAGCAGAATATATTCATACACCACTGCAGGCAATGATGTTGGGTTAGATTCCTGGTAAAATGACTGGTGAAGTTTTAAGTTTTCGAATATCTCGGATTACTGAATTTATATCTTGAACAATTTTCATTTTATATGGAAAAAACAGCACTATTGGAAACAGTCCATAAAGGTTCCAAATCGTTCCCCAACAAATATTCCCGTACGATTTACTGAGAACGACTAATCATGAAATACATAATTTCGATTTGAGACGGATAACATAAGACTGCTGCTTCGACAGAATATAATAATTCAGTAAATTTAATTGAAAAAAACAAAACACAGGTAGTTTTTGTAATACTTTATCATCAGAAATCCTCAGAGGTCGCGGTATTTTTATAAAGTTCATCCAACGGTTTGCTCTCAATAACTTTGAATTCTCAATAAAGACAAAGCCCAGAGCTTAAAATCTTACTTATCAACTACGCAAAATTTTCGTAATTTGTCCAGTAATCTTTCAAAACAGTTTACTGAAGCATATCTGAAGACCTCATTCCTACGGAATTCACATTTGCTATTCAAAGTTGGTAAGTGAAATGGAAGCGAATTTTCAGTGTCCATGACGATCATCGCAAAGTTCGGATTGCTTTCTCTGTAGAAGACGTCCATAGGTTGGGAGTTGACTAAGAAGTCTCTGGCAAGTAGGTGGATGAAGATATGAGGAAAATCATAAATCCAAAGTATACAATGCTAGCCAACGGTGTTTTCAAATACCAAATTTCACCTGTATGTTGATCTATATCCCCAGCACTCTACCCACAGGATTGAAGAACAAATTATTTGAGAGCGTGCTTGGCTTTTTGGGACAAGCTTGATGACTATACTAAATCTGGTTAATTTTTCATGCTACGAAAAGCAGAAGTTCAGTATATCTCTAATTACAATATCTACGAAGTACAATGTGAACATTATTACTGATCTTGGTGACTTGGCTTGAATCAGGATAAAATAACCCTATACTGCTCAAGCAAAATCCCATTTTATTCTATATTTCATGATATTGTCGTTGGCGAAATTCATATAGTACTTTGTAAATAATAGCTCTCCCTTGAAAATAGTATGTTCTCCTCAAAATTGGTTTCTCTATTCACGTCATTTTTGGTAATCGAATAAGAGCTGCACTCAAACTCTTCTCATGAATAAAATGCCTACTTCTGTGCATATTGGATTCCTGGTAGAGTGTTATAATATCTCTACAGTTGATTTCATGTTTTTCTTCACGCAGTCTAGACAGAACGGAATACATTTCTATCTTGAATATCTTTAGGTGTCCAGAAATAATAAGGTTATTATCTGCAAAAATAGTAAATGTGGCCGTTATTACGTTGTGGAGAGTGCAGTCTTTGAGTTGATAGTTGTTACGGGAACCTTTACCAGAAGAAAAATGCTCCGGTAGAAGAAACGGATCATGTTTTGCGTTCCATTTCGAATATGTCATTCGTTGGGTAGTGGGCAAAATATGAAATTCGTTTTCCCAACAGTATGAGATAATTAAGAGCATAGAACTCGGTAAATACCGCCAAATTGAATCCCCTTTTTCAAACATTTCGGGTTCGTTTCTCGCGGATAATTGCTTGGCTTCACTTTGAGGAAACAGACAAAATCCGATTATATGAAAACGAGATGTTAGTAAGTGATATTCCACGGTGAAGAATTTGGTAGATTTAATAATTTGAGGACAAGTTTCTTGAAGTATATTCGAAACCAGATCACATAAACCGTGAAGAGGTGGTAATCGATGGATGTCTCATGACATCTTTTGTAGTCGTGCGTTTTTGATCGACATCAACTCCAAATTCAGTCAGCGTTATTCATTTATTATACCGCGTTTGCTCATGTTTCATCACAAGTTAATTTTTTCCAAACGTAACATTACGCAATTTATAACTTTTGGTAACTGATTTTGTTGTACGAAAGCCACTCTTTCCCCAGAATTAATCATATAGGGTTTAAAATTGGCCACCGGTTCTTGAACAACCGGGTTTTCCAGTGCAAAGTCTAATTATCGTATTGGATTCCAAAGCTGGTTCACAATAAGATTAAACAATATTTTGGACAAAATATGACCAAACATGTATTTCTCACTGCATGTTATTTTCGTTCTCACTGCTCATATTTACCATATTCAGAAAATAGGCAATATAACAAATATGAAATACAATTTAGGCAGGTTATATCAAAGATGATGATGCTAGTTTTCTCTGGTTAAAGCCTTTACAAAATCATTGAACGAAATGGACTAAGGGAGTTATTTCACCGATTAGGTGACCTGGTACATTCGTTAGTGCTAAGCATTTTTTATTGTATGTGACAACGATTAACTTGAAGAAACCTAACAACAAATTTATTTTTGAGTTGACGGCGGTTTTCGCAATTGAAAGATTTATCATGTGATGTGTGACCTCTTCAAATCTGTGTTTGACTTGATATGTAAGGACGATACACAGGTCCGCAAAAGACGCCACGTAATCAAGGCACAGTCTAACATTATTGATTTGTATGAACCAAAGCTTTCATAAATTGCATTTCACATAAGACGGTTGGTCAGGTCATATGAATGCATCACCCATTTCGTAAAACCACTGAGCTGCTGAAAGCGAGTGTGCAAAGTGAATTGATCATCACAAAGGATGACTCGTGAGTGTCAAGCACATGACGCAGAACAATACTATTGAGAATGCAAATTTCGCACGAGTCAGCTCCGAAAATTCCAGCTGCGCTATCGATCGAAAAATTTCGAATTGCTCAGTGAGAATTGTGCAGATCTGTCACATTCTGCTGAATTATACCACACGGTTTCACTATTCAAACAGAACAACAAAAAAGCTCAGCCCAATGATCATTGGAACATTATAAAAAAAGGTGTGAGCTTTATCGGCGCATGAGAACTATTAAAGTGACACAACGAAATACTGATATTTGATACCAACTCTGCTTAGCATGAAATGAACTGCAGACAATGGAGATCAGACATGACCACTATTCCTGACTGTTATGCTTCGAGACTGCAGTACAATTCACACAGAAATTGGACTGTGGTCACGACTTGATAAGACGTTTCTTTTTGGGCATATTCGTTCTGCTTCTTGCAAAATTAAACTATTCGCCGTCCGTTATGTGCGGTGCATACCTCTTTTAGTCAGAAGTCCTTCTGAAGTAACATGAACAGACTTTTGTTCCTGTTCACAAGATACTGTTGTTTTCACCAAACACGAAATTCAATAATCTAATAGGCTTTGCTCAGTTGAGAAATTTTCGACGTATGTGATTTGTGAAAATTCAACTTATGTTTCTTTATCCCTTGAGTTCACGTTATGCCGTCACCAGATTGGTGGTAACCACGTTCATTCTACACCAAGTATTATACACTGATATTGAAGATACCCGAAACCATTCATTTTTGACTGGATGTGTCTTGAGATAAAGTGTGTTCAATTGGGTAGATAAAACTTGTCGTTGAACGAGGCTAACTTTGAAAAGAAATTTCATGAACATAATATACATTGTATGCTCATATAAGTTTGTGTCGTACTTCAGACTGATTCAGTGGGATCGTTTGTTGGATTCAATTGTGAAATGGTTACATATGTTGCGATCTAATCTTCAATCATATGCATATTCCCGATATCGAAACCATAGAAAAATTTGGCAAACTAAATCATGCATACTGAGATTATTTTGTTTTGAAGAACAAATGCTGATCAGTCATCATCAAGTGCGAAAGAGGCCGAAGCCAAGCAAATCCTAAGTCTCTAGAAATTCACACGGCGAACACTCACTTAGATTCAACTGTAGAAAAGTGCGACATTATTAGAGAATACTTCGCGGGTCCCTGGAGTTCTTTTCATTTTGTTAGAGTTTGGGTGAAGAAGTCCTAAATATAAGCAGCTGATTGTTGAACCCATTAGCTCACCGTGTTGTTTATCTTTTGGTTTGTCGTGCACATTGGTAGGCTTCTAGTGCCTAACTCGTCTGGGATATCCGATTACTCTGGCCATGTTTCTCATTGTCAGGTTGCCTCCTGCTCCTTCTTGCTTCAGAATGGTTAGTGAGAATATATCCCAAATACGATATCTTTCCATCGGATCTGGTCAAAATGTGAACCCGTCCAAATGCTTTGCGTGTGTTTTCAGCAATTTCCATTCTCTTCACCGTACCGACTCTGTTTTCCTGGAAACCAAGTAGTTTTCCAGAGTGAGCCCTTTGTGTATTGAGATGTTACCCTAGGACCAATCCACAATGGATATCTTAAATTCAGCACCATGTCCCTATGGTGCTACGGTTATCCCCTCAAATAAGAGTTCTCAAGCAGTTTTGAAAGACACTAACAATTTTTTCCAAGTTTATTCTTCGACGAGTTATTCTCGGTCGTGTTGTTTTGTTCACCCATAATTTTTCGCAACCTTATGAAATAAGAAAGAAAACCCTCACTGTGTTTCACTCATCCCCTTTGGTTTTCTTTTAACTTGACTCGTCAAACAGCGTGATGAATGTCGTCCGTGTCACAGTACGCTCATCTGTTGAGTACATCCCTAAAAGCAAATAAGATAACTGATCCTGCAGCATCATGGTTTAAAGCACCATCGAATAAAGTGAATACAATGCCCACATGTGTAATCCCAGTCAGAGACGATCACCGGCGCACATCGGCAAAGCCCTCGCTGAAATTTGTAAACAGCTACTCTAGAATCAAACCACCAGACTGTCCTGATTGTTTCTCGAAGGTATTTTGAACGCTACCAGTACAGCGCTGTTTTACGCTATCAGAACCCAAGTCTTGCCTAGCGATCGATTTCGAAAATGACCCAATTCTCCGTAGAGGACTCAGCAGAATATATTCATACACCACTGCAGGCAATGATGTTGGGTTAGATTCCTGGTAAAATGACTGGTGAAGTTTTAAGTTTTCGAATATCTCGGATTACTGAATTTATATCTTGAACAATTTTCATTTTATATGGAAAAAACAGCACTATTGGAAACAGTCCATAAAGGTTCCAAATCGTTCCCCAACAAATATTCCCGTACGATTTACTGAGAACGACTAATCATGAAATACATAATTTCGATTTGAGACGGATAACATAAGACTGCTGCTTCGACAGAATATAATAATTCAGTAAATTTAATTGAAAAAAACAAAACACAGGTAGTTTTTGTAATACTTTATCATCAGAAATCCTCAGAGGTCGCGGTATTTTTATAAAGTTCATCCAACGGTTTGCTCTCAATAACTTTGAATTCTCAATAAAGACAAAGCCCAGAGCTTAAAATCTTACTTATCAACTACGCAAAATTTTCGTAATTTGTCCAGTAATCTTTCAAAACAGTTTACTGAAGCATATCTGAAGACCTCATTCCTACGGAATTCACATTTGCTATTCAAAGTTGGTAAGTGAAATGGAAGCGAATTTTCAGTGTCCATGACGATCATCGCAAAGTTCGGATTGCTTTCTCTGTAGAAGACGTCCATAGGTTGGGAGTTGACTAAGAAGTCTCTGGCAAGTAGGTGGATGAAGATATGAGGAAAATCATAAATCCAAAGTATACAATGCTAGCCAACGGTGTTTTCAAATACCAAATTTCACCTGTATGTTGATCTATATCCCCAGCACTCTACCCACAGGATTGAAGAACAAATTATTTGAGAGCGTGCTTGGCTTTTTGGGACAAGCTTGATGACTATACTAAATCTGGTTAATTTTTCATGCTACGAAAAGCAGAAGTTCAGTATATCTCTAATTACAATATCTACGAAGTACAATGTGAACATTATTACTGATCTTGGTGACTTGGCTTGAATCAGGATAAAATAACCCTATACTGCTCAAGCAAAATCCCATTTTATTCTATATTTCATGATATTGTCGTTGGCGAAATTCATATAGTACTTTGTAAATAATAGCTCTCCCTTGAAAATAGTATGTTCTCCTCAAAATTGGTTTCTCTATTCACGTCATTTTTGGTAATCGAATAAGAGCTGCACTCAAACTCTTCTCATGAATAAAATGCCTACTTCTGTGCATATTGGATTCCTGGTAGAGTGTTATAATATCTCTACAGTTGATTTCATGTTTTTCTTCACGCAGTCTAGACAGAACGGAATACATTTCTATCTTGAATATCTTTAGGTGTCCAGAAATAATAAGGTTATTATCTGCAAAAATAGTAAATGTGGCCGTTATTACGTTGTGGAGAGTGCAGTCTTTGAGTTGATAGTTGTTACGGGAACCTTTACCAGAAGAAAAATGCTCCGGTAGAAGAAACGGATCATGTTTTGCGTTCCATTTCGAATATGTCATTCGTTGGGTAGTGGGCAAAATATGAAATTCGTTTTCCCAACAGTATGAGATAATTAAGAGCATAGAACTCGGTAAATACCGCCAAATTGAATCCCCTTTTTCAAACATTTCGGGTTCGTTTCTCGCGGATAATTGCTTGGCTTCACTTTGAGGAAACAGACAAAATCCGATTATATGAAACCGAGATGTTAGTAAGTGATATTCCACGGTGAAGAATTTGGTAGATTTAATAATTTGAGGACAAGTTTCTTGAAGTATATTCGAAACCAGATCACATAAACCGTGAAGAGGTGGTAATCGATGGATGTCTCATGACATCTTTTGTAGTCGTGCGTTTTTGATCGACATCAACTCCAAATTCAGTCAGCGTTATTCATTTATTATACCGCGTTTGCTCATGTTTCATCACAAGTTAATTTTTTCCAAACGTAACATTACGCAATTTATAACTTTTGGTAACTGATTTTGTTGTACGAAAGCCACTCTTTCCCCAGAATTAATCATATAGGGTTTAAAATTGGCCACCGGTTCTTGAACAACCGGGTTTTCCAGTGCAAAGTCTAATTATCGTATTGGATTCCAAAGCTGGTTCACAATAAGATTAAACAATATTTTGGACAAAATATGACCAAACATGTATTTCTCACTGCATGTTATTTTCGTTCTCACTGCTCATATTTACCATATTCAGAAAATAGGCAATATAACAAATATGAAATACAATTTAGGCAGGTTATATCAAAGATGATGATGCTAGTTTTCTCTGGTTAAAGCCTTTACAAAATCATTGAACGAAATGGACTAAGGGAGTTATTTCACCGATTAGGTGACCTGGTACATTCGTTAGTGCTAAGCATTTTTTATTGTATGTGACAACGATTAACTTGAAGAAACCTAACAACAAATTTATTTTTGAGTTGACGGCGGTTTTCGCAATTGAAAGATTTATCATGTGATGTGTGACCTCTTCAAATCTGTGTTTGACTTGATATGTAAGGACGATACACAGGTCCGCAAAAGACGCCACGTAATCAAGGCACAGTCTAACATTATTGATTTGTATGAACCAAAGCTTTCATAAATTGCATTTCACATAAGACGGTTGGTCAGGTCATATGAATGCATCACCCATTTCGTAAAACCACTGAGCTGCTGAAAGCGAGTGTGCAAAGTGAATTGATCATCACAAAGGATGACTCGTGAGTGTCAAGCACATGACGCAGAACAATACTATTGAGAATGCAAATTTCGCACGAGTCAGCTCCGAAAATTCCAGCTGCGCTATCGATCGAAAAATTTCGAATTGCTCAGTGAGAATTGTGCAGATCTGTCACATTCTGCTGAATTATACCACACGGTTTCACTATTCAAACAGAACAACAAAAAAGCTCAGCCCAATGATCATTGGAACATTATAAAAAAAGGTGTGAGCTTTATCGGCGCATGAGAACTATTAAAGTGACACAACGAAATACTAATATTTGATACCAACTCTGCTTAGCATGAAATGAACTGCAGACAATGGAGATCAGACATGACCACTATTCCTGACTGTTATGCTTCGAGACTGCAGTACAATTCACACAGAAATTGGACTGTGGTCACGACTTGATAAGACGTTTCTTTTTGGGCATATTCGTTCTGCTTCTTGCAAAATTAAACTATTCGCCGTCCGTTATGTGCGGTGCATACCTCTTTTAGTCAGAAGTCCTTCTGAAGTAACATGAACAGACTTTTGTTCCTGTTCACAAGATACTGTTGTTTTCACCAAACACGAAATTCAATAATCTAATAGGCTTTGCTCAGTTGAGAAATTTTCGACGTATGTGATTTGTGAAAATTCAACTTATGTTTCTTTATCCCTTGAGTTCACGTTATGCCGTCACCAGATTGGTGGTAACCACGTTCATTCTACACCAAGTATTATACACTGATATTGAAGATACCCGAAACCATTCATTTTTGACTGGATGTGTCTTGAGATAAAGTGTGTTCAATTGGGTAGATAAAACTTGTCGTTGAACGAGGCTAACTTTGAAAAGAAATTTCATGAACATAATATACATTGTATGCTCATATAAGTTTGTGTCGTACTTCAGACTGATTCAGTGGGATCGTTTGTTGGATTCAATTGTGAAATGGTTACATATGTTGCGATCTAATCTTCAATCATATGCATATTCCCGATATCGAAACCATAGAAAAATTTGGCAAACTAAATCATGCATACTGAGATTATTTTGTTTTGAAGAACAAATGCTGATCAGTCATCATCAAGTGCGAAAGGGGCCGAAGCCAAGCAAATCCTAAGTCTCTAGAAATTCACACGGCGAACACTCACTTAGATTCAACTGTAGAAAAGTGCGACATTATTAGAGAATACTTCGCGGGTCCCTGGAGTTCTTTTCATTTTGTTAGAGTTTGGGTGAAGAAGTCCTAAATATAAGTAGCTGATTGTTGAACCCATTAGCTCAAATATTCGGACTTAATGTCTATTCCAGAAAATTGCTTATAAAGCCATTTAGTCCCAAATAGTCCATGTTTTTCTATTGGAGTATGTTTTGCAATAGTCTCCGGCTGATGCTTCTCTTTTGTCGAAATTTATTCTAAATTCATTGTGAAAGATTCTGACATGTTCATTTTATACCTCAATCGCTAGGGAATAACCGTGGAGGGATTGTTTCCCAATTACTAACTTTCGTTTGCAGCCATTTTAGTGAGTGAAGCAACGGAGTTATAGGCCTTCACCCTATCTCTAATCCAAGCGTTTTATAGTAAATGACAAAGTGACACAGTCCGTGATACACCATAACTGGCAGCCGAGCTAATTATTTTCACTCTCGTATTCGTCCGGTGAAGGTATCACTTACAAGTTCCCGGTTACAAAATCGATAGTTTTCATGAGAGTCATTCTCATTCCAACGAGATTCTCCATCGGATTCTTGCTACTTTCAAGCGGGACTCTTGCTCCTATTAGGTCATTCGGTCCCTGATTTTCGGCAACCGTCCCTCATCATGCCGATCTCCACGGGTCCCATCACAAATGAGACAGGGACACGTTTTAATCCGAAAGATCTCAAATCAAGCAGCAGTAAATATTGCTGAAACGTGCATGCTGGGCTGTCTTCGGACCCTGTTCAGAGCGACTTCAAACCTAAAGTATCCATTCTCGATAAATTTGTTTCCTCAGTGCATTTTACTGCTGAATACAGAGATAGGTCCTCCCGATCTCTCTACTTTGCTCATGGAATATTCTTGAACTTTCTTTTCAGTACCTTATTTTTTATATCTTCAAGGGCTTAAAACCTTCAGCTATCTCTTCAAAAATCCCATCTGGCCCTCTCATTATTTTCAAAGTAGAAAGCAGAAATCCAAGGTGTGCATGAAAGTTCGAAACTGCTCGTCAAAATTTCTGGAATACTCCAGGGTACCGTGTTGTTTATCTTTTGGTTTGTCGTGCACATTGGTAGGCTTCTAGTGCCTAACTCGTCTGGGATATCCGATTACTCTGGCCATGTTTCTCATTGTCAGGTTGCCTCCTGCTCCTTCTTGCTTCAGAATGGTTAGTGAGAATATATCCCAAATACGATATCTTTCCATCGGATCTGGTCAAAATGTGAACCCGTCCAAATGCTTTGCGTGTATTTTCAGCAATTTCCATTCTCTTCACCGTACCGACTCTGTTTTCCTGGAAACCAAGTAGTTTTCCAGAGTGAGCCCTTTGTGTATTGAGATGTTACCCTAGGACCAATCCACAATGGATATCTTAAATTCAGCACCATGTCCCTATGGTGCTACGGTTATCCCCTCAAATAAGAGTTCTCAAGCAGTTTTGAAAGACACTAACAATTTTTTCCAAGTTTATTCTTCGACGAGTTATTCTCGGTCGTGTTGTTTTGTTCACCCATAATTTTTCGCAACCTTATGAAATAAGAAAGAAAACCCTCACTGTGTTTCACTCATCCCCTTTGGTTTTCTTTTAACTTGACTCGTCAAACAGCGTGATGAATGTCGTCCGTGTCACAGTACGCTCATCTGTTGAGTACATCCCTAAAAGCAAATAAGATAACTGATCCTGCAGCATCATGGTTTAAAGCACCATCGAATAAAGTGAATACAATGCCCACATGTGTAATCCCAGTCAGAGACGATCACCGGCGCACATCGGCAAAGCCCTCGCTGAAATTTGTAAACAGCTACTCTAGAATCAAACCACCAGACTGTCCTGATTGTTTCTCGAAGGTATTTTGAACGCTACCAGTACAGCGCTGTTTTACGCTATCAGAACCCAAGTCTTGCCTAGCGATCGATTTCGAAAATGACCCAATTCTCCGTAGAGGACTCAGCAGAATATATTCATACACCACTGCAGGCAATGATGTTGGGTTAGATTCCTGGTAAAATGACTGGTGAAGTTTTAAGTTTTCGAATATCTCGGATTACTGAATTTATATCTTGAACAATTTTCATTTTATATGGAAAAAACAGCACTATTGGAAACAGTCCATAAAGGTTCCAAATCGTTCCCCAACAAATATTCCCGTACGATTTACTGAGAACGACTAATCATGAAATACATAATTTCGATTTGAGACGGATAACATAAGACTGCTGCTTCGACAGAATATAATAATTCAGTAAATTTAATTGAAAAAAACAAAACACAGGTAGTTTTTGTAATACTTTATCATCAGAAATCCTCAGAGGTCGCGGTATTTTTATAAAGTTCATCCAACGGTTTGCTCTCAATAACTTTGAATTCTCAATAAAGACAAAGCCCAGAGCTTAAAATCTTACTTATCAACTACGCAAAATTTTCGTAATTTGTCCAGTAATCTTTCAAAACAGTTTACTGAAGCATATCTGAAGACCTCATTCCTACGGAATTCACATTTGCTATTCAAAGTTGGTAAGTGAAATGGAAGCGAATTTTCAGTGTCCATGACGATCATCGCAAAGTTCGGATTGCTTTCTCTGTAGAAGACGTCCATAGGTTGGGAGTTGACTAAGAAGTCTCTGGCAAGTAGGTGGATGAAGATATGAGGAAAATCATAAATCCAAAGTATACAATGCTAGCCAACGGTGTTTTCAAATACCAAATTTCACCTGTATGTTGATCTATATCCCCAGCACTCTACCCACAGGATTGAAGAACAAATTATTTGAGAGCGTGCTTGGCTTTTTGGGACAAGCTTGATGACTATACTAAATCTGGTTAATTTTTCATGCTACGAAAAGCAGAAGTTCAGTATATCTCTAATTACAATATCTACGAAGTACAATGTGAACATTATTACTGATCTTGGTGACTTGGCTTGAATCAGGATAAAATAACCCTATACTGCTCAAGCAAAATCCCATTTTATTCTATATTTCATGATATTGTCGTTGGCGAAATTCATATAGTACTTTGTAAATAATAGCTCTCCCTTGAAAATAGTATGTTCTCCTCAAAATTGGTTTCTCTATTCACGTCATTTTTGGTAATCGAATAAGAGCTGCACTCAAACTCTTCTCATGAATAAAATGCCTACTTCTGTGCATATTGGATTCCTGGTAGAGTGTTATAATATCTCTACAGTTGATTTCATGTTTTTCTTCACGCAGTCTAGACAGAACGGAATACATTTCTATCTTGAATATCTTTAGGTGTCCAGAAATAATAAGGTTATTATCTGCAAAAATAGTAAATGTGGCCGTTATTACGTTGTGGAGAGTGCAGTCTTTGAGTTGATAGTTGTTACGGGAACCTTTACCAGAAGAAAAATGCTCCGGTAGAAGAAACGGATCATGTTTTGCGTTCCATTTCGAATATGTCATTCGTTGGGTAGTGGGCAAAATATGAAATTCGTTTTCCCAACAGTATGAGATAATTAAGAGCATAGAACTCGGTAAATACCGCCAAATTGAATCCCCTTTTTCAAACATTTCGGGTTCGTTTCTCGCGGATAATTGCTTGGCTTCACTTTGAGGAAACAGACAAAATCCGATTATATGAAAACGAGATGTTAGTAAGTGATATTCCACGGTGAAGAATTTGGTAGATTTAATAATTTGAGGACAAGTTTCTTGAAGTATATTCGAAACCAGATCACATAAACCGTGAAGAGGTGGTAATCGATGGATGTCTCATGACATCTTTTGTAGTCGTGCGTTTTTGATCGACATCAACTCCAAATTCAGTCAGCGTTATTCATTTATTATACCGCGTTTGCTCATGTTTCATCACAAGTTAATTTTTTCCAAACGTAACATTACGCAATTTATAACTTTTGGTAACTGATTTTGTTGTACGAAAGCCACTCTTTCCCCAGAATTAATCATATAGGGTTTAAAATTGGCCACCGGTTCTTGAACAACCGGGTTTTCCAGTGCAAAGTCTAATTATCGTATTGGATTCCAAAGCTGGTTCACAATAAGATTAAACAATATTTTGGACAAAATATGACCAAACATGTATTTCTCACTGCATGTTATTTTCGTTCTCACTGCTCATATTTACCATATTCAGAAAATAGGCAATATAACAAATATGAAATACAATTTAGGCAGGTTATATCAAAGATGATGATGCTAGTTTTCTCTGGTTAAAGCCTTTACAAAATCATTGAACGAAATGGACTAAGGGAGTTATTTCACCGATTAGGTGACCTGGTACATTCGTTAGTGCTAAGCATTTTTTATTGTATGTGACAACGATTAACTTGAAGAAACCTAACAACAAATTTATTTTTGAGTTGACGGCGGTTTTCGCAATTGAAAGATTTATCATGTGATGTGTGACCTCTTCAAATCTGTGTTTGACTTGATATGTAAGGACGATACACAGGTCCGCAAAAGACGCCACGTAATCAAGGCACAGTCTAACATTATTGATTTGTATGAACCAAAGCTTTCATAAATTGCATTTCACATAAGACGGTTGGTCAGGTCATATGAATGCATCACCCATTTCGTAAAACCACTGAGCTGCTGAAAGCGAGTGTGCAAAGTGAATTGATCATCACAAAGGATGACTCGTGAGTGTCAAGCACATGACGCAGAACAATACTATTGAGAATGCAAATTTCGCACGAGTCAGCTCCGAAAATTCCAGCTGCGCTATCGATCGAAAAATTTCGAATTGCTCAGTGAGAATTGTGCAGATCTGTCACATTCTGCTGAATTATACCACACGGTTTCACTATTCAAACAGAACAACAAAAAAGCTCAGCCCAATGATCATTGGAACATTATAAAAAAAGGTGTGAGCTTTATCGGCGCATGAGAACTATTAAAGTGACACAACGAAATACTAATATTTGATACCAACTCTGCTTAGCATGAAATGAACTGCAGACAATGGAGATCAGACATGACCACTATTCCTGACTGTTATGCTTCGAGACTGCAGTACAATTCACACAGAAATTGGACTGTGGTCACGACTTGATAAGACGTTTCTTTTTGGGCATATTCGTTCTGCTTCTTGCAAAATTAAACTATTCGCCGTCCGTTATGTGCGGTGCATACCTCTTTTAGTCAGAAGTCCTTCTGAAGTAACATGAACAGACTTTTGTTCCTGTTCACAAGATACTGTTGTTTTCACCAAACACGAAATTCAATAATCTAATAGGCTTTGCTCAGTTGAGAAATTTTCGACGTATGTGATTTGTGAAAATTCAACTTATGTTTCTTTATCCCTTGAGTTCACGTTATGCCGTCACCAGATTGGTGGTAACCACGTTCATTCTACACCAAGTATTATACACTGATATTGAAGATACCCGAAACCATTCATTTTTGACTGGATGTGTCTTGAGATAAAGTGTGTTCAATTGGGTAGATAAAACTTGTCGTTGAACGAGGCTAACTTTGAAAAGAAATTTCATGAACATAATATACATTGTATGCTCATATAAGTTTGTGTCGTACTTCAGACTGATTCAGTGGGATCGTTTGTTGGATTCAATTGTGAAATGGTTACATATGTTGCGATCTAATCTTCAATCATATGCATATTCCCGATATCGAAACCATAGAAAAATTTGGCAAACTAAATCATGCATACTGAGATTATTTTGTTTTGAAGAACAAATGCTGATCAGTCATCATCAAGTGCGAAAGGGGCCGAAGCCAAGCAAATCCTAAGTCTCTAGAAATTCACACGGCGAACACTCACTTAGATTCAACTGTAGAAAAGTGCGACATTATTAGAGAATACTTCGCGGGTCCCTGGAGTTCTTTTCATTTTGTTAGAGTTTGGGTGAAGAAGTCCTAAATATAAGTAGCTGATTGTTGAACCCATTAGCTCACCGTGTTGTTTATCTTTTGGTTTGTCGTGCACATTGGTAGGCTTCTAGTGCCTAACTCGTCTGGGATATCCGATTACTCTGGCCATGTTTCTCATTGTCAGGTTGCCTCCTGCTCCTTCTTGCTTCAGAATGGTTAGTGAGAATATATCCCAAATACGATATCTTTCCATCGGATCTGGTCAAAATGTGAACCCGTCCAAATGCTTTGCGTGTATTTTCAGCAATTTCCATTCTCTTCACCGTACCGACTCTGTTTTCCTGGAAACCAAGTAGTTTTCCAGAGTGAGCCCTTTGTGTATTGAGATGTTACCCTAGGACCAATCCACAATGGATATCTTAAATTCAGCACCATGTCCCTATGGTGCTACGGTTATCCCCTCAAATAAGAGTTCTCAAGCAGTTTTGAAAGACACTAACAATTTTTTCCAAGTTTATTCTTCGACGAGTTATTCTCGGTCGTGTTGTTTTGTTCACCCATAATTTTTCGCAACCTTATGAAATAAGAAAGAAAACCCTCACTGTGTTTCACTCATCCCCTTTGGTTTTCTTTTAACTTGACTCGTCAAACAGCGTGATGAATGTCGTCCGTGTCACAGTACGCTCATCTGTTGAGTACATCCCTAAAAGCAAATAAGATAACTGATCCTGCAGCATCATGGTTTAAAGCACCATCGAATAAAGTGAATACAATGCCCACATGTGTAATCCCAGTCAGAGACGATCACCGGCGCACATCGGCAAAGCCCTCGCTGAAATTTGTAAACAGCTACTCTAGAATCAAACCACCAGACTGTCCTGATTGTTTCTCGAAGGTATTTTGAACGCTACCAGTACAGCGCTGTTTTACGCTATCAGAACCCAAGTCTTGCCTAGCGATCGATTTCGAAAATGACCCAATTCTCCGTAGAGGACTCAGCAGAATATATTCATACACCACTGCAGGCAATGATGTTGGGTTAGATTCCTGGTAAAATGACTGGTGAAGTTTTAAGTTTTCGAATATCTCGGATTACTGAATTTATATCTTGAACAATTTTCATTTTATATGGAAAAAACAGCACTATTGGAAACAGTCCATAAAGGTTCCAAATCGTTCCCCAACAAATATTCCCGTACGATTTACTGAGAACGACTAATCATGAAATACATAATTTCGATTTGAGACGGATAACATAAGACTGCTGCTTCGACAGAATATAATAATTCAGTAAATTTAATTGAAAAAAACAAAACACAGGTAGTTTTTGTAATACTTTATCATCAGAAATCCTCAGAGGTCGCGGTATTTTTATAAAGTTCATCCAACGGTTTGCTCTCAATAACTTTGAATTCTCAATAAAGACAAAGCCCAGAGCTTAAAATCTTACTTATCAACTACGCAAAATTTTCGTAATTTGTCCAGTAATCTTTCAAAACAGTTTACTGAAGCATATCTGAAGACCTCATTCCTACGGAACTCACATTTGCTATTCAAAGTTGGTAAGTGAAATGGAAGCGAATTTTCAGTGTCCATGACGATCATCGCAAAGTTCGGATTGCTTTCTCTGTAGAAGACGTCCATAGGTTGGGAGTTGACTAGGAAGTCTCTGGCAAGTAGGTGGATGAAGATATGAGGAAAATCATAAATCCAAAGTATACAATGCTAGCCAACGGTGTTTTCAAATACCAAATTTCACCTGTATGTTGATCTATATCCCCAGCACTCTACCCACAGGATTGAAGAACAAATTATTTGAGAGCGTGCTTGGCTTTTTGGGACAAGCTTGATGACTATACTAAATCTGGTTAATTTTTCATGCTACGAAAAGCAGAAGTTCAGTATATCTCTAATTACAATATCTACGAAGTACAATGTGAACATTATTACTGATCTTGGTGACTTGGCTTGAATCAGGATAAAATAACCCTATACTGCTCAAGCAAAATCCCATTTTATTCTATATTTCATGATATTGTCGTTGGCGAAATTCATATAGTACTTTGTAAATAATAGCTCTCCCTTGAAAATAGTATGTTCTCCTCAAAATTGGTTTCTCTATTCACGTCATTTTTGGTAATCGAATAAGAGCTGCACTCAAACTCTTCTCATGAATAAAATGCCTACTTCTGTGCATATTGGATTCCTGGTAGAGTGTTATAATATCTCTACAGTTGATTTCATGTTTTTCTTCACGCAGTCTAGACAGAACGGAATACATTTCTATCTTGAATATCTTTAGGTGTCCAGAAATAATAAGGTTATTATCTGCAAAAATAGTAAATGTGGCCGTTATTACGTTGTGGAGAGTGCAGTCTTTGAGTTGATAGTTGTTACGGGAACCTTTACCAGAAGAAAAATGCTCCGGTAGAAGAAACGGATCATGTTTTGCGTTCCATTTCGAATATGTCATTCGTTGGGTAGTGGGCAAAATATGAAATTCGTTTTCCCAACAGTATGAGATAATTAAGAGCATAGAACTCGGTAAATACCGCCAAATTGAATCCCCTTTTTCAAACATTTCGGGTTCGTTTCTCGCGGATAATTGCTTGGCTTCACTTTGAGGAAACAGACAAAATCCGATTATATGAAAACGAGATGTTAGTAAGTGATATTCCACGGTGAAGAATTTGGTAGATTTAATAATTTGAGGACAAGTTTCTTGAAGTATATTCGAAACCAGATCACATAAACCGTGAAGAGGTGGTAATCGATGGATGTCTCATGACATCTTTTGTAGTCGTGCGTTTTTGATCGACATCAACTCCAAATTCAGTCAGCGTTATTCATTTATTATACCGCGTTTGCTCATGTTTCATCACAAGTTAATTTTTTCCAAACGTAACATTACGCAATTTATAACTTTTGGTAACTGATTTTGTTGTACGAAAGCCACTCTTTCCCCAGAATTAATCATATAGGGTTTAAAATTGGCCACCGGTTCTTGAACAACCGGGTTTTCCAGTGCAAAGTCTAATTATCGTATTGGATTCCAAAGCTGGTTCACAATAAGATTAAACAATATTTTGGACAAAATATGACCAAACATGTATTTCTCACTGCATGTTATTTTCTTTCTCACTGCTCATATTTACCATATTCAGAAAATAGGCAATATAACAAATATGAAATACAATTTAGGCAGGTTATATCAAAGATGATGATGCTAGTTTTCTCTGGTTAAAGCCTTTACAAAATCATTGAACGAAATGGACTAAGGGAGTTATTTCACCGATTAGGTGACCTGGTACATTCGTTAGTGCTAAGCATTTTTTATTGTATGTGACAACGATTAACTTGAAGAAACCTAACAACAAATTTATTTTTGAGTTGACGGCGGTTTTCGCAATTGAAAGATTTTTCATGTGATGTGTGACCTCTTCAAATCTGTGTTTGACTTGATATGTAAGGACGATACACAGGTCCGCAAAAGACGCCACGTAATCAAGGCACAGTCTAACATTATTGATTTGTATGAACCAAAGCTTTCATAAATTGCATTTCACATAGGACGGTTGGTCAGGTCATATGAATGCATCACCCATTTCGTAAAACCACTGAGCTGCTGAAAGCGAGTGTGCAAAGTGAATTGATCATCACAAAGGATGACTCGTGAGTGTCAAGCACATGACGCAGAACAATACTATTGAGAATGCAAATTTCGCACGAGTCAGCTCCGAAAATTCCAGCTGCGCTATCGATCGAAAAATTTCGAATTGCTCAGTGAGAATTGTGCAGATCTGTCACATTCTGCTGAATTATACCACACGGTTTCACTATTCAAACAGAACAACAAAAAAGCTCAGCCCAATGATCATTGGAACATTATAAAAAAAGGTGTGAGCTTTATCGGCGCATGAGAACTATTAAAGTGACACAACGAAATACTAATATTTGATACCAACTCTGCTTAGCATGAAATGAACTGCAGACAATGGAGATCAGACATGACCACTATTCCTGACTGTTATGCTTCGAGACTGCAGTACAATTCACACAGAAATTGGACTGTGGTCACGACTTGATAAGACGTTTCTTTTTGGGCATATTCGTTCTGCTTCTTGCAAAATTAAACTATTCGCCGTCCGTTATGTGCGGTGCATACCTCTTTTAGTCAGAAGTCCTTCTGAAGTAACATGAACAGACTTTTGTTCCTGTTCACAAGATACTGTTGTTTTCACCAAACACGAAATTCAATAATCTAATAGGCTTTGCTCAGTTGAGAAATTTTCGACGTATGTGATTTGTGAAAATTCAACTTATGTTTCTTTATCCCTTGAGTTCACGTTATGCCGTCACCAGATTGGTGGTAACCACGTTCATTCTACACCAAGTATTATACACTGATATTAAAGATACCCGAAACCATTCATTTTTGACTGGATGTGTCTTGAGATAAAGTGTGTTCAATTTGGTAGATAAAACTTGTCGTTGAACGAGGCTAACTTTGAAAAGAAATTTCATGAACATAATATACATTGTATGCTCATATAAGTTTGTGTCGTACTTCAGACTGATTCAGTGGGATCGTTTGTTGGATTCAATTGTGAAATGGTTACATATGTTGCGATCTAATCTTCAATCATATGCATATTCCCGATATCGAAACCATAGAAAAATTTGGCAAACTAAATCATGCATACTGAGATTATTTTGTTTTGAAGAACAAATGCTGATCAGTCATCATCAAGTGCGAAAGGGGCCGAAGCCAAGCAAATCCTAAGTCTCTAGAAATTCACACGGCGAACACTCACTTAGATTCAACTGTAGAAAAGTGCGACATTATTAGAGAATACTTCGCGGGTCCCTGGAGTTCTTTTCATTTTGTTAGAGTTTGGGTGAAGAAGTCCTAAATATAAGTAGCTGATTGTTGAACCCATTAGCTCAAATATTCGGACTTAATGTCTATTCCAGAAAATTGCTTATAAAGCCATTTAGTCCCAAATAGTCCATGTTTTTCTATTGGAGTATGTTTTGCAATAGTCTCCGGCTGATGCTTCTCTTTTGTCGAAATTTATTCTAAATTCATTGTGAAAGATTCTGACATGTTCATTTTATACCTCAATCGCTAGGGAATAACCGTGGAGGGATTGTTTCCCAATTACTAACTTTCGTTTGCAGCCATTTTAGTGAGTGAAGCAACGGAGTTATAGGCCTTCACCCTATCTCTAATCTAAGCGTTTTATAGTAAATGACAAAGTGACACAGTCCGTGATACACCATAACTGGCAGCCGAGCTAATTATTTTCACTCTCGTATTCGTCCGGTGAAGGTATCACTTACAAGTTCCCGGTTACAAAATCGATAGTTTTCATGAGAGTCATTCTCATTCCAACGAGATTCTCCATCGGATTCTTGCTACTTTCAAGCGGGACTCTTGCTCCTATTAGGTCATTCGGTCCCTGATTTTCGGCAACCGTCCCTCATCATGCCGATCTCCACGGGTCCCATCACAAATGAGACAGGGACACGTTTTAATCCGAAAGATCTCAAATCAAGCAGCAGTAAATATTGCTGAAACGTGCATGCTGGGCTGTCTTCGGACCCTGTTCAGAGCGACTTCAAACCTAAAGTATCCATTCTCGATAAATTTGTTTCCTCAGTGCATTTTACTGCTGAATACAGAGATAGGTCCTCCCGATCTCTCTACTTTGCTCATGGAATATTCTTGAACTTTCTTTTCAGTACCTTATTTTTTATATCTTCAAGGGCTTAAAACCTTCAGCTATCTCTTCAAAAATCCCATCTGGCCCTCTCATTATTTTCAAAGTAGAAAGCAGAAATCCAAGGTGTGCATGAAAGTTCGAAACTGCTCGTCAAAATTTCTGGAATACTCCAGGGTACCGTGTTGTTTATCTTTTGGTTTGTCGTGCACATTGGTAGGCTTCTAGTGCCTAACTCGTCTGGGATATCCGATTACTCTGGCCATGTTTCTCATTGTCAGGTTGCCTCCTGCTCCTTCTTGCTTCAGAATGGTTAGTGAGAATATATCCCAAATACGATATCTTTCCATCGGATCTGGTCAAAATGTGAACCCGTCCAAATGCTTTGCGTGTATTTTCAGCAATTTCCATTCTCTTCACCGTACCGACTCTGTTTTCCTGGAAACCAAGTAGTTTTCCAGAGTGAGCCCTTTGTGTATTGAGATGTTACCCTAGGACCAATCCACAATGGATATCTTAAATTCAGCACCATGTCCCTATGGTGCTACGGTTATCCCCTCAAATAAGAGTTCTCAAGCAGTTTTGAAAGACACTAACAATTTTTTCCAAGTTTATTCTTCGACGAGTTATTCTCGGTCGTGTTGTTTTGTTCACCCATAATTTTTCGCAACCTTATGAAATAAGAAAGAAAACCCTCACTGTGTTTCACTCATCCCCTTTGGTTTTCTTTTAACTTGACTCGTCAAACAGCGTGATGAATGTCGTCCGTGTCACAGTACGCTCATCTGTTGAGTACATCCCTAAAAGCAAATAAGATAACTGATCCTGCAGCATCATGGTTTAAAGCACCATCGAATAAAGTGAATACAATGCCCACATGTGTAATCCCAGTCAGAGACGATCACCGGCGCACATCGGCAAAGCCCTCGCTGAAATTTGTAAACAGCTACTCTAGAATCAAACCACCAGACTGTCCTGATTGTTTCTCGAAGGTATTTTGAACGCTACCAGTACAGCGCTGTTTTACGCTATCAGAACCCAAGTCTTGCCTAGCGATCGATTTCGAAAATGACCCAATTCTCCGTAGAGGACTCAGCAGAATATATTCATACACCACTGCAGGCAATGATGTTGGGTTAGATTCCTGGTAAAATGACTGGTGAAGTTTTAAGTTTTCGAATATCTCGGATTACTGAATTTATATCTTGAACAATTTTCATTTTATATGGAAAAAACAGCACTATTGGAAACAGTCCATAAAGGTTCCAAATCGTTCCCCAACAAATATTCCCGTACGATTTACTGAGAACGACTAATCATGAAATACATAATTTCGATTTGAGACGGATAACATAAGACTGCTGCTTCGACAGAATATAATAATTCAGTAAATTTAATTGAAAAAAACAAAACACAGGTAGTTTTTGTAATACTTTATCATCAGAAATCCTCAGAGGTCGCGGTATTTTTATAAAGTTCATCCAACGGTTTGCTCTCAATAACTTTGAATTCTCAATAAAGACAAAGCCCAGAGCTTAAAATCTTACTTATCAACTACGCAAAATTTTCGTAATTTGTCCAGTAATCTTTCAAAACAGTTTACTGAAGCATATCTGAAGACCTCATTCCTACGGAATTCACATTTGCTATTCAAAGTTGGTAAGTGAAATGGAAGCGAATTTTCAGTGTCCATGACGATCATCGCAAAGTTCGGATTGCTTTCTCTGTAGAAGACGTCCATAGGTTGGGAGTTGACTAAGAAGTCTCTGGCAAGTAGGTGGATGAAGATATGAGGAAAATCATAAATCCAAAGTATACAATGCTAGCCAACGGTGTTTTCAAATACCAAATTTCACCTGTATGTTGATCTATATCCCCAGCACTCTACCCACAGGATTGAAGAACAAATTATTTGAGAGCGTGCTTGGCTTTTTGGGACAAGCTTGATGACTATACTAAATCTGGTTAATTTTTCATGCTACGAAAAGCAGAAGTTCAGTATATCTCTAATTACAATATCTACGAAGTACAATGTGAACATTATTACTGATCTTGGTGACTTGGCTTGAATCAGGATAAAATAACCCTATACTGCTCAAGCAAAATCCCATTTTATTCTATATTTCATGATATTGTCGTTGGCGAAATTCATATAGTACTTTGTAAATAATAGCTCTCCCTTGAAAATAGTATGTTCTCCTCAAAATTGGTTTCTCTATTCACGTCATTTTTGGTAATCGAATAAGAGCTGCACTCAAACTCTTCTCATGAATAAAATGCCTACTTCTGTGCATATTGGATTCCTGGTAGAGTGTTATAATATCTCTACAGTTGATTTCATGTTTTTCTTCACGCAGTCTAGACAGAACGGAATACATTTCTATCTTGAATATCTTTAGGTGTCCAGAAATAATAAGGTTATTATCTGCAAAAATAGTAAATGTGGCCGTTATTACGTTGTGGAGAGTGCAGTCTTTGAGTTGATAGTTGTTACGGGAACCTTTACCAGAAGAAAAATGCTCCGGTAGAAGAAACGGATCATGTTTTGCGTTCCATTTCGAATATGTCATTCGTTGGGTAGTGGGCAAAATATGAAATTCGTTTTCCCAACAGTATGAGATAATTAAGAGCATAGAACTCGGTAAATACCGCCAAATTGAATCCCCTTTTTCAAACATTTCGGGTTCGTTTCTCGCGGATAATTGCTTGGCTTCACTTTGAGGAAACAGACAAAATCCGATTATATGAAAACGAGATGTTAGTAAGTGATATTCCACGGTGAAGAATTTGGTAGATTTAATAATTTGAGGACAAGTTTCTTGAAGTATATTCGAAACCAGATCACATAAACCGTGAAGAGGTGGTAATCGATGGATGTCTCATGACATCTTTTGTAGTCGTGCGTTTTTGATCGACATCAACTCCAAATTCAGTCAGCGTTATTCATTTATTATACCGCGTTTGCTCATGTTTCATCACAAGTTAATTTTTTCCAAACGTAACATTACGCAATTTATAACTTTTGGTAACTGATTTTGTTGTACGAAAGCCACTCTTTCCCCAGAATTAATCATATAGGGTTTAAAATTGGCCACCGGTTCTTGAACAACCGGGTTTTCCAGTGCAAAGTCTAATTATCGTATTGGATTCCAAAGCTGGTTCACAATAAGATTAAACAATATTTTGGACAAAATATGACCAAACATGTATTTCTCACTGCATGTTATTTTCTTTCTCACTGCTCATATTTACCATATTCAGAAAATAGGCAATATAACAAATATGAAATACAATTTAGGCAGGTTATATCAAAGATGATGATGCTAGTTTTCTCTGGTTAAAGCCTTTACAAAATCATTGAACGAAATGGACTAAGGGAGTTATTCCACCGATTAGGTGACCTGGTACATTCGTTAGTGCTAAGCATTTTTTATTGTATGTGACAACGATTAACTTGAAGAAACCTAACAACAAATGTATTTTTGAGTTGACGGCGGTTTTCGCAATTGAAAGATTTATCATGTGATGTGTGACCTCTTCAAATCTGTGTTTGACTTGATATGTAAGGACGATACACAGGTCCGCAAAAGACGCCACGTAATCAAGGCACAGTCTAACATTATTGATTTGTATGAACCAAAGCTTTCATAAATTGCATTTCACATAGGACGGTTGGTCAGGTCATATGAATGCATCACCCATTTCGTAAAACCACTGAGCTGCTGAAAGCGAGTGTGCAAAGTGAATTGATCATCACAAAGGATGACTCGTGAGTGTCAAGCACATGACGTAGAACAATACTATTGAGAATGCAAATTTCGCACGAGTCAGCTCCGAAAATTCCAGCTGCGCTATCGATCGAAAAATTTCGAATTGCTCAGTGAGAATTGTGCAGATCTGTCACATTCTGCTGAATTATACCACACGGTTTCACTATTCAAACAGAACAACAAAAAAGCTCAGCCCAATGATCATTGGAACATTATAAAAAAAGGTGTGAGCTTTATCGGCGCATGAGAACTATTAAAGTGACACAACGAAATACTAATATTTGATACCAACTCTGCTTAGCATGAAATGAACTGCAGACAATGGAGATCAGACATGACCACTATTCCTGACTGTTATGCTTCGAGACTGCAGTACAATTCACACAGAAATTGGACTGTGGTCACGACTTGATAAGACGTTTCTTTTTGGGCATATTCGTTCTGCTTCTTGCAAAATTAAACTATTCGCCGTCCGTTATGTGCGGTGCATACCTCTTTTAGTCAGAAGTCCTTCTGAAGTAACATGAACAGACTTTTGTTCCTGTTCACAAGATACTGTTGTTTTCACCAAACACGAAATTCAATAATCTAATAGGCTTTGCTCAGTTGAGAAATTTTCGACGTATGTGATTTGTGAAAATTCAACTTATGTTTCTTTATCCCTTGAGTTCACGTTATGCCGTCACCAGATTGGTGGTAACCACGTTCATTCTACACCAAGTATTATACACTGATATTAAAGATACCCGAAACCATTCATTTTTGACTGGATGTGTCTTGAGATAAAGTGTGTTCAATTGGGTAGATAAAACTTGTCGTTGAACGAGGCTAACTTTGAAAAGAAATTTCATGAACATAATATACATTGTATGCTCATATAAGTTTGTGTCGTACTTCAGACTGATTCAGTGGGATCGTTTGTTGGATTCAATTGTGAAATGGTTACATATGTTGCGATCTAATCTTCAATCATATGCATATTCCCGATATCGAAACCATAGAAAAATTTGGCAAACTAAATCATGCATACTGAGATTATTTTGTTTTGAAGAACAAATGCTGATCAGTCATCATCAAGTGCGAAAGGGGCCGAAGCCAAGCAAATCCTAAGTCTCTAGAAATTCACACGGCGAACACTCACTTAGATTCAACTGTAGAAAAGTGCGACATTATTAGAGAATACTTCGCGGGTCCCTGGAGTTCTTTTCATTTTGTTAGAGTTTGGGTGAAGAAGTCCTAAATATAAGTAGCTGATTGTTGAACCCATTAGCTCAAATATTCGGACTTAATGTCTATTCCAGAAAATTGCTTATAAAGCCATTTAGTCCCAAATAGTCCATGTTTTTCTATTGGAGTATGTTTTGCAATAGTCTCCGGCTGATGCTTCTCTTTTGTCGAAATTTATTCTAAATTCATTGTGAAAGATTCTGACATGTTCATTTTATACCTCAATCGCTAGGGAATAACCGTGGAGGGATTGTTTCCCAATTACTAACTTTCGTTTGCAGCCATTTTAGTGAGTGAAGCAACGGAGTTATAGGCCTTCACCCTATCTCTAATCTAAGCGTTTTATAGTAAATGACAAAGTGACACAGTCCGTGATACACCATAACTGGCAGCCGAGCTAATTATTTTCACTCTCGTATTCGTCCGGTGAAGGTATCACTTACAAGTTCCCGGTTACAAAATCGATAGTTTTCATGAGAGTCATTCTCATTCCAACGAGATTCTCCATCGGATTCTTGCTACTTTCAAGCGGGACTCTTGCTCCTATTAGGTCATTCGGTCCCTGATTTTCGGCAACCGTCCCTCATCATGCCGATCTCCACGGGTCCCATCACAAATGAGACAGGGACACGTTTTAATCCGAAAGATCTCAAATCAAGCAGCAGTAAATATTGCTGAAACGTGCATGCTGGGCTGTCTTCGGACCCTGTTCAGAGCGACTTCAAACCTAAAGTATCCATTCTCGATAAATTTGTTTCCTCAGTGCATTTTACTGCTGAATACAGAGATAGGTCCTCCCGATCTCTCTACTTTGCTCATGGAATATTCTTGAACTTTCTTTTCAGTACCTTATTTTTTATATCTTCAAGGGCTTAAAACCTTCAGCTATCTCTTCAAAAATCCCATCTGGCCCTCTCATTATTTTCAAAGTAGAAAGCAGAAATCCAAGGTGTGCATGAAAGTTCGAAACTGCTCGTCAAAATTTCTGGAATACTCCAGGGTACCGTGTTGTTTATCTTTTGGTTTGTCGTGCACATTGGTAGGCTTCTAGTGCCTAACTCGTCTGGGATATCCGATTACTCTGGCCATGTTTCTCATTGTCAGGTTGCCTCCTGCTCCTTCTTGCTTCAGAATGGTTAGTGAGAATATATCCCAAATACGATATCTTTCCATCGGATCTGGTCAAAATGTGAACCCGTCCAAATGCTTTGCGTGTATTTTCAGCAATTTCCATTCTCTTCACCGTACCGACTCTGTTTTCCTGGAAACCAAGTAGTTTTCCAGAGTGAGCCCTTTGTGTATTGAGATGTTACCCTAGGACCAATCCACAATGGATATCTTAAATTCAGCACCATGTCCCTATGGTGCTACGGTTATCCCCTCAAATAAGAGTTCTCAAGCAGTTTTGAAAGACACTAACAATTTTTTCCAAGTTTATTCTTCGACGAGTTATTCTCGGTCGTGTTGTTTTGTTCACCCATAATTTTTCGCAACCTTATGAAATAAGAAAGAAAACCCTCACTGTGTTTCACTCATCCCCTTTGGTTTTCTTTTAACTTGACTCGTCAAACAGCGTGATGAATGTCGTCCGTGTCACAGTACGCTCATCTGTTGAGTACATCCCTAAAAGCAAATAAGATAACTGATCCTGCAGCATCATGGTTTAAAGCACCATCGAATAAAGTGAATACAATGCCCACATGTGTAATCCCAGTCAGAGACGATCACCGGCGCACATCGGCAAAGCCCTCGCTGAAATTTGTAAACAGCTACTCTAGAATCAAACCACCAGACTGTCCTGATTGTTTCTCGAAGGTATTTTGAACGCTACCAGTACAGCGCTGTTTTACGCTATCAGAACCCAAGTCTTGCCTAGCGATCGATTTCGAAAATGACCCAATTCTCCGTAGAGGACTCAGCAGAATATATTCATACACCACTGCAGGCAATGATGTTGGGTTAGATTCCTGGTAAAATGACTGGTGAAGTTTTAAGTTTTCGAATATCTCGGATTACTGAATTTATATCTTGAACAATTTTCATTTTATATGGAAAAAACAGCACTATTGGAAACAGTCCATAAAGGTTCCAAATCGTTCCCCAACAAATATTCCCGTACGATTTACTGAGAACGACTAATCATGAAATACATAATTTCGATTTGAGACGGATAACATAAGACTGCTGCTTCGACAGAATATAATAATTCAGTAAATTTAATTGAAAAAAACAAAACACAGGTAGTTTTTGTAATACTTTATCATCAGAAATCCTCAGAGGTCGCGGTATTTTTATAAAGTTCATCCAACGGTTTGCTCTCAATAACTTTGAATTCTCAATAAAGACAAAGCCCAGAGCTTAAAATCTTACTTATCAACTACGCAAAATTTTCGTAATTTGTCCAGTAATCTTTCAAAACAGTTTACTGAAGCATATCTGAAGACCTCATTCCTACGGAATTCACATTTGCTATTCAAAGTTGGTAAGTGAAATGGAAGCGAATTTTCAGTGTCCATGACGATCATCGCAAAGTTCGGATTGCTTTCTCTGTAGAAGACGTCCATAGGTTGGGAGTTGACTAAGAAGTCTCTGGCAAGTAGGTGGATGAAGATATGAGGAAAATCATAAATCCAAAGTATACAATGCTAGCCAACGGTGTTTTCAAATACCAAATTTCACCTGTATGTTGATCTATATCCCCAGCACTCTACCCACAGGATTGAAGAACAAATTATTTGAGAGCGTGCTTGGCTTTTTGGGACAAGCTTGATGACTATACTAAATCTGGTTAATTTTTCATGCTACGAAAAGCAGAAGTTCAGTATATCTCTAATTACAATATCTACGAAGTACAATGTGAACATTATTACTGATCTTGGTGACTTGGCTTGAATCAGGATAAAATAACCCTATACTGCTCAAGCAAAATCCCATTTTATTCTATATTTCATGATATTGTCGTTGGCGAAATTCATATAGTACTTTGTAAATAATAGCTCTCCCTTGAAAATAGTATGTTCTCCTCAAAATTGGTTTCTCTATTCACGTCATTTTTGGTAATCGAATAAGAGCTGCACTCAAACTCTTCTCATGAATAAAATGCCTACTTCTGTGCATATTGGATTCCTGGTAGAGTGTTATAATATCTCTACAGTTGATTTCATGTTTTTCTTCACGCAGTCTAGACAGAACGGAATACATTTCTATCTTGAATATCTTTAGGTGTCCAGAAATAATAAGGTTATTATCTGCAAAAATAGTAAATGTGGCCGTTATTACGTTGTGGAGAGTGCAGTCTTTGAGTTGATAGTTGTTACGGGAACCTTTACCAGAAGAAAAATGCTCCGGTAGAAGAAACGGATCATGTTTTGCGTTCCATTTCGAATATGTCATTCGTTGGGTAGTGGGCAAAATATGAAATTCGTTTTCCCAACAGTATGAGATAATTAAGAGCATAGAACTCGGTAAATACCGCCAAATTGAATCCCCTTTTTCAAACATTTCGGGTTCGTTTCTCGCGGATAATTGCTTGGCTTCACTTTGAGGAAACAGACAAAATCCGATTATATGAAAACGAGATGTTAGTAAGTGATATTCCACGGTGAAGAATTTGGTAGATTTAATAATTTGAGGACAAGTTTCTTGAAGTATATTCGAAACCAGATCACATAAACCGTGAAGAGGTGGTAATCGATGGATGTCTCATGACATCTTTTGTAGTCGTGCGTTTTTGATCGACATCAACTCCAAATTCAGTCAGCGTTATTCATTTATTATACCGCGTTTGCTCATGTTTCATCACAAGTTAATTTTTTCCAAACGTAACATTACGCAATTTATAACTTTTGGTAACTGATTTTGTTGTACGAAAGCCACTCTTTCCCCAGAATTAATCATATAGGGTTTAAAATTGGCCACCGGTTCTTGAACAACCGGGTTTTCCAGTGCAAAGTCTAATTATCGTATTGGATTCCAAAGCTGGTTCACAATAAGATTAAACAATATTTTGGACAAAATATGACCAAACATGTATTTCTCACTGCATGTTATTTTCTTTCTCACTGCTCATATTTACCATATTCAGAAAATAGGCAATATAACAAATATGAAATACAATTTAGGCAGGTTATATCAAAGATGATGATGCTAGTTTTCTCTGGTTAAAGCCTTTACAAAATCATTGAACGAAATGGACTAAGGGAGTTATTCCACCGATTAGGTGACCTGGTACATTCGTTAGTGCTAAGCATTTTTTATTGTATGTGACAACGATTAACTTGAAGAAACCTAACAACAAATTTATTTTTGAGTTGACGGCGGTTTTCGCAATTGAAAGATTTATCATGTGATGTGTGACCTCTTCAAATCTGTGTTTGACTTGATATGTAAGGACGATACACAGGTCCGCAAAAGACGCCACGTAATCAAGGCACAGTCTAACATTATTGATTTGTATGAACCAAAGCTTTCATAAATTGCATTTCACATAAGACGGTTGGTCAGGTCATATGAATGCATCACCCATTTCGTAAAACCACTGAGCTGCTGAAAGCGAGTGTGCAAAGTGAATTGATCATCACAAAGGATGACTCGTGAGTGTCAAGCACATGACGCAGAACAATACTATTGAGAATGCAAATTTCGCACGAGTCAGCTCCGAAAATTCCAGCTGCGCTATCGATCGAAAAATTTCGAATTGCTCAGTGAGAATTGTGCAGATCTGTCACATTCTGCTGAATTATACCACACGGTTTCACTATTCAAACAGAACAACAAAAAAGCTCAGCCCAATGATCATTGGAACATTATAAAAAAAGGTGTGAGCTTTATCGGCGCATGAGAACTATTAAAGTGACACAACGAAATACTAATATTTGATACCAACTCTGCTTAGCATGAAATGAACTGCAGACAATGGAGATCAGACATGACCACTATTCCTGACTGTTATGCTTCGAGACTGCAGTACAATTCACACAGAAATTGGACTGTGGTCACGACTTGATAAGACGTTTCTTTTTGGGCATATTCGTTCTGCTTCTTGCAAAATTAAACTATTCGCCGTCCGTTATGTGCGGTGCATACCTCTTTTAGTCAGAAGTCCTTCTGAAGTAACATGAACAGACTTTTGTTCCTGTTCACAAGATACTGTTGTTTTCACCAAACACGAAATTCAATAATCTAATAGGCTTTGCTCAGTTGAGAAATTTTCGACGTATGTGATTTGTGAAAATTCAACTTATGTTTCTTTATCCCTTGAGTTCACGTTATGCCGTCACCAGATTGGTGGTAACCACGTTCATTCTACACCAAGTATTATACACTGATATTAAAGATACCCGAAACCATTCATTTTTGACTGGATGTGTCTTGAGATAAAGTGTGTTCAATTGGGTAGATAAAACTTGTCGTTGAACGAGGCTAACTTTGAAAAGAAATTTCATGAACATAATATACATTGTATGCTCATATAAGTTTGTGTCGTACTTCAGACTGATTCAGTGGGATCGTTTGTTGGATTCAATTGTGAAATGGTTACATATGTTGCGATCTAATCTTCAATCATATGCATATTCCCGATATCGAAACCATAGAAAAATTTGGCAAACTAAATCATGCATACTGAGATTATTTTGTTTTGAAGAACAAATGCTGATCAGTCATCATCAAGTGCGAAAGGGGCCGAAGCCAAGCAAATCCTAAGTCTCTAGAAATTCACACGGCGAACACTCACTTAGATTCAACTGTAGAAAAGTGCGACATTATTAGAGAATACTTCGCGGGTCCCTGGAGTTCTTTTCATTTTGTTAGAGTTTGGGTGAAGAAGTCCTAAATATAAGTAGCTGATTGTTGAACCCATTAGCTCACCGTGTTGTTTATCTTTTGGTTTGTCGTGCACATTGGTAGGCTTCTAGTGCCTAACTCGTCTGGGATATCCGATTACTCTGGCCATGTTTCTCATTGTCAGGTTGCCTCCTGCTCCTTCTTGCTTCAGAATGGTTAGTGAGAATATATCCCAAATACGATATCTTTCCATCGGATCTGGTCAAAATGTGAACCCGTCCAAATGCTTTGCGTGTATTTTCAGCAATTTCCATTCTCTTCACCGTACGGACTCTGTTTTCCTGGAAACCAAGTAGTTTTCCAGAGTGAGCCCTTTGTGTATTGAGATGTTACCCTAGGACCAATCCACAATGGATATCTTAAATTCAGCACCATGTCCCTATGGTGCTACGGTTATCCCCTCAAATAAGAGTTCTCAAGCAGTTTTGAAAGACACTAACAATTTTTTCCAAGTTTATTCTTCGACGAGTTATTCTCGGTCGTGTTGTTTTGTTCACCCATAATTTTTCGCAACCTTATGAAATAAGAAAGAAAACCCTCACTGTGTTTCACTCATCCCCTTTGGTTTTCTTTTAACTTGACTCGTCAAACAGCGTGATGAATGTCGTCCGTGTCACAGTACGCTCATCTGTTGAGTACATCCCTAAAAGCAAATAAGATAACTGATCCTGCAGCATCATGGTTTAAAGCACCATCGAATAAAGTGAATACAATGCCCACATGTGTAATCCCAGTCAGAGACGATCACCGGCGCACATCGGCAAAGCCCTCGCTGAAATTTGTAAACAGCTACTCTAGAATCAAACCACCAGACTGTCCTGATTGTTTCTCGAAGGTATTTTGAACGCTACCAGTACAGCGCTGTTTTACGCTATCAGAACCCAAGTCTTGCCTAGCGATCGATTTCGAAAATGACCCAATTCTCCGTAGAGGACTCAGCAGAATATATTCATACACCACTGCAGGCAATGATGTTGGGTTAGATTCCTGGTAAAATGACCGGTGAAGTTTTAAGTTTTCGAATATCTCGGATTACTAAATTTATATCTTGAACAATTTTCATTTTATATGGAAAAAACAGCACTATTGGAAACAGTCCATAAAGGTTCCAAATCGTTCCCCAACAAATATTCCCGTACGATTTACTGAGAACGACTAATCATGAAATACATAATTTCGATTTGAGACGGATAACATAAGACTGCTGCTTCGACAGAATATAATAATTCAGTAAATTTAATTGAAAAAAACAAAACACAGGTAGTTTTTGTAATACTTTATCATCAGAAATCCTCAGAGGTCGCGGTATTTTTATAAAGTTCATCCAACGGTTTGCTCTCAATAACTTTGAATTCTCAATAAAGACAAAGCCCAGAGCTTAAAATCTTACTTATCAACTACGCAAAATTTTCGTAATTTGTCCAGTAATCTTTCAAAACAGTTTACTGAAGCATATCTGAAGACCTCATTCCTACGGAATTCACATTTGCTATTCAAAGTTGGTAAGTGAAATGGAAGCGAATTTTCAGTGTCCATGACGATCATCGCAAAGTTCGGATTGCTTTCTCTGTAGAAGACGTCCATAGGTTGGGAGTTGACTAAGAAGTCTCTGGCAAGTAGGTGGATGAAGATATGAGGAAAATCATAAATCCAAAGTATACAATGCTAGCCAACGGTGTTTTCAAATACCAAATTTCACCTGTATGTTGATCTATATCCCCAGCACTCTACCCACAGGATTGAAGAACAAATTATTTGAGAGCGTGCTTGGCTTTTTGGGACAAGCTTGATGACTATACTAAATCTGGTTAATTTTTCATGCTACGAAAAGCAGAAGTTCAGTATATCTCTAATTACAATATCTACGAAGTACAATGTGAACATTATTACTGATCTTGGTGACTTGGCTTGAATCAGGATAAAATAACCCTATACTGCTCAAGCAAAATCCCATTTTATTCTATATTTCATGATATTGTCGTTGGCGAAATTCATATAGTACTTTGTAAATAATAGCTCTCCCTTGAAAATAGTATGTTCTCCTCAAAATTGGTTTCTCTATTCACGTCATTTTTGGTAATCGAATAAGAGCTGCACTCAAACTCTTCTCATGAATAAAATGCCTACTTCTGTGCATATTGGATTCCTGGTAGAGTGTTATAATATCTCTACAGTTGATTTCATGTTTTTCTTCACGCAGTCTAGACAGAACGGAATACATTTCTATCTTGAATATCTTTAGGTGTCCAGAAATAATAAGGTTATTATCTGCAAAAATAGTAAATGTGGCCGTTATTACGTTGTGGAGAGTGCAGTCTTTGAGTTGATAGTTGTTACGGGAACCTTTACCAGAAGAAAAATGCTCCGGTAGAAGAAACGGATCATGTTTTGCGTTCCATTTCGAATATGTCATTCGTTGGGTAGTGGGCAAAATATGAAATTCGTTTTCCCAACAGTATGAGATAATTAAGAGCATAGAACTCGGTAAATACCGCCAAATTGAATCCCCTTTTTCAAACATTTCGGGTTCGTTTCTCGCGGATAATTGCTTGGCTTCACTTTGAGGAAACAGACAAAATCCGATTATATGAAAACGAGATGTTAGTAAGTGATATTCCACGGTGAAGAATTTGGTAGATTTAATAATTTGAGGACAAGTTTCTTGAAGTATATTCGAAACCAGATCACATAAACCGTGAAGAGGTGGTAATCGATGGATGTCTCATGACATCTTTTGTAGTCGTGCGTTTTTGATCGACATCAACTCCAAATTCAGTCAGCGTTATTCATTTATTATACCGCGTTTGCTCATGTTTCATCACAAGTTAATTTTTTCCAAACGTAACATTGCGCAATTTATAACTTTTGGTAACTGATTTTGTTGTACGAAAGCCACTCTTTCCCCAGAATTAATCATATAGGGTTTAAAATTGGCCACCGGTTCTTGAACAACCGGGTTTTCCAGTGCAAAGTCTAATTATCGTATTGGATTCCAAAGCTGGTTCACAATAAGATTAAACAATATTTTGGACAAAATATGACCAAACATGTATTTCTCACTGCATGTTATTTTCTTTCTCACTGCTCATATTTACCATATTCAGAAAATAGGCAATATAACAAATATGAAATACAATTTAGGCAGGTTATATCAAAGATGATGATGCTAGTTTTCTCTGGTTAAAGCCTTTACAAAATCATTGAACGAAATGGACTAAGGGAGTTATTTCACCGATTAGGTGACCTGGTACATTCGTTAGTGCTAAGCATTTTTTATTGTATGTGACAACGATTAACTTGAAGAAACCTAACAACAAATTTATTTTTGAGTTGACGGCGGTTTTCGCAATTGAAAGATTTATCATGTGATGTGTGACCTCTTCAAATCTGTGTTTGACTTGATATGTAAGGACGATACACAGGTCCGCAAAAGACGCCACGTAATCAAGGCACAGTCTAACATTATTGATTTGTATGAACCAAAGCTTTCATAAATTGCATTTCACATAAGACGGTTGGTCAGGTCATATGAATGCATCACCCATTTCGTAAAACCACTGAGCTGCTGAAAGCGAGTGTGCAAAGTGAATTGATCATCACAAAGGATGACTCGTGAGTGTCAAGCACATGACGCAGAACAATACTATTGAGAATGCAAATTTCGCACGAGTCAGCTCCGAAAATTCCAGCTGCGCTATCGATCGAAAAATTTCGAATTGCTCAGTGAGAATTGTGCAGATCTGTCACATTCTGCTGAATTATACCACACGGTTTCACTATTCAAACAGAACAACAAAAAAGCTCAGCCCAATGATCATTGGAACATTATAAAAAAAGGTGTGAGCTTTATCGGCGCATGAGAACTATTAAAGTGACACAACGAAATACTAATATTTGATACCAACTCTGCTTAGCATGAAATGAACTGCAGACAATGGAGATCAGACATGACCACTATTCCTGACTGTTATGCTTCGAGACTGCAGTACAATTCACACAGAAATTGGACTGTGGTCACGACTTGATAAGACGTTTCTTTTTGGGCATATTCGTTCTGCTTCTTGCAAAATTAAACTATTCGCCGTCCGTTATGTGCGGTGCATACCTCTTTTAGTCAGAAGTCCTTCTGAAGTAACATGAACAGACTTTTGTTCCTGTTCACAAGATACTGTTGTTTTCACCAAACACGAAATTCAATAATCTAATAGGCTTTGCTCAGTTGAGAAATTTTCGACGTATGTGATTTGTGAAAATTCAACTTATGTTTCTTTATCCCTTGAGTTCACGTTATGCCGTCACCAGATTGGTGGTAACCACGTTCATTCTACACCAAGTATTATACACTGATATTAAAGATACCCGAAACCATTCATTTTTGACTGGATGTGTCTTGAGATAAAGTGTGTTCAATTGGGTAGATAAAACTTGTCGTTGAACGAGGCTAACTTTGAAAAGAAATTTCATGAACATAATATACATTGTATGCTCATATAAGTTTGTGTCGTACTTCAGACTGATTCAGTGGGATCGTTTGTTGGATTCAATTGTGAAATGGTTACATATGTTGCGATCTAATCTTCAATCATATGCATATTCCCGATATCGAAACCATAGAAAAATTTGGCAAACTAAATCATGCATACTGAGATTATTTTGTTTTGAAGAACAAATGCTGATCAGTCATCATCAAGTGCGAAAGGGGCCGAAGCCAAGCAAATCCTAAGTCTCTAGAAATTCACACGGCGAACACTCACTTAGATTCAACTGTAGAAAAGTGCGACATTATTAGAGAATACTTCGCGGGTCCCTGGAGTTCTTTTCATTTTGTTAGAGTTTGGGTGAAGAAGTCCTAAATATAAGTAGCTGATTGTTGAACCCATTAGCTCAAATATTCGGACTTAATGTCTATTCCAGAAAATTGCTTATAAAGCCATTTAGTCCCAAATAGTCCATGTTTTTCTATTGGAGTATGTTTTGCAATAGTCTCCGGCTGATGCTTCTCTTTTGTCGAAATTTATTCTAAATTCATTGTGAAAGATTCTGACATGTTCATTTTATACCTCAATCGCTAGGGAATAACCGTGGAGGGATTGTTTCCCAATTACTAACTTTCGTTTGCAGCCATTTTAGTGAGTGAAGCAACGGAGTTATAGGCCTTCACCCTATCTCTAATCTAAGCGTTTTATAGTAAATGACAAAGTGACACAGTCCGTGATACACCATAACTGGCAGCCGAGCTAATTATTTTCACTCTCGTATTCGTCCGGTGAAGGTATCACTTACAAGTTCCCGGTTACAAAATCGATAGTTTTCATGAGAGTCATTCTCATTCCAACGAGATTCTCCATCGGATTCTTGCTACTTTCAAGCGGGACTCTTGCTCCTATTAGGTCATTCGGTCCCTGATTTTCGGCAACCGTCCCTCATCATGCCGATCTCCACGGGTCCCATCACAAATGAGACAGGGACACGTTTTAATCCGAAAGATCTCAAATCAAGCAGCAGTAAATATTGCTGAAACGTGCATGCTGGGCTGTCTTCGGACCCTGTTCAGAGCGACTTCAAACCTAAAGTATCCATTCTCGATAAATTTGTTTCCTCAGTGCATTTTACTGCTGAATACAGAGATAGGTCCTCCCGATCTCTCTACTTTGCTCATGGAATATTCTTGAACTTTCTTTTCAGTACCTTATTTTTTATATCTTCAAGGGCTTAAAACCTTCAGCTATCTCTTCAAAAATCCCATCTGGCCCTCTCATTATTTTCAAAGTAGAAAGCAGAAATCCAAGGTGTGCATGAAAGTTCGAAACTGCTCGTCAAAATTTCTGGAATACTCCAGGGTACCGTGTTGTTTATCTTTTGGTTTGTCGTGCACATTGGTAGGCTTCTAGTGCCTAACTCGTCTGGGATATCCGATTACTCTGGCCATGTTTCTCATTGTCAGGTTGCCTCCTGCTCCTTCTTGCTTCAGAATGGTTAGTGAGAATATATCCCAAATACGATATCTTTCCATCGGATCTGGTCAAAATGTGAACCCGTCCAAATGCTTTGCGTGTATTTTCAGCAATTTCCATTCTCTTCACCGTACCGACTCTGTTTTCCTGGAAACCAAGTAGTTTTCCAGAGTGAGCCCTTTGTGTATTGAGATGTTACCCTAGGACCAATCCACAATGGATATCTTAAATTCAGCACCATGTCCCTATGGTGCTACGGTTATCCCCTCAAATAAGAGTTCTCAAGCAGTTTTGAAAGACACTAACAATTTTTTCCAAGTTTATTCTTCGACGAGTTATTCTCGGTCGTGTTGTTTTGTTCACCCATAATTTTTCGCAACCTTATGAAATAAGAAAGAAAACCCTCACTGTGTTTCACTCATCCCCTTTGGTTTTCTTTTAACTTGACTCGTCAAACAGCGTGATGAATGTCGTCCGTGTCACAGTACGCTCATCTGTTGAGTACATCCCTAAAAGCAAATAAGATAACTGATCCTGCAGCATCATGGTTTAAAGCACCATCGAATAAAGTGAATACAATGCCCACATGTGTAATCCCAGTCAGAGACGATCACCGGCGCACATCGGCAAAGCCCTCGCTGAAATTTGTAAACAGCTACTCTAGAATCAAACCACCAGACTGTCCTGATTGTTTCTCGAAGGTATTTTGAACGCTACCAGTACAGCGCTGTTTTACGCTATCAGAACCCAAGTCTTGCCTAGCGATCGATTTCGAAAATGACCCAATTCTCCGTAGAGGACTCAGCAGAATATATTCATACACCACTGCAGGCAATGATGTTGGGTTAGATTCCTGGTAAAATGACTGGTGAAGTTTTAAGTTGTCGAATATCTCGGATTACTGAATTTATATCTTGAACAATTTTCATTTTATATGGAAAAAACAGCACTATTGGAAACAGTCCATAAAGGTTCCAAATCGTTCCCCAACAAATATTCCCGTACGATTTACTGAGAACGACTAATCATGAAATACATAATTTCGATTTGAGACGGATAACATAAGACTGCTGCTTCGACAGAATATAATAATTCAGTAAATTTAATTGAAAAAAACAAAACACAGGTAGTTTTTGTAATACTTTATCATCAGAAATCCTCAGAGGTCGCGGTATTTTTATAAAGTTCATCCAACGGTTTGCTCTCAATAACTTTGAATTCTCAATAAAGACAAAGCCCAGAGCTTAAAATCTTACTTATCAACTACGCAAAATTTTCGTAATTTGTCCAGTAATCTTTCAAAACAGTTTACTGAAGCATATCTGAAGACCTCATTCCTACGGAATTCACATTTGCTATTCAAAGTTGGTAAGTGAAATGGAAGCGAATTTTCAGTGTCCATGACGATCATCGCAAAGTTCGGATTGCTTTCTCTGTAGAAGACGTCCATAGGTTGGGAGTTGACTAAGAAGTCTCTGGCAAGTAGGTGGATGAAGATATGAGGAAAATCATAAATCCAAAGTATACAATGCTAGCCAACGGTGTTTTCAAATACCAAATTTCACCTGTATGTTGATCTATATCCCCAGCACTCTACCCACAGGATTGAAGAACAAATTATTTGAGAGCGTGCTTGGCTTTTTGGGACAAGCTTGATGACTATACTAAATCTGGTTAATTTTTCATGCTACGAAAAGCAGAAGTTCAGTATATCTCTAATTACAATATCTACGAAGTACAATGTGAACATTATTACTGATCTTGGTGACTTGGCTTGAATCAGGATAAAATAACCCTATACTGCTCAAGCAAAATCCCATTTTATTCTATATTTCATGATATTGTCGTTGGCGAAATTCATATAGTACTTTGTAAATAATAGCTCTCCCTTGAAAATAGTATGTTCTCCTCAAAATTGGTTTCTCTATTCACGTCATTTTTGGTAATCGAATAAGAGCTGCACTCAAACTCTTCTCATGAATAAAATGCCTACTTCTGTGCATATTGGATTCCTGGTAGAGTGTTATAATATCTCTACAGTTGATTTCATGTTTTTCTTCACGCAGTCTAGACAGAACGGAATACATTTCTATCTTGAATATCTTTAGGTGTCCAGAAATAATAAGGTTATTATCTGCAAAAATAGTAAATGTGGCCGTTATTACGTTGTGGAGAGTGCAGTCTTTGAGTTGATAGTTGTTACGGGAACCTTTACCAGAAGAAAAATGCTCCGGTAGAAGAAACGGATCATGTTTTGCGTTCCATTTCGAATATGTCATTCGTTGGGTAGTGGGCAAAATATGAAATTCGTTTTCCCAACAGTATGAGATAATTAAGAGCATAGAACTCGGTAAATACCGCCAAATTGAATCCCCTTTTTCAAACATTTCGGGTTCGTTTCTCGCGGATAATTGCTTGGCTTCACTTTGAGGAAACAGACAAAATCCGATTATATGAAAACGAGATGTTAGTAAGTGATATTCCACGGTGAAGAATTTGGTAGATTTAATAATTTGAGGACAAGTTTCTTGAAGTATATTCGAAACCAGATCACATAAACCGTGAAGAGGTGGTAATCGATGGATGTCTCATGACATCTTTTGTAGTCGTGCGTTTTTGATCGACATCAACTCCAAATTCAGTCAGCGTTATTCATTTATTATACCGCGTTTGCTCATGTTTCATCACAAGTTAATTTTTTCCAAACGTAACATTGCGCAATTTATAACTTTTGGTAACTGATTTTGTTGTACGAAAGCCACTCTTTCCCCAGAATTAATCATATAGGGTTTAAAATTGGCCACCGGTTCTTGAACAACCGGGTTTTCCAGTGCAAAGTCTAATTATCGTATTGGATTCCAAAGCTGGTTCACAATAAGATTAAACAATATTTTGGACAAAATATGACCAAACATGTATTTCTCACTGCATGTTATTTTCTTTCTCACTGCTCATATTTACCATATTCAGAAAATAGGCAATATAACAAATATGAAATACAATTTAGGCAGGTTATATCAAAGATGATGATGCTAGTTTTCTCTGGTTAAAGCCTTTACAAAATCATTGAACGAAATGGACTAAGGGAGTTATCTCACCGATTAGGTGACCTGGTACATTCGTTAGTGCTAAGCATTTTTTATTGTATGTGACAACGATTAACTTGAAGAAACCTAACAACAAATTTATTTTTGAGTTGACGGCGGTTTTCGCAATTGAAAGATTTTTCATGTGATGTGTGACCTCTTCAAATCTGTGTTTGACTTGATATGTAAGGACGATACACAGGTCCGCAAAAGACGCCACGTAATCAAGGCACAGTCTAACATTATTGATTTGTATGAACCAAAGCTTTCATAAATTGCATTTCACATAAGACGGTTGGTCAGGTCATATGAATGCATCACCCATTTCGTAAAACCACTGAGCTGCTGAAAGCGAGTGTGCAAAGTGAATTGATCATCACAAAGGATGACTCGTGAGTGTCAAGCACATGACGCAGAACAATACTATTGAGAATGCAAATTTCGCACGAGTCAGCTCCGAAAATTCCAGCTGCGCTATCGATCGAAAAATTTCGAATTGCTCAGTGAGAATTGTGCAGATCTGTCACATTCTGCTGAATTATACCACACGGTTTCACTATTCAAACAGAACAACAAAAAAGCTCAGCCCAATGATCATTGGAACATTATAAAAAAAGGTGTGAGCTTTATCGGCGCATGAGAACTATTAAAGTGACACAACGAAATACTAATATTTGATACCAACTCTGCTTAGCATGAAATGAACTGCAGACAATGGAGATCAGACATGACCACTATTCCTGACTGTTATGCTTCGAGACTGCAGTACAATTCACACAGAAATTGGACTGTGGTCACGACTTGATAAGACGTTTCTTTTTGGGCATATTCGTTCTGCTTCTTGCAAAATTAAACTATTCGCCGTCCGTTATGTGCGGTGCATACCTCTTTTAGTCAGAAGTCCTTCTGAAGTAACATGAACAGACTTTTGTTCCTGTTCACAAGATACTGTTGTTTTCACCAAACACGAAATTCAATAATCTAATAGGCTTTGCTCAGTTGAGAAATTTTCGACGTATGTGATTTGTGAAAATTCAACTTATGTTTCTTTATCCCTTGAGTTCACGTTATGCCGTCACCAGATTGGTGGTAACCACGTTCATTCTACACCAAGTATTATACACTGATATTAAAGATACCCGAAACCATTCATTTTTGACTGGATGTGTCTTGAGATAAAGTGTGTTCAATTGGGTAGATAAAACTTGTCGTTGAACGAGGCTAACTTTGAAAAGAAATTTCATGAACATAATATACATTGTATGCTCATATAAGTTTGTGTCGTACTTCAGACTGATTCAGTGGGATCGTTTGTTGGATTCAATTGTGAAATGGTTACATATGTTGCGATCTAATCTTCAATCATATGCATATTCCCGATATCGAAACCATAGAAAAATTTGGCAAACTAAATCATGCATACTGAGATTATTTTGTTTTGAAGAACAAATGCTGATCAGTCATCATCAAGTGCGAAAGGGGCCGAAGCCAAGCAAATCCTAAGTCTCTAGAAATTCACACGGCGAACACTCACTTAGATTCAACTGTAGAAAAGTGCGACATTATTAGAGAATACTTCGCGGGTCCCTGGAGTTCTTTTCATTTTGTTAGAGTTTGGGTGAAGAAGTCCTAAATATAAGTAGCTGATTGTTGAACCCATTAGCTCACCGTGTTGTTTATCTTTTGGTTTGTCGTGCACATTGGTAGGCTTCTAGTGCCTAACTCGTCTGGGATATCCGATTACTCTGGCCATGTTTCTCATTGTCAGGTTGCCTCCTGCTCCTTCTTGCTTCAGAATGGTTAGTGAGAATATATCCCAAATACGATATCTTTCCATCGGATCTGGTCAAAATGTGAACCCGTCCAAATGCTTTGCGTGTATTTTCAGCAATTTCCATTCTCTTCACCGTACCGACTCTGTTTTCCTGGAAACCAAGTAGTTTTCCAGAGTGAGCCCTTTGTGTATTGAGATGTTACCCTAGGACCAATCCACAATGGATATCTTAAATTCAGCACCATGTCCCTATGGTGCTACGGTTATCCCCTCAAATAAGAGTTCTCAAGCAGTTTTGAAAGACACTAACAATTTTTTCCAAGTTTATTCTTCGACGAGTTATTCTCGGTCGTGTTGTTTTGTTCACCCATAATTTTTCGCAACCTTATGAAATAAGAAAGAAAACCCTCACTGTGTTTCACTCATCCCCTTTGGTTTTCTTTTAACTTGACTCGTCAAACAGCGTGATGAATGTCGTCCGTGTCACAGTACGCTCATCTGTTGAGTACATCCCTAAAAGCAAATAAGATAACTGATCCTGCAGCATCATGGTTTAAAGCACCATCGAATAAAGTGAATACAATGCCCACATGTGTAATCCCAGTCAGAGACGATCACCGGCGCACATCGGCAAAGCCCTCGCTGAAATTTGTAAACAGCTACTCTAGAATCAAACCACCAGACTGTCCTGATTGTTTCTCGAAGGTATTTTGAACGCTACCAGTACAGCGCTGTTTTACGCTATCAGAACCCAAGTCTTGCCTAGCGATCGATTTCGAAAATGACCCAATTCTCCGTAGAGGACTCAGCAGAATATATTCATACACCACTGCAGGCAATGATGTTGGGTTAGATTCCTGGTAAAATGACTGGTGAAGTTTTAAGTTGTCGAATATCTCGGATTACTGAATTTATATCTTGAACAATTTTCATTTTATATGGAAAAAACAGCACTATTGGAAACAGTCCATAAAGGTTCCAAATCGTTCCCCAACAAATATTCCCGTACGATTTACTGAGAACGACTAATCATGAAATACATAATTTCGATTTGAGACGGATAACATAAGACTGCTGCTTCGACAGAATATAATAATTCAGTAAATTTAATTGAAAAAAACAAAACACAGGTAGTTTTTGTAATACTTTATCATCAGAAATCCTCAGAGGTCGCGGTATTTTTATAAAGTTCATCCAACGGTTTGCTCTCAATAACTTTGAAAGTAAAGAAATACAGATCCGGCTCACATAGATGGTCTGGTATTTACAAGGAATTCTCGCTGGGTCTGGTCAGAAAACACTCACCATTGTGAAACAATAATTCTCTTTTGAACGGACTGTAAATCATCTCCTTGGCCCTGTTATACCGTAATGCCGGATCGAATAAAATAGATCTCCCTAAATTAACGCGCCCCTTTGTAGGACTGCAGCCTTTTATACGGTAAACCATTTATTGGTCACGTCGTTCACCCTGAAGGTAAGGCACATTTACACCATTCGAAGGGGAATGTTACTATCCCCATGGATTAGGATCGAGATAGACAAAACACTGACAATGAGCGTGTAATCACCATTCAGTAATTAGCACAGAAATTTTCGTTACCCCAAAATGGCATAAGCCGGCGAGCGAATTATTGGACGAGGGTTTGATTTCCCCTTTTGGCCAAGAACTTTGTTAGCCGGCCAAGAACCGCGGACACTTCCAACTTAACACACAGCAATTACCTTTGTAGCATCATGAAATCTCGACTCAAATTTCGTCAGTGCTCGGCGTCCCGTTATCTATTGTGCTGTGATTTAAAAACCTGCCGTATGAGAATATGTATGGGCGAGATAAATCCTGTTCGTGGCTCATAATTGGAGACAAAAGCATCACATGAATCGTACCGATTTGATTATGGACCATGTTATTCTAGTTCTTCAAATGACCCTCGAGAACACGTTTCATCATGTATTTCTTTGGGCAAATCCCCTCGTATTTTCAATAAAATAGCACAAATTTGATTTGAAAAATGTTCATCTTTCAAAGAAACAGTAGTAAATTCGGGTACCGTTAAACTTTGCTTAACATTTTCTTGCCTCAGTTAAGGTGCACACTTTAGTTCAATGAGCCAGTCAACCGTATAGAACCTTACAAATTTTCAGCGTCTAATTTCTCTTCAGTTTAAAATGAAAAATAGTTTCAGATTAGAAAACGAGTCTTTGTGACATTGACTGTATAAAGATAACGAGATTCCAGTTTGAACAGCGGGGATAAGAGATATCACCAGGCATTGATGTGCACTTAACACTTCATTGAATCATTCAACTGACAACAGAAAAATGTCTCATCAACGAAGCCAGATCTTTTGAGCTGACAGGCTTTTGTATGACAATGTTGGGCGACAAGAGGAGCTGAATGCATGTTGCTGTGTCTAATTTCAAAAATCTCCTTTAAACTTCAGCGATATGGTCTCTATTTTTGTCTCCGGGTAAGAGCTTATTACATAAGAAGGAACGGAGTTTTTAACGCATGTACATAGGCTGCGGTTGACAGCGGCATGTTTGAAACTTCGAAGGTACTCACTAAATTGGGTTATAGATTAGAGGATTTGACAGCGTTGGGCAGAAAAAAGAGACCTACATGGTGTGAAATTTCAGTGACGCGCACACAATCGGTCCAGAGCTGAACTGCGTGGCAAATATCGACATTATAGATAAATTTATTTCCTGCATGTCATGGTATATGTTTATTTGTATCATGCATCAGGTTCGTTCAATACTTTTTATTGGGCTCTGATGATGATTTTCAAGGAAAAAGCTAGTTCAAGCACTTTTCACTAAGTGTTGATCTTTGACTAGAAAACTCACAGATAAAATTGTAGTTGATAACCTATCGACACCCGCAGGTATCGTGATCATGATGGCAATTCAACCCGTTCCGTTGTCAAAAAGCCAACCCATAGTCTGAGCGATTTCTTTATCAGACACTTACCATCACATATATGTGCCGTCAAATGAGGATCAAGGAAGCACATGAGAAACACGGAGGAACTGGCGCTCTATCAAGTTCTAACCTCGGCCGTCTGATAAGTTCAGGCCACAAAGTTGATCCATTACCGTCCACCAGCACCATTTACAGATCTCCAAAGGATGAGTCAAAAATGAGTCAGATATTAAGCATTAGTGAGGCTATCAGCATCCAACTGCTACAATCGGAGCTGTGTTCACAAAACAGGTTGATTCGAACATTTGAACTTCCGCGGCCACGTGCGGATGATTTCATTTTCGAATGTCAAGCCCACTTCCTTTCAGCCTATCCCCATTCTTTCTAATGGATAAATGTCTAACAGATCAATTGGTTGAGTAACTGATTGTTTAACTGACTTCACGTTGAACCTTGTTCAAAGGCTTTCTGCAGATATAAAGTGCTCTTTACGTCCCCTGTCTTATCACCGTTTCATTTCTTTCTCTGGGAAGTATCGGAACCGAAGTCCATTTGCGGTAGCCAGGACCCACTGATGGAGTCATACAGTATATAATGCAGGGAAATACGGAATTCGCAGCCTTTAAAATGTTCACTGATGGTGTATGTGATCACTGGGAAGGTTCATTTTTCTTTACCTTCCAGGGTCTCATGTTCTTCAATAGATTTCCTTTGAGACAGGGCTGTGCAAAAATGATTTCGTTCTCTCTGTTCGCACTCATTTTGACAGAAATTCTTTCTCAGGATTCCTGCCGGAGATTGCCAGAGCACTCCCAAAGAGCGAATGAAGGTTTGCATGCATAACTCAAAGTCGATATGTTTTTTCGATGTTTTTAGCTGTTCCAAAAAATAACTTATACACTTTAAAATGTTCAGCTCCCGTAAGCTGTCAAGATATTACCCGCTTCTAAAAATATTTCTGATGAATGAATCTGTTTAGGCTACTTCCGTCACTTCAAGCCCACTAAATTCAACTGGGTTCTTCATAATAGAGCTCAGGACGCAATCACTTTCAACGTTAGCTTCGTTTGCATACGTGATCAGATGCCACCAATTTTACTGATAATATGCATTCAAACTTAGCGGAAAATAACTTGGATTTGGAAATCTGTTCTCTACTCCGTAGTCCATTTAACCTGAGTGACATTCCAATAAAATGATTAGGTCATTTTCGCCACTGTTACTGAGACCAGGAAGCTAGAAAGTGAACTGTTGTTTTCAATGAATTCTTTACGTTTTCTTCAAATTCATGGCTGATGTGATAATAGTTAGGGTAAAGGTCATTGTATTGAGGTTGTGGAAAGGAGATGGAAGTCCCTCCACTGTGTTCGGGTTGTGGCGAGAGTTTTATTTCCACCATCACTATAGTGGGTTTTTGGATTCTGTTGATGATCTAGGGTTTACGGTTTTGGACAATGCAGCCGGAGAGCCTGGACTAGCCACTTCGGTGCGCATGGTCTAGGTTTAGTAGGTGAACGGCAGTTGCCTCTGCCGTATTCAGAACTTGAAGCCAGACTGATTTCAGTCGATAAGTTTGAACCGGATGAGTGAGTTTGAGTAAGTTTTCTCGGTCGATCGTATGACCACCATCCACCAAATGGCCTGGAATTGAACGCGTTGTCACACAGGTTTTCCCATGACATCATAATATTGTGTGATATTCCGTAATACGTTGACACAAAGGTCTAAAAGTGCGCCTTAAGTAAGACGCTCATTGTTCGTGCCTGCACGAGTAAATTGTCACTGGGCAGGCTAACTCAGTTAGTTTGTCTTTTATCTGCATGCGGATAACTGGGGAGGTAGATAACATTAGTTTCAGTCCTGTCGCTGGAAAAGTTGAGTTTGCAAGTACCCTCAGTGTATTGTCAACCTTTCTGCCTGCGTATTCCCTGAAACTATACTTTCAGGAAAGGTTCCTTCCTTGGTATACAGGGAGACCACTCTACAAACAACTACATTTCTATGTTCTTTCGGATAAATATTTTGGGTTAGAAAATTATTGAACAAAATTGAGTAAGTCTTGCAAGTCCTATACTGAGCAAATTTTTCGAGAGCTGTAGGCCAGACTTCGAACAAAATGTTGCTGGGGACACAATGGCATGACGCTGCGAGAATTCATGTATCGGCCTTTGCACTTCCGTTCTTCATTGACCCACCGTTGGGTTGACGCATCTTCTCGGGTGGTTATCAGTATACAAATGAAAGCCAAGTTGTTCCCAGTTTCAAATTCCATTGTGAAGGCTAACGTCTCATGGGTTTTGTAAAACTATTCTAGAATGATAGACCTTTTACACTGCTGGGCCAGTGAATATAGAATATGGTGTCCATGCAGCGGCTGTAATGAGCAAAACGTTCCGTAGTTTGTTTTATTCTTCAACCTTCAAGAAAACATCCGCTGGATGTGGGCATAGTAGGGAACCCTTGAGGATGCCCTCTATTTGTCGGTAGAAACATCCGTTCAATAGGAACTGAAAGTAATCGTCCAGAGCAGCAGTGGTTCCTTCCGATTTTCTGCCCATTTGTGTATTGGACCTGTATATGCATTCACAGAGGAAATCCACATTTTCCGAAATCATATTGTTCGTGAAAATTGATATGCTATTCATCAAGAGCTTAGTTTTCTTCTGAAGGTTTGAAACGTTTGTGGTGGATACAAATTCAGAATTGTCTCGCAAGCTGTTCCCGGAAAGTTCTGCGTTAAAGCGTTTCAATGGCTACAACAAGTTGAACTGGACACCATTCTTCATGGATTTTAGGCAGGCTATAGAGAAGTGGAAAGATGGCTTTCTCTGAGTTTTCTAGGTGGCTACGCTTTTTCATTTTCTCAGCAATTCTGCCCGTATGTTTGGAATTTGTTGGTCTAATCTTTTTCTGTGCCGACTGCATATAAAACCCTTGGGTCTGGAAGTATTTACAAAAGTGTTCCCAGATAATCTTGTTTGTTCATGGGGACGACATCAGATTCCTTATCTCGTTTGGAAATCGATATATCTTTTATTTTCTTTACTTCCTTCAGTGTAATGAAACATTGTCAGGTCACGGACCATAGTCTCGGAAATCACCTTTGTACCATAAGCAGCAGTTTGTTATCAGCATGCCTTCACGTATTTATTGGATCTATTACCTACAAAAATGATCCACCCTCAGTTTGACTCACTAGGTTCTCTAACTTGGCCACCGATTCAAGCCGGTGGTCTAATATTGTAGGAAAGCAGAACTTCCATTCAAGAGCCTCCATCAACTTACACATTTGATTCGTAAGAGCACATACAGGATTCATTGAAAAAAATTGTTCGCTGTTAGTTTTTCGTTCTTAAATAGACTATGATCCTCAGGCTGGAGTGGCCTGTGCTTTCGTGCGCGTGATCAACTTTTTGATCAGCAGCCCGAGATTTTCCGTGACCATGGATCGGTCTTTGGGTAGAACGCACTTAGGTCCAGGAACAATGGTACCGTGAATCATTTCCACTCTGTTAAATTAAAACTAATCTGAAGTAAACCACCGTTCCAGAACATGTGCAATCGAATAGGTGGAACTCCTAGACTAGAGGCATTACTCTGACAAATCAATGTAAAAATTAGCAAACTTCTCAGTAAAGATAGGTCAATTTCACAACATATTTCTGGGAAGTAAAAAATCACTCTGTAAAAATGCCAAACAGATCCTTTGGGGATTAAAGATCTTCTACGTGGAAAGAAAACTAACTGCAATTCCAAATCGATGAGGTTGAAAGAAGTACAAGATTCATAACTATTCAAATATCATTGAGTTTTACGGTTTCTTCGATTATCAGCACGTACAGCCGACAAATTTTCAGCTGATTAGCCTTAAAGTGTGGGTTTGTGATCAAAGTGAAAGCGTGACCGAAATAATTCACTGAAAATCACATCGAGGTTGGTCGAACAATACTACGGATACACTAAATAGAAAAAGAAGGAAGACAAATATTTCAAGACTCCATCAGAACTACCTTTGTTTAGATGACTTGAAATGAGTGCATCGTTGTATCTGTAACTGACACAAAGTTCAAACATTCTAGAATTCGAGTATGGGAATCCGAAAATATAGTATAAGCAGTTGCGTTGAGAAAGCCCATGGTGTCTGGAACGTGTTGCTTAACTTCAGTCAAGTAAAAAAAGGAACAGGTATTGGTCTTGTGTCAATGTTGGACTAATCGATCTTTGTTTGCTTTGGTGATATAAAATGTGATCTTAGTTTTGCGCTGTTGTGCTCGATTCCGTTTTGTATGTGTGACTCATAAATGACCCCTCCCTCAGCACCTTTTGCCCGCATTGTTTATTTATTTCGTTCAACGCCAAAACAATAACTGTGATAAAAGCTGTGTGGGTATATTCCCTATTGTGTTGTGTCAGTGTGAGCGAGGCTCTCAAGTGACCAACCTTGCATAACTAACCCATACCAAACAAATGACTAGGTAAAATGCGAATGGAATAACAAACTGCACTCTAGGTGATTGTGGAGGTGAGTAGCGTATGAGTTTAACATTCAGGTAAATTTATCCTCTCACAGACTGGACATCAACCATCCCGAAGAGTCGGATTCATGGGAGAAACTCCACCTGAAGGAAAGCATTCAAGTGTCACAATCACTCATATTCCAGCTTTCTGCTGTAGAACATCACTCTCGATGTCAAACTGAACCCCGGGTAAAGTATACCAGTATCATCATTCAATTTGTATTTGAATGGTCACTAACTTTGTTGAATTTCTTTGCAAATCACAACAGTCAGCTTTGCAAATTATGATGTTTTCGATACTTTTGTCGAAGATGCTTTACATTCATTCGCTGCTGAACGTCGTGTCAATCAGAGGTCAGACAGTGGTTCACTGAACTAAAGTTCAGAGAGAGAAGATTGAAACCATGAACATGTAAAGAACTGCAGGTTACGTCCTAGTAATTGTATTCTGCCGTGCAGTCGTGTAAAAGCAGAATCGTATACCTTTGGTACTGTTCCACTTAGTGTGTTTGGTGTCGAAGTCTGTATCAACAGGAAAACAAAAATCATTTTCGTCGGTGTGCCTTTGAGTCCATTCTAGGAATGTTTAGACAGAAAATCTGTTTTCGTCGCTCAGGCTTGTGCTCATTAAGCTGGGTGCTTAGTCCCCAAACAAGTAATTCTTGGTCGAGTTGAATTCAATTTTTCTCACCTGAGATAAGTTCGTCAGCTCATAAGAGCCACCTCGACTGCTCATGCAACGTTTGTGACGTAGACATCGAGCTCTTTAGCCACAGGTGTGTGCATTTTTTTGATTGATGAAGTTCCTTTTTCTGACCGAATTGCAGATTCCTTTTCAAAAATAACTTTGGAATGTAAATTGTGTAAATTCGATGATTTAATTTTATGCTTTCTGTGGTGAAGTTCCGGAATACAAACAGTACCCAGCTTCACTGATTCCAGACATTCGCTTAGTTGAAGTCATCACGGATCACGTGGTTGAACCTAGGTCGTACATTGCTTAGACAAAATAGTAAACCCAAATTCGATTTTGTGTTGACCTGAAATGCATGGTTCGCATCGGTTTATAAAATCAACAAGGACCGGAAGTTTCCTGATAGGGCTGGCTCGGTATTATCAATGCTAGTTCAACTTCGCATAATAGCTATGTCCATGGAAGCCCTAAGGAAAGCCACGTGGTATACTTTGGCCAAAATAATCAATTACACTTTAAAGGGTCCGTGGCTCCGGGCGTTCAAAAGCTGCATTGGTCTAACAAGGCCTCCCTAACGCATTCTCATAAATACCGCGTGGCACCTTCTAGCTACCAGTTGCACATCTGTTTGGTTAGAAAATGGTGCCGATAATAAGTATGTGGGGCGGAAAGAAAATGAATGTTTGTTTGCGTATGTCAAAATATTACTTTAAATTAAGTAGGGATTTCACTGCTTTCGGGACCGTCACGCACCCGCTGCGAAGCATTAACTGTAGCTAGTTCTTACGATATCTATACAGTATACTTTGTCTACTTTTCTGGGCTCATGCTATCTGATCCATGTTGTTTATGGTGCTGCCTAGTCGAACTCCCTAACGGTTTCCGGATTTGTGCAATACAAGATAAATTATTAGGTCCAATGCTGATCCAGTGATTATCATTCGTTCAGTCAAACCGTTTATTCATGATTCAGGCAGAATTTGGTTTCCAGTTGATTTCATTCTGGTAATTCTGTGATCCGCTAAACATTGATTGCGAAACCTCAAAATGAAAAATTCCCACACTCTAGGTGAGGTTTTGTGGACAAGTTTCATTTTTGTACGACGATCTTCCCGCGATAATTAGCGACGTTTTTCTCTACGGAAAACATATTTTCCACGGAACAAATACATTTAGAACAAACAACGTGGCGAACAAGCTCGTTCTCAGTTATCCGTGCACACACCAATACTTAACAATATATACGACTCACAAAACAGGAACGGAGAATGATAATCCAAATGAAAAACTTTTTTCGCAAGCATTAAAGCTTCCGTGGCCCACTTCTTGGCCCCGAACACATATGTTACCATTTGAACATTCCACACTGTGATCAATTTCGCATGCACACCAGCACATGAAGAGACGGAATTTGATTATCATTCTCCGTTCCTATTTTGTGAGTCATAAATATTGGTGTGTATCGTTATTAGTACAAATAACTACATGACAACATGAAAGTTTCATACACTGAATGGAATTCTTAGAACCCCTGACATGCTAGCAGCAAAAAAGCACACTTAAGAGGGCAACATTTCTGTCACCAGTCTTGTTAGTGGCAGAAGACGCCCGGCGCACAGGCACATAAAACTCTATTTTGAATAACCACCTAGATTGTGTCCGTGGGCTTATTTACTAGTATACATGAGTATTATTCTCCGAAAGGGTTTGAACGGCCTATAACGTCCAGTGGAACGATCAGACATGCGGTAAGAACTCCCATTTACATTTGTCTTTTTCTATGACAAAGTTAACGTGATTTTCCCTAACAGAGGTAGTCATTCTGGTATAGGGCAACTCGTTTGGTGACGGCAAAGATCCCCCTTTTATTCCGTTGTTGGCTTTATTTTATATATGATGAGAAGCTTGGAGTAGTTTGATTTCTTTCCACTAGATCATAATGGTGATAGCTGTTGCCTGTTTTCATAGAACCCGCTGACCAGTCTGGTGAGTTCAAATAAAGTGCCGATACGGTTACCCCTTGTATATTAAGATCCTGCTCTTACTCTGCAAAAACAAAAAAGAGCTCTGTGGATAGAACAGTTCTATTCACTCTGTGGAATTCCCAGTTTTTGCATCCGACATACTTGTCCATTTTGTTAAATCGCAGTGTGCAAAGACTCTCTTGCTAGTAACCTGGTTAGTTCGTCCGTGACAGAAAGCGGCCGTAAAGTTCTGTTATAAAATAAACACTTCCATTTTGAACGATGAAATATTACCAACAAAACGGATGTTGAAAACAGGCGATTAGATGCTAGTTATAATTTGCTGCGCTTGCGAATTTTCATTAAAGAATAACAGAACCGTACTGCACGGTAGGAGATATATGTTCAGCGGCATGAATCGTTTAGGTACTAATATATAACAGACAGTTCTGGTTAAGTGGTTCTCTACTGAACAATTGTTGTAAACTGCACTATGAAGATAGTCATGCCAGTGTCATATAAAATGGGAATCGAATTGAATACCAGTTACAATACATGTTGGTCGTTAAGTACCCCGGGCGCTAGACAGATAAAGGAAGTGACACGGCTGAGATCACTTCACGAATAGTAGGAGCTACAAGAGCTCTCACAAAACTGCAACAACTCTGTTGCGTCGCCGTGACATCCGGCCATCGTTTGAGGAACGCGCTTACGTCAGCCAGGTTCTAGTTTTTTGTTCTTCATTCAAACACCACTGAAGAATATATGAAGATTAACAAAACTAATGCAACTGAGCGCTTCGTTTCCAAGAATTCGAAACGCCGATACCGCATTACGGCCTTCAGTCATAATAACATCTCATATCGGGTTATCTATTGCATTTGTCGGGGAGTTAATTGTCCATAACCAAGCTTCGAAGCACTAGGGATGTTACTGTTATATTGTGAGTCAAAAAACAACAACGCATAGTTCACTGAATGATGCGCAATCACAGCAAACCACTGATTACTTTCAGGCCCCATTTGTATCCGTTACTAGTTCTGACGGATTGAGTGAATGATAAAAGTGTTGGTGTACCCCGTCGGGTTGTATATATCCAGCTCTTATTTACATCCGTAATCCATGCGTGCAGAATTCTGTTTTGCGTGCTATACAATTGCCGTGGAGCTTGATTACTACTACCGCGCGAATTCACCATATTTACATGCCCAGCCTAGGCTGATGCTGAATAAGCTGGTGCGAATAACGCCAATTTCACTGAGAAGCTGTTTTCAGGAAATGGGAGCTAGGTGAAACAGTTGATGTCAAATGCTTGAATTTCTCATTCGAAATATTTTACGAAATGATGCTCCCCACACAAAATTTATTTTGTAAAATTCATAACGGCGTTACTAGCACAGGTCGACACATTAAACTTGAAATCATTTGTCCTGGGTTCAATTCCTCGAGAGGCCGCCAATCACGCCCTGGTTGGCAACCTTCCCGAAATTGAGCGATAAATCTTTCTTCACTTAAACTGAGAGTCAGACATCTGCTGTATTTATCCAGTTATATTCACACACAACACACTCTTCCATCATTCGGGATTTCTACAACTTGTCATTTTGCCCGAAGACAAGGGTTTTCAGTTCTGGGTAACATCTCCCTGCTAAATGCTAGCAGTTTAGTACACCAGCTGCGTATTCACACTTTGAATGGCTGGGTCAGATCCACTGGTTGATCCTCTGAAGTCAGATGCCCCTCGACAGATAACACCGGATTTCCTACCGCAATTAGTCATGTACAGCCCGGGTAATCCATTGAATATGAATGACATTTTGGAATGTGTTCGGTCGTTCCCTGAGTCAAGTTTGACCCATTTTACCTTTGTAAGAGTGACCTCGAATACCAATTCTGGTGGACAACATTTGGGGCATTTAAACCAATATACCATGCAGAGTGATTATTGAATCTGAATCCGCCAATATTTCCGACCTTGCCTAGACGGAAGTCACGAGCTTTAGTAACCATCCCATGACTGAACTAAGTAAGTAAGAGGCGATAGGTGTAGAAAGACGTGTCCCTCATTCCGTTGTCAACTTTCTAGAAACGAAAACTGTAAGCAATGATTGAAATAGCAATACGATGGAAAGCTGACAGCTAGCATACCAACAGGGATTTAGAACAACAGTTCATTCACAATAGTTCAGTCTTATCAAAGTTTCTATCGTTCTACGCCTTTTCGGTGTCGTGATAAAAACATCCGACCAAACGGCCCGATCTTCCATTGAGAGCTGGGCAAACGTCAAACCCCTAAGTATACAGGTTTGAAGATGTACGAATTATGAACAAGGTATCCTGTGTTTTATAACAAAAACATCATGCCCACAAAAGCCTATCTACTGGTTAGTTGTAGCGCTACTTCAACGATAGACTAATTCACCATGAAAACGCATATCATCATAAGATCAACTGTCCGAACGGAGTGCAAAATGTTTTTTTGATCAAAAACATGATCACCCATATTATTCTAGCTGCATGGACTAAAGTAACTTTTCGATAAAACATCCAAAAATTCTATTAAAAGTAGAAAGAAAAAATGCAATAGAAAATTGGACACATTAGTAATCACGATGTCAAATGTACGACACACAGCTTTAAAAAATAGCTTTAACTTTAGATCCGAACTCCGTGATTGTTATTCGTCCATCTAGTGGAATTGGCTGGCGCAGCTCTTGCACCAAGAAGGACGATCAAAACTTTGTGCTAAATCTCCTACTGCCAGGCCACAAAGCGGATAGCAGTGTACAGGAACATAAATATATTACCAGTCAGAATTTTACGGGATTGTGTTTTTCGATTTGAAAGTACAATATTGGGCGGGATGTGGCCACTATGCATATCTTACTGCATCTTAGGGAAAATTCAGTTCACTTCCATTGCCTCCATCACACACTTCCCCAAAATAAACAAAATGTCTGTGAATACTACCGGTCAATCCAAATTATACCCTTGTTTAATTGCTTGCACTTTGGAATTCTGTACATTTTATAAGATAAAGGTCATAAAAGAAAGAACTTTCTATTAAAGAAAACTGAGAACATTTCACATAAGTAACCACCGATAACAAAATATTTAAGTCCAAGATTCCATGTAACTCCATTTTTTTCTAGTCTCACGTCACGCGGCATCTTGACTCAACTCACTACTGAGAAATACAGAAAAACATTTACAGCAATTTCTTCTCCTTTGGAAATCAACAGCGGAGCTCACCCAACGATGGAATTTTTTTGCGATTATGATAGCATATGTGTGATAAATGATTCGACCTGGAGGTTAATTCGTTGCATAAGCTGTTGGTATGATCCATTCATGACAATAAAAAACAAAAGCAAAATCCGTTTCAGCCTTTCCTTATGAAGTGGTCCTATTTTGCAACACCATTGTGTGCATGATTAACCGTCTTGATTCTTAGGCTTTCCCACTCCAAATCAAATGCTCGAGTTCATTCTCCGATAACTGAGTTCCTTTGATGCACATGAAATTGTTCTCAATATCAATAATTTATAATTACATACCAAGTATATAACCGTTATTATCGGTTTAGGTGACCATGAGCCTGCCTGCATCCATTGTTCACGAGCGGGATTTACGTGCCATGATAATGCATCCCATGTCCCAGGAAATGAACTCATTTCAGTATCAACGTTTAGTTCCATCCAATCCTTGTAGTTCATCACGAGAAGAGATGAAATAAAACAGGGCTCTGTAAAATGCAGAAGAAAGTAAGCATTTTGTATGCATCCGTTCTAGTTGTCCCTTTCTTAGTTCTCGAAAGTGCTTCACAAAGAATTGAGACGAGTTCTTCCACATCTGCTTCTCCTTTAAAACATGGTACAATGTATGTTTATGTGAGTCTTGACAAAAGTAGTCCAGGTTTATGCAATTATTCTAAGACGGAAGAAATATTCCAAATGTGAGGTTAAGAAAATAACCGCTCCAAACAGCTCAAGTCTCACTGTCGTCCATATGAGACCCTGTGAAATTCGCCCTATTATTCACAAACAATAAAACAGCTATCCTAACGTAAACTGCAGTCAAAAAAGAGATTAAATAGATGAATTACGGCCACAATATTTTCTGTCAGTTAGTGGGAGCCACTAGCCTCGAAGGATGGCAATGAATTTGTTTGTATCTCACTCTGTGTTTTGCTTGTACATCCAACCTTTCGTAGTCAAAGTTGGGATAATATTTGGTTTTTTTCTGTGGAGCATTATTCCAATGAAATGATATATCCGTGCAATGAATGCCATGTATGACCCGTAAAAAATCCTTAACGAACTGTTCAGACAAAGGTTTGCCCTCTTATGCGATAAAATAAGTTTTCATAATATGCGACCAACAAATTCAACTGCACCAACCCAGAGCTCTCTTAGTACAATCGTGACAAGGTGCTCATGGTTATAAACACTTAACTGCGCACAGCTTGCCAATGTATTCATCATATCGGTGAAAATCACGTTTATGCTAAGTTTTCCACGGTGATAGACGAATAGCTCACTACATGGTCGCATTCAGTGTATGGATAATATTATACAGAAGCCAAGAGTATCACGCAATTTGATGTAGGCAGTGCATCAACAATTAGTAATTTCGTGAATCACTTTGCACACACCTGATATCTGGGCAATGACTAGATGAACAGATTTATGCACGAAAGAATCTTCTAAGCAGCAACCGGTGTGGTAAGACTACGTTTGTTGTATAAATCAGTTCTCACTTCTTGCAAAACGTATAAGGTGCTCCGGATTCCGGTGCGAACACTAGACCCCACTAGTCGATCAAAACTCGAAGTGTACTATCACGTCACAAATGTTGTTGACATCTTATCAAACTCTATGGATACATCAACATAGTTTGATGGTTTTCAAAGAAAAATAGCACACAAAATCAACCGAATGAAAATGGCTTTGGAATAAAAATGATCTGAACTCAGGTTTGTCCAAATAATACCCACAGTTTTCCCAACATGATGAAAAACCCCAGTTAGATTTTTGTACTAACACCAGTAAGTTTTGTAAACTGCCAAAAGCGCGATACAAAAATTCTTAAGTGGTAACCCTGTTCACAAAGTGAAACAATAATTTCATTTAAAAAAGAATTATCTAGTTGATTGTCACAGTATATTTTCGATGGATCCAACAGCATTTCCATCTCAACTGCTGGAATGCTCTTGATCTTGTCGCTTCTTTGAGCTAATTTAGGCGATATTGATTAAAACTGCAACGTCCCTGCCCCCATTGTTATCACTACACCAATTTCAAAACTGTCAACCTTCAGTCTCTCTTTTCAGAATCAGACATTGTGCCAAATGCTGATGAGTGGGGTGGATACCAGAAAAATAGTCTACGATGAGCAAAATGATTATTTCTTACTGTAATCCAACAGAAAGAAGCTAGGAATAACTAGAACATTACAGTGATCCAAAATAGCCTGTGGTGCGAACCACGTGGTTAGGAATGTTTTGTTATGAAACGGAAAAATAAAACATACACAATATTCTTCAATTCAAAAAGGGGAAATGTTGCACAGACAAAGTTTACTGATTCGAGGAATGCTTTCTTCTCTGGCTCGACTGAGCCAATGCTGCATGCAAGCACAAATACTAAAAAATGAATATTGAAAGCTCGAGGTGGGGCATTAGGCGGTAACCTCAGATCAACAAAGTTCTCCCACTGACCGACAACACCTCGAAATAGCTATTGCTTTCAAAATATATTCACATCATCTGTCAGTAAAGCAGCAAAGTATCGTTTTGAGAAACAGTAACTGTGTATACACGCTTTTTGTTTATTCTGTTTGTGTTGGACCGGTTGTAATCAAACAGAGTGAAACCACGTCAGAGAAGTATTTGAGAAGTTGTTCGATATTATCGATTACACACGTGTGAAAACGGTGCATTACCAGGTGGTCGTTTTCCTTGGTTGCCATAAACAATCAGTTTATCAGTACAGCTGCATCCATTTATCGATATTTGTTATATTTCCTTCAAAAATGTCAGGGGTCTTCTTTAAACATACATAGAAACACTTGTGTTCCCTTTATCAAACTTGAGTTTATTATTTGACCGTTAGCTAATGCGCCTCTTCGCTCCTTTTCAGATCGACTAGATTTCGCCCAATAGGTGCTTTTCATAAAGGCTGATTTATATTCATCGTCCCAGGAGTTTTGTTAGGATAAGGTTGATTACGTAAGCAGTACCAGCAGAATTCTTACGTCGATAACATTTCTTTAATCGTTCTTCAACACACACAAGGTTGGTGACGACAGTCTTCGACACTGTTGTCTACGACGAGTGTAGTATCATCATCATCATTATAAGGATTTCATACCAGGGCATAACAACCATGAAAGTTCTAAACAAATTAGTCTGTTAAATCATGCTTTTGTGTTTTATTATATTTCAGAACCGAAGATAAAACAACTAGACCTCTGATTTCAATAAACTCACAGGTGTGCAATGAGCGAAAAACAAATAAATTTTCCAGTTTCGACAGTGTAAACGAAAGGATAAGTGTAGGTAATACCGCTCTTATTCAGCTGCGTAAAGGATATGTACTAGCGTTTAGCAAATGTTGTTGACGGCATTGATATAGTGATCAAGGGGCATATACAAAGTGCATACTTTATTTATGTTCCTGGTTGATTAAATTATGCAACAATCAAGTTAATAGAATCAACCAATCAGGAAAACGGATCATCGAGTATGCTCCATAGTGGAAAACAACAGAAAACGCAAATCCCATGTCTTTTTATGATGTTAACGTGAAGAGACTGAACAGGTCATGCAGGCAGCACGAACTGCTCAAATTGATCAATGAGCTGAATTCTGTTGATTGTTCATAAATTAGTCAGTCATATTAATCCTAATACCTACAACTTTGCCCACCAATTCATTTGCAATAGCGGTGACACTTACATAGATTGAACATGGATAAATTAGTTCCAGCAGTGACCGAATACATTCCGAGGTAGGTTTTGCAGTTTGGCTGCTCAAGACATATACCAGCATTAAATAAAGTACCCTATAGTAACGGGAATCTGCTTTCGAAAGGTAATCGAGTTGGCCCGACCACATCACTAATACGGATGTCAGTCAGATTCACACAGAGCTGACGAAGGCAAAGCGATCATTTGTTTAAGTATCAGCACACAACTTGAGTAAGCTCTTATACCATGGGGGATGTCATACAGTTTTCACATCAAAAGAGAATGGGTCTCCACTCGAGTTACGATAATACTTGTATTCTAACCTGCACACTTCGTGTGAAGACAATGTCATCAACCACACCGAATTCATTTCCATTGCATACTTGTCATACACAAATACCACAAGCAAATGAAACCTGCAATACTCTAGTCCATTAAAAGTCTCTTTATAATATAAAGCTGCTTTTAAACATCTCCTTGTAATAATCCGTTGATGTGGTTGAGTACTTACTGACAGTGTAGGCTAGAACATCCTAGCTGCATATGTAGTCCTTCAAGTTTAATGCTCTGTATATCTGGGCTTGTATAGTAAATGTAACTTCGAACAATTTAATTCTAAGGAAGATACTAACAAGCAGTGATCTTGAAATTATACAGGGAGAAGGAGCTAGCTTTTTCTACTGGGCGGAAATTGAAATATTCCGTCATTGCACGTTGAGGGCCCGGAAGATCAAATACATCTGCTAATGCATCAGAACCGAGATCGAGTAGGATTGTATCAAAAAATAAATGCGCCATGTGAAATGTCTCGATAAAAACTATCAATAAATAACACAACGTAGTCGAAATCGTTGGTAGCTAACATTCCAGTTTCATTCTGTTATAAAACAAGTCTGGAAAAAGGGTACCCGTAGTGACCGAAACTTGGACAACCTACCAACGATTTCGACTACGTTGTGTTATTTAATAATACGGTTTTACCGTAAATGCATCTGTGCTTGAGAGTGTGGTTGCTTGGTTGACATCATCAACATGTCGTCTGCAACCATGGCTTTTATGTTGGCCAGATGCAATTTGAAAGCACTAACTGAAGAATGAATTAAAACAGTAATTCAACTGACTACCTCAAGCCATTTTGCAATTCAACGTTTTTTCCTACTGTAACCAAGGTAATTGATCACACCGAAAAATTATTGTTTGTTTAGCTGACAGAATATTCCTTACCAATTGTGATAATTCATCTCCCCTTTTGTCACGTTCATCACAACAGTACATGATAAATTATATATAAATAAACCACGTAATTTGTGCATTATTCAACTTACGGGACATGATGCATTTGTTCCAAGTTAGTCATTCATGGCGTTTTGTGCGAAACCTCGGATCAAAAAGAATTATGCAGGTTAGTTCAAAACACCCCAAATAGTCGATACATTGATTTATGGGACCCGGACTAAATTTTGGCGAGTAAAACAGAGGTTATTTTCTTTGGCCCTTATCCAGCATCAATTTCTTTGGCGGATGCGAACTATTTTCTCCGTGACCTATTTTGACAGGGAGAAAGGTACGAGATGAGATTTCACCTACATGCTTTTTAGTGTCAGCGAAACAGTTATGCTTTTGAACACAAGTCCATGGCATTAGATTGTATGATGTATTAGGACCATTTCGCTGCACCTTCCCTAGTGCATACTGCAGTCCAGGTGATCATTTATAAATGGAAAATTGAACCTTTCATAGGACCAAGAGCAAAGCCACACACACACGACTAACGATGGCGAATGTGGAAAACCCCTTTACTAGGGCAAAGCTAACGGGATTATCTGGCTGTTAACACAGTTTGAGGTAACGAGGGTAAATGCTAGTGCCTCTGCCTTTCTTACTAGTCCATGACTGTTGGTGACATAAGTGAAGGTGAAAGCCGTGCTCAGATTTACTCATTCACTAGCCTCCCACAAGTGTTACGTAGTGGATGACTTGAGTGTTCTCCGTGAGCTCGATGTCTTCACCGAATAAGTCCGTTCTTTCGATGTTCTTTGTTACCAAACCGGAAAGCATTCATCTATTCCATTGCTCAGTCATCTCTCCTTTGCAATAATGTAGGAGGTGGTAGTTTGTTCCATGAGAAAGTTCAATTTCTCATTTATAAAAGATCACCTTGACAGCCGTTACACACTACTGGAGATACAAGGGAATGGTCGAAAATACGTGGTACAATCTAAAGCTATTGCTTTCAGTGTCCAACGTTCTGTCAGAAAAGTCTAACTTTCAGTTGTTTTCCCCAATGTATTAGGAAAATGGCACTTCTTGTTTAAAAAGGAAATTCGAAATCAACTGAATCACGACGAAAATCTGACCCATCGGCCTGCCTACCAAGTAGCTGCCCTAATCCTCAGAGTAATAATTTCACGTGCACATTGCGTATTGCCGTAATCATTATGATTTGCATTCAGCCTAATGACACGTCTGCTTCCTACTCATTCTTCCCTCATCAAATCAGCATTTTATCGGCGAAATAAGAATGTGGCTTTTACAGGGTTATTTGTAACGAATCACTGAAAATTTTGAAAAAAACTGCAATAAAACCATGCGAAATACGATCCAGCCTTCGCACTATTGCTACAGTGTATTCAGAGAGGAAGGTCGAGGAAATATTGGGTCACTGAAAATGACCATTTCGGGTTCTCCAAGTGGCAAGAGAATACAGCTGACTCACCTAAGTTTCAGTCGAGTAAACCACTTCCTTTTTTGGCACATTCTCCACTAAATGGATATTTAGCTGTGATGCGCTTTTCCTGATAGTATTATTTTATTCCTATGAATATCCATCTGTGTTGCACCATCAGTCTACTGATTTCTGTCGGATTGACTGAATGTACTGTCGCGCACTCGACTACAGCACAGAGTATCTGGCATACGTAACGCTAGTGACAAAGGAAACCATTTCACTGTAATGCGACGGTTCAAGTAGAAGGTAAGATGGTTTGCAAAAGATGCTCGTCAAGCTCTACTTGTGTTGATCATTCGATAGCTGCCCCCGATCAGTACATGGCCGATGAAACAACTCAACTGTTTTGTCGATGATATTCCCTAGTGCTCCTGGGTAGAACGGGAGAAAATTTTACTGTCGTGTGTCAGTTGAAAACAGAACGATGGGCTTCACAGCTGACGACGCCGATGTTCACTTACATTCACTCTATAAACTACCACCAGCATTTTTTGTATTGACGCAGGTTATGTTGTTCTGGTCTTCACCAAGTTGACCAATGCAGGTCTGTTCACATTTATGAAGACATTCGTCCCACGTGTTTATTTATTGGGGCCTTGAATGTGAACACCAGATGTTGCTATCTTGCTTGGGATCAGTCCTATATTGTTTATTAGGATTGTCGAAGGAGCTGGTTTCCCATCTAATTTTGGTCAGATTAGTGGAGATGCAGAGTAATTCAACGAGTGGAACAGAAAAAAGGCATCTAGCTTTCTCATAAATGAAACCAACATATTTGGACCAAGTAAGGGTACGATCGAGCAACTCTCCAAGTTACTTCACCGAATCAAGATGAATCAGATGTTCCCCACTTATTGGAATTAGATCGCTTCCCACTGTATGAAACGGAAAATAGAGTGTCACCTTACTTGGTTAGATTGAAGCCTGAATTATTGGCATGAGACCAATCTGAAATTTAGGTGATACCATTTTAACGGGCAGTAAAGGTAGAATTCCATGGTCACAGCGTACCAAATAGGATATGATTTGGTTATTTGATGAGGTCAATTTTTTAGGTGGAACCATAGTGGTAATGTACGCATAAAATGAAAATGAGGACGATATGACGCCTCGGGAAACGCCATAGGTAGGGTAACCATACGTTTTGTTACTATAAAGAGTGAAGTGCTGGTGGTTGGGAGAGTGGTCTGCCAACAGACGAACAAGCGAGTGCCCAAATCCAGCTGGGGGGTAGGAAAGGGAAGTGGTCTGTCGACTTTATTGAATGAAACTCTGTAGTCTAGGAAGAATATTCTAACAGCTTTGTTCTTCCAGGCAGAATGAAAGGTATCAAGATGGCTAGGAAATGAAGGGTGGACCATGATCGTTGATAAGCGAAATTTTCAAAATCTGAAGTATAAAGATTGTTACCGGTAGTTGGAGAACCAACACTTCGAAAACTTAGAGGGAGGCAGAGTAGATGGCAGTGAGTTCGAATTAACCGGAAGCTTTTTCGGGAATAGGAAGTACGACTGCTTTTCTGGAAGAGTCTGAAACATCACCTCCTCTCAGGCAAATGGCGATACAAAAAAAGGTTTTCGAGACTGACTCTTTTCAGGAGATATAGGAAAGAATGGTCAGTCTGATCATTTGAATGACATTTTGAGATCGTCTACTTCAACAATAGCTTGCGTGCAAATGAGCCACCGATTAGATCTTTCAGAAGTGTTCTTGTGTCGCCTTGTCTTTTGTTAGCTGGAAGTTTGCGCGAATGTTTGGAACTGAAGTGGTATGGCTGAATCTTGAATGAAGTTGCTAGAATTTTGGCAGCTGATTGATTATGATGTTTAAAGGCGTATTTCCATTTACGACGAATTTGATTAAGGTACGGAATAACAGACTTTCAGGGTGCGGAAACAAAATTTCGCCCGGACAGCAAAATATAAAACGGAAATTCAATTAGTCAGGGAGATGGTCCAAGGAGACCGAAAGGTCCGCTCCTGGAAATGAGAATTCTGTCGAAGCAGCCTTTGCCGTAGCTCCGAACCGTTTTAGCATAAATTTGCCTTTTCCGAGCTCTGCCATCAAGGCCTCGTGTGACTGGTGGGCGGTTGGTATGACCGTAGATCTCGAGTGAGATTTTAATTATGGCCTGATCGGAGTAGCCAAGTGGAGAATGACTTAAGGTGGAAAAAATACCCTGGCTGTTAGCTAAAAGACTGTCCGGAAAGCATCTTGTGTGCTTAGATATCCAGCCGCACTCTTCATACCAAAAGAAGTAAGGAAGTTTACATCAAAAGGATGTACGGGATAAAATAAAAGTTTATTTCACCACAATGTGTGGAACGGAGCCTGTATTATAACATTTTGGGGGAATATATACTTTTACTGGCAAACGTAGACGGGATTTATAGAAAAACCGTGGCTTATATTCGCATGTGGAACCACTACTGAAATGTGTAGAATGAGCAAAAACACTTCTGACTTGTTTAGACAAACAATTACTAAACACCGTGTTAACTGCCTTATCTAGCTCGACATGTGATGCAGGGTAATCCACGTGATATACAGCTAAACATTCAAGTGTAATCATTTGATCACCAATATCACTTTGAAGCAAGAATATTTACAGAAGGACTGTTCCTAGCTGAATTTTTAGAGAAGGTGGTATTTTATCTAAATGAGCATACATTCCTTCTCAATGTTCATTTGTCTGCTTCTGTTTGCATCAGTTTTATTTGGCTTTGCGTCGAGTAGGATGACTGGGGGTTGCATTTCTTCTGAAAAAATAAATAAAACATTTTGCCGAGCGTGTTCTGAATTTTACCGGCAGCTACCGCAGAAGTTTCGTCAAAGAATTATCAATCTTGACAAATTTGAAATGAGAAAGCGGACACTGCAATTCAGTTAGTTCCAGTTTCTCCCTGATAGAGCACTACCGAATTGCTACTGTAGTAAAACAAAAAATGCTCTTTTGATCATCCATGATAAAAAAGAGAAAATTATTCAATTTCATTCTTGCTATTTAGTCAGAAAAAAAAACCTGGAATAGATGCATAGAAGCAGTGGTTAAACAAATCATGACTGAAACAATCACATATTTTCCATAGTTGCCATGTGGTTACACCGGGTAACACAAGTTGGCGTAAAATTACCACAGATGCGATCGTATAGTTCTTACATCTGTTTTTAAACACAAAATGGGTGTACACCGTGGAAGCGGCGGAAAAATACTTATAATCTGTACTGACGAGCAAATTGGTAGTTTCGTCTGGCGATTCATGACGAATAATAGTTTTGGAGTGAAAATTATTGAGCAGGTTGGTTCATTTGAAATAACTGACTAAATAATAACCAAGAATAATAATCGAATTTTGAATAATTTTGGTAATTATTCCCTTTGCTTTCTCTTCTTCCTACTGAATTCACATTCGATTTGGATTTCGTGAACAGAATTTAAAGATTCGATAAACGGCGCACCTCCACTGGACCAACAACAGCAATCAAGCCCGTAGTGCATGCGTGTGAACCGGGAAAACCACTACTTGGCCATCCAAACTGTATCTAACCGGTGTAATTACCATTAGAGCTGAAAATATGGGGCTTTTCCATCAACGGTTTATTATGATGCCCATAAATATGCACCGTCTGTGAATATTCTGCAAGTAATACCCCGTTGAAAGGGTGAAAACCTTGGCATATATGTATTTGTTGGTTGGAAGTTGACTCCGCCAAATGGATCAATTCATAAAGCAATCAAGTCTATTACGGAGAGTGATAAATCATGTTCTATTTTATTAATATTTATTGTTGCAGGACATATCCATATACCGGAGGATGCTTTTTGACTGTCCTAATGGGTTCGGCCTAGGAGAACAGAAGATCAACTTTCGACAAAATCTGATGAACACACGTTTCCGGTGGGTAATGCGCTGGCGTTACGGTTGACTTGTCTATCAACCCTGACAATTATAATCAATAATCTGCTGTTGCTGTAAGCCGTACCATAATTTTTGTTTTGACTCTCTCAGTAACCAATTACGCTGACTGTTCTTTTTACCTGTGGTGTTCTGAATTTTATGGAAGTTATTGTGATCCAAAGACATGAGCACAAAGGTGGCCTTTTTTCAATGTTTACGAAATTCTCCATATTCATTGTGTTTTCGATTAAATCTGTCTTTGAATTGTATCAGCATTATTCATGTACATTCTAAAAAACCTAATTATGTTTGTGACCTGCCAAATTCTTACAAGTACTTCAAACGAGGAACCCGGTTGGTTCGGAAAGAAATGGCGACCCAACTTCACTCGGCTTTTTGTTCGAGGCACTAACTCTAGCGAGTGCACAACCACGCGATACCTTCCGGGCAGGTTTGCATTCACAGCCGGTGGCTTGACTAGAGGTTCATTCAGCTTTATGCTAGCGGTTGCTCGTCAAGTTAGCGAAATCCCAACGCCCTTTCAATTCAGCTGTGAAAAACCTCGAAAACTTGTTCCCTCCATGTTATTTTCCATCTTGGAAATTCGATGAACCGTTCAATGTGCAGTCTGTAGCCTGAAGTTTACCATGGACCATCTTTTGCCCTATAATGATTTTGATACCCTTAGAAATGAGTAATAAGAAGCATTTGCTAGTGCGTAACGAATCGCAATGCCTCTTTAAAAGAAAGTTTAAAGTGCATGATTAATGCTGGCTGGAAATCGGAAGTTTCCAGTAAATGGCGAAATGCACAAGTTGGCTGAGCTATATTTACTATGAGAAAATAGTTATTCGAACTGGAGATACAAACCACCCAATTTCCACATCAAAGGGAATGGCACAGAATGTCAAAATATACTATCCTTGTGTTCTTCAAGATCGAACTGATCTGGTAAATAGTATACGGTTTAGTAATTCCCTGTCACATATTTCGAATACATTTTTGAAGGTAAAAACATGGTTGGTAACTGCATACCATTCTTTTCATTCCTCTATTTACAAAAAGACAAACTACGACCGTTTTGAAAAGGGTCACAATGAGTAAAAGTTGCAAAATGAGGAAATGCTGGGCGGTCACAAGAATTGAACGTCACTAAACAAAGATGGCAGTTTATCCATTGGTGGGTTACCAGTATTATTACACATATTATTGATTTGCTTTGCCGGGTGCAATCAGGCCTAGTTTCTGTCGTCTCTGGTCATAGAATTTGTGGATTCTGTCGGCTGCGTCATGTTTTACCGATCACGATGAATAGTTAACAAATAAGTACTGCAGGGAACAAAACAAGACAACTTACCTCAGGTAATCCCATAGTACTCACACCATGCGAGACTTATGAAAAAATTATAGGACTTCTTGGTGAATGTATTCTTATCTGTAATATAATGTGCATGCTTTTAGTGGATTCCGATCAAGATAGTGACGAGTAAAAGTTTTGAATATCTAACTACTGGTTTCTACAGAGATCCTAAACCATAATTGAACGAAGTAACAGTACTACTGTTTTCAGTGAGGAATCTGCGAATTTGGAGTAAAATCGGGCCCTGAAATAAGTTACAAGCTGATCATTGCATTCCTTATTGTATTTTTTTGAACCATACGCACTTCTTTGATATACTTCCACATGATCAGTGTCCGAGGGTTTCTTATCCACCATCATGGATTTCCGAGGTTGCCCTTACTTAAAATTGGGATCAGTCAAGTCCATGTGAGAAAAGTCATTATTCTTATGGGAAAACTTCGATAATCCGAGAAAGAAGAACACAAATAGTTTATTTTTCGCTGTGCCGAAACATAAACCACCCACAATAGGTACTGACACAGAGTTAGCCATTTCACCTGTGACGCTTCCTCACTGTAGGAACATGAATGGGCATAACGCCAGTAAACTCTTTCCTCAGAGAACCCAACTAATCAGCAATTGCTGTTAGTCAATTTCCCAAATAACCTTGCAAAAATGCTTCGTGCATCACTCTTGCCAACACTCGAACAGATGTCCCATCAAAATGGTCCTAATATACAGCTGGTAACTGGTGCAGTGGCAAAAATAAGAATATTGCATACAAAGTAATATCTCTTTGCTTCTTATCAAAAAACATCCTGGTAACGTATTGCTTCGTTGGTAAGAAATGAACTAGGTAGGTGGTGTTCACAGTAAATACCAATCCATGATGAATGGAAGTATGGGTTTCTGTCAGCTATTTGAAATAAAGCATTTACTGGGATTCTCCATTATCAAAAAGCGCTTTAACCCAACTTCCATGTTTGTATGCCATTTCTTTTTATGTAACCGGTCGACTTTTACCAAACGAAAGTATTTACCCTCCAAACCGTCCTAATTTGTCCGTTTCTTTGAAAATCAATCCCAGCTTCGTACGCTGCAGTTTTAAATGCCGTCAAGTGTGTAATTCATCGGAAAAATCAGGTTATGTCGTAGACGAAAGTTAGTCCAAAATAAATGACACAAATACTTCAGTACCGGTATTGGTCCACAAAGTCGTTGGATCATGGTGGCTGATTTTGAATAATCATGGTGAATTTATTGAATTCAATTACTTGAAGAAGTAGTTCCGTTGAACATACCTCAGTGAGAAATAAGGCAAGAAAAATACCTCTGATTCAATCTGAACAAACGGATGTCTTATTGACCTGCTTGAAGCATCTCGATTTATGACTGAATCATGTGAGAAGCAGATTTTGTTTTCGTCACCAAATGTGAGCAAACTACTGATTATTCCATATTTTCAAAGCATATTACTGTACCCGTGTTTGAGTGAGTCACACGGAAAAGCTGCACGGCAGCTGCACGAGACAATCGGAAACCTCTATTCTGACAGTGGGATTGAGGTACCACAGGTGGACTCAAGTAGAATCGACAATTCAGACAGTTGCTTATTGCAACCGGAAGTGAATATCTGGTACTGACATAACCACCTAAACACATGAATAACAGAATGAATTTGCATGAATGAACAAAACGTGTATAACTTGAATGGATTTTAATTTGTGTGTAACAAATTTATTGCTTTTAGGGAATTTGGCGAGAAGCTTAATCAAGGATGATTTAAAAATGTTATTACGGACAAACAAGACCTAGTAGAATAGCGACACATTTAAACAGATCTGCAGCAAGGTAATATGATTGAAAAGTTTATGAAAAAGCGTGGTTGCATTCGGTTTTCATCTTTTTTGTAAAGGGATAACAGAGGACACCATCACGTCGAGAAAGATACGTAGTATATCTGACCATCAGCTTGACGTCTTTAGCAACCAAACTGACGAGAATCATAGGACCCCTTTATATATATATATATATATATATATATATATATATATATATATATATATATATATATATATATATATATATATATATATATATATATATATATATATATATATATATATAAACTGTGTTAGAGAAATGTCTTTTACTGGCAAGGCTTTGGGTTTTTGAATCACCTGTTTTAGACTTGGTAATCATTTGATTATACCTCAAAAACCCCTTTGGCCTTTTTCAAGAAGGGAAAATAGAAGTAACAAAGAAAAAAAAATTAAGGAAATACTTTGTTAGACTATGAATGGTTTGTACTTATGTTGGCAGATGTCATGTCAAATACCGCCGGCACAAACAATTTCCCTTCAAAACCCAAAATAATATCCCCGATGTAACCAAAAAATAGTTATGAATGAAAGGAATCGCTTTGTCATTGGCAATATTTACCCAATGCAGATGTAAAAGCTGATTATGGGTGCAAAAAAGGAGTTCAGTTCACAAAATACCTCTTCATATTCGAAAACACTATGGTATGTACATGATGTCTCTCATGAAAACTAAAACAGGATAAACAGTTTTATCTCCTCAAGACGAGACGCAGCAAAATATGGAATTGTTTTCCACTAATTTTACCCAGTGGTAAAACTAATTTCATCTCGATTTTATTCGTCATGATTCGCCAACTTTCAAATTCACATGGAACACCACGGAAGCAATACACGTTAGCTTCACTCTTTAAGCATCACCAGCGATGCAAGTCCACCAAGCTCCTTCCAGGAGTCAAATCCGGCTTGAGTGATTGTGAGTTGGAAACCTAAACAGCGGTCTACTCGGGCTGGCCTGTAAATGTTTATTGAATTGATCAACAACTACTCACAACCATAAATGCATTACTTTGCAATCATGAGTTATACGCAGCATTGGTGCAGATGAGTACCGGGATGTCTGACGAAGCGAACCTCGGCAGGAATGATTTTCAGAAATTTCTGTTGGTAAATTATTGATTTAAAACGATGGAATCAATTCCGGTGTCGATAACAAAAACTGATTATCCTGGCGTGACAAAAGCAACAGAATAAGTGGTTTTCTCCGGAAACCAAAACTTACTAGTTGTTCGTTTTTTCCAGAATATTGGTGAATCTCTGTTTTTTTGATCATTGACAACCTAACCAAGCGCAACAAACGCTTCTGCACCCAGTGGTATTTCACAGTTCTCACCGCGAGAATCAATGCCGAGTGGAAAGTCTCAGTTTCTTCCTGATAAATTTTCCAACGGCATCTTCGGAATCAGGTGCACGTTAGATATTTGAAGTAAACGCACCAATGGTGAATGAAACAATTCTCGCTCACTAATATTAGATATTATTTAGCAGTACACAGAAATCATGGAACGTTTCCGGTCGATGAATGTTCATCAAATGCGGAGATAGCCTGCACTAGGAGGACTCGAACTGGAGAGGACCAAGACAAAATCACATCGTGAAAACCCTTTTATGGAAGCTTCTCAAATGTATCGTAGACCAACTCTATGCTCTTCTGCAGGATACTGTAAGAATCAGCAAGCGGATGATGCTTGACGGCTTTCATGATCACAGCTTAATGATCAAGTCGCTGACCAAAGACCACGACTGCAAGATTTGTTTAGGAAAAGCTGAGCAATTGGACAAAGGTCCTAAAAAACCAATGACAAAAGTACAAGTGAAAGGCGAGTGAGGCTTGACCAGAATTCAAGGAGCTGACAGTACGCATAAGAGGGCACCTGTGAATGCACACCAGTCCGTTGCCGAACTAGCTGACTGATTGTCTACTGTTCTAAAACTCAAAATTTGCCACCTCAAGTGGCCTATTCGAAGTGAAAACAATAACATACTGCGAGTCTTCCAATTACTGAATAGAGAAAAAAGGATTGTGTGCATTATTCAACAATCATGGACCCCAAGAGCGCTGTATAAGGTTTCAACATACAACTTTTCTTAGACCATCATTTCTTCAGTGGCTTAGTTAAATTGAGGAAAACGTGGTTCTGCCTTAGGCAGATGCTCCTTTGTGACTCAGATTCAGCTGAGCATAAATAACTCAGTGACCTGAAAAACATTCACGTTATTGATTATCCGTATGGTTGTTTATGTTTATGGATTTGACAAAAGTCTGAACAGTCTATAGAAAGGTGACAAAACCTTGAAGCCAACTTTACCTGTGTCAGAGATCAAAAGCAGCGCAAATTTAAGGTCAGTCCTTACGTGATCGGTCCTTTACCGTTCTCGAAAAGTCTGTGACAAATTGGCGCTTCATCATGAAATGACAATGATAATGAAACTGCAAGGAACAAATTTCGACGTCTTGGCAGTTTTGTGTGTGACTCACAATCATACAACCCGGGTTCGGGTTCAGTGGAGGCTCTGCTTGAGTGCACTGATGACGGTTTCCAGCAAGCTAGAGAAAAAAGCCAAACAGTAAGTGCAGACGTGGACACCAAGCGATTGTTCGTCTTACTATAGTTCTATTCTTTTATTTTTATCTTGAGATATTGTACAGTTATTACGTGTACTATGAAGCGGCCTAAAGGGGTTGCAGATCACCGGCAGTTCCAATCTGACCCAAAACACCATGAACATCGGTACGTTTCGATCAGCATTTATTGAAGACAATTTCAATATCGCAAACAAAACCGAGCACTGTTCCACGTGGCCAAGAAGCTCTCTGTCTCCAAAAGTTGCCTAAAATAATCGTCATCAGCACAATCATTTAACCTGAATATTTGAAACGGAAAATTGTTTGTTTTTTGCATTACAAATTGACTGAAGCCTGGTATATGGCGTTATGGTCGACAAACTATTTTGGCCTTTCATTTATGTGAAAATGAAATCGCTTTGCTATAGGATGACGCACAAATTAATTTATTTTAGGAATTACTTGCCTTGTCTTGTTTAATTGAATTCAGTACTTCGTCGTCGGTTAAGCAGTACACATCATTGTATACCTATACCCACCTATGAATACCTGTATCCTCGCATGTATGCAAAATACCAGTATGTTCACATAAATCCGTAAGCACAAAACGTGATCGGATAAAGGAGATGAACCGAAATTACGTAGGTTTAATAATTTTGAAGGTTAGTCAGGAAAAAATAAGCAACAGAGGAAATTGTTTATCCAGGTCGCGTTTTCTTTCCGCCGTGCTCTGCATTTCTGCTACTTAGATGTCCCGGCAGGGAATGGGGAATATTGCTTGGCTGTTTTATGTTGGTTCGCGTGTATGGGTGGGCCGAGGATGTTATCTAACCACATTATTCAGTACCCATGCAACGACATGCCAGATAACGATTCGGATTGAGCTTGTGGGGCACGACGCACATGAGTGAATAGGACGGGCAAATACTTGCACTGGTTTTATTGAATAAAGCAGAATACACAACTGGGTTACGCACATAGTAATCTTATAAAATCAAAAAGCAATAGCAACAAAGTACCGCTATAACAGCAATCACAATCCCATCCTCAGGGCCAATATGTCTTTTTGTTTATACTTTTATACTACCACGTAACTGCAGGAAAACATTTCAAAAACGAGGTCACAATCTTTCAAAGAAAACTAGGCAAAACATAAACACACTTTTGTATTTAGCTGGTTTCTCACAAGCTGACTGTTGTAGTTTTCATCGAAAAGACTGCGGAATTTCAGCCAGAAAAATGATTCATAGTTTAGGAAACCCCGAGACTAAAGCAGTGCGCGTAAGCAGATGGGAACATGGACATAATATGAACCAATGATGTGTTTATCCTATCGACGTGAATGGAGTGGTGGGCATAAGCTTATGGGGACAAAAGCTTTAGCGTTCCTAACAAAAGTATATTCCTTCTTTACCCCCCTCATCTTACTCCTGTTCTGGGTCGGAACACCACCACTGTTTTTCTCAAAATTACAGGACGAATGTATATCGCACTCCGATAACGGCAAGATATCATCCCGTTCAGAAAATTGTAGGTGAAATATGGATGTGCTGTTGGTGAGAACAGGAAGATAGCAAATGAGTGGGTGCGCTATTCAAAACGTTATCCCGCGATCGTAAATCACCACAATACTAGGTTCCTCAAACCATGGTTGAAACGGGATTGCAACAGATGCGATATTTCCAAACTTCAGAGCAAACAAATTAGTTGGAAAATATACACAAGCAATTACATATTCAGTATTGTACCTAACAAAACGCGTTACTATTCATTTCATCTCCATGCATCTACCTCCTTTATTGGATATTCCCGAGCTGTTCTCATCCATTATCCCTGGTGTCCGGCTAGTCAAATTTATTGAGATGGAACTTATTTTTCCAATGTTATGTCGAGATTCTTGAAATCCTAACTAGAATCATTTTCCCACTGCAGCAGTTATTTTGTCCCATACTCCTTATAAATATATATATATATATAATATGATTCATCATGCAGCTTGAACGCTCAACTCACCATTGAAAACCATGGAAGCACTGTACAGCTGTTTCATCCTTGTTGGGAATCATCACTTGCACATATATATTATATATATATATATATATATATATATATATATTCCTTGCCATCGTTTATTTCCCACAGGATGAATTGGTTTTATTCTGGCTTCCAGAGCCAAAATAGATTGCAAGCATCCAGTGTTAGCTCAGGTTATTCAGCCCAAGTAAATCCAGGAATACTGGTGAGTTCTCCTAGCAGAAACCATTCACTTCCAAAGCAGAGGCTTCATATTGTGACAATTTGGTGACTCACGGTAGCTGCAGTAATCTATGATTTCCTGGCTCAGAGAGGCAAAAAGTAAACAGTAAAGCCGTCAGAGCCTTCTAATTATATTACAGTAGGAACCTATTGCGCATTCTTTCTAAGGGCGGTAATAAACCGTCAAACTCTGGTAATTCGTGGAATGATTCGTTAGACGCCAATAGTTTACTCCACTTCGGTAAAGTGACCACTTTCCAATCTTCAGATTAGCGTGTTTTACAGTGTATATCAGTGTTATCGTTCCAATTTTCTACTCCCCTATCCATATTATGCACGTTATATGGGTCACTTATCATCAGATATACCAGCAATAATGTATTCAATACAGTTTACTCCAGTTATAATTCATCCCATATTTTTCAGGTCGATGTATCAGATATTCCTTAGTATTCTGTTAACCATATCTTATCTTTGAAACTTTCATATCTTCTGATGGATGACTGGTACACCAACATTTTAGAATTTACTTTGTTTATATATTAGAAGGAATGAAATTACCCATTCCGCGTCATTAAAATACCCAGATGCCATAATACGAGTTCCTATAATTTCGGACGTTTTTGAGCAGCTTTACAGAGCAAACGAAGGTGATTTGTCACGCCTTGCGTCTTACATACTTTACTTTGTTGCATTAAACGTTTTCTATGCGCCTGTATTCCGCTTCATTGGCTCCGTGGATCCCTAGTTACCGTTATTTACATGCTTTCTCAGATCCTGAAATTCCCAACTATCTAAATCCCAAGTCTCTAGAGAGTAGTTCCGAAAGCAGCGCCACGCTGCTGGATAACGTTTGTCTTAATATCGCGCTATACATATATATATATATATATATATATATATATATATATATGTAAACTCCTTACTCCAGCTATATCAAAACATATTGGCTGACACCGCACATCATCATGATTGTAATCTCTGTAGAGATATCCTTTATTTTCAGATAACAGGATATTCATTTGCTCCCATAAACATGCACAATTATTCCATGGTAACCTATATCGGGAGATTTCTCGATGAACCTACTGAAATCATTTGTGAGTTGAAAACTATTCTTCCTTGATATTATCAAGTTTTGACAGCCGAATACCCACCTCTTTTAGTGCGGAGAGTATATATTCGAATGGATCTGACGGGGTAAAATGGATTTCTTGGTTGCCTCCCTACCGACCGTAAAGTTGTCATTTTGGAACTGAGCCAGTCCGTAGCAAGAATATCACAGCTTTTGTACTGAACTAAAATTGGTTTGAGGCAAATACGAAATTCCCATGAAATTTTCAAACTATACTCAAAGGAGAAAGCTAATACAAGATTAGTGTACCAATTACAATAAACAACACGATTGGGTCAATTATTACAAGGTATGTTTTTGACTGATAAGGGTTATTTATTGTCAGAAAGGGTCTCAAGCGGATGCCTGTGTACAAAAATGGTTGGGCCCCTTGGGCTTGGTAATAAAAAGAACTGCAATGAGAAGTGGTATATGTCTGTCAAATTATTGTCTGATACCAGCTATCTGAGGAACTGTTTTGCATTCCGTACAATGGTTATAGGTTTGAACACAACTTAAACCCAGTAATCTATCAAGATTCACGACTTGTGTCGCTTTTCTCAGTCAACTACTTTTATGAGTCGCACAGAAATAAAAACCTACATACGTGTACAAAAGTCAGTGAGAGCCTTCTGCAATTTATGCCAACTTTATTTTTTGTACAAAAGAACAGAGGGATATTTGCTGCTATCGATCCAGTTTAGATAGTCTCTTACCCGCAGCACGAGAAAAATCAGCTCAAAATACGTTTGCGTTCGCCATATATTTGGGTACAGGAAAACAAGCAATCATGCCTTAATCCTTTCATCAAAAAATTACTAGCATTTGTTGGAACACTGCATTTTCAAATTAAGCGAACTTAGCAAAAACTTTCAGTGGTGCTGTTTTTTATTCTACCGTCCGATGTTGCACGAGGCAAATATGCACGTAGCTGGCCCTTAGATGTATAACCGATGAGGCAAGAACAGAAAACAGCAGTCTAATGAGTTGTTTGGGACGACCATAAATAATGGTTTCAACTTAAACAATCTCGACAGATTCCGGGGCGGAACGTCAGTAACTAGATTTGATACGTCGTAAATTATTTTTCTTAAGTAAACCATCCAGTCCCCGTGAGGTTAATTTACGCTTCATCTAGACACTCCAGATTTGCAAAATTTCGCAAAACTGGAATATTTATATGCGGTGCAGGAACAGCGACAAAGTATTATACGACGTTTTTCACCGAGACGGATTGGGTAGAGGCAGCAGAATTAGGAAGTTTGTTTATTCTTTGTGTTGGGTTATTTATTATACCCTCAGAGGACTTGTAAAGGGAATCAAATTACCTGAATTCGTTGATTATTAGTTCACCGAAGTTTTTGGTTGCTTCTAGCAGATGTCGTAATTCATTGCTAATATAATCTGCCAAACGTTTTCGGTATGCACATAAGCGAACTCAGAAAAATGCCACATATCATGCAAACCTAATGATCATGCATAAGTAAAACGCTGTGAACCGAAGTTGCATCATACGGCGGAACTATTGGAAGAATCGCGAATGACAATGCCCCAAAGCAAAGTCCCAGTAAAAATGGATTAACTTGCATAGATGTGTGTTGGAACCAACTGTTGATGGGGAAAAGTCAAACTTTTCTTATTATATTCACCCTAATTATCAAGCAGAAATACGTGAACTGAAGTATTTATTTGCATTTGGTGCTTCCTTCCTAACTAAAATTGAGGTTGAAGAATATGGCCGAATTCTGTCATCGAGCATGACCGGAAATAAAGGACAATTCATAATCGTGAATATGTGGACACAAAAGGAAACATTTTCTAAAGCCAATAAAAAATCACCCGGGTTTAGTAACACCCCAATTACTGCAGCTTTCTTGAAAAAAGCACTGTTGTGTTAAAGAGTTCAGTCTCAACCCGCTTTGTCTATATCTCGCAGCTTATACGTCAAACTTACCGTCGATAATGAATGGAAACATGACTTATTTCTACGTGCAAGCCGATTTTTGCAGTCTCTGAAGACGTTATCATTTATGCCTTTTAGAGAGGATTTTGTCCTAAAATGTGTTTGTAACTTTCGTCTTAGGAGATCACCAGAATCATAAACAGAAGAAGTACATGTAAATTATTTAAGCTATGAAGATTGCAACTGCGGTACATTGGTACCTCAAAATTCAAACTGGTTGAATTGTTGACACTGTGCACTTCCCACTTGGATGCATCGACTGTGTTGTAAGTCAGTAATAAATGAAGTCCAGTCCCATTTGGACGACCGGGGAATTATTCTGTTGTGTTTTACCAGACACTTTGGGCAAAAGGCCAAACGTGTAGGTTGCTTCAATGTTTTCCTGATGAAACTTTGATGAAAAATGAGACTGACCACCAGTTCACCTCAGGAATTCCACCCATCACTATTTTCTGTTTGTGTATTCCCATTTTATGAATAAGAACAAAGCGGTATCGGTATGTTGACGGTGTTTTTCTTCCGAGACTGTTGGCCTGTTGAGAGCTGGACCTTATCTGTATTCTGTACCTGGGATATCATCATCTTGATATATCACATTTGCGTGATCAGACATACTAGATGTGAAAAAATTGTAGGTTGTTGTATGGTCACACATCAATCAAGTGTGCGGTGCCAGCAATTAGAGTCCAGAGCAGTGAACTTCCGGACAACTGATAGGTCATTTGGTGTAGCATCGGTTAGTTAACTTTTAACCATACAGACTATTCAAAGAAGTAAATGAGAAATGTATGTTTCTGGAAAAACTGAGTGAAGCTCTATAAACAGCAAGTTAGTAGTTGACGATGGAAATCAAACAAAGAAGTACACACTAATATGTATGCTACAAAAATGATTGCAACTTCCACATTCAACTATATGATCGTAACAGGTTGGTTGAATGATGTTATTTATTTATTTTTTGTCGTTATTATACACGAAGTAAATATCCATATCTGCAATGAACAACTACAGCTAAGCAATCGTTTTTGCGAACCAGAAACTTTGTTTCCCGAAGCTGGTAACTGATCGCTGGTGATCAGTATGTTTATACGTAAATTTCGATTGATCGCTATACAGGACTTTTACCTTTTTTACTATGGAAAGATAAATAAAAAATGGTTCTTATGATTACTATTATGCCAAATAATTAAAATACTTTTTCCGGTGTCTTGAGAGAGATGGAATGTTTCAGAAGACAACCACTCCTTACCGTTAAGACCGTTGAACGTTCAGACCAAATAGGGTAATTGGTATCCATGAAAAGTGCTGGTAGCCTATGACATCATTTTAGGAACCAGGTAAAAATTAGTCATCTACTTTGCCATCTATAATTTCCCTCAGAGAACATGGAAATTTTCCATCATACTGATTATTTTCTGCAGAAAAATCTGTATGTCATCGGCAAATTATTATTGTGCCAACTCGAAGCACGCTTGATAAATCTGCTTACAAGTGAAACTCTGAAAATAGGATTGCGATAGCGCGTAATTATTCAAGACCGAAAATGAGACAACATTGTTCTTCAACACCCACAGGCTGTTGCCTTCTCTACATACGGAATCTTACATTTGTTCATTCGCACAATACAGTTTGCATGCAATTTTACTTTCATGCTTGTGCATGAGTGCAATAGAGAAGGTATCCCACATAGCCCCTTAGGCCCACTGCATTTTAGAGAACCCGGAAACTCGACCCTGGGACATATTGCTGAGGACCAATTAAGCTCACATTAGGTCCTATTCGACGATAACCCAGACGACAAAAGAATATTGTCTACCTACAAAATAACCTGTAGTGAAGAAAGTTGGGATTCTTGACCTCCAAGGCTGTAAGCTAAAGCCTCAGTACAGTTGACAAATGCTGGTTTTAAAATTCCGGAAACAGCACGGCAAGACAGATATTAATGAGCAAAGTTGGAAATAACAGCTCCAACAAAAAAATAAAATAGCTCCTATCCCACTGTCACAACTGAGTTGATTGCTCTTGTGAATTCGTATACTCTCACCGATCGTATATTTTCTGAATTTTGACATACAGACCCTGCTTAGCACTCCAGTCAAAGAATGGCGAACATGTTTCGAACAATGAGCAAAGGTTATTTCGCTTAAATTCGCACATGTTTCACGGTTGCTGCAAAAGCTGCTGGTGGGATTAAAACAAAAGATATTTTGGTAAATTAGGCATGTTAACGAAAAGTTTATTTCCATGCGTTCTTGCTTGTGCAGCTCACAAATATTGTCGAAAAGGGAAGAATCGATGCATCAATTTGTACAACATGTCATTCGACACTGGTAACTGAGATTTGTTGCTATGTGAAAACTCTTATCTGTGTAATTCCTTTAGAAATTGTGCATCATTATTTATGATCAATTCTCATGCTTCACACTCTCGACTAGAAACCTTCCTGTGTACTTATCCCAAAAATCTTATGAAGTGTTTTTAGTTTGGCGATACAATTCTTCTGACGAGCGTGACGGAATAAACAACTCTTCAGCCCTTATTCAGATCAACTAATTTGCATGCTTACTCGGAGAACTGAAGTTCTGTTACCAACACAAAGGGAAATTAATTCGACCGAACACTTTTCATTCGAAAAAAAAGTGTTTTTGTATATGTCACAAAGCAAAATGTGTTACTACCACTTCTTCCTTTGAACATGTTCATATTATTAGTTATATATCGATAAGCATTTTGAACAAGTCTACAATTCGAAAATTCACCTTTCAATGCTAATTTATCCATGAAGCTTTTTCTGAGGTGAGATTTTACTTCTTGAATTGCAAACGTTTTTCATGCTTCTACAAGGAGGAAGGCAAATACGTTTTTCGAATGAAGCATAAATATGAGAATTACAGTAATTGGTTACATCCCTCATTAGCAACGAAATTTTGTAGAGTATTATTGACACTGTTCGAAGAATGTTTATGATGTGCTTGAGCAGTAACCAACACTGGAAGCGATTCGGAGGAACCGAGTGACTACATACACATATGCATGCATGTAGAATGTTGGATTGCTAGAGGCAATAAGCGTGTAACTTTCTAAATAATGATTCATGATAAACTATGCCATCGGTTCTCAGATGTATTAGGAACAATGCATTTTCCAAGAAGGTTTAACCTGGTGGTTTTTCAAACTAATCTCCATTTTCCCTATATATGAAAGGCCTAACCATAGGACTTGGCCATGTAGGGCGTATTTGATTTCCTGAGTATGGTCCAACAGACCCTCCCACTCGATGGTTAGATGGGGTAACTTGGGAAAACTTGTGTGGTTCTGTTTACCTTTTTTATAATAGTACTTTCCGGCATTTTGAGCTTAAATTACTGATATCAATTTACATTGTTAAGAAGGCCGCGGATTTTCATCAGTACTTTGTAAAAACTTTGGAAAGTGAAAATAGTAAAAAATTATAAACCCCGTGGGCTGCATAAATGATACCTTCTCCCCGGAGAAACAGAATTTGAAAGAAGCAAATTTTTAGAATGAACTGTGAAAAATGCATTCAGAACTGGGTGATCCAATCAAATTGAAACTGGTTGTCCCAAATAGTTCAAGTATGCGCTCAAAGTGTTCCCAAAAGTCAATGAAAAATATTGTATCTTCCAAATATTGGCTAGCCAGGTAGATCATATGGTAATAAAGAAAAAATAGAACTAAACAAACTATTTTCTAGGGACACTTATTTGGGTTTCTTTCAATTTCAACGAAAGCCCATGATCATCTTCCAATTTCCCGCAGACCCTATTATCTCGTATGTCGTGGTAATAGATCATCGTTTTTCATATGACAAGCCAGACTGCATATAGTGGCAGTGATTGTTCACCCGACCGCGAATTATTGTCATCAGCCTCATCAGGATCATAACCCCTTGTTTCCTTTTGGTTGTGGACCATATTCAGTGGGGCAAGAATCATAAGGCACGATTGTACGACATTAGGACAGACCGTCTATGAACCTGGTTATTCCAGTATTTTTACCATTGCAGAGGTAGAACAATGCAAGGCAACGTTTTTCGCCAATTTGTTTTTAGTTATACAAATCTAAATGGGAATGATATAATAATACTCCTGTTAGCACTGCTACGAATGATGCTAATAGTGACAGCACCAGTAATACTGACATTAGTAGTACTAAAACTACCACTAATAATATTAATACAATTACTGATAAAATTATTGTGAGCATCGCCAAAGCAGCGATGGCTACGGACTACAAATTCATCTATTTACCAACGCCTTTCGCAATAATATTTTACTGATACAATGAAACACATTTTGTCGGTTTTATCCGATAATATACAACGCTATTCAGGTATCTGAATATTCGTTGTCGATTACGGCCAGCAAATCATTCTCGGAGTAAAACATATCATGTTCGTGCCATTTAATCTACTGTTTATCTGCATGCCTTTGGTTTGTAGACATTTGTCTGCTCTTCGTCATCAGTGTCTTCACGCATGAGAAAAAAGCGCAATTGTGCTACAAGTATTTGAACAAAGAAGTTCATTTCGTCAAATCGAGAAACTTCGTTGAACTGGTTTGAACATGATTCCATGCTTTCTATCATAGTTCTGTTTTCTATTCACCAAACTGTTTGCTTGATTTTCTTACATTATCACCATTAGTTCCACGCCAACCATACCCGTTGGCTTCCTCACCCGCGTACCCATTTTTCGTTTACTCATATTGACTCACGCTGTTTTCATTCTTGTTTCTATTGACCCCAAAAGTCACGGGTCTAATTGTTGTTTTTTCTGTTCGACTTTACCGTTTTCGGTATGATCCACATCGCAGTAGCCTGGTTTACATGACAAGCCACACTTTTTTGACGTATTTACTTTTTCCTCTCAATCTGCCCTAATCGTGTGAATTACTGGACATGGTCACCTCTGTATGATGTTGCACTTTCTCACGACCGTTATTTGGCTTGTTCTTCACCCATGCTTTTGTGAGTCTGTTCCCTCAAAAAGTCATTTCTTATCAGTCCGTTGATTGGCCAAAATGCACCCCATAAATATAGACCTTCTTTGTAAACCCCCTGACTCTTGTTTGCATTGCCGTCCCGAGAGTTTCATGTCTATTCTTGCTTGGTGGTCTTGAAGGTTTTTTGACTGCCTTGACTCTGTGATCGGTTTGCCTACAATTTGAAGTGTTATTTCCATTGTTTGATCATTTCTCCTATATTACACTGAGTGAGGCGAGTCTGTCTTCTCTGTCTTGGGAATTTGTATTCATTTATCTGCGAGCCACTCAATGACAGGACGACTATCCTGTACCCAAACGAAGCCCGTATGCACGAGTTTATAAAAGAACTGTTTTTCAGCAGCTTGGTTCGGAATGTCTTTAGTGCATAATTGGTCTTCTTCACATGCAGTATGATAAAGATATCTGGGTTAATCTGGAACGTTTCGCTTTTCACTGGTTGTGCAATTTTACGACTGTCATCATCATCACCTGGTTTCCCGTGAACAAGAGAAAGGTAATCTAACAGGATCGATCAATCACTTTCTATCGAAACTTTCTCCGCACGGCTCCATACCAGCTTTCAGGAAACCTTCTTGAGCTCACCTGACCACTGAGTTATCCCCACTCATTGTGGAAGGAGACTAGCTTAGTTTTACTGCGTAAGAGAAAGAATTTTTGAAGCAATCCGCAGATTTCCCATTTTGGAAAATCCAGTTCGCATCTGACCTCGGAATTCCCTTGCTGAGTTTCGAATCAAACACATTTCACACATACTTATAAACTAGACAAACGTTCTGGGGTCGGTACTGTTCGCTCGGAGTGGAATCGAAATAAATAATTACAATCGAAATGTAAAATATTGTCATGAGCGCATTTTACGAATAACAGCATGGAAAGCTAAGTGTGATCGTCTGGTGTGCAGCAACAAAGGGTTTAGGAAACGATGGCCGTAATTGGACGTTTAAGATAACGCGAGTGTAGTTGCATAACTAAGAATATCATCATTTGCAACAAACCTTTCAGCTAACTGGTAAATCTCACGGTAGATAAAAAGCTTGACGGATATTTTGATCATTTTGATTCCAACACATTTTCGGATTCTTGAAATCATATATATATATATATATATATATATATATATGTAAATTTATGTATATATTTGTCAGTTTTGCAGGTTAATGTTTTTTGGTGAAATATGTAAACTGTTCATAAAGTCACAGCAATTATACAAGGATAGAAAAATGAACGACTGGAAGAGATTAGTCAAGAAATTGATAATTGTTCTGCATGATCCATTATTTACTGAAGGAGTGCAGTGCAATAATTGGGCTACGCCCTAAATATGCCATCGATGATTCTATGCAATAACACATACGTACAGCTATGGTAAAATTGATAACTGCGATATGAGAAGATACATTCAGCTGTCTCAGTGTAGTCGAAGTTAGGATGAGATTGATAGAATCCTGACCGACTTGGGTTATTCTTGCTTAAAGGTATACGGACGATAACCATAGTCACCGGGCTATTGTGATATTACGACAGATGTTGTCCATCAAGATGAAAGCCATAGTATTGTTTACCTGGCAGATCATAAATTGAGTAGAAGAAGCAAACGTTCTCAAAGGCCCGGAGGACGATATCTCGTTTTCTATGCTAACGGTCACAAGAAATGAAAGCTAGTATTACCCTGATCTCGCGGCTGTAATGCCGCAAAAATGTAAATCTCAACTAAGAGCCTCTACAATGTGCAACTGAAACCGGATTGTTTAGCGAAATCCGAATGCATTTCAAAATTTGCACCCACAAATTCTTCCAATACGAGCGGTCAGTTCTACGGTTTTTAGGAGAAATGTTTCATTATATGGTGAAAACAATCCGCCCAACATTCAAACAAAAGGCTACCGCTAACCTATAGTACGTATAACAGAAATCATCAGCAATGCCCTAGCATAGAGATCACTCTCAAGTTTGTGACGAACGGGGCCTATTTCATTCAGAGTCAATGGCACACAATTCTCTTTTGGGGGTCAAAATAAAGAGGGTCGTCAAATCGAGTGTGAATTACAACTACGCGTCCAAGTTTTGAGTTCCACACAGCACTATACGTTGAGGATGCACTGTGAATGATTGATAACAGGCAGAAATAAACACTGAACAGTGTCTCCATTGTTTGCAATGTTGGACTGGTCATCCGTATCTCACGATGGATCGTTCCCCAGTTATCAGCTCATGAACCAAGATTCCTCTCCAAATCGGAATTTGATGAGAAAATCATAAATGATGGTCGGGAGCAAACAGTGTGAACAGTGCTCTTTTTTAAGGCAATTTCAACGAACACATTGAGTCACGAGTTCATATTTCACTTCTTGGAGGAAAAATGTATTTCTTTTTAATTAGGTGTATGCACTTATTTCTCTGTGTGTATGACGATTTACGGTAATTTGTAGAGACCGCAAATATGATCAGTCGCTGACTGGGTTGGAGTTTACAAAGAATGGTACAATGAGAGAAAAATAGGCTAGTAAATAAATAAATTCGTTCAAATAATGGAAATTGAAACCAATTCATTATATGGTGTCAAGCGATTGACAAAGGACCTGGAAAACATCACGAGCGGTTTTCTTTTATTTTACCATAAACATCTTGCAAATCTGTTAAGTTCTTGACAGGTCAGTGCTGTATGCTTTTTCACGAGAATTATCCAATAGTATCATTTCTTCAGATATCTGACAGGGAACGAAAAAACATAAAACCGTTTCTCTGTCCACAATCTGAAATAAATCTTTTTGAAGTTCCAAGAAAAAGCCTCAGGTTTCGAGGATTCAGAGTAACCTACTCAATAATTTCAGCTGATATAAACACTGCATACCCGATGGACTTTGGTTTCCAAATTCCCTGATACATTGCCACTCAGCACTTCTGTATATTCTCATTTTCAGCAACAATCCACGGTTATTTACATCACGTTTTCATTTTTTATTATGAAACCGAGATAATCCGAATAATACCTGGAAATATTTGTTCATTTTTATGGAGCACCTCTTGTTAGAGAAGTCTTGTGCAATGAATGTCACACTTGTCACATAAAGGTTATGTCATAAGATTATGATAATTTTGGGCATTTGTTCAAACTACGCGTGATGAACAATTGAACGAATAGAATTCCAGGTTGGGAAAAACGGAAGTTTGTTTCGGTCAGGTGTTCATGCGAAGCAACACATAAACTTTAAGATTGGGGCTTCTGTTCACCTAGGGTTAAAACAGTAGAGAGAAAATAGAACAGTGAAAAAAAAATAAATAAATTATGATTTCAATCCACCAAAATAGCGGAAATTGCTCAATGAGGGTCCGTGAATGAACTAATTTGTCCTACAGTCAATAAACAGAATCCAACATGCCTCCCAGTACATTGAGTTAAAATTTACTTAGCTCTGGAATGGTTGGAGATATTTCTCAAACGTACGCCCTAAAAACAGCGAACTATTTTCGGCAAATCACTGATTTCTGCAGCGGTCGCTACTACAGCACTTGGAAATTCGTGTTACTGGAGGACATTCTGACGCTCATTGGATGGGGCCCTTTTACGCACTTCCCTCAGTTCATGGAAAAAAGGCATTGCTTCTTTGGACTCTTGAGTTCACCTTATTGTTTCCAAGGGAAACACTTTTAAATTAGATCATGTTCTCAGACAATGATACATTGATAATATCCATTCACACTCCAGACGATTCAGATTAGATCCTACTGAAGATATAAAGTCGGAGTGTAGAACTACGTAGATGAGTAGAAGGAGGAGTACCTGGGTCCCATATCTGATGAGCGGCAACAACTTCAAAGCCGGTCGTGTGCTTCTCGGGAACTTTTGTTCACGCATTTACATACTACCTACTATCAGTATGATATCTTGCACATCCAACTTCGTTGTTCGTTGGGTTTGGAGTGAACCCGACACTAATACCTAACAGAAATCACAGTTGTGATTCATTTGTTGACCTTTCAGTGAAAAGTATTCATTCACATTCCCGACGATCCAAATTAGCTCCTAGTGAAGATATATATTTTTATATACACATATACATCTGTATATATAGAGGTGAAGTCCAGTCTTATTCATCCACTTTTAGCAAAATAAGGAAAGTGATATTCACTTTCCATTGAATACGGTAAACAACAGATATTTATCCCTACTCCCAATGGAAAAATCTCATAAACTGTGGCAACCGGGCTTAAATACATTGCGGAATCGCTCGTGACAAAATGATGAAAAGCATAGATAATTCATGAAAAAAACCAACTGTGGTACAAGCTTATTCGCGAAGTCCTTCGCTAATAACTGTTCAAATGCTGGGATGAAGCGGAACCTTCGTTGTTATCTTACAATTCAAGAAGGATGACCCCGAGTAATGCCGAAGGCAACCATTATTTGACACAACAGCTTCAACAGGTTCAACAAAACATTTGCAGACCAAGATCGATGACAAATGATCGATGTGAGCATTCGACACAAAGTGATACACGATTTCCGTTTGCCCATTGTAAAGGCCAATTTCTATACGGTGGATACATTTTAAGCTCTATTCTATTCACAATGCTGTTGGATCGGAGTTGATCAAACCCTCATCTAATAGCTTTCTGTCTGGGTTTAGAATTCTGCAGGCGCGGAAGGTCGTTTTCCCAAAGCGGTAGCCACCAACTATCTGAAAGCCTATTCCTGCAATATTATACCGTTATCAAGATAAAATCAAGCAATACAAAAAGGAAACTGGTCAGTGTCTTCGTCACCTTTGTATCAAAAGCAAAAATGTAATCAGCCCTTTGGGAATACAGGGAAAACACTTACCAGTTTAACAAATTTCACACTCGGGGGAGATCCTCCGCTGCCACATGTTTGTATTTTGAGCCTAAATGAATATTATTGGTGAAATGGCACGATATTAATTAACCCTATTTCTGAAAACAATATCAAACAAGCAGGATTAAACTACGTGTTTTAGATATTAGTGTGCCACTTTTTGACTGCTGTCTAATGCATAGGAACAAATCCGCGTTTATAAATCCGTCCAAATTAGTAATGACAATCACGACATCATCTGCTAATAAACGAATCATTTTCGTATGTTAATCAGTTGTTTTCATGTTGATAAAATATGCTCGTATTTTCATTACATTCTGAATTGTAGAACAAGATATCATGATGTGTATGGAGGTTATAAAAGAGGAACACCTGATTTGTTTTATCTAGATCACTACGTGACACTGTGAAAACAAAACCATGGATCTGGAGGAGGTGCTCGACAAGTACCGTTGCTATTTTGTCGTATCAGTTTATGTGAAGATATTTTTGTTCTTGAAACAGCCACAGAATTCAGGGGATTTTCGAGCAATAGCTTGGATAACAGTAACATATCTACACATAAATCGACTGTCTAACTAATATTACAATGGGAACAGCTTGAGCTGAAAAGCTGCCTCATGAAATGTTCCCTTAGAATGGCAGTATATTTTTACTAGGAATTGAATTCAACCAGCTCTGAAGTTGGTCAGATGGTGTGGCTAGCAACCACTGAGCACAAACTGATCGCACATTCTCGATATGAGCTGGTTGACATAATGCTGGAAATTTTGCCTAGGCTTCGGAGTACTGATAATCTTTAGACACCCCACTGATACATTTTTATCGCCAGGAGGCAACTATCGAGGTAGATACCGGGAAAACTCGTTATTGAATGCAAGTTTAGAGTTCACTGAACTATGGGCTCTAATATAAATTTCAGATGTTTTGTTTTTCTTCGCCACTTTTGTTACTTAATGTGAGTAGATAAAGGGAAGAAGATAAAATTAAAAGTCTTTGCTGCAGTACATCAAGTGACTCGCATGAATAAATAGATACATGATGCCTACATTTATCGGCAAAAGCATTTTATTCTGGTACAGAACTTATCTTTATTCCGAGAAGAACCAATAGTGTCCACTAAGTTGGTGTAATTCGAATTAAAATTTCCAAAACAGATTGAACTGTTATCTGCCTTTCACCATCCGGCTCACATGGCACAAGGTTCCCAATATTGTCTCATGGCTTATGGAGCACATTCATTTCTTTTGCTTTATAAGTCACTGGAGCTTCCTTCAAATTGAATCCTCCCACCCCCAAACGTATTCCTTCTTGATACTGTTTCGCACCATCATTCAGTGCAATCATAATAACAAAGACATCGATTGGTGAATAACTTGGTCCTCATATCTCAGTACAAACATGATTCCGTTTTGGACTTGACCATTAAAAATCCTGTATGTCTTTGGAAAAGTTTTCAAGTCTCTCACGTACCACAACACATTTCAAGAATACAAAAATCTGATTGGCACGGGGCATTTACCAGACAAATATCGTTCTCCTCAATGCAAATTTGAAATTCACCGGACCCAGCTGTTAGTCTATTTTCTTATTATTTTAACCCTATCCGAATGCATACGATTGCAAAACTGAAAATGACGGTGCCGTGAGCGGAAAGCTTTGTTCCTAGTTTGATTAACTGTGACGTATAACCAAAAACAATCATCATTGGGCTATCAGATCACCGGACGTTAGTATAGGCCACCGCCAAAGTGAATCAAAATCAGAGTGCACAAAACATCCGGCTGAGTGATAATTTACATAAAAGATAACTTACAATGTATCGATGGAATGTGTTCATCTAACACGACTGACTGTTTCGTTTATCACTGAATAACCGTTTTATTGTGACCATGAACATTATCTGAACAGCATTTTTTTTGAACAAACATTGTTTTGTGATAGTATAATTGCTCTGTGGCTGATCAATTCATTGCGAAATAATGGTGCTTCGTTTTTTCCCAGTGGGTGACAGTCATTGAAAGATTATTTGACAGTGAGAATAACGAAACCCAGCTGTTTGCAGATCAGTTTTCTGGGGTTGATAGCTTAGTGTATTGTTTACGAGGGAAGGCAAATTGAATTCAGTAATAGAGGCACCTAAATTAATGAACCATTTTTCAAGTTTTCCAACAGCCTCAGGTCACACTTTATGCCCTAGCTGGTTGGTTATTGAAAAACAACATTTCACAAATTGATTCTGTCTACAGGTTCCCCGTCATTTCATGTTTATGGAGATTCTTCCTCATTATATCATGGAGGTCTATATCTTGTGGTGTGGTAATAATTCTAATCAACATCTATCTTTCTTAAATGCTGAACATCATGACATTTGTCCCTCCTTCCACTCTGAAAGCTCGAAAGATTTTGTCACGATCTACGAGTGACCATACAATCAAAGATCCCCAATTGCTTCGCCATAAAATACCAACTGTTCAAGGTATTACCAGACTTATACGGTTTTGAATCTAAGAAGTAGGGAAATTTCATCCATCGGTGTGCTATTGCTATTACTTGTAGTTTGCTGCAAAGTGTATTCACCTACCACGTCTGTAACCTGCCATTGACAATATCGTTATTTCTAAATTTGTTTCAGAAATGTAGCCCTGCGGCAAAATTTACCTGACCCCCTTGAATTCTCAACACATACAAATGTAAGCCTTTCGCAAACCGCACGTACTTTAACTTCTCAAAAGTTTACAGCTATATTCTACCAATCAACCTACAGGATAACCGACTCACCCGTGTACAGCTATTCCATTGCATCATGTTCCGTTCGCACAAGTTCGAAATAACTGAGTTCTAACTTGTTTTCAATTTTTTAACTTAGGTTATTTCTTCCTCGTCGCCATTTAAAAATATAGTAAATGCTGATCCATCAAAACTCAGTTTAGAATGGAACGCAGTGCAATGGATTACGAAGGAAAAATCAAATGAGCACATTTTCCAGAATTTCGTGAGGGTTCTTTTTCTGTCGGTATTCGAAAATTGACAAAGTAAATATTCGTCCAAAATACCTTCAGTTTATATTTGTACAAATGGAAAGTCATTACTTGAGTCGTCGTTTCAAAGTACTACGAGTGAAACGATTTCGGGTTAGGTTTTGCCCCAAAAATAAATAAAATAAACATCATACTATCGTCCGTACTTGTATTCACGCAAACTGCATGTAATTTTTGCCGATCCATCAAGAGGTTTTAAGTGTTGCTGGTCTCTTTTGCTGAAGTCATGTCTCTGTACGAAGAGTAGTCCCCAGCTTGATAATAGATCCTACTTGTGGCACTGAATATTGAGAAACGGTTCGTTATTATCTGTGTATAACCGTTCCCCAAAACACGGAGAGGTTATGCTCTTGTCTATAGAATAAACGGTCTCCACAACAGTTATAAGACCTGCATGCTTTAGGCGCCAGGATTCCTACTTCTATTCATGTTGTGGGCAAATTAGTCCACATCGGATAAAAAAACGATTTTGTATCGATCACATTGTGACCCATTTTGTAAACTTTACCCAAAGAACAAAGCAAGAAATCGACTGTGTGCAAATCGCACTTGTAAAAAAATGTATACGCAAATGCAATGGCGAGCAATACTCTTCCATGGTATTGGGCGGTATTATGAACGACCTTTCACACTTTACACTCCTCTCTTCCTCTGCGTAACAACTCTATTTCTTTATCCTAGAACTAAGAACATACAGCCAGAAGAAATTGTAACTACGTCATCTCAATAACCCAAACGCTGAGGGTAATCTTTACAGAAGATATCATAAATTTCACCAAGTACATAGAACAAGACAGTGGGTATGGGTTTGATTGGTGAGTCGATGTAAACGGCACATTATTTGTGTGCCAATATCCAACTCTCAGTCCACAATATCACCGATTTAGACCAGGTACTATTTCTTCCAGATTTAGGACACCCTTGTAATTACAACAGAAGCAATGAATGACAAACACCTTGCAGTTATTCCAAAAGTGTGAAGACTCAAACTTTTCTTAGAATTCTGAGATCACACTAATTTTCTGACATTTCAAATCAAATCCCAATGATAACATTATTTCAACATTATCTAACATCAAGATATCATGATGATCAATTTGTGCCAGGACATGGCGTTATGTCGCAATTGGTTTTACACTACCTAAGATATCGGCTTAAACTTTAGTCTCACTTAATACGTACCGTTTCAAATAACAATTTTGACATCTCGCTAGTGGTCCATCAGCCCATTGGATTTATTCTATATCAGTGAAACTACTAAGCCGTTTTCCCAAAATAACAGAAAACATTATGCATGCTGCCTTAGGTGAAAGTAAACAATCATTGTCAGGAGTCTCGTCACTGAAGGACGATTGGCCAAAAATGTTTACATGGTGTTTGTTCTAAAGGTTTTATAACCCACCCTTATCACAAGGCCGTTCGTCTTTCATCTCCCGTGGCTAACATTGGAAGCACAGGAATGATTGATCCCAGGAGCTTTAATTACCATGCTCCCTGGTTTACTTCCGTTTATTCGCCGTGCACAAGTCATACACCTGCAATCCTGCCACACATCAGTCTATCATGTTAAGTTCTCTCTTACTGGAGCCGTCATATATTGTGTTTACTTTCCGTACAACTCGCGGAGTGAACTTTTGAAAACAAATAGTTGTTCCTAGTTAATAGATACCTTCTTCATATAGAAAGGTTCAGTTGACTTCCAATGGATCTTTGGCATCACATTGATAATGAAGGACAGAGTAGAAATCGGAAACCTAAAATTCCCGTTTATTCTTGTTTAGCTTTTACTTCAAGTAGTCAAAGAGCTCAGTCAGAAATAAAGCATGAGTGACGCAGGCTGATGGGTTCAACTATATCAGAGCAAGTACACGAGGGGCAGGGGGAACATTTACGGAAGCTGATTCAAAACAAAAGGGAGATCATTCTGGAGTCATTGTGAATGAATAATCAAATGGTTAGGCTCTAAGGAACGATATACTCCAAGTTCCTTGGATACGAGTAGGACAGCGACGCATAACCACGTCAGTTATCAAACATCTTTCACACCCCAATGGTGTGGTGCCGTGTTGGTAAGTCTTATTCGATGCAATCGGAAATACTGAACAAAAAACCATCGACATATTCGCACTATCTGTTCTGTGGTACACATTATCGAGAAAAATCATACAATTAGCGTAAATAATATGTTTTTTACTACATCACTCTCATTACTGAGATAATACTTGTGTTGTTTATTGGTTCAGTTTTTAATTCAAACAATGTATGTACATCCTCCGAGCCAGTGTATGACTATTTTTGGCCCAAATAAACATATCTGTAGTGCGATTTCTGTCATGTCCATTTTGTCTATATTGTCTGGCTTTTTATAAATCACTATCCGCTGAGACTCCAATACGGTTTTTCCGGACTAGCTCTCTGCAAAGTTGGCATCATCTTAACAAGGCAAGGTAATGTGCTCAGTCGCGACTCTTTTAGGTCTGCCGATTCGTTGTAATGCCATTGTTTCTCTTACGGCTCGAACTACGAAGATCGGCTGCTGTGTGGGCGATAGAATGATGTGACATGCTACAAAGTAAAAATGAATTAGGCTGTTTTGTGCTCGTTCGACCAGGTAGCACACTGATGAATTCGGGCAGCTCAACAATGCTACTCGAGTCGAATCCTGGTTAGGATGCTTTCCAGTAATGAGTAAAATGGGCACGACGTAGTCTTTTAGTTTCTTTCAGTGAGCAGTCATTTACTTCCCTATAAGTTGAGACCATAGCCTTTGAGTCAGCAACAGAAAGAAGTGCGTTCGGCTGCTGCTGGATCATTTCAAAGAGGGTGAAAGTACCAGACAAACCTGCTGAGCAAACTGATATAATATGTTACATTGTTATCCTTCTGCTTGTGGAAAAGTTAACGTTTATCACTTGTCATATGAGAAAACGTTGTCAGACGAACAATATCGCAGAAGCACATTATACAGCATCTGCCACTTTTATGACATCTGAAAGAGTGTAAAAGAATTCACAAGATAAATTGCAGGAAAACAAGAAGTCCTCTAGGAAAATAGTGAGATAATCAAGGCTGGCTCCTGCATAATTGATTCGTTTCATGTCGGTGAACCCAAACAATGAAGACACGGTAAATTACTCAATACTAAAGTGTTCCAAAGAATAAGTGTTGTGGATTTGAATGCTACTGAAACACATGTTGAGTAACGGGAAACGGTGAGTATGCACGATTGAAAACCTCTGCTTTATTCCTCTTGATATCCTGGAACGGTACATTTTATGACCGGAATGTATTTCATTCATCATCTTTCGTTCTTCGCCACAGTATTTGAGATGTTACACACAAATGGAATCAAAATTGACGAATCGATGGTCAAAGTCTACGGTCAAAACACTCTGGTTGAAACAGGACTGCAGCTGTCACTCGCCAACAACTCGAGCACGATGAAATCACGATCCGACATGGTCCCTCCAACCTCTTCGACGTGTTTATCAGACGAGAATCAAGGTGTTTTGTTGCTAGGACCAGGTTGTCATAATTCACCCCAGGCCATTTTACACTTCATTCAGTAAAACTTGGTTGTACATAGCGGCAGTCGGAGAAGAAGCGCATAATTGCAATCATGTCTGTACTAAACTAGTCGGGAGCCGTGTATTCGACTAGTCATTGGTAAAGTAGCGCCATTCATCCCGTTACGCATTAAATTCTGTTAATTATCCTTATACTTTTAAATACGATAAATATTGGATTATTCGGAAACGCGGTCAGCTTGTCATAATGTGATCATCTGATTCAGGGCAAGCGAAATTCTGTTTCCATTCGTTCCGATGACTTCCTTAGACGAGGAAGATGATGTATGGTTTGAACGAATTCACCTATCACAAACACTGTTTGACAAATAAGTCCGCATGCTTGATTTACCGAGGTTTCCAATTATTTCACTTGCTTCCTTGGGAATGTTGGATCGGGGTATGATTCACCTGTTCTTGTTTACGGGTCGCGTTTATTACCTTTGAAGTCTTCTTGCAAAAATAATTCTCAGATGGTGTGCTTTTGTTGAAAACTAACTAAACACGAGACATAAGAAATTTTTTTGCCTGCCACAGTTTAAATAGCCCGCTCCGCGAAAATAAGTTACTGAAATCTCCACTGTTGCTTCCATACAACATCGGTCACTTCCTCGTCTGGCTATGGCCTCTCCCAATAGAATTATTGCGCACTGTCGTGTAAAAAACAAATCAATCTTGAAGATTATGAATGTTATCATCATATCATGCCCATTTCGGGAAAGGGCTATTCGGTTTCTTCCAAGGGCTGGAATTCATTTGAAAATACAGTAAATATCTATATTTCACGATTTCTATCAGTACATGATTTATTCGAAGATTTGCCGGTTTAATACAGGAAGAGGTCTGGAGAAATTTCTTCCCTCTAGTGAATATTTCCTCTACTAATGTGACAAAGGCGGTACCAAATAAGGTTCAGCAGATTTATACAAATAATGAAGTGCTTCGGATAATAGTATGATACTGCTCATCACACCACTGAAAACTACTGGAGCATTGTGAAACTGTTTCTCACTCGTTTGGGACCATTTGCAGCGCCCATCTGCCGAGGACCAAATGAGATTCGAACCCGAGTAGAACAGCCAAAAAATAACTCCATACGTCTGGCCCTCACAGGTCTCCGTGAAGTCCCAATAATGAAAGCCTTCCAGGCTTTTGTGATGGGGTATGGTTTACTTACTGATCACTACATAAGTAATTGATCAAATAAGGGAAATTTCTACCGTCACTTGCCACTTCCCTGGTGTGTCAGTCACAAGGATTTCGGCTATGTCAACCGGAGATTGTCTATCGAGACAAATCACATACATTTGATTGTTCGCTTTGGTGGGACAGAACAACCCCTGATCATCCGGACAGTTTCCAAGCCTGAACTGTTGAAGGTTCAGTTGGCTCTTCTTACTCCAGCAATCATCATGACAGGTTTTGGATGACTACTGATTAAGCTGAAGTGGAACAGAGGTATACCATACACTTCAACACTCGCGGAACATGAACTAGCCACACTATAACCTCCAATTCTTCAAAGTGGAGCGACTAGTTGTACTACCGTTGCAAGAAGACTACTACCCACCAATACCGCTAAAACGACGTTGAATGTGTCGAAATATTCTCTGACTTAATTGAGCACTCGTTTAGATCAATAACAGTGCAAATGATACTGTCTATTAATCTAGAATTTGTCTGAAAAAAGAACATCACAAGCAGTTTGGCACAGGTTTTGCTAAGCTAATGAATAGTATTCGAACATGAAGGTTCACTGCGACGGAACAGAAATATTGTGCCTGATGAGCAAACTCTGTCACAACCGATAGAGAAACGTTGACCGGATAATAGGAGAGATCAGTGAACACTAAAAATGACCACTCACTCAAACCCTCGGAAACATATGGGGATAAAGGGCGCCATCCAAATTGATATCACTACTGATTATCCGCTACTGTGATAATCTATCTGAGTTCTCCGTAACAGCATCGAAGTGCTTAGGCTTTTTTGTTTTACATGGGTAAGAACTTGTGCATGCAAACCCAAATGAGATCCGTTGTTAGAACATGAACTGAAGTTGCTCCCAAGGGTCATTTCAACGGAGGGTTGGCTTACTTTCCTTAATCGTAATCATAATACGTTCTGAATAAAAAAGCAAAATACATCATGATGAACTTGCTGTTCTACAGAATTACATTACTCATCACGCAGTTCGTCGGGTTATGTTAAGGGCTCAAAACGAAGTTTGTTGGACAATGTATGATTCTATCAATCAGCGTAGTTGGTATTTCACGTTGATTGTTGTAAATCAGGTAGTTTTGCTTGCTTTCATTTTGGTAATATTATCCCAATTTAAAGTAACATTAGGCTGAATTGCAGCTACTGATTTTCCATCTATTTTGAAATACTCCATCAGATGTGTATTTGAGAATCTTAGAGATCATTACGCCTTTCCAAAAACATCAAACTGTCTATTTTCCCCCTATCCAGCAAAGAGTCTTAAGGTTAGAGCTTTAGAAATAACCAGCGGATTTCGTTATGCTAAAAACAGGTCAAAAGAAAGTTCTGATAATAACAAATGAAAAATAACATATTTCTATTCCTAACACACAAGTGGCAATGCGAGTGGATTTCAATTTTGCTTTAATTCATGAGTAGAAGCTTCTTGTTTATGAAGTGCTTTCGTTTGGAAATGCATAACGTACACAAAACAGCATGATTTATCGATAGCCGATTTGAGAAGGGCACGTTTTTGGCCATAAGAGTGCTATCATTACATGCATAAGTGAAAAAGATCCTATGCAAATCCAAAACCCTGAAAAGAAGAGACAATAAATGATCAGACAGGGGTCATATCACCTAGGTTGTGCTCCATGACGTACAACTCTACAAATGTGATCTCCTTCGATCCAAAAAGAATTCCAACCAAATATTCTTATCTATTCGTCGACCATTTCATCGTAAACGTTACCTTTTCCCAAAAAGATTAACACTCAGTGGTCGTCACTATCTGCTCTGTGAGTAAATTTACTTTCCGAAGCGCTTGTAGTCAATCTCCACAGTCTCTTTCATAGCGTTCAGTTCAATGATCTCTGTACTTCTGATGTTACAGGGAAAACTCAGTTTACCTAAGTCACAACGACTGGAAAACCCGTCTTCATTTCTGTCCAATCTCACAATATTGGCACATTCCTTCGTCAGCCAGGTGCTTTATTTGGAGCGCCCCATGCCAAATACTTCCGATCAGTTGTTTTGGGCTACGGCTTAATGACAACGCATAAAATGAGTGCTACGCTATGCAAGTAAAACTTGGTTTGGCTGATATTATTATTTCATTTAGTAGTATAATTGGCCATCGTGCTTAGCTTGCACCTGATACTTCTGGTAGACACAAATTATATTGCGCTTTGTTGGCACGGTTATATTCCAATAACCTGAAAATGGGCTTCACGCAATTTCAACTGTGTTCATTTTGAATACCACGTAAAATGACTTACTGCATGCAGAATGGTAACAACCCCTCATAAAGATGAATTCCTATCACAGTGTTACAACGGATATTTGTGATTGCCAGTAAGTAACCTAATTATAAACTGCGTACCACTATGTAATTCATCCTTGTTCATGATGAGAGATTTCCAGTGAACTGGTGAGGCCTGACGAACATGTCGACAGCAAGCAGCGAAAATGGAAAACAAATACTCATGGAAATATCAAATATTATATAATTAATTTTAAACTATTCACCCATAGGATATTCTTGTTCCATCAACATTTTTAACGTTAGTACTCACTTTATTTGCTGTTCGTATTCAGCCAACGATCACGCATTTCGCTTGAAGTGATTATCTGGGGGTGAAAATGGTGAACATTTAAAGGAAAAATACTGGCAAAACTACTGGTACCCTTTGAATTTCAAACTTGTCTCGCAATATTCTCTCGAGAACAAGATTATTGTCATTGTTCATTCATTCAAACTCAGAGAGAGTTTCCTTCACGTCACCTCATGGTGTAGTTGAGTGAATTCCCGGCGCAAAATCTAACCAAGTGACCTAGTTTCACGTAAAGCCCATGAGCTTCTATTAAGTCATTCCGTTATTATATGGGAATTTCTCATCGGTAATAACAGTGTGCTCTACATGAGTTCAATAAACATAAATCTATCTTCGTGAGTAGTCTAACTGTGGGCATATATCACTGAAGCACAATCAGGAAAATGTGATTCTCAAATGTGTAGAAGATAACGTTGTTCAGATCTCAAAGGAAGAAGAAATTCAACAAAATGCAGTAAATAACAAGCAAAACAGCGGTGTGTGGCTGAACAAGACGTACATGCAAGGAAGGTTTAATAACAGAAGGTGAATAATAAAACTCACGAAGTTTCTTTCGGGTGTTGATCGTATGAGACGGATTCGCTAAAGAGAGGACAACCTGGGATAGGTAATCGGTTGACAAATTCCATGAAACAAATGTATCAGAGGGGATCGAAGACTGGACAGATAACACATTTGGAAAGAGAGAAGTAAGTGCTACTCAACGGGGTGACGAAAGCTAACACATAGGAAACATTATAAGGTACGGAGTACGGCTTGATGAAAACTGGGGCAGCCGAGGTTATAAGGTACTTATTGCCATTTTGATTAGGACATGAAATCAGCATAGCTCCAGTCAATAGAATATCAGGGTTCTAACATCGGAATGGACAAACACCTTCACAGAAAAACCAAACCTCGCCTAAACGTCTTTTAATTCATTCAGTGACATCCAGCTCAAAGAAACGAAAAGTTAGGTAAACGTGTTGAAGGAACTGATCATGGAGGGCAAACCCACTTCTCATCAAAAGTCGTAACGGTTCGAAAAACAGTCAAAATGCTTATTTCACCTCAGAAAGTATTCCATAAATGCTTGGAAACATTTGGCAAATTTCGTTGTGTTTCAAACAGGTCAAAAGGAAGTTGTGGTCAAATGCAAATGAAAGTGAGAATTTCTATTCTTAACACGTGAGTGGCAGTGCGAACGGATTTCAGTTTTGCCTTATTTCATGAGCAACAGTTTCTCTTGTTGAGGTGCTTTTGCTGAGAAAATGTTATGTACATGCAACTGCGTGATTTGTCGACAGCAGATTTAGGGAGGGCATGTTTCGGGCTGCCAGACAGCCATCATACCAAACGTAGGTTATGGCGATGTTAGGCGCATCGAAACCAATGGTCCTGATGTTTCTATCCGGATCATTACTAGCTGAGACAAAAAAAACACACCGATTGAAAGATTTTCACCACGAGTAACACAAGACTTTGTGAGCTTGTGTTCAAATGCTGATAATTACTTGGTAGTGAACTTTCAACATTTATTGTCCATTTTTCCCTGGTGAGCTGAGGAACCTAAACTATTGACCGTACGTATTTATTGCGGTTGCGAATGGCTCATTATCGCTGAAATATTTACACCATTTCAATTGATCTTCGGTTGGAAAGCCGAATTCAACTTATAATCGTTCAAAATTCAAGTGTAATATTTTACTGATCAGTTGCCTTTTGTTGAACCGGAGATCGTCATGGAGTGTTTGGTCATAAATTGTATGCTAGACAAAAATATTCACAACCGAATCTGAAACACCAATTGGAATTATTTACTTCCACAATTCAATGTCAAAGATATCGAAAGTAATCAGTTAAGTAGCAAACATACAGTTCATGTAAAATGACCACAACCACCATAGTTCCAATGATCATGAAGGTATTTGTAATATTGAGGTCGCTAACTGGCCGAGCGCGATGAACTCCTGAGCACGGTAGTATCATCCGTTATCACATCCGTATTGGAATCAGGTAAATTTTATTTCAAAATAGACCAAAATTTCCGCGGTGTAATGATTCGTCGTCCATTTCCGGGATCCATGCTCTCCTTATTCCAAGTTGACCTACAACTATATCAGAGGATGCTGGTAATTCGTCGCCCCATGTATATGGTACCCCATCTGACTGCAAGCATCTTAAATTGGAAAGTAATACCCAAAATGTGAAGAGATTTTCTGAACTTGAATGCGTGGTACCATAAACAGCATTCCTGTGATGAAGTAAAGAACTATCCACTCCCCTTTCTAGTTTCTGAAATGTAGCCGGAGTGACAGATCTGATTGCACTCTTGAGCTTGCGAACGACGTTCTCCGCTAACCTATGTTATTGACGGTTTCTTGGTGCCGTGGAGGAATTTCTGCATCCTAGACCCTTCAGCCACTTTGTCATCTGTTGATCCATAAAATGAATACTATTGTCACTACCTGGCACTTGTGGCCCATCTTCCCGAATGGAAGTCTTCAGGAGATCATTTCTTGTGAAATCCTTTTTAACAAATATAGTGAAGTACAATCCTGGTCAACCAGAGCATGAGTCGAGAAACACAGAAGACAGTGTTTCTTCAGAAATAGGCACGTTAGTCACCTTGTTTATCTTCCAACAACTCACACGATATAGGCCAGTACACGCAATATTCAGGATTCAGGGGCAAAATGTAACTGGGTCAGCTGGATCGGGTTGATTTATCTCTGGGCCCTTTAGTGTCTGTTGACGGAGTTCTCTGTTAGGCTTACGACGGTGACCGCCACAAATCTTTGGATGTCTGCCAACTGAACTCAAAGGTGTAGACTTGGGCGTAGTCCATTTCGATGAACTGATAGGTTTGAGCACATGAGCAGAACCTATTGATTCCAGTATGTTATAACGGGTTCTTGCAAAAAATAGGCAAAACGAGACAATTCACAAACATCGAATTTCCACCCACCCTCGATCTTTTCAAAGGGAATTTTCATAGCACCACTAACTTCAGAACATCGCGAAATGAAACTGGTAATGGCAAGTAATCATAAACGAGGAGGGGGTGCGAATGCCAATGACTTTCGCGGACGTTATTCCCAGCATGAAATGTCTTGAATGAGGAAAAATAAAAGAAACATTTAAAGAGTTGCCATCTGAACACGTGAGGGGAAGTGTACAGGTGCCCAAATTTAGTAACGCACGTCCAGGATTACTTTTCACAACAGTTTCCGTTGGAACAAGTTCTAAGTCTGGAAGGGCTTTTCGCACAGCAGCTTCGAAAACGAATAGTTCAACACCGTCAGTGTCAACAAAGACATCACGTTGGATCTTATGGGACCAGAAAAAACAAGATGCTTCGGTGACACGAAAACAGAGTGATCATACTGTTCGATGATTGAAAAAGTATATCCGCGACTTCCGACATTGGATGTGACCAGTTTTGCCACATTTGAAACAAGTAGCACCAAGGAAAATACACTTGGACCACGGGTTTAGCATTCCACACAAATCACATTGGTAAATTGTTGTCCTCTCTCAAAATGTATCATCACAAGTGCTCCCGGATTGGGACTAAAAGGCACTCCTCTGTTGGAATTGATGGGGAGTCACTGGCTTGTTTGGAGCTGCGACTACGTAACATGATATGAGGAGTGGATTCACCAAGGCTATCCACAAACCGATATTACTTACAGATTCAAAAATCACTCTGAGGAGTAGGACCAGGATTCGCGGTCAGCTTCTGCTTGCATCTGGCGAGGACTGATGCCAGCAATCAGACGGTTATACAATTTATGAATCTGGTTGATCTCCAAAATTACCACAAGTAGTCTCCCTTGAAGCTGAAGAATCAACCCGTAAATACCCATCAAATCTTTCTTTTGGAGCCAGTGTCATATTCACCAATTCCAAAATTTGCCGGTTCCGTATAACAGACCACAAGGTACTCGATTTCATCATATTTCAGACAGAAAGGATTGTGCGGTGATGACATATTTTATCAACGGAATATGCAGATTTGCAAGAAATGATCAGGAAAATATTGGTTTTGCAGTAGTTAAAAATCTACTTACAAGCTTTACAACACGAATTAGAATTTTCGAAATAATCTTCAGTCTCGCACACAGAAGCAGCTAAGTCTAGAAGTTCCATACTGCAGGACTACAACATCTCCTTGGACTGCCGCAAAGCCAAGTAGGAAACATTTTCCCACAGGGTTACACTTCCGGAATCAAAATGAAGTATGAACGAGACGAAATTTCAGAGACGAATTTGATGAAATCATTCTTAAAATTTAACGTAAAACTTGTCGAATATAATCACTCATGTGACACAAATAAAGGTCACGAACAATCACCAAAGTAAATCAACTCTTATTGATAGACCAATAATCAGAACCCCAGCATGGTGGGGCTGTGGACGTTTTACGGACATCCATTCATGAGGAAATGGGCCGGGTGCCGGAGAACGTAGAACTATTACAAATTTCTCTAATAGATGGGTAGAGTTCCATAAAATCTTCCAGGTTGTGTTTAAATAAAACTCGGTGTGCTTATCACTGAGTTCAGTCAGAAGAGTTTCAATGACGAAAGGAAAATCATGGTCAATGACTACCCAACCACTGTGCAACGGGTGAAAGCACCATTTGAGGTGGCTTATGTATGTCGCAGATGAATAGCGAACGGAACCAGGAAAAATAATGCTAGATAAGTCTGGGTAGACCTGACCGCTGTTTTGGGAACTGACATTTTCACACATTTTCAGAATTCGATTTTATTGTGAATTGTCAATTTTAGATTATTATCAAAGACGACTTCCACCAGTTTGACAGAGCTCGCGGTTGGTAGGTATTCCTAACTAATACAAACTGAACCTGATGGAAGAACATAGCAAATATTTCTAAAATTCACTCCGAGCACTCAGAGGGTTTCGGATTTGTTGGAGTTCTCATTTGAGATACTTATTTCGAAAATTTTCAAGCTTCAAAGGGTTATAATTAACCCAAGAAAAATAATATCACCAGTGTGAATGGGTACCGATAAATAGGAAAAAGACGGCTAATACAGAGTCACTTGGGACAAGGCAAAAACAGTGTACTTAAATTGTCCAGGAAAGTTGAAATGGGCACAGTCAAATTGGGGTTTACCTAGGTTTGAGAGCATCTCGAATTAAGTTTCGGACAAGTAGGAGCTCAAAGTTTTCGAAGAAAGATACATTGGCATACCAGATCAAAGAATGATAAAAACAAAAAGAATACTCTAAAGACATATTATGCGATTTCATCATTTTAACGTCAAAGGTGAATCATTTCGCCTTTAGGAAAAGCTGGAAAGAGCCGAGAGGTTCCTTCGAATGGGTCAGAAGACGAAGAAGTATAGACTTGGATTCTATAAGAGCTGTTTGGCGAAAACGTTTTTTATGCCAGAGGACCAACTGCTCTTGGAAAATAATATAGTTGTAACTGATCGTTAAAAATTAGGAGCAGAAAAGTTGAGGAGAGATCCATATACTTACAGCCTGACGGTTCTATTTCTGTTATGGCCTACATAAACCGTCGAAACTGCATCAATTTTCTTATGGGAGTACATGTTTCACACATTCTTTTTCATCACGACTTTTCTTGAGTAGTTTACAGGGATCTGAATATTTTTGTTTGTTTTATTCCTAATGGTTTTCCACATTACAATGTTCTTCAACACAGTTAAATATGCCTTTTGTATGGTTTTTTATTGACTAGGCAAGTTTTGCAATGAAACAACTGAATTAATTTTTACGCCAAAGACAAACTATCACCAAAGCCGAAAATTATTTACAGAACATTCATTCAGTCAGCTTGCCCAAAGTTGCGTGCTACAAACAATTCTCAAAAAGGGTACATTTCTTCTGCGGAGCAGTCATGCTTCAGCAAGAATAACTTAGTCTTCGCGTCATCCCTGATCTTGTTTCGATGCATATTTTCCCTTCAGGGAAAAATTCAGTGAGATTTTTCCCATGCATGAAAACACAAAGAGTCAGATGGGTAAAAACCATCCTAAAAATTACCCTCATTTGATTTGTACTTAATTCGACACTTTATAAATTTTAACCCTATATCAACATCTATAAACACGATTCAACGAGTAGTAAAACATTCTCAGACTGATTTGAACAAGGTAGGATGAATGCTGACAGGAAGAACCATGACTACCAATCATTTTATCCGGTTTTGTAAATTGTGTTATCACCAATGAGTAGCTGAATGATCATGTGCTCTACCTCACAGTGATGTCATAAAGGAGCTGTTTCGGTATGGAATATTTGTGGTGTGGCATATCGGTTTCCATAGAATCCTGAAATTGTGTTTGTACACGTTACGTTGAGCTGGTCAAAATTGATAGCATGTAATGCCTGCTGTTCCAACCGTTTACTTGGTTGTGTACAAATATCTGCTCATAGAAGCAATCAAAGAATACACTTGGTTACGTGTGAATTTCCACTGCCAAGATGGAAAAGCTAGGCATTAAGAATTGTTTGCACGATAGGATTAATACACCCGATTTGAAATTCTTCTTATTCAGAACTTCAGCAAAACACGAATGTATATCTTCGAATCGTTTGATCAGCCGACCAAACCAAGCTTTCAACTTCAAACATTAGGAACTGCCTAAAGAAATTTAATGGTTTTATTTTCATTCAAGCATGATGATCAATAAAAGCACGATTATGATCTACTGAGTATATCCTTGTTGTGTTCCCAAGATCAAAAGTTGAATTCCTTTTTCCCGTCATAATAACGGATAACGTTTCAGGGTTAAAATTTATCAAGTATCAACTAAAGGGAATAAGTTGGGCTCACTAGTCCACCCGACGGTTTGTTATGACTATGCTCCATCTATTTTGAGGTAGGCACACTTATAATACACTACTTTTTAAGTAACCATGCAGTAAATGAAAACTGGGTTCGAGTAGATAGTAGGTGGTATAGGATACATGCATAAAAGCTGTTTTCAATGAACACGGCCCCATATAATGTCCTCGTATATTCAGTTAATCAATATCAAACTAGCCATAATACTAATCTAGTCAAACGGTATCAACGTTTGCAATTTTTCTATCATAAGCATGAACCTCATTTGTAGGCTGGTTTCTTTAATTTTTCACGAAAATCTCAAAAACAGTATCTTAGTTTGAAAAGAAACTAGCAACTTTGTTTCCTTCTCGGGGACACCCTTTTCTCGGACTAGATTCGTTTTAGCATGCGCACTGTAATTCGCGAATTTCGATATTCATGATTCTGTAAATGTATCAAAGGTGACGTAATTATATGACATCCTTTTCGAAGAAAACAGTACTTCTTAGTGTATATAGTTCACACAGAAGCATCTGAGAAATCACTAAAAAACATTTAAAAAATCCTACTTCGCTGTTACCAAAATTTTCGGCATGGAACTGCGCTGTTCATCAGGGTGAATACTGAAAACACATAACTGACGCCAGGAGTGGCTTGAGACTTGGTTTTCTAATAATACATTTCATGGATGTGCCTAGGAACTGAAAATCGCCGTGTGAAGATATGCGACAGTCTAGACTTTCGGAAAGTACAATAACAGTTTACGTCATTTAGGACAATAACACAAAAGGGATCTTTGTGAAGGAAGCAAATTCAATGAGGAGTGCCACTGACTACTAAGAAACACAATGAAGAAACCTCGTATCAAAGTCGCAAATAAGGTTTTCGAGAGGGATTTTTAGGTGATCTCGCTTTTTACATGAAACAAGTTGTCGAGGAATTGCAAAGAAGCGAGTTCTGTCGAGAATCACCCACTATTACCGGTAGAATGTACCACATTCATCATTCTTCCTCAGATTCCTCGAGTACTAGAGGAGAGCGAGTTACTCGAATGTTCACTTCATTCGGGTACCATCTATGAATGACGAACGTTTTTGTTCTGGAGAATGAAGGTTATGCGTTTTGTTCATGAATACATTAAAAGTTAGAGTTTAGCTTGTAATGGAGCTCATGATGACTATTGAGGAGATTGAAGAAGAAATTGAATAGTAAATTCGACGAAATTCCTTCCCTTCTCTGTAGGAAGTAACTCTTTAGGAATTATTCCCAAATAATCTCATATCTGGCATGATAAAATGTGATCAGTGTCACGTGGAAATTGCCAAAAGTAAAAATCCTCACCATACCAGAAGCCTTTGCCGGAAACTAGTGCTCATATCGTGAACTTTTGTCAGAGCAGCAGACAAGACAACTTACAGGGAAAATGTTGATCGAGCATCTCCTAATGATGCTCCTCACTCCATTCCTGATTAGTTCATGGCATTTTCACATTACATCTTTATTTTCCGTAATGGCAATGGCTACAAGAAGCTTCACTTTTGAATCCTTGTTTCGGCAAAGAAGCAGAAGTGAAAAGGGCACCAACTAGTCTGTGACCATTCAGTGTATGGATGATTAAAAGTACTTCCATGTATGTATTTATTTATGTAAGCCGTCATGTGCTTTTCATCCGCAAAAATGTACAAAGAGTGCGTGTTTTTCGTTCTAACCTAGGTTCTAATTCACCATTCACTGTGCAGGTAAAATTCATACAGCTCTTTTGGATGTTGACCGGATGCTGGATTTGCACAGATTGTCCTCTCAGTAAAACAAAGATGAGATATTAAGATTCTTTGTCTCTGTCATGGAAAAAAGTAGGACTGCGATTTCTGAGATAGTGGCAATATATGTGCGGCCTGAAACGCTCTTTGGAATTTTGCAACCGGTAAACATCCCGTGGTGTCTTCCTCCACAAAAGTATTGTGCTAACATATTTTTTGGGATGTTGTTTTTCTCAATGGAAGAATTTCCTGTTTGTCTGAATAAAACTGTGAAATTAACGTGTCTCTGATTCACTTCGGTTGAGCATCTATTGCCCGGTTCAAATAATTTACCTCACCAGTTAGGAGCTACATTCGCAATACAAAAATTTCGCTCCCCGGCCATGCATGCTCCGTCCAATTCTAGTGGGATCACAGCTGTGAACCAACTGCGGAGTTCTCGAATATAAGAATGATTGGGCTGAAGAGTAGCAAGGACGCGTACGTGATGGGCAGTAACAACCGCGAAACCAGTCGTATGCTTCCGCGGAAATTTTGTTTTTCCATCCAGATACAGAGCCATACTCCACACGTCGAAAAAGTTATAAGTACACCACCACAGGATTCGAAATCAGCGACCACGTGCTTGAAAATGTAAGTGGAAGAATATAACAGTCTTCATTCGTTGCAGTGTCTAGTCGTGACCCACAGGGACACATTTCCTATGGTGGCCGAGGATTTGGGTTCATTTTATGAATTCTTTATCCACCGTATTTCACTTCTATTATCAGATGCTGTTCCCTTTCTCTATTTGAACCCTTCCTTGAAAACGAAAGGAAAATTAAATTTAGTCTACAATGGTCATAGTTAAGTTGATTGCCCAATTGATAGACTTGCCACTGCATCAAACACAATTAAGAATACGATGCGATTTGAGCTAAGGAGCAGGGTTTTGCGTTGAAGTACGGGCTGATTCTGTGTCACGAAAACATCTATATCATTGTAAGTCATTGCACTGTTACATTTTGATTGAAAAGCGACAGAATTATTCGCTCGCCATTTACCAGTTCTCTGGTGGCCACAATAACTGACAAAGTTAGTCGGTTTAAGTTCTCCGCATTATAGGTTTGTTGTTTCATCTGGATACTAGAGGTTCGCCTTACATGAACAAGTGGCTGGACTCGTTCAACCGTCGCACGGGCAGTAGAGCGGATACTGTAACGAACGCAAGTGAGATCGCTATGATCACCAAAAACGTCAGCAGCAGCGAAAACAACTAGTGCTTGACCAAATATTTGGTAAAATGCTAATTTTGACATATGGAAGCTGTCACATACTAAGTAGATACACATCACTCAAACTAGTCATCTGTCTGATACTCAGGAAGTAAACAGAATCATATTCAAAATCAACCGAAAATCAGCTTTTGGGGTAGTGATGTTTTGTTTGCAATTTTTGTATGGTTGCAGGCTGGATGAAATTTTAGCTCATATGTTTGTTTATTTCATTCTTGAATATTGGAACAAGTTTTTCTACAAATGGATCGAAAAAGCGATTTTGATGGACCGTGAGCCAAAATGCCGTACTGGTAAACCCAAACATCACATTTTAATTTTACTGCTGATGGTGGGCAAAGCCCATATAGCTTCCACATTGAATTATGTGGTTCACATAACAAATCCTATTGCTTACAAATGCACATTGACAGGACACACCAGAATGCGAAGCGTTTACCTCAGAACTAACAAGCCCATCTTAGGACTTATTCCTGGCAGGTCTCTCGAGTAAGAGCTTGCATATCATCAACGGCTGGTATTTAAAGACTTCGCCAATATTTCATTCAGGGTAAAATCCAGGGCGACGCTTTTGTAAACAATATAATTCTTCAAACTGAGCTACAGCTCAAATCACCTTCGAAGAGAACTCATATAATCGACCAGCTTTGTAGGTTGTTCAGTGGAACTTTTTATTGACCTTGCCCTTGGAGAGAAATCATGTATTATGAGAATCCGATCACCTAGCAGGCAACGGTTTGTTAGGGTTCAGAGTCAGTGGTGGCACGGCATGATATCATATGGTGTACATACTCAAGAAATCGGTAATAACAAGCCCAAGGGACATAGTGGTTAGGTATTCGACTCGCTGTTGTTCGTCCTGAGTTCACGTCCCAGAGGAGGCTGCATGGATGTGAACTGTTGATAATTCCTAACAAGGATGAAGCAGTTGTACAAAACTTTCATGGTTTCATGGTTTTCATTGGTAAATTGTGCTTTGACAATGAAAGATAAATCGTATTTGGCGTCAATAATTTAAATATTATTGAGGCATCCCGATCTCTTTCCACACTAACATCGATGTCAGCGGCATGCCCCTTCATCCCTGTAAAACCACTAATAATTCGTTTGTGAGGATAAAAACCTTCACAGAAAATCACTCAAGGTTCTGTTTCGGTTTAGAACATGTTTATGCCCGACCCCAAAATGGCATACGGATTACTCCTCCCAGTACTTTGAAAATTGGTGGTGTCAAACTGGAAAAACCAAAAAATCAAGTGAGAGTTATAGGGCACACAACGGATTGCGGACGAAGAACAACTGAGAATGTAAGCAAACCCCCAAACACCGCACAGTTCCACGGAATCCTAAGTGTCCTTGAGCAGAATATTCCACTCCAACTGGTCCTTTTCTTACCCATAATGGCAACGTAAAATTAAGTCAAATAACCATGGAAATCCTTGGAACCTATGAAGTGGGAATCAGGAAATACGTTACCGAATGATGAACTATTTCCGGGAAAAAAAACTCCCAAAATGGAGGAAGAGTAGTCCATGTTCTGGATGCGTGTCACATGGCCTTTTCACTGCAGATGACTTGAACATGACAAGAGTCGGTAAGACAACTTCATGAATATTAACCAGATAAATCATTCAATATGCAAACGCTAATGAACTGACGGGTCTATGTCTACTTATGTAATTCATATCTGATAGCACTGTCAACAAATAAACAAAAACACACAGATAGGATCACTTCCATCCGGATTTGTTGCGAAAGCTGTATTAAAAGCCTCTGAGAAAAAGGTACTACCAAGAAACGATTCAAAATTCTAGCTCAAATACGTAGGAGATATAGTCTTATTTATAAAATCCGGGATAATAATAAGGCATAATAAGCAAATAGTAACATTTTCAGTAATAAAAATCCAGATTGGTGATGAGAAAGAACAGAGGACTACCGCTGATGGGCCTATGAATAAAAAATAAACTGCGCTGGCACATTGCAGACTTTTCTATCGGAAGCTAACACACACGGGCCTAATGATGAGATTCAATAGTAGCCGACCAAACAACTAAAACAGGCCGGGCATTCTACTGCTTTTTTAGAAGGGCCGGAACTTATTGACCCACAGTGAAACTCAGAACACGAGAGGAGAACCGTCCTTTGAAAATGTTACAGTGGAACGGATATCCAAGAAGCTTCATTAAAGAAACCGAGCGAACAACCGAAGGGGCTATCCATCACAAAGAAAGCAGTGCCACACACCAGACCATGTTTGAATTGACCACATGACTCATCCAACTACACGCCATTCCAGTTATTTACAAGCTATCAAAAGATCCAGGGAAAAATGTATGCGAGGCCAAAAAGAGTGCCTAAAAGCGAAGAAAAATGAAACGCTATATACAAGAGGGACCTCAGGAATTGTAACAAATATTTTTCTGTCCAAGTGGGAGAAATGTTGTCACGAAAAAGCATGAAGTGAAGGGAGATACAATAAAACAGGATTTATCATCTTTACTATCCGTTCACAGGGATTAAGGAACATATATGTTCATGTATATATGTATATATGTATATACATACATATATATATATATGTTTACATATTTATACAAATATATATCTTCATATTCTGTACCAAGCAATCCTGAGCTATTCAAGTGAGTTCTCATAAGCCTTCGCTTACAGAACAAGTACATGAAAGTAGATCGCATTCGCAATCGCACGCTACGCAAGGGAATGAACTTAGTCCGGAAATGGAGAACGAATAAACTGGACCCCAATCTAACTAAGCCATAGCCATGAAACCCAATTCTCTGAATAGAGACATCAACCAATGCAACTCGTTGAACACTCAGATTACCGAAATCTAAGAAAATAATACAACAGGTGTGAGAACAAAACAAACCATAAAAAACAGAAAAAACGTCTATGCTCATCTACTATAAATGCGAGTCTTCTCTGACCGACATTTTCCAGTGTTTTATCGTAGTTTTATTCGCACAAAAACCCAACATTCACAAGCTTGAAAAACCTAGGGCCCACCATTTCGAATCAGGATGATTTCGTACGCTCTCAACTCAAAAAAAAATCCCGTAACATTTGACCCTAATGAAGGACTTGTAACTATTGTTGCAGATAACGATGCGGCAGTTTTACCTGGGGCTAGGATCAAGTTACAACTAAACTGCATTGAACACCCAACACGTATTAACTTTACCATGGGGTGATATTTCTTGAAGTCTATCATTCCGATACTGGCTTCATTTCACAGGCTAGTACTGAAGATGGGATGAGCTGTCAAAGTTTGAAAAATATTAACCAGTAAGCATAACCTACAGAATATCAGGATATTACTTCCAATACCAGCAGGCTACAGAAATTGAAAAAAAATTAGAGCTTCAGAGGGCAAAGTAAACTTGCTTTATTTATACTAAATTTACCCCAAAAGTAAACAGAATTACGACGTCTGTACGCGTTGTTGTTACCTGGCATGCTTTCATTCAACCGGAATAATAACAGTCTCTTCTGTGCACAGTTCGTCACGTTGGTGGGGAAATAATTTGCTGTATTATATTTAATCAAGTGCTACACTTGACTGCTATGACCAGTTCGCAGGTAACCCACTGCGTTTTCGTTTCAAATCAGAGTGTATTTTTATTACTAGAGAGTAACTGCATGCAATGGACCCTGAAATTGAGCACACTTTCTCAAGTCCCTAAGTGAGTAATACGAAAAAGGAATTGCTGTGCCTGAATATATTTGCACACCTCGCGTGAAACGAAGGACACAGTACTCTACTCAATAACTTGCATATACTCAAGTGGTGCCTTTTTATTGAAATTCGAGGGATATTAATTGTTTCTTTCTTGAAAATTCGACTTTCCCATTAAAAGCTGTGCCTGTAATTTAAGGCCTCTCATAAATGTACCCTTGTTGTGTTCAGATCCATACTGAGTGCATGTGTGAGGCAAAACTTCATATCAAAATTTTAGGTCTTGTAATTCAGAATATGCCTCCTCTGGTTATGTAAAACTTGTCCAGTAATTGCGAAAGAGTCCCCGTGCATTTTCCTCTAAACAAACTAGGTGACAACAAGGGACACAGCAAAATAAATTTATTTTACTTCTGTCGTTATGGTATTCAAATACTGAAAGACTCGAGCACTACTTTGGTTCAACGACCAACAAAAAGCTTTTTGTAATCCATAATGAAGAAGAACCACCTTAATAAATGAGTACTCGAAAAACGTGCAGGATACACTCGCTGTGAGTACAGATGACCTGATACTCATGGATAAAGTGGGACTACTAAACTAACTCTTTAAACCCGATGCATATTGAGAGTTTTTCTAATTTACTGGCATAGCTTTGGTTACACTGATTAATTTATTGGAACTCGGACAATCACTCAGATTTACGGAACAAAATTGTAATTTGCTCCGTTAAGAGCCATCACGAGACCGGTTCTTGAACGAACAATCTGAATAATCTAATCATTTGGCAGAGTGTTTTGAGTTTTCCAGGATTACCAGACATTCATCAGGGATAGAAAATGAGCTTCATTTACGTGTTCAGAGTCTAATCCACATTGAATTACCTGAGTGACCATGAGGGCCTATCAGATTGTATCAGTGATTCAGTACTCACAATCGTTTCATTCTTTGATTGTGGACAACAAAAGACGACAACTTTTCTTATTTTTCAACAGAAATCAAGACTGTTGTTCACCTCTCTTTCCTGGTTCGCATCGTTATGTTACCGCAGCAAGGACGAGAAAATTTTCGAAGAACTCCCACGAACCACCCGTTGTACGATTGTGGTAGGTTTGTTTAGATAAATCACATTCTCCAAATAGGAACCAAATTGTGACCAGACTAACCAAGCAGAGTTTGGGCTTTGAAGCATGAAATATCACGTTCATTGACTACCTTCATTTAGGGGTAATTATCTCTATTCACTTTGGTGAACAGGTAATGAAGACCCTGGTGAAAAATTACCGGACCCTGTAGTGAACTTCATTCACATAAAACGCGTGGCACATAGCAAATTAATTATGCTTTCGACGATGGACGGTCATGAGATCAACATCGAAGAAAGCAGTAATAATGGACGTCCAAATGAGACACTTTTCAAACTAGAGGCAGTTCGACTGCAGTTTTACCTTATAATCAGTTCAAATGTAACTTTCCACCCCAAAGCTCAAAAAATATGTAAATAGAGGAAGGACTTCCGTTAGATTTAAACAACTCGATGGAAGTCAAAATGTCCTGTCCAGTCTTATGTCCTGCAAAACTGAACGCGGTAACATGAACAAATATTCTCAATCTTAATTTCCTTTTTTCTGCCCGTTAAATTGGGGCAAAGCTAATTAAAATGACTGCGTGGATTTGATCGTTTTCCAAGAGGCTATACAGATCATGACTGGACGTGAGCCAAAGAAAAATTAATTCTGTACACCTATGTCCGCATCTTTAGATAATTTGCCCTACAAAGATTGCAAAGTGCAAAATCGAACAGTGGCAGTGTCAACCGTCATTTGTGATAATTTCACCCATCAGTGTAACATTTCTTACAGCTTAAGTTCGTTGACGACCAATCAAAATCTTCATCTGACGCACTGGCACTCAAAAATCTGATAATAATGATATGTTGTACCAAAAATAATTAAGGAGAATTTTGTGATAAAAGTCACCGAGAAAAGATTAGTTATACTACTCCCAAAGCCTCGTTCGGGTTTTTGAAATCAATTTCAGCTGATTCAGGTAACAATGAATTGATTCAAGTGGTAAACTTCATTGACCTCGGCCAAATATTAAATACCTCACGGGTGCCACTTACACCTTGCCCCTGCGTGTGCTCTCCCAGTTAAGCTGCGAAGCCACACCAAGGGGCTTTGACAAGTTCACTGATGGACCACACTGCTTTCCCAAGTAAATTTAGGAGCTTACGGCCTTTGCCTCGGTAAACTGGTGGTTTGCAACGGATTTCCCAATGAATCTGTCGGTGTCTTTCATCTGAGTACACGGACACCAACCGTAAAATACGGTGACTGAAAATTGTTCTACATTTGTTGGCCGATCCAGAGTTATCTTTGTGGTCTCTTGGTCCGCCTGGTAGAAAGTCTTTGGCGAATTAATGTGGGTTCGCGATCTGACTGATTTTTATTGCTAATATCATAAGTTTAACCTCATTCTTGAATCGTCCCAAGAGTGAAATATTTAACAGTCATAACAGTCTGATCAGTGAGAATGAGCAACACCAAAGTGTACTTATTCAAAAGTGGAACTTCAGAAAAGTTCAAATGTTAAGTTCAATCTTCAACAAGGTACGCTATTAGGCCGCTGTGATCTTGACCAATGATGACTACGGACCACTCCGAAAAGACGTTATATAACTGTCCATTCGTATATCAATAAGGATACTGTGAAATAGAAATTATACATATTCTTAATTGAAATCGGTTTTCATATCTTTGTTTGAATACAAATAGGGAAGTCTTGATCATTTTAACGAAATGACGCTTACGAAAACTTTTCCATTGCAGCTGTTTTGAGTAATTCAAATTTCAATTACTGCAGTGTCTTATGAGCCAGTGCACCTGCACATATTCATTGAATAAGATAAATACGTATATTCAAAGATAACTACAAATTGTGTGCAGCACTCTTCGATATGCATAGATGTTGTCAAGCGTTTACGGAATCGGACCAACTCACTTTATGTGTCTTCACTTTCTCATGGATGAAATGTTCCTGAGCAACAGTTTGCGACAATCTTCTTGTTAAACATAATTGGCTACAGTTGTCAAGCAGCTTGAACCGTTTGGCTCGGTTGGCCTGAGTGAAATATAAATGCATCACAATCCCGTGAATGCAGAATTCATAGGTAGGATTTAAATTGGTAACTCATTTGAGAGTTACATTCCCAAAACGGTTTCTTGCGGCACATCGACTATGGAATAATTGGTTTTTGTTGTTGTTTGGGTGCACAGATTCATAAGTAATTGAATTTCTTTCTCAATTCCGAAGCCACAAGTCACTCAGACCTTACCCAATAGAACATATGTTAGTGCAATTCAGAAGTTCTGCCATATTATAGGCGTGTAGATCTAAGATCATTTTCTATCCTCAACCCCAAACTGGAAGGAAATAGTGTAAAGGACCATCGAATTCATACTGTAAAGAAAGCATATTGCATCAAACATTCGTCGTGGACAAACTTTCCATTTATTTTTTCCATATGAACGGAAGCTTTCAGTGAGCCTCGTTTTGTAAATGCTTTTTGGTAGGCATTCTTTCTGGTGTCCAAAATTTAACATGTTCGGCGGTCTACTGTTTGTTATAGTAATGGCCATTTATTTAACTTCATATCTGTACTCATTTGCAAGACATGAACCACATAAGTCATCATTTTGAAACAGAATTACCAAAAGACAAAGTCAGTTTCAGTCAGTTCGATTCTTCCTCGTTTTGGATTATACCTGTACGGGTAAAGATGGGGTAGCCGTTCGGGTTTCCGGTAGTTTTCACTACCGGTTACGATGATGATACTGCATGATGAGTCGATAATACGTAAAGGCATTCTGTGGCTGGTGGAAACAATAAATAGTCATATATATTAGGTGTTTGCTCTGTAGTGTTCAATGAGGAATCCCCAAGTAGCGGAACAGTAATAGCCTTTTAATTCTTACACACATGGAGCAGTATAAGAATGGAGACTCAGGACAAATTTTTTAAGACATGGCTATCATTGCCATGAAGACAGCAATTCGTGTTACGGTTTGTTGACATGTACTTTTTTCACAGGTCGGCATGGGAAGATCTGCCAGACCGAAGGTAAGATGAAACGACTTTTTATTTCCCGTGTGAGCACTTATGAAAATTACTTTAGGCACTCGATTATTTGGAAGTTGTATCTTGAATATATACTCAGTTCAGTAATCAGTCATTACCAAAATTGTCAATAACTCAGGCACTACACCTTCAGAAGGGTGACACACAGTTTGAGGTATCTACTCTTCAATGCTAGAATGTTTACCGTTGTTTGGATTGGAGATTCTCTCATGGATGGATCTAGAAAATTTGGATAAATGAAGCCTGTCTGTTTTCATAGATGATATTGCTTGTAAGAATGCTATGATGCCGATGTGGGATCATGATTTATAAGCAAAATTGGTCTTAAATCTGATAGGATTGACAAATGCAATTCTTAGGCTTTACTTGTCTTTGCAGCTCTATAAAAACAATCGTGTTCGTAGCTGTGCTTGGGGAGTGCAAAACTTTTAGTCGGCCTTATGGTGGCAGTTGGTCTCCAGGACGAATCCACGTTCATTTGTGTGTTGTCGTGGTTCTTTCACCTGGCAGCCAACCTCCCAACGAAAGCTGCAATTTGAGCATACACCTTGTTCCCTTTTCTGGCATATACACACGAAGGACGTCCCCAGTGATAGGCTTTAGGATATACTGTAGAATACCCACATCCAAAATTGTGTTTTATGATGGGACTGATGGTGGAATTCTGATCACTCCGAATAGGATTCGGCTTATGAATTGTGATTTACAATTTGTTCCATTCACCAGCCAAAGCAACCACAGCATGTGTAAATCAACAAGCTCAAACTGTAAGGTATTCCTTGTTGGACTACAGGATGGCTGGCGCCGTAGGCGGTGGTGCGTGGACCCAGTTTCTAGTGGCGTGCGGGATGTTTATGTGAGTGTAAACGAGAATCAGCCAACGTTGTCACTATCGTCATTATGTACTTCCTAGAAAAGATAAATCAAAACGAATTAACAAGCACGCGAGAGATCAAATAATGGATCAACGACATTTGCCACTGAGATATTTTCACTCCAGTCGACCAACTTCTAGGTAAGTGGGACCTAGTGACTACAATGAGAATTTTCTGTGAACTCAGAACAGTCAGCCGGGGGTCGACGGCGCCTCTGACATAAAGGCTTGATGGTAAAAGCAATAACATCCATTTCTGGCATTCACTCTACCCCAGTCGTTATTCGGGCCGTAAAAAGGGCGGTTCACATCAAAAGAAGAAAATCCCGCCCGTCATTGGTATTGTTGTGTTGCTGTATTATACCCTTCACTACAGAACAGTTAGAAAATGAATTAAACGAGGACTCAACAGCAGTTTTCTTTAGGGCCCCACAATTTTGACACAAAATGAAACAAACCATGTACTTTTGCAGCTATTCCCTCTGGTTTAGGTGATTATATACACGCAATCTCTTATACGAAAATGAGTACAGTTTCCCCTGTCTGCATTCTTGCCACACTGACCTCTAGAATCGCTTTCCCTTCATTTCCAATCAGGGGTTTGATAAACAGCTATGGCTTATAAATTATGAACGACCTTCCCACTTGGATAATATAAACTAGCACAGTCCCTCTTGTGATTATCCCTACAACAGAATCGAATGAGCATTTTTAGGAAAACATGAAAAATACCTCTGATATTTTCCGTTGTAAGTGGTATGTTATCACATCTGGATGAAGGGTAAAATTTCCTCGAAGGCAAAAAATGGGGTCATGATTGTTGTCATGTATCTGATATGCTTACATGGTACTATCCATCCAGATCATCCGTCACTTACATATTCTATGATGCGTTTTTGTACTCGAATCTGATTATTAGCAGTATGCATAAACGAAGAGTCTATTTAAAGAACAACAAGAATGTACATGACTGGGAAGGATGGTACCGAGTACACATACTTAGATGATTAACAACAACCGTCATTTGTTTCCGGGGGAATTTCATCCCCTCATCCATAAACAATTTTAATCTTACTGAAAATCACCTAGGGACTCTTAAAATTTACTCTGTCCATGCTCACCTCCTGTGATTCAAGTGAGAGTGTAGTAAGACGAAAAGTAACTCATTACGTCTATTTCACTATAAATACCATTATTATTACCTCTATTGATGCCATCGGTAATATGGCACAGTTAATTATTATTTTATTTCATTTATAATAAATTTAATCAGGTCTGGATAAGTCTACGAACATATATGTAGATTGTCCTGACGGATAACGCAAAACTGAAATGAAGGGCATTTTATGATTTTCAGATTTTCGGAGGTTCCTCAGTTCACTAGGGTCACTGGAAAGAGTTTTGTTATCCTCGCGCATATGAAATTGTATATTCAACTTTTACAGGTACGGTAGGCTTATGCAACCCGTATGCTGACGCTTCTGCCTCTTTCCGCAAAAAACGTCACACAAAAATAAGGAATATTTTGCCAATAGCAGAACATATTAGTAAATAGCGATAAATAATTTCCGATTGGAGTGCGTGAAGAGAGTAAAGGAAAAAATAAGTTAGAATAAAATGAGGAACGTGAGTGTTGTGCAGTTTTATTCACGAAGAAAGGTGCCGGAATGCAGCACAAGTTGATGAATTGGAACAATAGGAGGACAAATCATTTAGTACCAGGTGGAGAGCATGTGAAGTGTGTTGTAGGCTAGGTGTAAACAAAAGTCAGTATGCTGATCAGTCAGTTCAGTCAAAATAGTATCGATCAGCATAGATGAGGTAAGGCTCATTACTCTCAAGCCAAGCCGCAAAGTGTAAATGGTCTCTTTTAGAAGGTGAGGGAAATGACATGGAACGATAAATCGGAATGGGAAGAGCACATGGGTAAACGAAACTGGAAATAACCGATTACGCTGTCCGAAAATGTCTATACTCCTGTAATGAAGTCGATAAACATCGCAGTATTCCAGTACAGTTCCTACGGTGTTTTGCCCTTTGTAACGTGCACCAAACGCGACAGACACATGGGTTTAGTATTAGCCGGGACATAATCTATGGTGAAATGAGAACGAAAAGTGCGGAAAAAGTTCATGGAATTTTGAAGGGTTCGCTATAAATCCGATGTGGTGGAAAGACATTCTATTTGTGATAGATTTTCACTGACGGTGTGGGTGTCAGCGAGGTCAGAAAAACCTGCCAAAAAACAATATCGTCAGGGCAACAAAATAATTCAGACGGAGAATAAATCGGTAGGTCACTTTTATAAGTGGGAAATAAGAATGGAGAAAACACAGCACACTAAAGTTCCCCCGGGTATGTTAACAGTGGGTTTTGCAACAATTCTACCCTACTTTCGTTTTGTGCATTATATTGGGATAACAGTTAGAAGGTCAGACAAGGTTTTGTAAGGGACAGTTGGAAACTTCAAGCCTTTGAAGGAGAGCACAGGTTACAGAAGTGAAGTTCGAGAAATAATCAAAAACATACAGCGGACAGATTAGGGAGACTTGATCGGGATTTGGAAATGCAGTGAACTAAGGAAATGAAATCATGGAAGTTGAACCATTAGTCTTTGTACACTAGCTGACAACAGTCTTAAGGTATATTCAAGGCGGGTTTAAACATTACCATGTGGAGCCTTCTCAACAATTTTCCGTGCTAGCGATGCAAAAGCTATTTTTGGAAACCCTTTTTCTGTGCCGTTTGCGTTGAGGCCCCTAAGGATTTTTATAATGTTGGTGTGTTTGAAAATTCAGGGGTCGAATAATTTTACAGGGCTTCTATCAAAAGATTGGCGTGGGTTTTGCGAACTGGTCATCCCCATGCCTGTAAATCGTAGAAGGAAGTCATCCGGACCTGCAGAAGTTAAGGAAATATACTTAAAAATAAGTTCAAATATCTTTGATACAGAGGAATATGCATTGTCTATACTAAAACAGGGAAATGCCAGGGAGGCCAGTCAAGGGAAGGATGTATAATCTTAGCCTTGATGTGGTCTAGAGCAAAGTCATCGTTGTAGGGTTTACTTTTCTGGAATTGTGTAGTGAACAACAAATCTACTGGCTTGAATATATTGGAGTGGTAATTGACTTCTAAATACCGCAAGACTTGTATTCTCGTTACTTTGCCATCTGATAAACTTGAGTGGTACAGAGGTGACCCTACCACCGGACACAGAGTTTCAATTGAACAACATAGGTTGAAGAGCACAGGAAGAGTATCGGGTAAACATCCAGCAACTCGGAAGAACAAACGGGAGTAAAACTATGTAAAGGCAGCGACAGTGGCTGCTTTTACTAGAGATATGTGACTAGAAAGATGGTGAAGAGCCTCGAGGACGGAATGTCATCTAATTCGTTTCTGTGAAGCTCATCTTCAAGCAAGGAATGCTAGAGCAAGAAACCGATGTGAATAATAAATCAAATGGCCCAGCCAGTTAAGAGCCACAGACAATAGAACAGATGGCGAATATATCGGAGCTTTTAAAAACAAACAAGAGGAGGCATACTGACTAGAATAGAGGAGGCAGCGGGATCTCGGGCAATCGGAAAGATAGTCTAGGTTGGGGCTGCCGATCAAGCAGTCATCTGGAACAATCGGTCCAGCCGAATAGGAATGATGCCCAAGAAAAACAAGCTCTAGCCAACGGGCAACTGACCAGAAAGCAGCCGCATAAGCAATGTTGGTGCCGCGCTGTCCGGAAAAAGGGGCTACATAAATTATTGTATGTGTTTTATGGACTTGACTTGTTTGGCCCTTGAAGTTCAAGTGTTCTAGCCCCTCTCGTCGTTCATGTTACAACATGAGCAGTGTGTAAATACATTTTGGCCTCAGCAAGAAGTAGCTTAGTTTGTCTGAGGAACACGAGCCTTCAGTGTAAAGCAGAATGGGTGAAGATGAATGGTGAATAAATGATCTACAACAGGATTTACTCTTTCGGGAAGAGAGAGGGGAGGGGAGGTTTCTCAAAGGGTCTAACTCGAAATAATATAAAGTATATGCGCCTGAATGATCGAGATCAACAACAATAACACGTAAACTTACATCCGGAAGCGGCAATGGAAACGGTATAAGTGCGGTATTGAAGCAAGTGATGTCTCGCTGTGAGTGAAAGAAGGTATTATACATGTTGATTTAATTTATTTTCCAAAACGAGTAAATTCTCCAGAGAATGAGTAGCCAAACAGTCAGTATCGCTTGACTCGTACTTAAACACAACGGTAAACTTGCCACTCACGGACTATTTGACTTCGATTGCCACCACACCTCCACGATGATTCTTGTGCTAGATGGTAGCACTGGAATCCATCTATGCGTACCAGGGAATGTTCAATCTTCTCATTCAGCGGGGTCTCATGCACACAAAGTGCTCATGCATGGACATGAATTTGTTTATTCGGAGTATGTATTGGAACTGTCATTCTTGAGAAGGGTGCGAAAGTTCAAACTGGTCACTAACTGCACATTCATTGAATCTGGGGAGATGCAAATAAAAATATATATCTGATCAGCCACGAGGAACATGTGAAATGTATTGAAAGACCGGACACAGGGACGTATGTAAACGCCAAGCATTCGCGTGAAAAATGCCGTCTAGAAGATGTTGGAAAAGTTTCTTCCCCAGACCTTTTGTTTCACTAGCATACCGAAGGCTCCTCAACAAATGGCTTAGCCTGAACTGGTGATGAACCTGGTTGAACAAAATATACGGCAATTATAAATGCTTTGGAGGAGCATTATGTAACCATTAGTTGAGCAAAATTCCTAAAATGAAAACAATTTTCTCAAAACAAAATAAAATACGAAGAAGCACACGGTTTAGTTGTCAACCGTATCCACTACGTTCCGAACAAGGGCTGAGAATCGGAAAAAGACATTTTTGACCCAAGGATTTATTACCGAATTTCACGGGTGGAATGACAACCATGAAGAAGCATTTCGAATAGCCTAGCAATGTAAGTGTGGCCAGATATGATTTCCATTTTGGAAAAATGAATATTTACTGATCAGTATTACTGATAAGAGAAATTCAACGATTTTCGTCCACCGAAGGCACTCCAATGATACTTCGTGGGCCTTTTCGTGTCAGTTTTAGTCTAGAGTTACACGAACAGAAAAAAATAGTTTCCTTGGAACACCAGGTTTGTATATTGTTTGGAAAATCACATATGAAGTGAGATTTGCCGAAATCGGTTCCCTTAGGCTCTGAGTTTGACATACACTGAATCTGTTTCATTTTACCACAGTTACTACCATTCCAAAAATGTAAAGTACTTCTGTTTTAGGGGCTATCTGCAGTCACTCTAAAAAGTTCGAACTAAAAGTTGAGACAAAATAGCAAGGTTTGAGTCCAATTAGAAATTAGCTAACCAAAAGGGATGCAAAGGTTTTGCTGTTTAAAGGAGGTTTGTCTTGAGATATTTTCCGATAGGATAATTGTTGTTATCCATCTATCCCCCAACCTAGGTTACTTACCAATTTGAGAAAAATGGTCAGAAATTGGAAGTATCATGTGAATCATTTTTTTCTCAGCTTTCCTGACTCGATTAGATCCCGCTGCTTGTTATTGCGGCTTAAAGGTGCCCTTCTCTTTAGTCATGATGAAGAAGGATGAAGATTATTCATTACCTCCGTAAATGTTAGTGGACACAATTATTGTCAGCGTGGCTTTCTCTCGAGAGAAAACATGGGACTCTCTTTTGTTCATACACGGGGATGATGTGTGTCTGTCGAAAGGGCAACTGATTACTGGAAACTGCTTCGGACCGCGTGGAGTGATACTTAAGAAATTCTATCTGAACAAATATATTAATACAAATTAGATTTACTGCTTATTAGGTCACAATCGTGGTAAAAATGATTGGAGGGGAGTTGAAGGTCATTAAGTTAGTTTTAGCGTCTTACAAGAGAAACACTTATATCGCGATACACTCCGTCTTCACTTTATTTGGTAATGATTTATTCAGTTATCCAGTCCGATGTCCTTCGTCAAATTTTCCCATGTATTTTGCCTTCCGAAATTGTGTCCGACAAATTCGAATTCATTACTAGATTTTTGTCGCTGTTTCTGTGCTGGGTTGGCAGTTAGCAGCGGTCGTTCAATGGTTTTCGTGGTAAACGGTAAACCGTAAACTTCTCGAGTTCATTTCCGGCCAGGGTCGAGCACTTCTGCTTTCATCAGAAACCAGTTCACAACAGCAGCCTCCATGAATACGGTTCAATATTTCTACAAAACTTTCAGCGTTTTCTATGAACACATATTTTTTTATCAAATAAAAGTTGTACGGTTTTTCGGAAACGCGGTAGCCACCAATTCATGGCTGCTAGTTGGGTAAGATGGCTGGTTGTGTCCGCAATCGAAAGCTGTACAGAAGGGTTTAAAGTGCCTCAGGATGACAGTTTGTTGATCGCCGGTAATTTATGTGTAAGGAATAAAGACGATCGTGAAACAAAATAAAATATTATTGTCAGTATTTTTAAAATCACTCGTCTTATATTTTTCGATACTAGCAAAACCTGAGGGGTTCAAACATGAGCACTAATGTTCTGGAATATAAAAGGGGGAGTATTGTTTCACATTAAATGAATTGCAGTAACAAACAGGATGTGATCTTGATTTCCTGTGTTTTTCGTCTGCACAGAGGAGACGAGTTTGGTGCAAGTCCTCGCAAAATATGAGCGAATGTGGGAATTTCACACCAATGCTATGTATTCATGCATTTCACCCGAAACGATTCATATATGAACATAATACAACTTTTTATTCGGATATGAGACCTATGGGTCCATGCTCAGACCCGAGTTGAGTTGATATCAGACCCGGTCCTGTCCGAAGCAACAGCACATTACTCATCAGTTTAGACTGTCTGGCCTCGAGGTCCTACTCACTCCAATAAACAGCCTGTGTGCAACATAGTCTAGCTAAGCGTTCACCGCCGGCTTGATGTAGAGTGACAGTTTCAACCGATGATTGGCCACTGTTTCAAGGCAATATCCATAAGTACCGAATAAACAGTGGACAGAAATTGTGCAGAGTGAAACAAAAATGAAAGTGTTTCATAAAATAAAATACTCAAATGCACCCAAAAAGTGAGAGTCAAGGTGAAGGTGCACTATACTCCGTACGTTCTGTTCAGCATCAAAAACGTGGGCGTGAACGTGAATCCGAGGATGGAAGAAGCAGCTAGGGCAATAAACGAAATACCGGTTGTTTGACAAAACTCGCTTTCGCTTTCTCATTTCTTGAGGTGTGAGACTCCGGAGAATAAGACCAATTGTGCAGATGAAACAAATTTCGAGTTGTATAGTAGCTGTGTAAATGGTATACAGTGAAAAGTCCGGTAGAGACGTTCACGCCCAATAATAGTCGGGCTCAAGTTTCTCATTTCAAAGCTAATGAGTTGTTTTCTCGCCATTGCCTTCTCGGAAAAAGGGCATTTATATCCTGCTACGTACCTCTGAGATGTAAGAAGAAAATGGTGATTCAAATAAAGCAAAATATAGAGGACAAATGCAGACCTGAATTGCTCATTTTCGGGAACACTTATGTGGTTATTCACAGCTTGGATAAGTCATGGTCCTTGACCTTAACAACCTTCCTTCATGGGCATCTGAGGGAATAAACGGTCAGGACCAAAGGCGAATTTGACTTATAGGTTTCCCTGGAACCAATGAACTGAAGCATAAATTTGCCACTGGTAATGCAGACGTAACTTCCCGTAAGGCAGTCGATCTGGAACATACGTTTTACCTACATCTACAATAATTAGGCCGAATATACGGTATCTGGGTTCGAATATTTACAGACAACTATCAGTATGTGCCAGAAATGAGAAGTACTACATGTGTGCATGCTGCGAAATAAACGATACACTTGCATTACTCTGTTTCAACTTTCGGCCCTTCATTTTTCATTGGTGTGAATTAAAGACCGGGACCTTTTAAGATGGTAAACAAAAAGGTTTGAAGACATGTCTCTTTTACGACAGATTATAGCGAAACATCATGGTTTATTCATGCTTCAACCCACTCACTGTTCTCTAGTTTCACCTGGATAAACCAGCAGGATGAATAGTTTGCTCTAGCAATTCACGTATTTTCAGGTATCAAATTCGTCTGTCACTTCACAAACATAGCTGTTGTCGAAGTTACATCATAAATGAGCGAGAACGCTAACTATCAGAAAAGTTATCAACTAACTCACTGGAGGAGATTACACGCAACTTCAAACAGCCTTCTTCAGGAAATTCAAATTTCACCACTGCTCAAGAATATCCTATCTTGCATTTTAATCAAAACATCATCCTGTGATAATCAGATCTCGAATTTCCGGGTTGGTGGATCTTTTTCGGTCAACAAAGTAAACTGTGAGCGGCGGACCAAGATGAGATTTTGAACAAAACCCGCATGACCAATAATCCCGAAAGAAATATATCATCCAAATGGAACGAAATCAATTATTATTTAATATGGTCGTTTTGTGATGACGAAAAAATTGCCGCGTAAGCAGTTGCTCGGCAGTTCAAATAACTGAATTATATTATTTTGAAAACATTTTTGCTTTTTCATCTGCATTTTCTTATCAATTTGGCCTCCAGTAACATCTCAAGTTACGCAGAAGGTGTTGTAACATCCGTGTTACTGGAAAATTTCTCTTCGGCTTGCATTCATATACTTTGTCTAAATTTGGACTGCCTTCTCCAACTTTATTCGTGCTGATACCTTTTGGTAGCCGACATATGTTCTTCGCTTGGTGCACTTACTTTTTCTTCTTAAAGTCGTGCTTTCTTAGTGAGAAAACTTTGCGGACAGTTCGTACGGTAGAGAATCGAACCGAATGAAGACAGTTTTGTTTTATTACTGCTCGGTTTCACTTTCTCGCTTACCTCGACTAATCGTGGACGTTCGGCTCGTTTACGCTGGTTTTTGGCCGCCAAGCTCAGGAAATTGTTCTTTGTGCCTGATCGAGAATGGAGAACTTGTTCTATTTGTTTGAAATTCAGGACAGACACTACTTACTCTTCTTGGCTAACAGTACCTCTTTTGTAGAATTTTGTCCTATTTTTGTCTTCCTTCTTGGCTGGATATTGACTGAGGCTTACTGTCAAAGGTATGATTGTGTTGTTTCTTGTATTTTTGCTCGCAAAAAGTATGGAAGAATTTGCAGAGCAATCCTGTTCTTGATATGGGTTCTGCAGTAAATGGGGCCATGCCTTGCTCTGAGGCCCCGAAATGCTATCCAGAACGAGTGCAGGTTATTAGTCGGTTAATTGAGCTCTGAATCGTTGGCCTCACCCGGACCAGGACCTGTGCGTTCTGGTCGGTACAGATGTCACGACAAACATAAACTCGCTTAACGATCCGAATGAACTGGATAAAGATAACCATTATGACAAAGTTATACTTTATGTTTTACTGGTATCCCAGACGTGAAATCCTTTACTGATGTCTATATTGTATCCAAATTAGGTCATTAGCGCTGGTCTTACTCCAGTATCCAAAGATGCAACGTCAAGTAAAAAAAAGGATTTTTGGTGTTCATGTGTGTTCAACTTTTGTTTTCAGTTCGTTAGTTTAAGACCAGGGACCTGGTTGAAAAATGATATTTAAATATAAACTGGTCTCGGCAGCTACCATCGAACCAAGAACTCGGCATGATTGTTGCCGATCCAGATACTGGCCAGTTTTCACAATATACCACCCTATCAAAGACAACAACAACAACTAATTTTCAAAGAGCAAATTTTCCTTTCACTATCACCGACTGCTATGGAATCCACACTCATGTTCACTTGCAACAAAGTTCTCGTGAGCTCAAGGCCAATTGTGATTGAGGAAATTCTCTATTTTTACTTCACGCAACATTTATTATTGCAATAACACTGCAGTGCTTTCCTAAAATATTGGTTTCACCATGTGAGTGCAATAATCACACCCCTAATACGATCAGCGGCATTGACCAAACAAAAGTGTTTCATTTAAGCATCTTGATATGTCAATAACGCAGAAGCTTGTTAAAACCGATATGTTTCATCATTTCAGTTGACTAATGCTTCACGCAGACTTTTCCGCCCAGTTTATGGAGCATAGCACACCACGGCAAAAGGTAGCTGCTAAGGTACATACATTCAGTTCTCAGTTATCCAGTACAATAAAGCCTCATATTTGTGCCGAATCCGGAGTTGGTGAGGAAAAAAATCGTTTTATCTCTGGCACCGGACTGAATTAGCTACACTGGTAATTTTATCTCTGTCTCTTTGGACAGAATCTTTTCCTCAAACCCATGAAAAAGCACATCATTTATATGAGTTCCTTGAGAAAAGAGTTTCAGAATCGAAGTCTGGGTTAACCACCAGTGAAGGTCATCCGATTAGCATTAATATACATCAGATATGGTTTTTCATATAATGCTTATATATGTGTGACTGAAAAGCAAAACTGTAGTGTGCGTCAGGAGGATGAGAGGAGCACACTCCATTAGTATATGCAACCCATATATTATTCATATTCATATACCTTGGTTAATTAGGAAAAACATCAACTCATTTGAAGAGAATAGATTCCTTGAAGTCCTCACAAGCGGCAGCTAGGTTGAATCGAACGTTTTCGGTGTGATCGTGAACTGCTATTCATTGTATGTTTTGTTCCTAAACGACAATCCGAATGGGGGCATTGAAAAATGGAGCGCTGTATTCATTTTAATGTCTCATCATGGACCTAGAGGGGGACACTTCTTCAAGCTAACTGTGAAATAGCGCAAAAGTCCTGGGTCGGATGAAGTATGAATTAAGGGATTTGTAGCAGATTTTTTCCGGAACCAGCTTCCTGTATGAGGTAGATAGTTTGTACATGCTTAAACCATAACCCCTGTTGGATATCACAATTGTATTCAAAAGGTTTTCTATTAGGTGCTTATTTCAGGGGAGTGAATATGAGCCGATTACATTTAAAACGAATTTCGCCGATGAAAGAGGAGAAAATAAATATTTTCCATCGGCCCACTTCAGCTGCAGGTTATCAGTGTCTACTTTCGACACCGTGCATGACTTCATATTCGCGTTATGAATGCGGACTTGAATGAATCATACCTCAAACACAGCTGTAATAATATAGCCTTTCTACATACTCAACGACTACCCCGTGTCAGTGCAATGCGAGACATGAACGTGTGTTGGAATGAAGAACTTTGTTTAATATCTTCCATTCTCAGATCTGTTCGAATCAGTAGGAAAAGTGAAGGGATGATTGAGCAGGACAGTACCTTACTGGCGTACCTGATGCTCAGCAGCAACCGCAAAACTGGTCTTATGCTCCTTGGGGAACTTTGTCTTCTCATTCAGATACGTTACCGTCATACTTACATCGAAAAATCTTGATGTTACTATAAATCAAGTGGTAATGACAATGAAGTATATGCTTGACTAAGTGACAGCACTCACATTTTAGATACGTGGAATAAAACAATGATGGTATTCGACTTGAAGTTGCAGTTATCGTAAAGATTCGACTTGTTTGTATGTGCATGAAGTGAGTTTGAATAGACGGATGTTAAGCGCGTTTATAGTAAGCAGCTTGTTTGTAGTTCCGAGGGTAATGGATGCAGAAATTTGATCACTTATGTTACGTATACTACCAGGTTCTCGAAAACGGAGCATCTTAAGAGTGTCGTTTATCCGTGGTGGAGCTGGTGTGAACAGTTGTTCTATTCCATCCGGTTAGGCGATTTCCAGTTTGGCCCGTGTATGTTGCATTTTGTCAGGATGATTAGATAAACGTATTGTTTGTCATTTAGGGCGACAGATATATAATAGAAGCCAAGGTCACTGGAAGGCTCAGTCAAACTTTTCTCCTAACCATTATCAGCTAAAATTCGCTGCTGATTTCGATGATGATGATGACAATCTGGAAACCCTGGTTGCTTAATCAAGGTGTGTGTAAGAATCTTGGCTTCATAGTGGATGGAAAAAATTATCAGTCACATACTTTTAAATAACAAAATAAAACGGTGTCCCATCGTAACTACTTGCATTTTTAACTTAAACTAAAACAGCGAATGGGTAACGCACAGCTTTGTGGTAACTGAGATACCGGGGACATTCCTGAGGGAAAGCGAAGGCTTGTCAATAAATTTGAATACAAACTGAATGAGATGAGTCAGAGAGAAACTCGTCCACGACAAGACTTGACAGTTTGTGCATGATCAATTTTCTCAATTTTCTAGTCCGTTCCTAGAGAGGAGATAAACTCGAGCGCTTTGGCATGGTCTAAGCTACTGTGATCCCACGCCTGTGCGCAGAAGTTTGATAGCCGTCATACTCAGAAATGCAACTATTTTGGCGCATTAGAGCTGTCCTGTGATTGGTCATTTTGTGATACTCTAACGTACTCGACCGATCCAACTGATACAAGGAATTTCATCGTCCAACGAGATGTCCCTTTCATACTTCGTGAAAATACATTGTTTCGTTTTTCTGAAGGGCGAAATCGACTTGGATCATAAGGATTTCTTGTCATATTCCGGAAATATGAAAAGATTATACGAAATTGTGATGAAACGTTGATTAGTGAATTTATCCTTGACTGAACCAGTTAGATATTGAAAGTATTTTTGAGACTACTAATGTTGAATACAGTAGCATAATCCGAATATTTACAGAGCCCGTGTGTACCCCTTACAATATCACTTTCGACAACCTGAAGTAGAGAACTGCACCAGATATAGACACAGGCCGGTAGCTGCTACACTTGGTTGGATGTTCAGAAAAATATACTCTTATGTTAAGCGTTCTTTTCAGATTTCTTCCGAATTCAGCGTGTGCTGGTGGTAGTTAGAAGTGTCGTTTGCTAATACCGCCTGCCTAGGTAAACAAGTAGTTCTTAAGAACTTGTAACAGCGCTTCAAAAGAAATGAACACCAACTAGTGGTCGAATGGGCTGTTGTCACAGTTATGCGGAATAACTCAACCAGTAATTGCACTTTTTTCGTATAATTTGACAAGAAAATATCAAGAATAACACTGAATTCCAAGCATCCTTGGTTCGGAGTCACTAATTTCCTCGTCTGAAAATGCCAACCGATACTCTCAGAAAATGATTTTCCCGTGACTTTCAGCCTACCAGTTAGAAGTTGTCCGTTCTCAGAAATTGACAAATATAACTACAGGGTTATGTGAAACGCCTTATTCAAAGCAGATTTCTATGCACATCAGGATGATGTTCCGAAGAAAAGTATCTTTTATTTAGGGCAATGATGTCGTATATTTTCTGGTAATCTCGACGAAAGCACAATGCTTCTTGATGTGCTCTGCCTTCAGTCTAAGAGTGATCAGATTATTCGTTTTGTGAAGTTTTACTGCAAAATTCATATAAGGTATCTATCTCTCGATCAGGATAAACGTAGATGAAAGAAATCATGAGTGATAAACAGAGCGGCATAAGGTGAAGGTTAATGACACGTAGAGAGAGGACGTGAATTGTACATCTTATCTCCAGCCCTCTGTTGAGTGAACCTGCCTTCAAAGTTCCGAATTTTATCCTCGGGGAACGAGCAGGAACAAATTACAGCAGATCCATGTTCAAAATATCAGCTGTAGTTCTACGCGTGAGAACATAATTATTAGTTGCAATTTTTCAGATGATTCATTTGCACATCTCAGCCCACTAATTAAATTTGTTTGGTTCGTTCATCCCACGGAATGACTCATTTTCCTTCTATTCCCAAGATTTGTCTTTAAGTTTTTGTCAGATTTTCTCTTTGGTGAACGAACCTTTCCAGTTTACCTGGTTCCAGCTATGTAGCAATTAATTCCGTTGTAGTTCACATGCCTGTTCATCAAACATGCGGACTATAGTTGTTTCTCTGATGTGACGTTTGCTAGGAAATTAGAATTTTTCATCATTAGCGAATTGAACTTGATTAAGTGGCTACGTTGTAGAGAGCGAAGACTTCATTTAAAATATATTTTGATTCATAATTGTAATTATTGTTTCAGAAACTTGCTTTCTTCTGATACTGGCCCTAGCGGAATTGTGCACAGCAATGAGTTCTTCGTTTACAGGCTTCCATGGCTCACAATCTGTAAACCATTTTCCAGCTTCCAAACTTTGCCGTGTGATTGGACATCAAAGAATAAACGTTATTTAGTGAAACGCTCAGTCAACAACTGTCAGCTCGATTTGTGATAATCCCCTCTCTAACTCTTACAACAGCATCTGATGAACACAGGATCAGTGTTTGTCGGTATTCGTGTATCATTGACCACTGGACCTGAAATACGATATTCGAATTTTGCTATGACTAGTTAAACATATCAAAACACCTAAGCTAATCAGTTAACTGGAAGATTTAGATGTCAATAAAAAATGGCTTGAGCAAGTCATAAAAGGAATACTGCCAGAGGATTTCCTTCCGTATAATAACGTTAGTATTACACCAAGTAGTAGACATTAAATATTCTGTGGGTACCTGGTGACAAACATGGGAGTGATGATGGAGCTCGACTCACGAGAAGCACTCAGGTTTGATGGATTGAGCGGAGTCATCTCGTCACTATTTTACTTTGAAATGTCTTTGACATTTCTAGTCCGAAGTGGCCGGTCATTCATACAGATGAATGCTTCCGCGCAGCCGAAAAAGAAAGCGCTGATGTAGCAGGAGTGAGGTTCAACCGGATAGCATGTTCGTTGAATGAGGGTATGGAGTAGCGTCATGATATGGTATATGCAATGGTTTGTGATGCACTGTGCAACAAGCCGTCCTATAAATACAAAGAATCGTTATTTCAATTTATTTTACAGTTAAGTACAATGTATCTGGAAATGGGCTACGGCCAATCACATATTACCGAATGAGGAGTTCATGGCACAAAAAACAATTTTGAGTAACACTTGGTATTCGTTGTAAAAAGCGACACAGTCGTTATTTTACAGCTAAAAAATCACGGAACAATCATTCATATCAATATGTTTTTGATGAATCAGTTTCATGTAATAAACGGGGGTTTGCTTTCAAGCAGGTTGACCAAATTTCCGTTTTTATTGTGCTAAAGTATAGACAAGATGAAATTGTCTGAGGTAACCGAAACGAGAATTCACACAAAATGCAATCAAATTCGCTGTTAGTTAAATCTAAATCTATGACAAAATCGTCTGAGTACTTTGAGGTGTCGTTGAGAATAAAATCACCGGATGAAGTGAAATTATAAGTGGGATCAGACAAGGATAAATCGTCTGTTTCATGAAAACATATTTGGATCAGAGTGAAGCTGAGAATCAGAAGCACACAAAATGGGAGCTTTATTAATCTCCAAGCGATTGCTCGACCAGCAATCACGTTATTTCTGATGAATTTATTAGGTATGAAGATTTTGTTCCTTGTTGTATAAAATAATGACCTTGATTTATTCTTCATCACATATCGTGCTCACTGAGCAGAAAAATTACTACTCCAACTGTATATGTGCCACAGAGCTTATTCTTCTTTTTTTTACAGATGTCATCCTCTGTCAAAATACTCACATCTGAAATGATGTATGTGGTTATGATTACTGAAGCCAACTATGTGCTTTCAACCCGCACTATAGTTGTAGTCTCTCGGAACGAAACCAATATCACAGATTTCAATGGAGTCGGTGCGATGGAAACAGTTCTACACCCGGGCTCATATCATTGATTTTGGAAGGGTACCACATCATTGTTGGAAAGGTTTTAGATCACACTCCGTACTGTTAACGCAGGTCATCATTTAGAGGGCCAGTTAGGAAATACTTTTCGCACATTTCTAAACCCTTATACTCATTCAAGAACATCTTTTTCACTAACCCGAGTCCTCTTGATTGTCAGCCCTCAAATGTCAGGGTCGTTTGATGGGATAATTTCGAATCTCTTAAAGTTCATTTTGAAGAGAATAACATAATTATTGCTATCACGCAAACCTTTCTCTATTTTAAGCGAGAAATATTTTGGTTGGTTCAGAGTTGTTGGAAAGTTTGTCATTTGTGTGCAAGCACTCGAATTTACTTTCATGTTCCCGACAAATAAGAAACCTAATAATCAAAACATTTATCAGCAGCAATGTATCATTTACAGAGAAACATCTCATAGCAACCATGAAAGAGCATAACTAACCCACCGCATATGAAACATAAGTCAAAAATAACTCAATGGAACTGAAACTACTTTCCTCTTGTCATCAGGGACTTAGGGTTAACTAAAACGTTACTCAAAACTCTGTTCCCTCACAATTAGAGTTATCGGTACGGAGAATGTTCTTTAACCACGGGCCGTTTGAACAAACTGACAATTCCCAACGTCCTCAAAGTGCTATCAGATGCCTTCCTGTTTAATTCGATTACTCTTCGGAGAAGCACCTGCAATTACTGCGCGTTGAACATCTCATTCTCTCGTTGGTTGTGAAGTAAATTTCATATCAACCCACTACATAACCTCATCTACAAATCAGAGCCTTCACAGAGCAAATCAGCCCGTTAAGCATACTCTACTGATGCCGAATAATGGGATGATTTGTCATCTAGTATAACCGCCTAACTCGCCAAAGAAAAACATGGCAGCACCATCTTGTTTATACTGATCATCAGCGGTGCGCACTCATCAAGCCAGCAGTTAAATCCGAAACCGAGGTGAATAACTGTGATCTGAACCCCCAACTTACAGTCTATACAGTTTGGCTCTCCGTGGTTGTTTGTTGGTACCGCTACATGATGGAGCACCCCTTCAACCGTGGAGTCGATTGCTGAGCATCACCGAAGATTCCTAACAAGCTAGGTGAAGCTAACAGTTGTGCATTCAAATTTTCAATGCGAAAATATCATAGAGGTTTATCTACCGTCTGCGATTACTCACCTTGCGAGAACACTAGACTCGCCTGCCCCAACTATTTTCTTATTGTGTGCTACTGCTTCGGTTCCCTTATTCGTGAAATGACACTGATGTGGTTTTACATATGCCCATCGCCACCGTCTGACCAGGTCTCGGGCTACAAAAACCCTGTAAATTGTTCGCTTGGAAAGCATAAGTTGAGGTCAGAATTGGTCTCATTTATTGTGTTTCTCCCAACTGTTTCTATCTACTCATGACGTAAATGATTCAGCAGTCACAAAGTGTTACTTCCACGTGTGTGTTGAATACCGAAATGAAAATGTCCCATTTATCGCTCAGTTTTCCATCACCTACAGTTGACAATGGAAACAAATAAAATATATTCGTTTTCATTCTTTTTTTCAATCTGTAACCAGTTTCCATTTTGTCAGGAACATTTGGAGAATGACCGAGGCAAACATAGTCATAGACGGGCAAAATCAAAAAGTAGGTCAATAGGACAGTGTTTTTACGGATTCAGAAGCACTCCAAATTGAAAGCATTCACATTGTATATCATCCTGATTGCACGGTTTCTCTGTGTTATCAAAATCTTTGTTCCATGCTGGTCTAAATGTAGATATGCAGAAGCATCAGACCACAATGCTGGAGAAAGGGCTATGTAGAAAAGAAACTAGGAGTGTATCTAGCACCAATAAAACAGCTAAAAATATCTGGACTCCAAGCGACCTTCTGAGTTCGTCAATTGAAAATGAAGGTGGAGTTTGCTTTATAACCATGATTCCAACAAAAACCTCATGGAAATTTGGGCAGTGATATTCATTATTCACATGCTTGTATTGTATTTGTATATAGTAGGACTTTTAGGGCGACAGAAGTTCGTTTTTTAGTGAAAAAAGATTTACACTTGGCAACTCATCGAATAAAGGGAATGAATGAGAGACCGATCACATTTCAAAAATGCCAAGACTTTTGGCTGTGAATCGTGCCAGATAGGAGGCAGATGTGTTGTACTGCAACGAGGTAGTAGCATAGTAAAGAAACAATAGTAATTAGGCTTTCATAACAAGAGGTGTACCAGTTCAGAGCTAAACCGACGACGGTTATCGGAACCAACAGAATATTTCATTGGGCTAATGGTGCAGATGGCAGAAATAGTGACAAATGTAGACAACACATTGAGTCCCATTTGGTGTCAACGAATTCAGTTTTGATCTTCATATTGTAGTGGAGCGTTTTTGTTGTTTCGCTCGGAATTTCAGTATAATACCGACTGTGACACAGAGGAATCTCTTCTTTGCCTCTCATCTTTTTCCTCTACGGATCCGACTGATTTTCTTCTTCCTAAACCAGAAATACTCACTGATGGATGCTGTAGCAAAACTATGGCCAACTACGAATTTGCCCCATGCATTTAACTCAAATTCGACCAAAATCCTGAATTTTCCGAATCTTAGTCAAAATGACTTACTCAGTGGCACTTAGTGTCTCATGGCACTCAACTTTTTTGTTTGCAATAAAAAGGGGCCTACCGAGTTAGTCTGAATCTATCTGTAAGACCTTGTCTACATGGGTGGAATTTCCTTTCAATTTTTTTCACTTTGAGCTCAATTATCAGTCACACTCTGGGTCATTCATACCACACAGTATATTGTCCGTCATTGGGTCAGTAAAATAATGTTTTTGGTATATTTACTAGCTGACGAACCCAGTCACTTATAACCATGTATTTCTTTCTTGGTTCTGCCCCCCTTTGGCCCTGTACTTCTCTTCAAAGATCAGGCTAATTCAAGTAAATTGCTTTTGAGCTATAATTGTTTTGGTTGCAAATAGGCTTCGGCGAGCACTGTGCTCCTATAGTTCCCAGTTGGATAATCTGATCGATTTACTAGATGATTTGTGATTTACCATAGTTGCCAGTAAGAAGTAAACACGGCACCTGAAATCGGTTCCAACACCTCTATACTAAAAAGGTAACAAGGGGGAAAATGTGAATAAGGTAACCCCAGTTCAGTCTAGGATGATGAATAACGAAATATCCTGCAGCATTGTGCTTCACGATGCACCCTCTAGCCTAATCAGAATCAAGCAGTGATGTACCAGACGAGCCGGTATTGTCAAGCTACCCCATTAACATTGCCTTGTGCGCAGCTTGAAAGATGGCTAAATTAGTTGCGGGCCACAAAGATCACGACAAACTGTTCTTGTTTTTATGCGTGTCTTTCTGAGAGGTAACGCTTGCCAGGAGGGAAATTCAACTCAACCTCGAGGAACACGACTGCTGACTCAAAACCCTTCTTTGGGCGGGCTTGTATTGAATTTGTTCGACACAAATGACCATGGCCTTTGCCCAATCACCCACACCAGGGATAAATCCAATGGCATGCAACTCTGCTGATCACTGAGGACAAGATAGTTCTTAGAAACTATTGTTCAACCTAGAGCCAGAAAAGTTTCCGAATTGTTGTAAATATCCCGGTCGGGTGAGAAACCAGGCATAGAGAATAACTCATCAAAAGAACTAATCATTATTAAAACTAAATCCCCCTTTTTACACTCAATCATTTACGGACATTTCTACGTCCAAGTAGGCTCCGCATGAAACAGAAAGAGGTTGAGAGTACAATACATCAAGGCAACCAAATAATGAATAAGCCAGCAACAGGATGTCACTCAAACAACCCATCTGGCCCTCCCTCTCATGCGTTGAGAACATCAGGTCACCTGGGAATATGAGCGGGGTGTGGTGACTAGGGCGTGTGCAACTTGAGTACTCTCTATTTTATTTAGGCTTCTGAATAGCCGTTCATGGATGGCCACATGCCACGTGTGGATAAACAGTTTCTGAATATGTATGAACTTAACTTTAGATGATATGTGAATGACAGATACCGGGCTCACAAGCGAAAACACCAATATAAACCTAAAGCATCATTGCATGGACGGGGTCAGAATTGCTCAGCCTAGTGCCTGTCAGTGGCATATGAGGTTCAGCGTTTTGTTCTCTGTGTATTGTGCGATGATAGGATGCGTAGAGCAGAATACCCTCTTTATGAGTCATAAGCTTTGCTCTTGAACTCACCTGCTATTCTTGATGGCTGCGGGGAGGGGGATAGCAGTGTACAATGGGAAAGGGGTTGAATCAACTTGTCCTTGAGGGATTTATATAGGTTCAAGTGTAGCTTAGTTGTTTCAGTTTGTGATGGAATTCCTCATCCTTTTTCAGTCAAAGATTCCGGTTTCATTATGTGGCTGAACCTGAGGACAGAAAAAAAGGCTTAAAAGTGTAAACGGCAGACAACCGATTTCGGTAATCTACCATTTCCTTAACGTTCTGCAACTTTTGCAAATTGGCGATGGAACTGCGACAAACAAACAAAAGGCCTTCTGAGGTAATTCCGAATAATCAAGACCGTTTGACTTACTCAGCTTCCAATTGAGGCAATTAGTGGGGCAGATATTTATTTATATCATTGGTCTCCTTCAAGTCATCAGCCCGGTCAATCTAAGATGAACCTCCATTCGATAAATGCTTCCACCTCAACCCCTTGGAATGATTCTTATATGGGTAATCTCGTAATACGGGGGAAGGGGAATATGAATCTCTATCACTTTCCAATCGATCATCAAGTAGCACAAAGCAAGATGAAGGATCGTACTGAGTGTTCAGAAGTGAGCGTAAGGCCTACTTGTGGTCATTGTTTTTCTAGATTTCGCTGTTTCCAAATCGAAATCTGAAACCTCCAACCAAGCCATTGTATCAGGAACAGAATTTTTTGAAGTAATTAAATTTATGTTTAGCTAGAAACAAGTCAACTCTTACGGATTACGTACTGATATCAAGTGAATCAAACTTTCTAATAGATGAAAGAAGAATAATATTTTGTCTTTGGATCACCATTTTGTTCTACAACGTGTGATTGATTGCGAAACCATTGAGTCGGTAGCCGATCAAAAATACGTTGTGAATAGAACCCCCTAGAAATTTTCCTTAACCTTCAGGCTTTCATGCACCTTTAAGCCATGAATTTTACCTTCTAGTCTACGGGGAATAATACGGTCGAATGTGATCCTGAATATCCTCTGGAGTAATCCCAATGACTGCTGTACAATTTGAGTTCCCTGTTACACTGCATGTGACCTACTGTAATTCCATGGCTGCTTGGATATAATTTTTGGTCACATATTTGTTCAAACATATATGACTTAGGCTAAACCAGAAGAGATGTAAACCAAGTATTTTTAAGATTTATTCAAAAGTCTGAAGTTATTCATTTGCAATACTAGTGGAAAATGGAATTATGTGCCAACCTCTTGCTCTGCTTGTACGGCTCACAACTGATGTGTGTATTGTCCAAAAGACCCAGGTTGCTAAGCGTAGCAGTCTGGTGAAAAACGATTTGCAAATGGTCACGGTTATTTTTACTCCTATTGTTTTCTGGCATACTGACAAACCGTCTCATACCTGAAGGTTCAAGCCAAATGGCTACGATTACCCCAAAACTGTCAGGCAAAAAAAAACTCCATCCTCATTCAGAGAGATGCGGAACATTTTCAACAAACTTAGGTGGAAATTTTCCTGCCATGAACCAGATGTTTTTCCCCAAAAACCGCTAAATTTTAGCCATTTTCCACTGTTTCGCATATTTTTGGCCACTAATATATTAACAGTAAAAAGTGAGAGAATTTGAATCGCGTATATTATACAAAACATTTATTGGAAAATCCCATTTTTTTGGAGTAGGCTTATCTAACTAATTAGTAGCTTTTTGTTTGGTATTTTTAGAGCAGAAACTAAATCATTTCATTTGATTGGTGATAGACAGGTAATTCGGAGGAGAAAACAAAGTAAGCGCACGTTGCCGGTTCATTGAAGTGCACTAAAATTAAAGACCCACCAATGGTGTTTCTAAACAGGAAAGTTAGTCAAACTAAAGATATTCATGTAATCAACCGGAAGCTCTGCTTACAGATTTGTAGGAGGTTCCTGTCTATTACCGCTAATTTTATGGAAGTTCTTATTGTAGAATTGTTGTCTACTATCCGGTCGAAGCAAACTATCTCCTCTTCAGTGGAGCTGCATGGATTTATGGATGCAGAATATTGCAAGTCCGGCACACAGCGGCTTCATTTCTAGAACATCATTTATTAGCATCTAATTTTTTTCCTTACACATTTTTATAAGGAGTTTGCTTTAGAGGTAACAAAATCGGAATGAGAAACGTTAAAGTACAGAATTATCAACTCTGGTTCGGCTGGAGTGCACTTTGGCAGCATTTATATTCCCGTAGAATGAACAAGTGTCTTGAGCTTGCAAGAACTGAAGCAAAATGATTCCTCAGGTATCCGATTACCTTTTTTGTGTTTCTCCATATGATGCATTGTTCTTTGATGGTTTCGGTCGTTGAGTGGACTTAAAATAGTTGCCATGAAGTAGGTTCTGACCCCTCATTTCAAAAATCACAAATAGTAAGCGAATCTGTTGATTTCATTGTTGAAGTATATCTTCCCATACGTAATTATTTCAGCTTTTTATCTTATTTGAAGGTAAAAACAGAGGTAAGCACCCATAGCTAATCCGACGAAGGAAACTAAAATCAGGGACCCACCAGTGATGTTTTGAATAAAAGAGGCCATTAAAATGGAAATATTCAACATCAAGCTATCCACGTTGTCATCTTTCTTTTTATGAAAAAATACCTGTGAAGTCTGAAAATTAGGAAGACTGCCAAATGTTACCGCTTGGAAGACAGGGTATCTGCCTGCCTTTTCCGATTCTAAAGTTTCATAGCACCGGTCGGAATGAATCAAACAACCTTCCGCCTGCCTTAAAGTTTCTCTATAAATTGAGCCATCGCGATACTGTTAGTTTGGCGCAGCTAGTCGATTAGGGGGCAATTTGAGAACCAAAAATCCACAATGGTCGTTGAAAGCTGAGTTATTGCGATCCAAAGGATGAAGTTGATGTGTTCTGCACGATACAATTTGCTGTTGACTTGAAAATTTGCGTACAGACTTGAGTTATAAATATCGGTACTTACACCTGTGTTTGGAGATTTCAGAATATGAGGGCAATAAGGAAAGGAAAAGCCGTATGTATTCCAGGTGTTATGATCTACGCAGTCTCAAGCCGATCCTGATTTTGGAGGAGACTTACAAACGAAAAATGATTCAAACTAAATCTATCATCTAAACTTCATGAAAACAATGACTAATTCGTGAGTGACTGCTCGTACAGAGTGCAATCCCACCAGTACTGATAAAATGTATGCCCCTCGTTCAAATCCAGGTAGACTGATTGTAAAATTTCAGAGTAAATATTGTATTATGCTGTTGTAATAGATAGTTATATACTGTATCAATCAACTCAAATGATACTGAGTTCTTATTTTCTCAAAAATAAGTAAACACAGCTTTACCACATCAAAAGCCAAAGAGACTCAGTCTTCTTTGCCACGTCTACAATCTTTTCTTTCCTTCCGGGCTTTGTCACCAATATTCTCTATCACTTCCTATTTGTCTAATTGGCTCAACTCCCTAACTTGTCACAGTTTACTGTGATGGTTTGGCATAAGTATGAATCACTAAAAGAGCTTACTTGCAAAATTGTGTTCTCCAAACCCCGCTATATTAGGGTCTTCGGTTTTTTAACACATTTTCTGTTCCAGATCAGGTAACTACTATCTCGAAGTCGTGTAAAGATGTTTTAATACTAGTGCTCCAAAGACAATTGCAAAAAAATCACATCATTGCTTCCACAGACTTAACTATCGCAGAGCTGCTTGGAGGTATGCTTGTCAGACGTTTATACATATGATTTTCCGGCAATCATACAACTCCCAACTACTGGTACTGCTGACGATAGAAGAAAATCGCATTCATTATTGTTTTTTGCTTGACATCGATTGTTTTATGTGGAAAGTTGGTAGTACAATCCATTAGTTTTTTTCATTTGCCACAATTTGATGAAATGTGAAAATAGTCGATCTACATAATGTTTAAAAATACCCCTCAGTAGGTTTATATGATTATACGTCATTACGATCTTTAAACAAATGGATGAATTACATATTTTAAAGTCTTCTTTACGTAAGTTACAAAGGTGGGTATTGCCCATCTGGTGGATCAGTCGATCTGTTTCCGGTCTTTCTTCAGGGAACATCACAGAGAATATATGGTAGTTGTGACAACACTACTTGCAATGAACTGCCTCATCACGTGAAGCTTCCGAATGGAAGTTAAGAAACTAAGCCACAGTAACATATTACATTCAATTCATTCAGGTATCCGATTTTGAATACTCTACAAGAATAATAATTTCACTCCCATAGAAATGCTACCCAATCAAATGATTCAGTCAGTTCTTAGAGTTGTTGAAAAGTTGATTGGACTGGGAACTAATTTTGACAATCTTTTGGTCAGGATTACCTCCACACAAAATTCACTCGTAGAGCCAATATTCCACGTTGCTTACCCTCACTAAATGAATTAAAAACTATTTTTTTCTCAGAAAGCATTGCTATTTCAACTATGTTGAATTTAGAGAGGAATAGATCTAATGATTTTCGTTATTTTTACGTGTAGGTTTCCCAAGTCAAGAATGCTATTTGTTCCACATATTGCGATTGATAACATCTCTAAGAGTCTTCTCTGATGTGACAGGACTTTAGCAAATCACAGAGCACAAAATTCGTCCACAACTTAGCTTGCGGATGTTTTCGTAAAAGTTAGTTTCAATTCAAAAACAATCTAGAATTTATTTGATTTTTATTTTTACGATGCTTGGTCAATGACGAACCTAGAAAGTCCAAATATGCATTTATCACTGATGGGTCCACAGTAGGAAGTGAATTTTTCTCTTCCATAGAATAAACCACTCACCGTAGTTACACATTTCATAATGTTTGCCAACAGAGAAATATTCAGATTCCTCCTCTACACTTTCATGAAACACAAATTGAATAATGTGGAAACTCCCAATGAGTGGTGCTAATCTATCTAGAGGATTTTCTATTTATCAGCTCAGTGAAACATTGCTCAGTCCAATCCTATTATACCATCGACCATATCTTCATTAAACATCAACGTGTTCATAGCCTGAGAAAGAGAAATCCATAGCTTCTGATGTACATTGTACCACTAAACAAATGGAAGATTCTCCATGAATTCAGTAGGATAAGTTATTTCCCTAAAGCTGAAAATACTCAAGCAGCTAAGACGCATGGCACTTTTCCCTGAATTAAAGTCTTTGACAGCAATCTGAGTGGTAATCAGTAGCAATGCTAAGCAATGTGAAATTATGCACAAAAATATAAGCTTACTGAGAAGATGAATGTAGTCGAAATCCATCGTGGAATACTTGAACAGTAAAAATGACAGAACGGTTCACCACTGATCGAATATCTTAGGCATAAACTTCAGTGAAAAATCAAAAACATGGAGACAAGACGAACAGCACCTTTACCCACCACATAATAAATGGTTTGTTGACGAAGGATTTAAAAGTAAGGAATAAAGCAAACCAAATATGCCCAGACTGGGTGAAAATAAAAAAATGAGTGAAGCAATTTGAAAATAAGCACTAGGTATTTCTGTGATTGGAAACTGAATCTTTGCTATGTCAAAAATACCGGTGATCCACATGACTCACTGTCTTTCGGTAATGTGTAACTTAACCACTTGCCGACATTCACGTGAACAGACCAGGTTTTATACAGTCAACAAACCTACCCAATAACTATGTGAGATCCACATGTACGCCTTGTGTCCGTTTGACTTACCACTGCCCTTCGGTCTCTAGCTTCCATCCCCCACAGTCTATCGGGAATGGTAGTGACCTGAACAACCAGCATACTGAAAGTGCCTGAGTACATCTCGGCTGAGGTCACAGATTGTATCAAAGTACTTTCTTCCGGTTTGGACGTCGTCCGCAACATCTTACTCACCAGTAGAATACAGAAGTTTGTTACATGGATGTTAGTGGGCGAAGTTATCAACTCAAAAACACATTCAAAGTCGTCAAAGTAAGTGAGCATCGAATAAATTCGCATATCTCATGGCATTCTCTCCCGTCCCGTCTACTAAGCCAGATTCCTCCGCCTCTCAACCCGATGCAGTATGCTACTATTCTGTTTCCTAAATGAGAATTCAAACGAATGGAACGGCAAATAGTTTTCCAATAATCTCATAGGTGGAAAATCGTCAAATGCAACTAAACTTTCAAATAAACTGATGATCCCTGTAGATAATTTATGAAAAATGATCTATGTCTACCTCGACCGTAATTCATGGTCATGCCGGATTTCTGTTTTCATCAGATCAACACTGACCGATTCGTATGATAGTTTAGCTGTAAGCCATCAAAATACCATGGATTTTACGGTGGGAAGTTACAACTGATATTTTACCAGTCTGGATAGATCTACTTGTGAACTGTGGTATCGTAGCTGAGCTGGTAGAGTGTATTTAGTACAGCAGTTTGTACAAGTTGTTTCTGCTTGTGTTTGAAGTAATATCAAGCACGGAGTTATTGACATTCCAGTCTACTCAGTGTGTACATATTTACAAACGGATTATGCATAAAGTACCGGGGCCATAATAATAGTATTGCCTCCGGGTGCATACCAAATTCACGACATAATATTACAATGACTTTTGAGCTATCACTAACGACGAGTCTTACAAAATCAGCATTCACCGCAATAAAAGCAAAGTCATGCATTTCACAACTCTCCAAGCATAGTTTCTCAACATTGGGACTAAAATTTGCATATTGCATTTGAACGAGTTGAGATATTTTCGAAAAGCGAACGCGATTTGAGTTAGTGTCAACTAATTAGGAAATCTCTACCAGTCTCTGAGAGTATTCGACTGAAAATGTATCTGTCGCTTGAAAAACGCATGTTTTAGTAATTCAGTATGCAACCCGTTAGTAAGCATCAGTACTGCTTTATCCGTGCAGTAAGCATGAATGAAGCTGGATGTCAAAACTCCATATTTAAGGAAAAAAGAGATACAGGGCTTTTGGTCTAAACTAGGCAAACGATAACCTGTGAGCAGTGACAACAAGGACCACAGTAGAGTACTACTTCATTCCCCCAAAGGTGACTGGATTGAAGGCGCATATTTTTCTTGCAATAACTAATGACCATACGACATCTTACGAGTAGTCCTAAATGAGTTGGGGCAGCTTAGTCAATGATAGATCAATACAAATGTATCCGGGGGATATTCTGTTTTCCCATAAATAATACTTTTGTTTAATCAATTTAAACGAAATAAGGTGGAGCTCGCATTGATCATACATCCCTTTTTTGTGCTGTTGATCAGAGTGGGAACAAATAAGTGTATAATTCGTTCATTTGAAAGGTAAATACTACTGATACCGAATGGTATAAATTTCAGTTTTTGCATCTACGGATGAGCAAAAATGAATGAATGGAATAAATCTGCGAGATCCACGCCATGATTGATCTATGTAATAGACAAGCTAACAAGCTGAGGGTCGTGATCAATACACCACACAAATTTTTTTCCAACGAAGTACACATATGGGCCATATAAACAGGTGTACTTGTTGATATTCATGGTCATTGGAGTATCTTCCGTGAGTGCTTTGATCCTGATAGGCGATTTGAATTATTCAGTTTTCAAGGATTGTTGCTCAACTGACACTCGGCATTCCAAGGCTTGAAGCCCACAGCTCATACACCAAGAAGCACAGCTGCGAGAAAACAAACTTCTAACAGGGACAATAGAAAATGCATGATCTGGAGTTTTGTAACCCCGGATCGGCAACTTCCTGAGAGTAACTACTTTTTTGTACGTCAATCTGTTGGGTGCACCCGCGAGAGAGCAGAACTACTTTCTGACACCACAAATAGGAATTATGAATCTGCACATATCAAGAGCCTGGTATATATCTCATACGTCGTAATTCCCATAGTCTGTAAGGGCAAATGTTCAGTTTATAGGAGTTTTAGATGATTTTCGACGCAAAGGAAACAAAAGTATCTAGTTTGTGTGCCCGTTGGCGTCATTAAATCCTAATATCACGTGAGATCTTAGTCTTTATTTTGCGAACACGCAGATGAATCGTTTTGATTTACAACTCACTCAGAGGCATTTCTCAATAATGAATAATACAAGGAAGCTATTTATTCTCCTAATGGGTCGGTTCAAATCGCCTTGATTACAATTTACCGGGGATCAATCGATACCCAGGCTTCTGCATGTCCTTTTGATAACTAAGGTTCTGATCAGCAGTTCGTGACGATCCGCGAAATCAGTTTGCGTCACGGTTATCTAGTTTATATTCAAATGGATGCAAAAATAAAAAATAAGTACCGAAATCAGTAAAAACAGAATAAAGCAAAAATCAGTCCTTTTTGTCGGATCCACCTTATATAGATCATTTTTGCTAGATTCAACAAGCAATAACAAAAGGAAAATGTCGTTTGTGACTGTGTAACGCCTTGGCGTAGATGGACATTCATATTCTCTGCGATATAATTGCTGATAAACATTCAGGCCATCGGCTCGTCGGATTTTTATTCTTTCAATGCATTGGTAGACCGTGTACCTACAGCCCCTACAGTAGAGCGCTTCATCCAATAGGTACGTCGACCCTGATTGTCTTTATGTTCGTGTCAAACCGCCGTCGTTGTCGTTGTCATCTTCCTCGATTCCCTCATTTCGTGGGCACGTTAGTTGCTGTGTTAGAATGTTTGTTGCCAGAGCTAGTCGGTAGTCAGAATATCATACTCCTGCTGTTTTTAACCTCACCGTAGACTCACATAAAGACCTCGATTTCATTTGGCTGTTTTGTGAGGTACTGTGCCTCAAAAAACGGTTTCCGACCACTCAGTTGTTCCAACAACCTCAAGATTGCAGGGCTGCGAATAAATTAAATAAAATACTGTAAATGAGACCATTCTTCACGACACATCATGGCTATCTTATTCATGATTATGATTCACCAGGATCATTGATGATGTGCCCAAACAATAATCACGAAGTCATAAAAATGTTTTGATTAAGAAATGTGCCATAAACATAAAATTTCTTTGAGGGACATGTCAGGATTTATGAGCCTTACACACCCCAATTTTCAACTGTTTCAGTTCGAGATTCGCCGAAAAAAGGGTACCAGAATAAAATCCATGAATATGTTAGATGTTGCGGTGATAACAATGACTAATATTGTCTATAGAAACAATTCATAATATATTTTCAGCCAACTTCCGTTGATGTTGTTATTTGGATGAAAATAATCCGTTCATGTGGATTCTCGACAAAGTTGAATTTCTCGTGTTTCCGTGGCTTTACGTTTTCCCACACTGAGCCCTAAACACAACGTACGTGAACTGTGAATTTGCTCTCATCAATGAATATAGCCGGACGTATCCACAACACTCATGCTACTCATATGATCATTCCCATCATAAAATCTCGCATCATGACCGGGAAGAAAATCCTCGTTAGTCAAAAGTAAACTCGATATTCAAGGGAATAAATGTTGAATCAGTGGTGACGTTAAAGGAGAGCCCCCATCTAACATTTTTCCACAAACTGCCTTTGCATGACCGTTGTTGATGCATTTGGTTTAGGTGAGTCTCAAAATGGACGACAACTTGAAAAGAATAGTTACAATCATGAACAGGGTGATCAAATTCCAAAGAAATATGCAAGGGTCGCTTTCACATTGACATTTACTTATCGTACAACTCCAAAGTAAGCACCTTTCAATGAGTTTGCTAAAAGGGAAAGCAGTCAGCCCCAATCAAGAAATTTTGTAGAAAGCAAGTGAGCCAGTCTGAGTGAACTGCCAGAAAATCATACAGAAGTGTCACGAACCGAGTGGTTGTGGGTCTTCCGAGTGGGTAGTTCTCAAAACCACACCCAGATTTCTAGTCCCGGTGATAACTCAGAAGACAATACAAGTTGTGAAGCAATAATTTGCTACTGTGGAATAAAATTCCAAAGCTACATTTTCCGTGATAAAAATGAATAAGTCCCAGAGTGGTCCAACAGGCATCACTAGTTAACACGAATTTCATTGTGCTCATATGTTTTGTGGATCTACCGGTTCAATACTCCCAATCCAACGGTACACTGCCGGTTTCTTTTCAGGAAGTTCACTGTGAAAAGTATATCGTCTTAAGCAACCTCGTTTTTGTCTGAGGATCAAGTTTGACCAGACGAGTGCATTGATTTTGAAGGTAATTCTGACAGCATCTTTGATTTGAACAACTGAACGGGATTATGGATGTATCGGACAATGAAAATGCTGCATATCGAGATATCCGGGTTCAGACACTGTTTTAGGGAACATAATTCTTCCGGTGAAGTTACCACTTTGATTTTTGCCTTACGTGCTATTTAACACGAGTAGAATAAATGGATTGCTCATTGAAGAAAGCCATTCCAGAGGAAGGTTATCAGAATAAGAACTTGCAGAATCAAAATAATCCTTCAGGTTACTTGATGGGAAACGCAAGGATTTCGATATTCATCCAAGTGCGGTTGTTCGTCATAGGGGTGCTGTACCATTTGGTGATGAAGTTTAGCCCACCGTTGAAAGATTTTTCAAAGAGCCTGGTGGTGAAATGTTTGGATCCCAGTCGTTTGCCCTGGAGGCCTGGCGGATGAGCGGGGCTAATGATTGGTAACAAGCCGGACAAAACAGCTGCTAGTGGACTGTGAACGATTTCTAAATCTTCATCCGTTGCTGAAAGTGTTTGACGGATTCTTTGCGCCAGCTTTACCTGACGAATATATCCGTGTAACTTTCTGCGAAAATTCATAGTGCTTCAAAAGAAGAGAATCACGGAAAAGGGACTGAAGAGCTGACTAGGTGCATGCTGTGGCAACAAGAAAATAACATATCTAAACCTCCACACCTTATTCCTGAAATACCTCGTAAGAGAAACAGTCAGAAGAGTTTACCAGTATTTGTTTATGATCAGCCATGTTTCATTTGAGACTGACGTTTGATATTTTCGATAAAGATGCTGCTCCACCTGAAGATGCCTGACCAATTTTAATCAACAAGACCTTCACCGTTTGTAGATCCTGGTTATTTCAAAAATCCCTCAGGTGAACTTATTCCCGTATCCACGGTTTCCAAATAAGGATAAAGTTGAGTGATGAATGAAAACGTAAAATTGGGTTTAAAAATGATTTTTCGGAGAGAGCCAAAAGTGAAACTTTGCTTATGATCGGTAACAATCATATTTTCCGAAAGCTTATATCTGAAAGTCGCATGTTATCAGGTGGGGTTATTTCATGAAGTAAGAGACACGCAAAAGTCTGCTACAGGGAGTTTCTCAGATTTCGATTTTTATTTTATCATTTTTAATTTTCCAAGTTGTTGTTTGTCACGGGATGTATACAAAACCCTCTGAACTTCAAGGAACAAAATTACCCATTGTAAAGTATTGTTTTCACTTCCCAGTATCAACGCTTGGCCGAGCACACCAAAAAGGAATGTCATCTTCGTCGGACCAAATTTCAGATGATAATAGTTGACGGTCAGTTCTTTGGAAACCTATCAGAATAATATTGAATAATTGTGAGGTTAAATAAACTTGTACTCCTTTGAAGGTTACTTCGTGGAAATCGTGAATGTTCAACATATGTTGACTTTCGACCAAAACTATTGCTTTTACAAATAAGGTTGTATGAATGATAATTTTACTTCGTCAAAAGAACAAGAACTGTAATAAGTAATTGGGTCGAAGCTTGTCCTAGTATAGTTTGACTTTGTCATACCAACCACCATACAGTAGGAAGTAAAAACGAAAGCCAAATATTTCTGAACAGCCCCTGCGGTGGGAGGTCCTATTGATCTGACATGAACAGAGAAGTATGTTTACACCAGAAATGTCCGATGCCGGTTCTTCGAGGTGGTGTGTCAGTAACAAAAACATCTCATGGAAATAACAGTTTCAAAAATGGCTTAGAACTTGCTTGTACTATAGGCATGAGTGTAGCGCGGTAAGCAGGTTTAGATATGAATTCACTGATTACAATCCAAACCCATTACTAAATCCATAGCCGGAGGTAATACGTGGGAATTGCTATTTATTGACGTCACCATTTTGCCATCGAGGAGAGCTTTATATTATTTCACTGATTTCCCGTTCATTGAAAACAAAACTGTTCTTCCGTAAATCATGTCTTTGTTCATTAAAATCCGAACAGTACGATGCCAACCGTTTTCAGACTTCCGTCAATATGATATTGATATACTTATTGTAGAACGGCATAAAGTTCAAAAGGATCAGGCGTAGTGGCAAACCAGGAGATAGAAGTAAATCATGGAAGTCAATTTATGCTTTAAAAGCCAATCAGGTGCGATTGCTACCCGTTTCGTTTGAATCAACCAGTTATTCACTCTACCATCGGAGTATTTGCGTCGCATCAGCCAGGTGAACATTATGGGCGAACAATTATACCAGACGTGTAGTTCGATTATTTGAAAGACTGAACAGCTCTCTCAAACACGCTTCGCACAGAAAGCTTGAGTTCTATTGTTATCTACGTAGTCACCCATGACTATGGTATTGCTAGAGCTCAGAGGGTGACAAGTAGACAGAGGAACATGCATGCCTACAATCAAAGTTGGAACTAAAAACGCTTCTTGGTTTCCTCTTGAAATAACATAGTCCTTGCACAGATACAATGAAAGTCACTTCATTGTTGATGCGCTTCTGTTTGCAAATGACAGAAATTTAATCAATTTGTGCTTCAGTTTTCGATATCCGGTTCACGTGTTTGTACCGCGCTTGTCTGTTGACCTTAGGCAGACTGAGGGTAATGGTGTGGAAACACGGACTGTCGCATAGCAAAAGGAAGTTGTATGAATCCCAATATTGTACATGAACGAAGGAATGAAGGCTTCGTTGAGCTCTCAGAACAAAGTGAAACTGCAAGCAGCAATTATTTTATTTATTTTTAAGATAGCCACAATCATTGTAGATAAATTTATTTGGATATATGCATCTTTTGTCAGATATTTGTATGCCTGAAATTTATTGTGACGAAGGGCAATCCATTCTTTTGTTCAAAGGAGTCAGATAATCATCAATAGACTACTTTTGGGGTCAGGTTCAGCAGACGCGCAACCGTTTATTTCCTCTTTGTCAAGGAATAGCGGCTTTTAAAGGAACTTTTGAAACAAGATTTTCGTTTGATGCGGTGGGTCAAGTTGACTTGGAGCACTGTCGTAAGTCCGTGTTAAAGGTGAGAATTAGTCCGTTACCGCCACATTTTGCATACCATTTTGATGATAGGGTACCGAAGAATATTTGTCGAATGCACATCAACAACACAATAAACCATAACGGCTAAGTTAAAACAATGTCACTGGAAATAAAATTTATCGTATCCAACAATATAAATATTCATAATACCCGTTTGTAAAAGTGACTATTCTGGTTTTTGTCAGAACCATACATATGACTTTTGGTTGGTATTCCATATTCCAAGATACTTACACCACGTCCACATGACACGACGTTTCAGCTTCGTTTTCTTCACCCTGTCAATTTTACCCGCATAAATATATGATCATAAGGGAAGTACAAATAATGGAAACAACATTTTCTCTTCGGACGAGGAGATGTAACTCCCAGATCAATTATCCCAATGTCTACTTGTTTACAAGCATTGTTTCCGTGCTACTATTATAACGAGCCTTGTGGATGCCCTCGATCTTTGAGTAAATATTCTGAAAATAGGGACGAAATTCAACTCCTATTAGCACTAATCACCCCTAACTTTGTAGAAATGTGTGGCTGGAGGGAAGTGAAAATAATTGATTCTCATTAATGTAGTCTGGATAGCTGTGCATTGATTGTCCTTTAGTAATTCTTCCGAGGAGGAAATCAAGTGGAATTATATTCGTTTGACCAGAGGTTAAAATGATTTATTCTGATTCAGATGACTCTTCATTAGTGTGCAAACAGACAACATAAGTGGATCCATTCAGGGGAATTTTCTTGAGGAGGATTCTCGCAAGCCGATAAACCTGAATGGTATGCCTACCATTCAGGTTGAGTGAGGGATGATTTGCTCGCAGTTGGTCTCCAGATAAACCTGTAACCCAATAGGTGTAAACACTAATACCTTCAGCACCCTTAAATAAGAACATCTAAAAGAATCATTCGCAAAATTGTTCACGAGGACACCTTGTGAAAATAGTGAACCCAGTACATCAGAAGAAGATGACTTCGGAGAACTTCGTGCCAAAGTTACTGTAAAAACCGCAGAAGAATAGAAGAAATCCCGTGAACTACTAGAGTTCGTGTGTACTTTTTATATGCACGGCTATCCAGACTACATTAATGAGAATCAATTATTTTCACTTCCCTCCAGCCACACATTTCTACAAAGTTAGGGGTGATTAGTGCTAATAGGAGTTGAATTTCGTCCCTATTTTCAGAATATTTACTCAAAGATCGAGGGCATCCACAAGGCTCGTTATAATAGTAGCACGGAAACAATGCTTGTAAACAAGTAGACATTGGGATAACTGATCTGGGAGTTACATCTCCTCGTCCGAAGAGAAAATGTTGTTTCCATTATTTGTACTTCCCTTATGATCATATATTTATGCGGGTAAAATTGACAGGGTGAAGAAAACGAAGCTGAAACGTCGTGTCATGTGGACGTGGCTTAAGTATCTTGGAATATGGAATACCAACCAAAAGTCATATGTATGGTTCTGACAAAAACCAGAATAGTCACTTTTACAAACGGGTACTATGAATATTTATATTGTTGGATACGATAAATTTTATTTCCAGTGACATTGTTTTAACTTAGCCGTTATGGTTTATTGTGTTGTTGATGTGCATTCGACAAATATTCTTCGGTACCCTATCATCAAAATGGTATGCAAAATGTGGCGGTAACGGACTAATTCTCACCTTTAACACGGACTTACGACAGTGCTCCAAGTCAACTTGACCCACCGCATCAAACGAAAATCTTGTTTCAAAAGTTCCTTTAAAAGCCGCTATTCCTTGACAAAGAGGAAATAAACGGTTGCGCGTCTGCTGAACCTGACCCCAAAAGTAGTCTATTGATGATTATCTGACTCCTTTGAACAAAAGAATGGATTGCCCTTCGTCACAATAAATTTCAGGCATACAAATATCTGACAAAAGATGCATATATCCAAATAAATTTATCTACAATGATTGTGGCTATCTTAAAAATAAATAAAATAATTGCTGCTTGCAGTTTCACTTTGTTCTGAGAGCTCAACGAAGCCTTCATTCCTTCGTTCATGTACAATATTGGGATTCATACAACTTCCTTTTGCTATGCGACAGTCCGTGTTTCCACACCATTACCCTCAGTCTGCCTAAGGTCAACAGACAAGCGCGGTACAAACACGTGAACCGGATATCGAAAACTGAAGCACAAATTGATTAAATTTCTGTCATTTGCAAACAGAAGCGCATCAACAATGAAGTGACTTTCATTGTATCTGTGCAAGGACTATGTTATTTCAAGAGGAAACCAAGAAGCGTTTTTAGTTCCAACTTTGATTGTAGGCATGCATGTTCCTCTGTCTACTTGTCACCCTCTGAGCTCTAGCAATACCATAGTCATGGGTGACTACGTAGATAACAATAGAACTCAAGCTTTCTGTGCGAAGCGTGTTTGAGAGAGCTGTTCAGTCTTTCAAATAATCGAACTACACGTCTGGTATAATTGTTCGCCCATAATGTTCACCTGGCTGATGCGACGCAAATACTCCGATGGTAGAGTGAATAACTGGTTGATTCAAACGAAACGGGTAGCAATCGCACCTGATTGGCTTTTAAAGCATAAATTGACTTCCATGATTTACTTCTATCTCCTGGTTTGCCACTACGCCTGATCCTTTTGAACTTTATGCCGTTCTACAATAAGTATATCAATATCATATTGACGGAAGTCTGAAAACGGTTGGCATCGTACTGTTCGGATTTTAATGAACAAAGACATGATTTACGGAAGAACAGTTTTGTTTTCAATGAACGGGAAATCAGTGAAATAATATAAAGCTCTCCTCGATGGCAAAATGGTGACGTCAATAAATAGCAATTCCCACGTATTACCTCCGGCTATGGATTTAGTAATGGGTTTGGATTGTAATCAGTGAATTCATATCTAAACCTGCTTACCGCGCTACACTCATGCCTATAGTACAAGCAAGTTCTAAGCCATTTTTGAAACTGTTATTTCCATGAGATGTTTTTGTTACTGACACACCACCTCGAAGAACCGGCATCGGACATTTCTGGTGTAAACATACTTCTCTGTTCATGTCAGATCAATAGGACCTCCCACCGCAGGGGCTGTTCAGAAATATTTGGCTTTCGTTTTTACTTCCTACTGTATGGTGGTTGGTATGACAAAGTCAAACTATACTAGGACAAGCTTCGACCCAATTACTTATTACAGTTCTTGTTCTTTTGACGAAGTAAAATTATCATTCATACAACCTTATTTGTAAAAGCAATAGTTTTGGTCGAAAGTCAACATATGTTGAACATTCACGATTTCCACGAAGTAACCTTCAAAGGAGTACAAGTTTATTTAACCTCACAATTATTCAATATTATTCTGATAGGTTTCCAAAGAACTGACCGTCAACTATTATCATCTGAAATTTGGTCCGACGAAGATGACATTCCTTTTTGGTGTGCTCGGCCAAGCGTTGATACTGGGAAGTGAAAACAATACTTTACAATGGGTAATTTTGTTCCTTGAAGTTCAGAGGGTTTTGTATACATCCCGTGACAAACAACAACTTGGAAAATTAAAAATGATAAAATAAAAATCGAAATCTGAGAAACTCCCTGTAGCAGACTTTTGCGTGTCTCTTACTTCATGAAATAACCCCACCTGATAACATGCGACTTTCAGATATAAGCTTTCGGAAAATATGATTGTTACCGATCATAAGCAAAGTTTCACTTTTGGCTCTCTCCGAAAAATCATTTTTAAACCCAATTTTACGTTTTCATTCATCACTCAACTTTATCCTTATTTGGAAACCGTGGATACGGGAATAAGTTCACCTGAGGGATTTTTGAAATAACCAGGATCTACAAACGGTGAAGGTCTTGTTGATTAAAATTGGTCAGGCATCTTCAGGTGGAGCAGCATCTTTATCGAAAATATCAAACGTCAGTCTCAAATGAAACATGGCTGATCATAAACAAATACTGGTAAACTCTTCTGACTGTTTCTCTTACGAGGTATTTCAGGAATAAGGTGTGGAGGTTTAGATATGTTATTTTCTTGTTGCCACAGCATGCACCTAGTCAGCTCTTCAGTCCCTTTTCCGTGATTCTCTTCTTTTGAAGCACTATGAATTTTCGCAGAAAGTTACACGGATATATTCGTCAGGTAAAGCTGGCGCAAAGAATCCGTCAAACATTTTCAGCAACGGATGAAGATTTAGAAATCGTTCACAGTCCACTAGCAGCTGTTTTGTCCGGCTTGTTACCAATCATTAGCCCCGCTCATCCGCCAGGCCTCCAGGGCAAACGACTGGGATCCAAACATTTCACCACCAGGCTCTTTGAAAAATCTTTCAACGGTGGGCTAAACTTCATCACCAAATGGTACAGCACCCCTATGACGAACAACCGCACTTGGATGAATATCGAAATCCTTGCGTTTCCCATCAAGTAACCTGAAGGATTATTTTGATTCTGCAAGTTCTTATTCTGATAACCTTCCTCTGGAATGGCTTTCTTCAATGAGCAATCCATTTATTCTACTCGTGTTAAATAGCACGTAAGGCAAAAATCAAAGTGGTAACTTCACCGGAAGAATTATGTTCCCTAAAACAGTGTCTGAACCCGGATATCTCGATATGCAGCATTTTCATTGTCCGATACATCCATAATCCCGTTCAGTTGTTCAAATCAAAGATGCTGTCAGAATTACCTTCAAAATCAATGCACTCGTCTGGTCAAACTTGATCCTCAGACAAAAACGAGGTTGCTTAAGACGATATACTTTTCACAGTGAACTTCCTGAAAAGAAACCGGCAGTGTACCGTTGGATTGGGAGTATTGAACCGGTAGATCCACAAAACATATGAGCACAATGAAATTCGTGTTAACTAGTGATGCCTGTTGGACCACTCTGGGACTTATTCATTTTTATCACGGAAAATGTAGCTTTGGAATTTTATTCCACAGTAGCAAATTATTGCTTCACAACTTGTATTGTCTTCTGAGTTATCACCGGGACTAGAAATCTGGGTGTGGTTTTGAGAACTACCCACTCGGAAGACCCACAACCACTCGGTTCGTGACACTTCTGTATGATTTTCTGGCAGTTCACTCAGACTGGCTCACTTGCTTTCTACAAAATTTCTTGATTGGGGCTGACTGCTTTCCCTTTTAGCAAACTCATTGAAAGGTGCTTACTTTGAAGTTGTACGATAAGTAAATGTCAATGTTCCAGCGGCTTTGCCAGCTCGTCGTTCATTCTGTGAAAGCGACCCTTGCATAGTTCTTTGGAATTTGATCACCCTGTTCAAGGATTGTAATTATTCTTTGTAAATTGTCGATCTTTTTGAGACTCATTTAAACCAAATGCATCAACAACGGTCATGCAAAGGCAGTTTGTGGAAAAATGTTAGATGGGGGCTCTCTTTTAACGTCACCACTGATTCAACATTTATTCCCTTGAATATCGAGTTTACTTTTGACTAACGAGGATTTTCTTCCCGGTCATGATGCGAGATTTTATGATGGGAATGATCATATGAGTAGCATGAGTGTTGTGGATACGTCCGGCTAGAGTCATTGATGAGAGCAAATTCACAGTTCACGTACGTTGTGTTTAGGGCTCAGTGTGGAAATCGTAAGGCCGCGGAAACACGAGGAATTCAACTTTGTCGAGAATCCACATGAACGGATTATTTTCATCCAAATAACAACATCAACGGAAGTTGGCTGAAAATATATTATGAATTGTTTCTATAGACAATATTAGTCATTGTTATCACCGCAACATCTAACATATTCATGGATTTTATTCTGGTACCCTTTTTTCGGCGAATCTCGAACTGAAACAGTTGAAAATTGGGGTGTGTAAGGCTCATAAATCCTGACATGTCCCTCAAAGAAATTTTATGTTTATGGCACATTTCTTAATCAAAACATTTTTATGACTTCGTGATTATTGTTTGGGCACATCATCAATGATCCTGGTGAATCATAATCATGAATAAGATAGCCATGATGTGTCGTGAAGAATGGTCTCATTTACAGTATTTTATTTAATTTATTCGCAGCCCTGCAATCTTGAGGTTGTTGGAACAACTGAGTGGTCGGAAACCGTTTTTTGGGGCACAGTACTTCACAAAACAGCCAAATGAAATCGAGGTCTTTATGTGAGTCTACGGTGAGGTTAAAAACAGCAGGAGTATGATATTCTGACTGCCGACTATACGAAGACCCAGTATTTGATTGTTTGGTGGGAAAAGCTCTGGTAAGAGTCTAACCTTGTATCTTCTAAGAAAATTACTTGTTATTTCCTATACAGAATGTGGAAGAAGTTCATTGAGATATGAGGTCTTGTCCAGAATACTTCGAATTTGAGCAAAATGAATCCTTTTAAAATCAGGCCACGTGGATTTTACCCAAATCAGGTGTATGTATGATCAAATAAAAAAAATTTTTACTCTCACCTGCAGAACGACGAGCTTATTCGGTTGCAGCTGATTCTTGTTTTTTCACCAGATTTTCTTATCATGCGCAATTGCAGGGTTTTCTTATGCTTGACTGCGTCTTTCTCCAGTATTATCAGTGATAGTGGGTTGATTATCTGTGGCTTACACTGAGTTATTCCAGTTGCTTCTGTGGAATTACTCAGTTGTTGAAAGCTCGAAACAATCAAATTGTCTTCATTGAAACAAATAAATAAACGTGAAGGTTGAGTTCATTCAACGGAAAGCCAATGAGTGATTGTTGATGGCATCATGAGCAAACGTTCTTGATTACATAGAGCCCGTCATGTTGTTCACTGTGACTTTAAAAAAGGCGAGTTAAGATGCAACAGTAACTCTGCTATCAACCATGAAAAAAATCATTCCTTGAATCGTATCAAACTTTAGACTGCATACAAATGATATCTACGATAGGAATGCAAACAACGAACCAAGGAAATAATATTTTTTTATGACAATATTGATATTGTGACCAATAGCAGGCTGTGACATCAAAGTCACAAATTATAGGCTAGCCCGAATGGCTCTACAGGGCTAGCTTTCTATTAGGCAAACAAACATTATTAACCGAGCCATGTGTGTAGCTTCTGTAATTTTTCCTTTTTAAGGCCGTTCTACAGTCACTATATGGCTTGTACACTTCAGGAGACATGGATACTGAAAAGACCGTTATGTGCATGATCAAACAATCCAGTTGTAACCTACGTAATCCAAGACGACTCATTCCGGAAGCCTTGGCCCACCTCATTGTTTTCCGTGCGTAATAGGGTTTGAGCAATCGACAATTTAGTACGCAGATGTGTACTATTCATTAGTGCAAGAAAATGTGTCTGTTAACTGAAACTCTTATTCACTAAATCCTCCGTCTTAATTATTGGAAATATTTGCAATTTTCGAAACATATCTTGAAAGTAAAATAATGATGTATGGTACTACTGAAACTGGAGAGATGTCCACTAAATTGAGAGCTCAATGTTAATTTATTTACAAGCAGACCGATGAAGACCCCGAAGCAATCACTAAGATATAGCACAAAGCGATAAATCCAATTATTAAAGCGTCCAGTGCTACCTTTAGGTTCATCTATGCTCCAGAAAAACTCACCACAGTAATCTCATCGAAATGCTAGTTCTGGTTTGGTTCCATGAGCGAACATAATTTTCTCCCCAATTTGAGCTACTATTTTGTTCAACCATAGGTAAAAACTCAGGACTTATCCAACCACAATATTTATGAATTACTCCGTATAAACTTCAGTATTAACTTTGGTAATTAGGTTGAAATTGGTATACAGGTGACTAGGTACTACTCAAACACAAGCCAATGTCAATCTAGGTGATGAGAAACAGTCTATGGCAAAAATCAAACCTCCATCGGTAAATCGAAACATGACCTCGATAGGTTTTTTGGATCATAAAGTTTAGGGCATCGGACGGAAACTGCTTTTAGGAGCTTTTCGTAGAGAAATCATCTGTTTGTGTACAATACCGATTGCAGCCAGAGTTATATGACTTCTCTGTCTGTACTTATTCCCATTTGTTCACGGTAGAATAAGAGTTCCATTGGAAATGTATCCCCTTATTTAGTAGTGTGTATGGAACAGGAACTTTGTTTCATTCGACAGAGTGCAGTAAATCGGTACACTCAGTTGTAGTTATTAAAAAGCAGAATAATTTTTTTCAAACATCTAATTAGTTACCTTAGTTAGTTGTCTTATAGTACTTCAATAAATCTACCAAGAAGCAGTAAATAAGGCAAAACGGTTCGAACTTGTATCCTGTTGTGGGGCATCTTGAAGACTTTGTGTTCTCGAGAGGGCACCGCTTCAATGAGATTGAAAAGAGACCTCAGAAGCCAAGGTGATGAGATCCGAATGCGGGGTCCCTCATGAACTGTTTTCTGATTATCCCTTTTCTTGGGTCTATTCTCAGCTTCCAGAACGGATGTAGCTATAGTGAGTGGGTGTGCAAACTTTGCATAGGTCAGAATTTCACCAAGGCCAGGAGGAATCGCATTGAATCAGTCCACTTTTGATTCAACGGATTTTTTTCTCGGTTCCACCTGATATTAGCTTAACGTAAAACCTTTATGAAATATTATGTGTTTAAATGTTACGGTAAGAATGGAATCAATAAAACAGTTAGTTCTTTTTCAGTTAAATACGGTAGCAAAACTTTTAGAGTGGGTGTTTAGTTCACCCACTTATTACCCGACATCAAGGATATACTACCAAGTATCAAACATAACCCAAAGTAATTAAACAACAATAATAATATTCTCAAATTAAACAAGCTCAAATTGGCAAAAACGCGTTTTATTGCAATCTGTTGCTGATCAGACCGCAAAACTCCGTCAAACTGATGATGGTTTGTAAAACATCGGAAATCGGACTGATTGGTTATTGGTGAAACCGAACCTCCCAAAATCGATATTCTTAAAATTTTCTTAGTGCAAGACTCTCGTGACATTTCGTTGTTGCACTTTTTTGTTTCGTGCAATCATCCGCGATCTTATGTTTAGTGGAATCCATGGGCCATGAAAAATGAATAAGAGTGAAGGTTCTGGGTGCTTTCTCGTGTCCATGCTTGTGGTCAAAACTTCCACCAGGGAAATTGTGCTTGCCGATGTATACGGGCTATACGATCACGCACAATGAGTTTTGATACTGAGTTTGCTGATGCGCACTTGTTTTTGTCAAAGCTGGGAATAAACACAGCTAAGGTAAGTTTGGTCAGACGAATGCCAACCTTCAGTTACTGCGTATTTCACAGTTTTCCTGATTCCTCAGTCCTTCGTTATTCCTTATTTTTCGAACTTTGTGACCTTTGCTCCCAGTAAGCTTTTTTGCTTCATTGAACGAAGTCATGGCCGTATGTGTAAACCACTAGTGGCCTAATTAGTACTCTACGGGTTGATTGTATGACTAGTCCATTTAATCCGAGTTGTAACAACCTGTCAGCACAAGCAGCTGAAGCAGTAGAACAGAACAAAATGCCCCCCCCCCAGCTACTGGTGAGGGCCATATGTAGGAAAAAGTAACGAGGGATTTTCGATCGATGACAGGTCAGTGGCGTCTCAATCTCATATCATTTTATCTCGTCGAGTATACTGTTCTTATGGTCAACCACGTCCTCCGATAAACGATGCGATGTTTTCCATTTTTAGATTATATCTGAAAACAAAAGATGTCAAATTTTCATTTCATCGCTCTGCGATCATGAATTAAAAGATCACTCAAAAATCACACTCGTGCATTTCAGCTCTGTGCTACATCATGTCATTCCGATGTGGAAAAAACAAGCCCATTCAATTTGTTGACTTGTGCGATTACCAAACTTGCTTGTTGAGTTAAATTCCTAAGTGCTCTTATGTTTCTCTAGTGGACAGCTGAGAGTGAGTACTACATGAAGAACTATTATGTATCCTGTCGTCCGCTAAAAGCCCTACAAACCTGTTGATAAATTCGTGGTTAGTAGTTCCATTATTATCATCGTAGTCATTTATGTGTCAAAAATTGAAGCAGCATCAGAAGAACCTAGTCTGTCTCTCCAGGAATGCAAAAATAAGCGATGACTTTACACTGACGAAACAAGAGAAAATATAATGAATAGAATGACGGTGATAATATTTCTTCTAGAAGGAAGGCAAGCAATATAAAATCTACTCTAGCTGAATGAATGTGATAGTGGGTACCTTTGGATTACCGTCTCGAGTCAGTACTTTGACTTTCTTTGAACACCTAAAGTGTTGGCGTAGGTATAACTCCACTGATTTCACTACTGGCCGCGACTGTCCAAGCACCTATGAAAGATCGACCCTTTTATCTTAGTAATAATTCAACTGTTAGTTCAACCGATGTGTGTATTCATAACGTTGCCAAAATAGTTTCGAGAAGATAGAGATAAATGGTAATTTTACAAATTGGTCATTGACTTCCACATTCACTCACACAGAGTACCCAGCAGGTTTCCGAAATCTATGAATGGTGTGCACTTCAGATTATTCCAATTTGAATATAACGCTTTCGTTATTACACAAGGTAGTTTGGTCACCCAGTTAGATGTACATGAAAAACGTTTTTTGTAGCTCCAGTAGAACAGAGACAGTAAATGAGGTGGCACTTTTCAAATTATAGCCAATAAAGTGTTCACTTTTTCAAAGACTTTCCTTACTGAAACGAGAAAAAAAACAGCAATATTTAGCAGTAGCAACCACTAGAACTCTAAGAGAAATCGCTCATCAGATCAACACAGTCCTCCCCTGCCCCCGCACCTTAAATGTTTACCAAATTGTACATATCAACCTGAAAATGACTGGGAAATGAATATTTTGTGTCTTTCGGATCTCAGATTTTAATGCTGCTGTGAATATAATGCTGTTCAAATTTACAATTTGCTGTGACTAATATGTTCTTCGTTGTCTTAAAAAACTATAAGTGTTGTATCCCTTTGGGAAAGGAATTCGCAACCAACATGGGAATGCTTCCTACTCTCATAGTACTGTTTTTTAATACAAGTGAACTGTGTATCGTGCGTCTCATAATAATAAGCTTCTGAATATCATGGTCAATCAGTGGCATATGAGATCTGACTGCGTTTAAAAAACGATTTCATATATCGTTTCAGTTCATCGTATGGACGTCAATTGGTAGATGATTGATGATTGGTCATAAATTGTTACTGAATAATTAGCGTGATGTTTTCTCAACTTTTTTCTCGTTAAGTCTACCACAACTCCCTCCCACATATCAATGTTTGTGGTTATTGTAAGCAAGAAGATAAGATTCGCGGACGTTGTATAAAGAACGATAAGCTACAGCGAGACTTTTCAGGAATCACACTGCTCAATTGATGATCTGGTTTGTTTCTAGATCTCTGATATCGGAAAGCAGTACCATGAACATATTCACAAAAAAACAACAACACTCAGCTGCTGGTTGCTTTTTTATTTGCTATTGCCCTACGAGTTTTCTGAAGTCTTGGATTAAACGCAAAAATAGATGTGCAACATTTTTCCTGACAACGCATCCTAATAAGAAGTGGCTTTGGACTGATGGACTATTCAAAATCACATATTAGGCTTGCGGTGTAACTAGCCAGGAAGAACCATATTCCAGTAGCTCATATCAAATAAGTTGCGCAATAATTAATCGAAATGCATTTATTCCTCACGGTTTTTGTTATCTCACTTTTTTCCTAATTGCCTGGATAACGAAGGCAGCATTAGGACAATCATGAAATGCTTTTCTATCCGTTTACGCGAGAAGTCATTGTCATTTTTCTCCGTTTGACACATGTTGTTTGTCTCTGAGCCAATTAAGTTCTTTTTGTCCTTGTTATTAGTACGAATTATAACGAACTATGTTTCACGTGACATATCAATATAGATAAGCTGAATATTCTTCTCATTTTACCCTTTGACATATAATAAATCATTTCTTTTGGAAACATACTTGTGATTAGTGAAAACTGATTTTAATAATCTATATTTAAGTTTACCAAATTTTGATATTCCCTTATGTACTCATCTTCGTTCATCTTTTAGCCGTTCTCAATGTTCCGCTTTGTAAAAGCTCCATTAAAACACCTCACACTTTCCTCTCCAGCCATACCGATTTGTAGAGCACCTAGCTTAGACTTAGGCAACTGATAATCTATGGTGAGAAGGGGTCAGCTCTCGAGGTCGCAGCTCCGCATACGATCAAAGTTTAAATCGCACGTTGAATACTGTACGGATCTGTGGCCTGCACTAGCGAGTCAAGTATGCGTGTATAAAACAAACATCATGATAATCTGGCGGTAAACAATGTTAATTGTAGCAACGCACGAAAGATCTAAATATCATACACCAGCATGAAAACAGCAAGTGACGAAACACCTAATGCTAACGATAACAAGCCATAAGTAATCTGCAGTCAACGACGGTCAAAGACTGCTGGCCTTTTCGGATTGGAAGGCTCTGGGACTGAGTCACAGTTTCTCAAGTAATGGAACTGCAGTTTCATCATTCAGTCGGAGGATATTCTGAATCACAAAGAGCGGATTTTCTTCCTCCCGTCTTCAGAAAAATCTGTGCACAAACTCACAAGCTAGCATAGTAATTTTCAAACACTAAATCCGATCAGTTAAACGAATCTGCTCAGGTCAAGTATCCCTGAAAAGTCCTCATATGCCGTTACGGTCAAACAATACCCTCGTAAAATTAGCCAACGCGCTTTTAACAACAGTCTTTTTGAACCACTTAGATACTGATAAATCCAACCGGAGCCATCCATATTTGACTGCACGAGCCTTGAATTCGACTGGGTGTACACGAGTAAACTGAGCATGCGGTCGAATATTTCCCACTCAGGATGCTTCTCGCTTACCATTACCTAAGTGATATCATTAGAATTGGGGGCTCGGATATGCGGAGTACTCCTGTTCTCTAGTAAATCGCAAAGTTCATTAGGAGTCATAACCATGGATATGCACTTTAAAAAAAGAGAGAGACAATGAGTAAATTTTCAATGGTGCTGTCAGTAGGGACTATGCATTCATCTTCTCAGTTGATTATTATGACCCTGCTTTGTGCAGGGTTCTCCCAAGAATTTAGTTCCCCCAAGAAAAGTACATCCGATAGATGTTATAACTACATCACTGTCATCTATGTTTTATTATAATGGCTAGGTTGTAAGCCACCATATTGCTGTTCGAGTAATGTAAGTGTTGGTGCCGTTGATACATTTACTGAGCTTCGGCTCATGGAGTTTTTTCCTTCTCTTGTGCTTTTGCAGATCAAATACGCTCAACCTCCGGGCGGAAGATCACCGTTGCTTGCGTGTAACACTATCAGTGCGAGTCCGGTTTGCAGGTAATAACATTATGAACGTAGGTTTATTTGTGCGGCACTCAGTAAAAGACACCCGAATAGTGGAACCATAGCAAATGAGAAAGTCTCAGGGATCTCTTATCATGATTCAGTATAATCCTCCTAATGGCAACGGCATCCATGACTGAATCATATAGATTATCAGAAGCTGACGGGCATTATTTGGTTTGGCCACAAGTGCATAATTGAATCAACGTTACTTCTTGGGAGATTTGAGCATTTATGGCTTGCGGATAAAAAGAAGTTGCGTTTTTCTGTCAGTGTGATCTTTGCAACTATCGCCAAATTAATTTGTTTTATGCTTCCAGATATTACTGATCACTTAAGTGGCTGCAAAATAGCTCAGAATTCCGAAGGACAGATAATTCAATCACAGGAGAGTTTGAAATAATATAATATTAGGCAGCAGCCTCGAGCGGACTGCGGGCAGCTGATCACTGGCGTGATTTTGAGGCAACCACCAGGTGTCCTTGAAAACTTTGTCAGTCGCTCTCAGGTGTGGACATTGGCCGTGGATTTACCAACTCCACAGCGTTAGTCTTTCAAGCTTTTGCGGATACAAGACCATAATTATACAAAATAAACAAGAACCATCGAATGGGTGAATAAGACAAACAACATCCCGGAAACCAAAAGAGGATGCAGCTAGGCAAATGTATGTTCATGTTCTTTGAGGGCTAATTAGCCATCCGAGAAGGTGAGCATTTAGTTTCAGTTTAGACCAAAATATACTCGTCGAACTGTGTCGCTCGAAACTCGATTGGGCAGATAACTGCCAGAGATTGCTGGGGTTATGAGACAATTAGGGCAAAATAAATTGGAAAACTATTAGCGAATGGGATTTAGTACCGATCATAAACGGAATGTCCACAAAAATGGCTTGATGTGCTGCAGTCAGAGTATTACGGTGAGTTAAATATTTACCAATGCCGAGCACCCCACAAAGTCTCAGTAAGTTATTTCCAATGAAATTAACCCGTTTCCTGAAGTGGTTATGAGGAATGGTTCGTCAAAAATGATACTAACGGCGAAGATTTTTTGCGCAAGAGCAACTATATTTTGTATGTGCGTACATAGCAGATGGCCATCATAGATAAACATTTAAATGAGCACAATTTGTGCTTTCACTTTTTCGGTTCCAGATGCAACGGTTGGGCGGACAAACGGTAAATCTGTTGAAAATCGAGCCTTGAAAGGAGGAAATTATTCTATGCCCACGATCCTCTTAGGTCAGGATCAAAAAAATTGTTCAGAAGAGGTGCGTACCTTATCCTGACTTATTGTCAGTTATGCTACGCAATGCGAATAACCCCCTGTTTGTTCTGAACTGTGGCTACATTTAAGTCTATTAGGCGAAGCGTGTCGAAAAAATTCCCCACTTTACCCTTTCAGTTTAACCGCTCCTTTGCAGATATGTTCCACTGAAACCCACATGAATTTGGGCATCAAAACTTGGAAGATAATACCCATGAAAATTCTTCCAAGAATCAATTTTATCTTATATTTGCAATGTGCATTCACATCGAAGGCGAGTTGATTCATTCTTTCAGACGATATTATATGGTCCGGTCAGTAGGCCAGTTCACTGACATATCTGTGGTGCCGCAGGCTTCTGTGATACTTTTCTTTGGTTTTGATATTCTTTGAGCAAACAATAATAGATTGTATCCTTTGCAGAATTCTCGTAAAAACAAGACATCTTAGCAACTTTATAAGTATACGAAATATACGAATATGCCACAGAGGAGTCCGGAAGCAATTGGTTCACCATCAATCTAAAAAATGTGTATTAGGATACATATCTAACTTAACAATATGGAACAGAAGCTGTAGCAAATGGTAGAAAAGATTGGAATTAAAAAACCCATACTTGCTTTAAATGAAGGTAAAATAAAAATATATTAGTTTTAACCAGGATAAAATAAAACGTATATACCCAAATTCAGCAATATTTCTTTTCTGTTTCAACGCGTTTTACTTTTCTCCGAGGAGCTGACTAACAATCTCCGATGATCAGCGCAGGAAGGGTTGTCAATCTTAGAACGTTCTAGGGGCAGAAGAATGTTTTTCACAAGGAAACTGAGTTTTTTGTTCTTCCGGTTCCTAATTAAAACTAATCTCCGTGTGAAATTTACCGAGACGTCCATGGAAAAGAATGAGCGAGTGGTTTGTCAAACATGATTTTGATTATATTTGGTGCACAGTTAGTGTGCTTTCCTCAAGCCCAGACAGATTGCTCTGTGTTGTCCACTTAGAAACGATTGTCTGATGGGGCAATCCCTTCGTTTATCCCAAATTATCACCACTAATTACCACTTCTGACCCGGTTGATAGAATGGTACACTTCAGAAACCGCCTGTGGAAAACAGATTTTGAAATGCTTTTTTCTCTAATGGTACGATCTGACATGGCTGATCGAGTGATTCTGCCGGTCCACATACCAATAGGATTGTTCTCGTAGAACCTAGCACATAAAAAGTCATTGAATACTACTACTGTACCTAAATGAAGTATTCATTACTTTTAGTGGGATTCTGGTAAATACACAATTGGTACCTTATGAGGGAAGACATGTTGGATGAATAGTTTCCTCTCTTGAAAGATAATAAGGTGAAGAAATATGTACACGAGTTACCAGTTAAAGAATTTACAATGGTTTGACCATCAGGACGAAACAAACCGGAGACCAATACTGCTTGTGCCAATTCAATTGGTGATAGGCAACTTCCTTGCATAGTTGAGAATAATCCAAGAACTTGATGTGACTGGAGTTCGGCCGTGTAAAGCATTGTTTCACCTTCAGAGAAGTGAGGTAAATACTTGCATAATTTACCAGTACGATGATTTATATGACTGAGGTTCTAGTACCTCAGGGTCCAAAGTTCTGCAGTAGAATCTATAGAGGAAAACCAGCATGCACGTTTCCTTTCCGTTTGTTTGTGAATGTACCCGGCTCAGTTGTGATCCGTGAAATGTGTACGATATTTTGAATGGAGATGGGTGGAGAACTTTATAAGTCGTCTGTTATGCATGTGATGTTGCTTCCGTTCACGGCCCAGCCATAGGCATGTATTCCCACTAAGCAAGTGAGAAATCACTGTGCGAGAGTTCACTACCTTGTGCTTTCCTGTGTCGACGACTGGTAACTGGGGCAGATCGAATAGTAACTCTTGCTTTCTCCTGTAGTTAAGGGATGATGATGAACCGACTGACATACCGGAGTGTGACCAATAAAACCAAGAACTGAAGAGAAGACAAATATGCCGGCCGGACAGTCCTGTGATGGACTGTTGCTTTTTCTCTACCAACACTGCCTATACATGACTAGTAAAGAATTCGAAGTAAAACCTTTATTCCCTACTATTGCTAATGGACTTCTGAGGAGTTCTTTCCAATAAGATACTTGATGTAGTTAAATGAGCCATGAATATTCCTTACTATTAGAACACGATTATTTCTACCCTAAAAATAAGTATTCTACGTATCATCTATCACGAGGTCTTTGATTCACGTGTACACCCAATCCTTATGCATACGGCTTAAAAGGGGCTATTGGTGGTAACTATATTATGTATCACATGATAGTTTCCTTTTTCGTCTTACGCGTGTACTTCAGTGGAACCAAAGGTTACATTAACCCTTGCCTACCCCCATTGCAAGAGCACCAACAATAACCCTTTGAACAAAACGGCAGTTATATTAGTTTACAAGGAGTCAATCATGTCGAACAACCTGGCGACAATTGGGTGCTTTCTACTTCAATAAGGACTTTTTACTTTGATGGACAATCTGATTCCACTGACTTCTCGTAGATTCTCAAAAAAGCATACGAACCCCATAGAAATAATAGGCATTGTTTCAGTTAGCGCTGGTTTTACTGAGACATTTCGTAGTTTGCAGCAAAAGTCATGGAAAACAGCGTCTGGTTGAGCAGTTAATATTGCCTGGAACTCACGAATGCATGTCGAATAGGGAAAAATACTAAGTCCCACTGGGAGAAGACATCGTTCGGAGCATTGCATTTTACATCTATGAAACAAGCATTCAATGGACAGCTGCGACGAACTCTGTAACCAACGATTTCAAAAAGAAAGTCGTTTATAAGATTCGGTTGCTGCATTGTGAGGCGCGCCAAAAAACTGACCCGAATCAATCGTGTCCGTAGACTATAAGTTCCATTTTGAAACTCTCTGAACAATCAATAACTATATATTTCAAATTTCCATGAGTCACCCCAACAAGCCAGACAACATGAGATCAAAATATAATTTCAAGTAGGTCCCAGGTGCATACGGCTGCATAGTATATTCAGTTATGAAAAAGTCACTTTGATATGACTGATCGTGGAACTCGCCTAGACAGTGACCGGGATACTAAGGAGTATTTTTCCTATCGATACATGAAGTCGACAACTTTGAGAACTGAAGCAAACCGAATCCTGTTCTGATCCATTTTCCCAATAAATCCACAGTTCGCCCCCTATAAATTGGCCCGACTTTCTGCAGAAACCAGATGAAACCACATGGCCTAAGAGGGTAGTGTTCTGATTATGTTTTGTTCATCTTCCAGTTTTCTTCTCTTTGTCATCAATAAAAAGAGTAAAAATTGACTTGGAAATACTTTGTTGATATCTGACTCTTTTTTAAACGAGGTAAACACAAAAGTGCTCCGTTGAAAACTACCAAATATCCTAAATATTCGAGTGGCGATGGTTCATAAAATAGTAGGAAGATTAGTTTTCTAATAAATTAGTATAACAATATACCAGGATCTTTGAGGTCCTCTTCTTTTAATGAACAGCATGTTCTTGGATATGGAAGACGGAAAACGTTTTCCCCGAAAGCAAGCACCCGGATTTGCCATTGTTGTTACTCATAAAGTTTTTTCAGATCGGCTTTTGATGTACGAAGCTTAGGTATCAATTTTTTGAACTACTAGCCTCAGACTTCTGACACAATGTGCGTTGGTAAATGATTTCAAGTGCTTTCTTAATCCAGAATGTTTATGCTTTTCTACTGGGCTTTGTCCTCAAGCAGTCTGTGTTGTTTATTCCCCTTTTGACGTTATGAACGTCTTTTCTTGAACATAGGCCGAACAAATCACCGCATATCTTGACCAGTAGGAAAGATAGGTTGTAGGACGTTGCTCCAATTAATAAATTACGTCCATATTTATTGGAGTGAATAATGAAACGGAATCACCGGTCATCGCGCTATTTCTATTGTTCCCGTTGCACAGTAAGAGACACAACAATACAATGGAACAAGACAGGCGAATCGGTGATACATCATTGTTTGTAATTACTCCAGTTTACTCTACAATCCGGTAAAATCATCACGCAAAGGTTTTCCGGTTACAAGTCTCTTAGCATCCAGGTGAGTCATTTTTTTCAACGAGGTTCCGCATTGATTTCTAGTCTCTTTCGTTGAGATATATGCACCTAGCTGAAAAAGTGATTTCCAATGGACAAATTCTCTTTTGGAAATCACTGATATACCAGATTCTGCACGATCTACGTAGGCCAGATTGAGAAGTATATTCCAACCAACAGTTGACCTGTGTACCAGAGATAATCTTTCGCCGTATTCAACAGTTATCACAGCAGTGCAGTCCGGTAACTTCTGAAGAATGATCGGAAAATGGCAGCCAAGAGCAATATGGATTAGCCTGATAACCGCATTTATAAAGTGAAATCTGGCTAGGAATGACTTAGTTTTACCACATCAGCTGTCATGCTAATGCACAAATAACACTAATGGTGTGTTCTCGGTCAAGAAAAGTGAGTAGCACACGTAGTCTTTTTGTTACTGCGTTCTTCTCTGTCAAACACATTCCAAAAGGCAGATGACACGATTCCTCATGCAGTATCAATGCTAAAAGCACCACTTAAAGCCGTGAGTGTAAATTAAAACGGTGCAATCCTTGTTAGGGATGATCAAAAGAGAACATTGACGGAGTTTCGAGTGCGATTCGTAACAGATTTCGAATCTACTCCCTACCCACAAGTCTAGCGTGATGGGTCCTCAAAGGTATTTAGAATACCACAACTGCAGAGCTAATTTACATTAAAAGAAACCCAGTCCCGTACGGTGATCCATCTCGAATATAACCAACTTCTGCATGCAGGACTAAGTCAAACAAGAACACAAAAGTACTCATCACAGATTTGATACTGGATCAAAATCATCGGCGAATATTTTTACTCATATGTAATGTGCATTATTGTATATTTTCCATTTAGTTCATTCATCGTATAATTATTCATTTGGCGTTGAAATTACCGCATTATTAGGAAAAGTCCATGAAGGTTTAAATCGTACCTTAACACAAGTATCCTGAGGACTCGTTGAGAAAGACTGTTACCAAATTAGCTGATGTTCATTGAATCAGATACCAAAAAGTGTCTTAATAACGGAAAATAATAAGTCACAAAATAAAACCAGAATATATCACACAAACGCAGGTATTTTCAGCTCACTTTCGCCTTAGAAACCTTTAAAGGGTGCAGAATTCATATGCCGTTCCTCAAAACGTTTACTCCTTTCATGTGAAGAAGAAATCAACACAGATTCCAGTCGCATCGGTGCTCTTGCACCTATATGGAATTCTCGCAGTTCGGATCAAGTCGGAGAATAACCTCATTATTGTGAAGTACAATAGTTGTCTTCTAAAAGTGCTCTTAAACGTCTCTTAGGCCTTACCACAATCTTCCTCCAATTCGATTACAGTAGAGAGGAGGCTAGAAGTCAGACTTCAACCTTTTTCCACTGTATTCTATCCATCCGTTACAATTTGCTAGAAAAGCATGACTGCTATATTCCAAACCATTTCAGGAGGTGATACTTTTCAAATTATCAAGGAGAGTGTTAAAAAGCCCTGTGGATCAGACTAAAACCGATCATGATGAGTCTCACAACGGACCTACAGTCAAGGTGTCCTAACTAACACAGAAAGTCTCGTTAACTCAAGCTGACATAAACGAAAGACGGAATCATCTTCAAGGAGTGATTTACCTACCTTTTGTTCAAGTGCTTCGTTAGCCAACCAAAACCTGCGGACAATTAAACTGTACCATAAATCAATTACTTTGGAACACAAAAACACTGGTAGTCAATGTTTGTTTGTTTTATGTCTACCTGACTGGGGTACTGAAAACTTGCAATGAGAGAACGCTTACTGGCCGCCCCATATACGAAGGAGATAGTCTTATTTTGAATGGTAATAATTCTCTTTCTGTTGTAAGATTTACTGCAAACAGCATATTCTTTTCTGTATCAAATCACATGAGTCAGACCACTTGATTAGGAGTGACATTTTTTCACTCGTACAAAGCATATTTTACACAAAATCCTCCACGTAATGATTGGAGCATATTTTTTGTCCGAAGTTCTTCAACTCCTAAATAGCCAGTTAGAAACTCTATGACGATTAGAATCTGTTCAGCCTTTTCTGCAATAACTACTATACACGTGTGGGATCAAAGCCAAAGCCAAAGTTGTCCTTCCCCGAACTATCTTGTTGTCAAATTTCTCTCAATTGGAGAGCCTAGTCATTTAGGTGCAAAATAAACAACCAGATTCATATTGGTCATACTGAGATGAGAATAATCTGATTTGAACAAAGGAAGAAGTGTTATCACGAGACATTTGGTGTCCACTTCAAACAATGATGAATTGTTCAACTTTCAGCACAAACGAATATTATCAGCCAATGCAAATATTTTGGATGGGGAGACATCTTTTGGCTGACATTGACAGGCGAGACGATAAGTTGGAACCATACGAAAGTGTTCAATTTAAAGAACCTCTTTCATTTTAGGTGGTACGGTCTTTGTTTTTGTCCTGGAGTAGCTGCACATGACACAGGAGGAACTGAAATGTTTATTTAATGTAGGTGAATTATCATGGGCTGAGGCTGACAGTGACATATCTGAAAATGCGAAGGGGTAACCAAATTGGAGGACAGACTAGATGGTTTGACGGTAGAGGGAGGGAAAAAAACCTATGTGGTGTGCAATTTCATTGAAGCACAAGCAGTCAGTTATTAACTGAACCGTTTGGTAAATAGCAACATTATCAGGAAATTTGTTTCTTGCAGTTCATAGAAATTGCTTATTGCTTTGTGCCGTCCGGAGACTTAAAGGACAAAGGTGGGGGGGTTGTTCAATGTCTTTTCAATGAATTTCGACGATTTTTTAGGTAAGATCAAATTCAAGCCTTTTTCACCCAGTGTTGACCTTTTACTAGGAACTACAAAGATGCCATTTTTACTGATCACCCACCTGCAGTTTTTGTAGTAATTGTAGCAATTCAACAATTTCTATAGTCAAAAGGTAAATGAAGGCGAACTTATTCTCGGTGATTTGATCACCAGACCATCACAACCACATTCATAGGCCACCAAATAAGGAACGAAGGAGTACATAGAAACACCGAGAAATTGGAGCTTTACCAAGTTCTCTCCTCAAATCTATGTCAGACTCAGGCCACATAGTCAATCGGTAGACGTCAACCAGCATCATACAAAGATTTCTAACGGATGATACATAATTAGTCAGTTATCGCACGTTAGTGAGACAAAGAACAATCAACTACTACAACTAAAGCTGTGTTTACCAAGTAGGTTGGTTCGAACACAAGAATTTCAGCGGCCAAATGTCGACGATCTCATCCTAAAATGCGACGCAGATTTGGACCTCTTAATCGGATTTGCTTGTACCCTGTCCTCCTTCAACCGAGTGACAAGTCGGCTAACTGATCGAATAATCGACTGACTGATAGACCAACTGGCTACACGAGTTCTTCTTCCAGAAGCTGCTTGTGTGTACCTTTAACGATGACATTACGAATCCAGTTTGATTTTGACCTAATTAAGCCGTGGTTTGAGAGTATGGGCGTGAATTTTTACCCAAAACTAAGAAAATTTTGAGGTGAGAAGTATTACCTTGACTAACGTTTGAAAAACTGGGCTGCATTTCAGCAACTAAAGATCGATTACTTCTTACGAGTAGCTAGTAACTAACCGGTTAAAAATGCTTTCCAGACTTAGCGGAAAGTTTCCACTTATTGCGTGAAAGGAAAATTCAAAGCAGTTTAAAATCGGTGACCTTGAAGGAATTCCAATATTGACTGAGTATCGAAATTCACTGCGCTCTAGAGCTTCTCTAAATATCGGTACGTACGGTGGACAGGCTTTCAGTTGATTGTTTCTGTAGTGGGGATTGCCATCAGTCTGAAAGAGAAACCGAAATGACTGGCTGTGAATCACATCGAAGTTTATTGGATAGAGCTATGGATTCACTAATTGAAGTCAAGCGTAGTGTTTTTATCTTAAATTATCCTTCCTGATACTTTGAGATTCTCATCGTATTTCTCTTGTTATATCGACTTGAAGAATGTACAAAGGTATATCTCCTAAGCTAAAATAGCATTCACACTTTCTTGTACTTAAATGAGGGAACCTTATCAAATGGGACGAAAAAAGAAAATTACCAAATGCATTGTTTGTCTCCAGCTAAGTGACCAAATGTGTAGGTACTGGCACTGTGTAACTGAGTGATGAAGCTGGTTTTTATTTGCCTCGGTTGATTTAAAACATTGGCTTCAAATCCATCTATTGGGGGCAACTTGGTACCTAATTGACTCTTCCCTTAACCGGTTTTGACTGCCTCATTAATTTACCAATTTCACCACCTACCCGTATTTGTATGAACGACTGCGTGGTTATTTTCCCTGCTGCGTTGTGTCATAGTGTGCAAAACTCTCAAGCAACACAATTCGTATAAACGAACCAGAACATGAACAAAACAAACAATTGAATGAATGGGCAGGTGAATGAAAACGTGACTCCAGCTCCGGCCGATTGGATATATGAGCAACATCTGCGCATCATTTTCATAAAGTTTTCCCCTATAACTGATTAGGCACTAACCACTTTGATATGGCGAATTCATGGGAGAAACCCCACCCGACGAAAAATTGTGGTGTGTCACCATATGTCACATTACATTATTCTGTCATACATCACCACTCTCAATGCAGTTTTAAACCCCGGGGCAAGTTTGCATGCATCAACATTCATTTTATATTAGAAAACGATCACAAACCCTATTTAGATACGTTAGAAGAAGAGATAGTCAACCTTGGACCCATGTGCCATCAATATTTAGTAAAGCAGCTTTAGAATCCTCCGCTACTGATCTTTGTGTCAAACAGATGTCAGATGGTACTCCATGTAATTCAGTTCAAACAAGAATGTTGTGACCCTTCTACTCAGTACGCTCGACTTCGCAGTCCTAACCAAGAGAGAGCTAGAGGAAGATCATTTTTACGGTTGTGCCTTTGGGAAATTCCAACAAGAAATCTGCTTTCGTAGCTCAGGCTAGTGATCACTGAATTCGGCCTTGAAACTGCTAACGTGTCATCACTATTCGAGACGAGTTCATAAGTCCTCAGTTGAGATAGGATCATCCGCACACAGGAGTCATCTCGAATGAAGATGAAACCTTTGCGACCCAGACGAGGAGCTCATTAAACAAGAGCCTGCGCCATTATTTGATAATGATGAGGTTTCATTTCCTGACCGAATTATGGAGTTCTAATTATAATAAACCCTGTGATGTACATTGTGTGGAGTTACTGATTTATTCTACTTGTATTTTTAGAGAAACCTTTGGAATAAAATGAACTACACGTCGGTGACCAACAGGCGGTTAACTCTAAATCAAACCAAAGTTTTTGGTTGAGTTTCATTCCTGCCAAGCTAAAGTGGAACACGTGAATGGAGGGAGAAAGAATCCAATCAGGTGGAAATTAAAAAGAAAGTGACAACCTTTTTCCGTCCCTTTCCAACCTATAGCTTTTAGGGTTCGGAGTCAGCACAACTTTTCAAACAGGGTCGGTCGAGAGGAGGTTTTGTCGGTCTGGCCGGATATTTTTCTTGTTTGCTTACGAGGTGGGCCAAACCCAAGGCGCCATCCTTTTGGATATACGTGACTAGCAGATTACGGCCTGTGCATATGTACTTAGCACTGCATTTTGGATGCCCATCAAGACGGTTGTCTGAAGGCTTTCTACTGTTACAGGCATACATAAAACCCGTCAGCCTAGTTTAAACTACCCACCACGGCTTGCTGACGCGTCACTGGTTTTATCAATTTTCGTTTAACCGATAGACATGTGCATATCTCAAAGTGATTTGGTTCAACATTGACGCTTGACTAACAGGGAGAAGCTGAAATAAACTTATTTTTTGTCTTGTATCTCACGCCAACTAGTTTTTTCTCATTATAAAGGCAGCATGTCCTGCAGATGATCAAAGAAACAGGTGGTCGTGATAAACGCGTTTGAACTGATTCTGAAACCTCAATTATATTGTCGGACAACGTGAACAAGAACAGTCGTAGTGATGACCATCTTGCGGTGTCGATTTTCACCGAGTTAATTAGTGTGGGCATCACACACTTTACTTTGTCGTTCGAAATACTTCAACTGCATGCCGTTCCAGTCTGCTTCCAAAAAAATCAAGTCAAACTGTACTATTTGTGGGTTTCGTAAAAGACACATCGATTGATTGTCTATCTGTACTAATTACCCGGAGGACTTACAACATTCAACTTACTTCCACCACAAAGTAGTTCTGCTATTGACGTCTCTCTGAAAATAAACTCTTTAAAATGAAACTTTCAGCCTTTTCTTGTTCATAAATCTTCAACGCCAACAAAAATATGTTCTATCCCTTTAGCTGAAGGAAACCATATCAGTGTTGATCAAACAAGTTTGAGCTAGATATTCCATGTTACTGATTTCATTTTTAATACCTGGTTCTTAAAATCAGGGAACATCTTTTCAGGTACATCGGAAAATACTACTTTCTTGAGCTGAAAAGACATTTTAATAGTTATTCGGAGCAAGTTCACATCTGAATAAACCATAAATGATGCATAGTGAGCGACCGTGACATGTCTGGACGTGTTAGATCGAACTCAGGAGTAATACATGGCTGTGGGACATTAGAGAGAGTTCTCTCTAGCATGTTCAGAAAACGTAAGTAGCCCTCGTTTGTTCGATATCAAGTTTGAAGAACTCGCACTTAACAACTATGTAAAGTAAATTTCTCTGTTTTTAGCTCTGCCACACTTCTTGAGTTTCGACTGGACATGTGTTTTTGTGCGCTTATTCAGGTTGTAAGTCATTTTATCACTGCTTTTGGCTGGGTAGGTTCAATTCTCAGACGATCTTTGTAGAAATGTGATCAGCCAAAGAAACAGCTCGCTCTTTATTCTTCCAAAGCACGAAGTACCAACAACAGAGGTAAAGGTTAGAAACCGATAACAAAGACAAGTTTCAAAATACTAGTTATGAGAGATTGCACTGTTTTGTTCATCAGTTTTAGGTGGTGAATAATATAGGTTGAAATGACAGAAAACGTTTGGTTAAAAAAATACTTATAGAGAAAAATTCAAAAGAAGCAATAATTGGTTTGATTTCAACCTAAGTAACTGGTAACGGATGAGTGATACTTGTGATACACTTCAGAACTTGCTCAAGTAATGGCATCGTTGATTTTCCCGCCCCGATTTCGCCTAATCTGTACATTAGGCATATGTATTGGAGTGGTTCGAGAAGAAGAGAAACAGTTCACGTTCAGTGACCTGACTTTTATCTTTCATGGATCCCTGAAAAACTAGTGTTTTCATGCTTGAACAGAAAAGGGTTCCGCTGAAAACTGCTAACATTGAGGTGTATTTCGATGTACAATATTGATATGAGTTTTCGCAGAAAATATTACTGGCACGAAGAGCCTGAAACTTATAGATCATGGAAGGTCTAGTTGCAATAGTCACACTTTGTTTCCTTGTGGAAAACTGTTTAACTTCGAGAGAGATGAAGCACACTTGTTTTCATTCACCATTAAGAAAGGTTTGATACCTTTGAATTCAGAGCAATGACGTGCATTTCACGATGCTTTAGTTTTGGTCGATATGATGGACGACTTTGAATGTAGGCGTTGATAATTGGCATGGCAGTTTTTTTGTATGTACGAAGTTGGTATCCCACAAAATTAAGACGGCCTTTAATTATATTTGTCTGATAGGCACGCGTGCTTTTGTAATTAAATTTATGTTAGCTAGACACCTCTTTGATGTGAGAATCGTCAGGATGCCAGTCCTAAATTAGGATAGAATATTGTTGAGCTCCAGTTTCTCTTGCTTGAACAAATCAAAACGTTACCAAACGAAACTATTTTGAGAACTCTCTAAAGAGAAATAATGATTTCAAAGTCGATGAAACAGACGAAAATTTGTGATACTTCAAGACGAGTTTTTTACTTTCTTATGTGGTGACTATTGTCATTTAATTTACGTTTGTCTCTGCAAAAGGTAACTTCCGAGTTAATGCACGTGGTTTCCATAAATAAGAGGGAGTCATTCAGGTTGACTGCAATTCACTTAATGGTAGCTAGATCGCTCTTTTGATTTTCTTATTTTGGCTGTATTTAACGACCGAGGATAAGACGCACATCCTGGATGAAGCGATCCATTCCACCCGATCCATTTGGTGAAAGCAGTTGCTTGTTTCCATGAAAATCGTCAGCCATAGAAACTGTGTAACTTTTATTTTTGGTTGTCGAAGGTTTTCAACCTGGGAAGCACGACCAAAATTTAAAATTAAACTTTTGGAAGCAATACTTGGTAGTTCTAATTGACTGGAGTGCAAATAGGACGACTACCTTTTTATCAAAACGTGCGGTTGTGTAAGCTCAGCGTATTCTGTATTGCACTTCGTGTGATTTTCTCTTTTACATAATTAACATGGTGTTATTGTCGCAGTTTCAATAACTATTTCGTGACTGAGAGTGGCCCCAAGTTTTTGTTAAAATAATTCGGCACGTCAGTCTTAGGAATTAATAATAATAATAATAATAATAATAATAATAATAACTGTTTCGGAATTGGATATGAAAAGTGAGTGACAGGCTGCTCTCGATCATTTTGAAGGCATGATTCCTAACCAAACAGGTATTCATAGCAAAGGATACTTGAAAGTGCGCAAGCTTCCATCGGTACATACACTCAGATTCCAGCTATGCGGAAACGGTTTACTGTGAACATCTGCTGTAGAGTAAGGGTAACAATCGGTTGAGTTTGAAAAGAGGAACCAGAAACATAGGTTTGCTCGATGCATCCTGGACCGTTTCGCCGCATGTTTGCAGGAGCACACTGCGATCAATGTGATTTTTATATGGTCATTCACAAGGTCGACCTGACGAAATCCTCCACAGTTTTATTGCGCAACCCCAAATCGAACCTGCTAACATTTAGTGAAGTGATGCTTATCACAATTTATCAGCCGGGGATTTGTGAACAAGAAAGGTTGAAGTAAAATAATCACTGAAAATGAGACGAGGTTGAAGTGAATGATAAGTTAAAGGAGAGAACAAGAATGAGAGGGGCTATATGTCACGTCACTATGGTTGGGCCAAACTGACAAGTCATCCACGCTGTTTGCTCAGTTGGATTACATATATAGCTAAGGCCACAGAATATTTAGGCAATTTTGAATGTGTAGTGATCTCATAGGTAATCCGTCCGGTCGGCAAGAAATGCCTATACCGAGAAGGGAGTGACAATTTTCCGTACTGACATTACTCAGTTTAAAAGTTGGACGGACTTTGTTAAAGTGATCACCGTTTTTGTCACTAATAATCAATATGTCACCTACGTGGCGGTTTACGTCCAAAATAACAAACAAAAGTATCTACCGCGATAGGCTTGTGGGGAAAATACAGTGACCCCATTTATTTGCCGAAATCTTTTGTTGGGGAAAGAGAACTTTACTTTTGGTGTACAGAAGAGAACATACCTTGCCAGTTTATCACTGGGTATCGAACAATAAAGCATTTCGCTTCATTAGTTTGAAAAATTCCTCTGATAGCTTCTTGACTTGAAATATTAGTGGATGGGTAAGTCATACCCAAGGCCGAAATACCTTTGTTTCCTATGTTCTTGTGTTTTTGACACATTTCGAAGTTCTTTTATGTTGTAATTTGCAATGGCCTCTCTGAATGATCTCAAAAACTGAGCCAACCATTTGGCTGAAGCAAACTGGAGTGAATGGGCCATGCTCAAGATAGGTCGCCTTTTCTAGTTTCGGTGAAACTAAACATTTGTGGTATTTGGGCTCTCCCTGGTCGTAGTTTACCTGCTTTTATTGAGGTGTTTAATTTGGTACAGATCTTTCTCCCTATCTCTTGAGAGTCATACAGAGAGAAGTTTAGCCTAAACTTTGTCTCAATCATCATAATAGGTGGCATCTTTTCTTTTCTGGAAGACTTGTCCACTACTGCTAATCTGAATTCCTTATCTGAAGGGGAAACTAAAATTGCCGTGTTCTGTTTCAGTTACTTCAGTGCACCTATATGTTCTTCAGTCAATAGGTTAATTTGTTCTGTGTGGATGATCCGGTATTGGTACCCCAGATCCATCAATGTTGATCTTGAGCCAGCCCAGTGCATCTTGATTTACTGGTTCTATGTTCGTCAGCTGATCAAGAAGCAATTCAAAGGCCGCTTGTGTTTCGATACCATTAGATGCTCGTGGTAGACCACAGTAACTCAGGCCACATCACAACGCATCAAGATGTAATCGATGAGTTTGCTGGAGAAAACCGATGAACAGGATTTGCAGGATTTGCAAAAAATAAAGACACCCCCAGTTAATGCTTCATTGAGCAAACTCTGCTCTGGCTTTATATATCAAAAAATGACTCCGTTTTGTTCTCATATTTTGTTCTTCGTTCTGAATGGTTCTTTTTGGCATTAGTAACCAGAAAAACTCTGACACTCAGCCCCATTGTTTTATTTTGGACGATGAAAGGATGCATCGTTTGTTGTTCGATCATTATTTGATTTGTTAAGAGAAGTCTGTAATCAGGTTTGTACACCGTTTTCTATGTGAACCAGCTGCATGAGCAATGAAACTGAAGCTACCGTCCAAACTAGGGGACTCCGTAAGAGCTCTGAAATCAATTTCACATTGACAAAATGAAACCACCACCATATTTTCCGGTCAGAAATTGACATCTATATATCTTTCTCCTCAAGAAGGAAAGTGAGCAATCTGTATTGCTCGATTTAATAATCTTTGTGACTTACTGTGTCCATATATAAAAGTTACTTAAAACTCCCAAACACGAATAAAAATATAAATCTCAGAATGACCTTGTTTTGACCACAATCTATCCCTATTTGTCCCTTGCTACGTTATTGAAAATGTCTATTTTATTCCTTGTCAAGTTTTAATTGCCTTACCTCATGATATAACTTGAAGCACCATAATATTTATGAATACTACTGGTTGGTAGCTCTTTTACTTTCGTTGCTACACTGAGTATTGATAAGGACATATCTGTCGGGAAACACCATCAACATAGAAACAGTCTGTAAAATTCTATTTCGAAGTAACTGTTTATATACCTGATATTTTCTTAGCCTCAGTCTAACGACTTGTTTGGTTGTACCCGTTTCTCTGCTGCAGTCACTCAGCTTATTCCACAGCATTGGTTCGCAGCAAAGTTTATACGGACAATTTTCATTACATGGATTTGCTCCACTGAAGAATTCCATGCCTAAACAAAAAATGTTTGTCTTGATGTATACACTATAGATCAATACTCGAATAGGGAAATCAAGAGAAAACTTTGCTTTCCAAAGTCTAAAAATGGAAAGTGCTAGTCTGCGTCGATCATTATTAGGCCATTCAACATGATCTCGCTTTCCCCTTTCGGGAAATATGCCTGATATAAGCAAAGACGGAAATACCAAAGAGGAGATTGTTAGTTTGCAAATCGCAGAACAAATATTCACGATCCAATTACTGGTACAAAAGAGGGACAAATCAATGATGACCATGAAAATATGTGTATTCATTACCACTTTGGACGGGCAGTGCAAATGTCAAAGCTGTTCATGTACCCAATGTAGTTGTTTCGGTCGAGTGTCACTTGAGGTGCGCACGTCGCATGTGTAAAAGACTCTGGTTTTGGGTGTGGCACAACTGTTTTGGAGCTTAAGTTCGACTTTCACGTTAGTGCACCGCACGTGTTCACACGCCCGTCACACATCATTTCCGAACGGAGCTGGTGTGAATTAATCCAGTTTACCTGAGGTGCATAGTTTTGATAACAAAGAGGGCCTAATGGAACGACTATAGTCCAATGTTCGTGTTTCTCAAAGGAAACCCTATTCTCCCAACAAAATTATGTTCCTTATCAAGAAACTTCTCCTTGGTTTTCGTTGTTGAAGGAACTGTTATCGATAACTAATACCTCTGCGAGATATTTTGCTAAATCCTTCAACAAGCATATAAACTGAGCTTCAGACACCCAGATTTTCCGATCAGCTTTATTCAAACAAAACGGAATCATCCACTAACCAGTTTGTCTGATTCGCAACTGAATAAGAAGCAGTAGTTGAAATGTAGTGCAATTTAATCCGCTCCTAATAGTGAAATCTCCATCATAAAAGTAACCACTTGTACTGGGTACGTTCGGCGAGTAGATGTTCTGATCTTCATCCATAAATTTCTGTCTTTTTTATTCCAGCAAGGACTGAATCCTAAAAGTATGACATCTCTGTGAATTAGGAGGCCTTTGTTTTGCTGCCAACTTAGTGTCATCGTGCTATTGAACTGGGTAAAAATTTGGGAAACGTGTATTCAACTCCGTTAGGCAAAATCAAATTCGGAACAGATATGTCACGAACTTAATTCATTTTGATTACTACGTCAAATGTTTATGAAGCAGTAAACGGTACAACTACAAAATTGTCAGCTAGGGCCAGATGAGTCATCCCATTTCTTAAGCGTCGCTTGCGACACGTAGACCCACTTCATCTTTTCCTCGCCACTTGATCGATACTGGGCACAAGTTCATACCAACCAACGTGTGTACGCCGTCATCCTACGTTACCGTGATCCACAACGCCTGAGAAAAATTGAGGTTTTATTGCCAGATTCAGTTCTCGATGCTCCTCTTAAAAAGAGCACAACTTTTGAACGTGTTTCTGTTATCCACCCGTAGGAAAAGAGGACAAGATTTATAACGATATAAAACGGTTTTTAGGTCGCTGCAAAGGGCATCATAGTTTTCATGTGAATGGATACCAATGGAGTACTGAAACTTCGCTGTGATAAATTTATCACGCCAACGATAGTCGAGTATTCAGAGACCGTTTATTTATTTTCGTAATTGGTTCACATGATTCTGCCCATGAGACTCAGTGCAAGGAGAGAAATCCTAAAATTCATTTTCTCCGATGGTTTTAGTTGGCATTTTTAAGGTCTGTCATAATGAATCGCATGATAAATCGGTTTAGAATGTTAGTCAGCTTTTTACATTGTTTCCTATTTCAAGAAGTATACTCTGGACATTGCATTTTTACGTAGGTTTTAGTCAGCTTACCGACATGGTTGCAAACAAAATCACACCTATGAAAATCTATCTTAATTTTAGCCCCAAGTGGAGTGAAAACAGCGAAATCTGCTTCATGTCTCGGATTTTTTCTGAAGCACGCAATAATTATTTGGAATTGCCATCCTATTGAATGGCTGGTTTGAAATCTGGCGCATCAATTGCCCTCACCCAACCCACGTCGGTGGCCGAACCACCCACACCTCATCTGCACATCGCCCTATAAGTTTTACCAATAGCTCATTCATGTGGACCTGATTTTATCGTGACTTCAGTATCCATTTCGTGACCATAAATATGTTCGGGTAAACGCGTTAAGGCTTACCAGTTTGCTTTCATGTTTTGACGGAGAGAAGTGGAAAAGGTAAATGAAAAAGCCCCACCGTCACAAACCGACTACGAGGATAACAATGGGAATGTGTGGACTGCAGTGCAGTCACATTAGCTCAGAAGCATCAGAAGTCCCATCCCCACGAATGCCCTGTTGTGGTTACAAATTTATCAGACCATATGTATAAAGCAGATAGCAGTTTGGCTCGTTCTTTGAGTTACAGCTAGGAAACATTGCATATTTCAAAATTTTTGGGTGTACATTTGTAATATGTATGAGCATGGCTTTCTAAACTATGACCTAGCTCGATCAGGTTAACAAGAGCCGCAACTGTTGACACGTTCAAGCAGTATTCCGCGGCCGATTTATATCGATAAATGGAATGTGAGACAAGCTGTTGCGATTAGTGATACCTGCTTCAAACAAATTGGAATGGCATCGGAAACAGCCAATTAGGTAGCATTTCGTAAAATGTACCGGCAGAATTCCGAGTTCCTCGGACATATTTCCAAAACAACGTGAAAAATTGGCCAGCACACGATAAAATTAAATGCTTTTCGTGCTCTGAACTACAATGGCTGTCATTAGGTTTCCTCTGCAACGGCTCCTGCTAATATTTGCTACTATCCAGCCTGATTAGAAAAGAGCTCCATATAATCAATCGATATCAAACATACTGGAGATTTCCACATAAAGAAAGTCCCTTGTGAAGAATACTCACTTAATTTTGCAATTCACAGGGTCGACAGATACGTCTACTTTGTTTCTCGTGCGTGTGTGTGTAGGTGTACGCATGCGACGTAAATCTGGGTCCAGGTACAAATTGACGCTGTGGCACAGAACCCTCATTCAGCTGGATGATTGTGAAAAAGCAACCATGAGGATGAGGACGACTGGCCACAGGGAGTGCAAAAAGAGACTCCTTGAGCTACTTGAATCTACTAATCACCCAGACCAATTAAACGGCAGCTTGGATGGTCTACAAAATCTTCTCTATAAAGCGCCACGATTTTCTGACACAAAAACATTCAGGTAAAGGGTGAAAAAAGTTAAGGAATGCATAAGATAAATTGAATGCATTAATTTTCATAATGCCCAATGTACGGCCTACAGCGTTGCACGCGAACATGTAAAACGTCGACTGGCATTCGACTACAGTTACCCTTAGAGCTCCTGTGAGTTGTAAACGAAGCATGGTACACCAGGAAGGAAGATGAAATTCAATGCTGTCCTCCACTAAACGTAGGGCACGACTTGGATAAAAAGTAAGTATGAACTGAGAGAAAGCACTGATCATGAATTTAGTGAATTGTGACGACTTTTAGAGTAAAAGTTGAGACTTCTTTCATTCATCATACACCCCCATCATATAATTCACGATAGTTCACGATAGCTCTCATTGCAGCCACTGCAAGTTTCCCAAATTAAAATTACCAGTCGTTTCAGACCAATTAGTCTTACTTTGGTCTTCTATTCGTTATACATGTCACTTTCGGTTCCACTTAGATGAAGATATCCGAAGGAGTAAAATCTATCTACCTATACTGAGAACAATAAATATTGGGTATTTTCGGGAGAAAAATAATTAACAGAATGCAAACTAACATGTCACTTGACTTTTACTTTGCAACACGGATTTTTCGTAAAGTATTGCTTCATCATGGCCGAGGGTAGGCAAAACGTTATCATCGAGGAGTTTGGACAATAAAGACAAGGGTTCAATTCACGCCAGCGACGGTTACTTTTCTATTTGACAGCCTTTCGTTGGCCAGTTTTCCATTCCTAAATTGTTGTACATCACTGTAAAGTAAATAAAAATGGAAGGGAAAAGATAACTTGAGAGCAAAACTATTCATCTCAAAGTTTAAAATCTCAGCTTACCAGTGAAATCTATGGAAGCATTGTACAGCTGTTTGTCATTGTTAGGTAACTCCACCGGAGGCCATCCACCGGGCTCTACACATATTAGGTAACTGAACCGAAAATTGGCAATCTGACTTCGGCCTCACCAAACCTTAAGGCTCTCGGACTCCTCACAAGCCTGAATGATTCCTGTCTTCGAGCCGTGAAACTGGTTAGATTCTCTAAAAATCTGAACTCAGTTTCAGGCTTCTTATTCGGAGAACTAATCCATCTGTTGAATACAGTTTTGAATATTTTTTTGAATTCTGCTGCATGCTCTATGAAGATGGACGCAAGTAGATTTCACATAATATTTGAGATTCACATTCTCCAACCAACAACATTTTCTTTGAGTATATTTCCCATCCTATAGGACTGAATTCCGTCATAAGCTGTACTTTGAACTTTACAGCGACAGACGGAGCCGATCCCACGAAAAATGCCGGGACAGTTGTTCTGTCACATTGGAGTGGTGACTTACGCACCACTAGATCTTTACTTTGATTGTCCACATCCGACTGATTGCACTGTCATTGCTCAACCAGCAGGTAATCGACCAAGTATAAAGAGGATCGACGGTTTGATAGTGACTCGTGGCATTGGATTTTTGTATGCAAACGTTTCAAATGGATTTCCGAAAATCTAAAATAACTGAGCTTTTTCCTGTTGGAACAATTGTGCACAGAATTAGTGATTCTTGTGCGTCATGCTAGTGATGGGCTTGCTCTGCACACGAGTCCAGCCGAAGTGGCTGTTACTGAGGTAAGCAATTGATTTCAGTTTCCAGAATTGATTGAGTTAAACTTCATTTTTTGGTCATAGTAACTGAAACATGTAGGACCACCCTTCCGCCAAGTGATTTGTCTTTTGGGTACTTTTTCCCAACAACGTTTACTGTCGGCCATTTCATATTGTATTTTTGAAAATAGGAGCTTTTCCAGAAATAGTTTTCTTCTCCAAAAAAGGACATCTATGTGTTCGTTTTTCCTGTTCATCAGCTTGCTCGTTTGAAACAAGATACGACAAGTGGCTTCCTGTTCGCGTTTATCTTCCTCCGTGGCCATGTTAATGCTTCTGGAATGATACGTGAGTTGGCAAGATGTGAGTCACCTATCTGTTTATGCGTTTGACTAGAGACTATGCATCATGGAGGGGTTAATGTTCGGCTCTTTTCTTGTATCCCTCAGTTCGCTCCGGGAAACCAGTGAATGAATCCCTTCTCCGGATATTGAAGCTCAGGTGCAATGAATACTTCGACAAGGAGGTGAATGCAGCAAGTGAGTGTTCTTCTGGATATATCCGTGGAATTTAGAAGAATCAAGGAACCATTTTTCCCTGCCCCCTCTTCTCAGAGGGTTCTTAGTTTGCAACGCAGAAGTAGGCGCATGATTATTTTGACTTTTTAATCCAATTGAGAAGCGCGAATTAAGCCTCGGTCAGTTGTGCTCCTTCTTTTATTGCAAAACAGCGTTCTCAATATTAGCAGTAGACAAGTATACAAATGTTACCATCGGGAGTGTAGAACTCTGAGAAACCTCGCTGGATGAAGTTAAGATATTCACATCATAGCTTAGGGTAACAGATTACGACAGTGGGGATACCAAATAAGTAAGCAATTTGATTTCTCCCAGTGACGTACACTTTATTGTCGCAGAATAAGTGAATCGCTGATCTTCCTGGTTTTGTGTCAGGATTAGGTAATTGACTTCCACTCATCTCAGTTCACCGTGCTATGGGACTAACTAGAATATCTTGACTGCCTTGTCGATAATGAACTAGAATAATGCATTTCCGATGCCATATGCAAAAAAAGTAAAACTAGCATCGATGCGTAATAGAAAGGTAAGAGAATTTGGTGTCGCACGCCACTCAAAAGTTCCCTACAAAGGATCACCGAATTTGCATAGGCTGAACATGTAACCCCCACTTTATCTATCCGTGACATTTCTACTGCCTCAAAGACCTCCGGTAGGAAACAAGTGAAGCGGTGAAGACGGAAGTGGAACTGAACTGAATATGGCTGTTGCAGAAAAGTATTCTAACTTATTTATTGCGTATGAATCACAACTTTCCATAAGATTCGTCTTATTTGGTTCAACCAAGGGCAGAAATATGAAACCACTTGAAATTTATTGAACGGTCAGAAAACTACCTTTGCTGAGACTTCGTTGAGTGATATGTTAATATTTGTACACTGTAAAACGTTGTGCATCTTACGGAACAGTTTGGTAGATTTCGTCAAAAAGGAAACAGTACGATAAGTCTTGTTATTGAAAACCTTGTTACTTTTGCCGGTAATATTTTTGCTGCCAGGGCTTTTCTTGTTCGCTTTCTTGTTTTAATTGACTTTACTCCCTAACTAATATTATTACCTTATTTTAGGAACCGGGTAGAGGCCCAACAAAAGCACTCACTTGAGGAAGTGACCCGCGGCAAAGCGAGAACCCATACCCAGGCAGAAGCATCAGGTTCCCACCATGAAGACCATTAGACCGTTTGATTTTATGGACCCATCTGTTTTTTCTACTTTCCCTATAATGACATTGGTTGATCAGACCGAGTTTTCCACTCCTTGCATGGATCAAGCTGTGTGGTTTCCTTTTAGATCGCTGACTAACAGATTACCGGTTTCTTATCCGAAATCGGTCAGTTCATTCATCTAGGTATTCGTTCCGCGAAACTCACTCATCTATCCTTCAGACAGTCTGTCATAGCAAATTGTGGTGGCTCGTTTGGTGGAGCAAATCAATTGAACAATACGCAACAAAACTGTGAATATTCTGTAATCCAAGCATGTATATTTTAGATATCCATCCCATTCTGTTTTATCGAGAGTAGTTCACAGCGAATTTGGGTGAGTTCGTCGCCTTCTACTCAAATGTAAAAATACTTGCAACATTGTGTACCTGGGTAAATCTTGTCAGCAACTGCCTAAGGTTACTCAACAGTTTGGAAACTTTGAAATGATACCTCCCGTAGTGGAAGCAGTCATTTATATTTTATGCAGTTCAGGTTTTAATGTTGTGCTTCTCATGTTTATTTGATCCACAGTTAGTTGCGCTTTGTTGAACACAGACAACAACCACTTTTTACTGGTGTTGGAACCAATAAAAAGACAAAGTGAATGAATTATCGTTACAATGTTTACTTTTAGTTGGTGAAGGAGGCAGCAAGCTCTCAACAATAACAGTTACCCTCTGTGTTATTCGCATGGTGTTCTCTTTTTTATTGTGGAATATAGAAAATAGTTTACTGTCTCTGGGGTGTTTTATCCCAATAAAATGATATTTACGTTAACTTATTGGTGATCAGTGGGTGGGCTCGATTTATTTGACCCCGACTTATTTGATACATGTAACTGAAAATTCGAAATTAGGGAAGAAGGGTGAGTGTCTGATCATCAAAAACCCGTAGAACAAAGGTTAACCGCAGTTTTTCCTCATCTCTGAATACTGAATGCTAACAACCCGTTATGAGACAGCCCAGAGAACCTGAAGGTAGGGTGTTCAACGCATAGTTTTTCACCCTCGGTTCGAGTTCCAATTCCGGCTGGATGGATAGGCACTACCGATGATTCCCAACAAAGGTGATACATCCGTGAAGTGCTTCCATTATTTCAGTGGTGAGCTGAGCCTTGATGCTGCCCAGTGAATCATAATATATAAAGATTGTTTCTGTCAAAAAAACGCAAAGTCATAAAAATGTGGCTCAAAAAGCAAAATAAAGAAGTAACAGCAAACCGAATAATTTCGCCTACTGAACTACGTGGTGTAAATTATGGTAGTTATTGTTCCATTGTTTACATATTGTACTTCTAACCAAGTGTTCGAATTTCCAAATCAATACAAACCATACCAAAACAGATCGGCCTCAAAGGACCCGGTTTTGTCGAATAAGATAGGATTTTAACGAAAATATCTCGCCAAGCAATATTCGTTTGTTAAGAAGTTCCATTTTTCTTGGTCCAGAAGGAACTATTCTAGTCAGGGCTGGATAGCATTGACCGCAAGTATTTCTCAAGTTCAGTGACCTGCAACGGTTGTTACACGTGGTAAAGTCAGGTTACTCATGACACTAAAACATTTTGAGTTGTACTTCTTTCATTTTGGTTTTGCCCATGATAGTGACCAAGGAAAATAATGAGAAGTTTGCTGTTTGATGTTTATACATGTCAACTCAGCCAGAAACTCAGCTTTACCGATAGTTCCACGAAAAGTCAATTGTCTTGTACTAATGAGTTTGTTTCAGTATATCTATAAGCTACGGAACACAACAAAACTGATCATGAGTAAATTCTGATCCATTTGTTCGCTAATAAGGGTCACTACTGACATTGAATCACACACTTTCATAACATCGGTTCCACACACTTTCCTCTAGACAAATTTGAATAAAGACACCAGATAGTTGTAAAAGTATTTCGCTTGGCTTCTTGCCTGAAACAGATATTTCCCCGTCTACATATCCGTGAATCCATTTCAAATTGCAACACATATTCGCACGTCAGTTATTCTGTGGTATTATAATCAAACCATCCAAATTCGTATAATGTGTAAATATCTAACGTAGATTCGCATTGTTTGAGTCACCATTCAACAATGTTGGTGCAAAACAAACATGAACGGAATGAGACAAGGTTGAGGTTATTTTCTTTTTCTCCATTTTCAGCTTACCCTCCGGACGGAATCATAAAAGCATTTTACCGTAAGCTGAGCACTTAAAAATTAGAACAATACGGCTACTCAAGATTCCCTAAAACTGCTGACCGATGGCTTAGAGAAACATCTTCGTGAATCAATTTTCATCGACCAAGATAGGGTTCCGATGCATTAAATTGAACTTTCCCTGAAGCTACAAATTTGAAATTACACTCTGTGCCACCATAATTTAGACAAATATTTTGTATTATTTTTTTCTGTATCAAAAATTCTAGAACAAATCATCTTGGCAGGATATTTTTGGCCTTACCTTCCATTACCGAAGCCAGAATGGACAGCAGCCTGCATTTGTTCTGTCTCTGCTAACTCAGTCATTCATTTATAGCTATTTGTGCAGAATCCTCTAAAAATTCCTCAAAGGGTAGAATAACGTTTTATGCAATCATGTGGGATATCATAGAAAGCGATAACTGAGGCCAGCTGCGCAATTTCAAGGTTTCTTTACCGTAGTTGAAAATGATCTGTATTTCACCTCCCACGGACAGTTCAAAAGCAAGATACACCGTCAGTAACATTCCTGATTTCCAGCATGATACAAACTGTGCATCTCTACATGCTCAAATGTTTGCTCTCAATCAACTCAAAACTACGTGCTGTGAGAATATGTCTAAAAAAGGTGAAGCGACTTATTTTGCAGAGGACAGTTTGGTCAAAAAAGGCTATTTACTTCAAACGAGAACCTACGCATATCAAAACTACAACTTAGTCAGACGTTTTTCAACAATTTCGAGAGGTTTTACGCAGGTTCGTGATGGCCAAGACAAAAAGGTCATTCAAAATTCATGCAACTTACCCCAAACCTTTGTGGAGGAGTGATTTTAATTGTCAATTTTATCATGCCAAAACTCGAAGTTTGTCATATGAGGTATAAAATAAGACAATCATAGTGAAAAATGATCGCGAAGTTCAACATAAAGCAATTCATCTTACTGTGCATGGAATCCGTTTATATTATTGATCATAGACCCATATCATTCATGATATGTCTATACATCCCGATGGCAATTCGATACACGTCGAGGTGTTTAATATTTCAAGCCTCTGAATAAACAATATTGGAAGTAAAATCAAATCCTGACCTGGTCCTCTGGAATTAAACGAAAGGTGCCCGCCTTACCGGTTACAGCCTACTAGTGGATTTGGTCACCCCCTGCAGTAGGGTTATATTTGCCGTGGCTGTACTGTTTGTCGAGTTTACTTTATTCACTATTAACCACATTATCGAAAATCCTTTGGATTCTTTTCCTTAAACTTCTTAGCGGCCACATTGTTTAGCTAATGCCGACTATTTGCACCCTATATCGTCCATGTCACATAGGCATAGTCATTTGACGCCCTTTAACCACCATGGAATCGGCCGCCATTTGACAGCATAAAATTGATGGTCGCAAGTAGAACAGACAGCTGGAATTCATACATCAAAAAATCAGTAGTTCCGATTAGGTTCAGCTGCACTGACGTGCATGCAAGTTTGACTGAAAATGGAATTCATTTTCATTTGAAGAAAAACTGAGGGAAAGTGATTCTGTTATGGAGCAAATGAGCGATTTCAGCTTGTGCAAACTCTGTGTTAAGTCTGAAGTCTTCTTTTGGCAAAGGTAACGCATACTGTGGACTGACTAGCAAAATTTATGACCAAATTTACCTTTTCATTTGTATTCGATTGACTTTTGTAAGCTCGTGTGCTTACATTTCGGTCAATGATATGCCGCATGTGGCAATCAAATTTGGTTTTTACAGGATTTTTACCAACGGAATAAAAGTGCTAAACAACATGCACTGTAAAAATTGGAAGGTGGGAGAGCTAAATAAAAAAGAGAATTCTCATAGACATTTATTTGAAAGAGAGTATATCGAAAGTTATATCCTAAGGGTGGATTAGAGTAAAAGGAGGACGAATCTCTGCTCCTAAGATATGTATTATCGAAAAGGTTATGGCGGGTATACGTTTATGAAGAATCGATAAATCCGTCCATATGCTTTATTATCATTTTCTTAGGAAATGTGAGGGAAACCCTAGTGGTTATTTCCAGACCAGTCAAAAGAACATTCAAATTTCTTTCAGAGGTCCGGGGAAAATTACAAGTTGAAAATATATTGAAACAAAGAGGAAGCAAAGATACACATTAGTTGACCAGATGGATTGTGGGATCTGGATTTGTCCGAGTCTGCGAATTTGCAATAGCAAACAACTACTTGCTATCCGTAGGTACTTGATACACTCGAATTCAGTGTAGAACCCGTTATAAAAAAACACATTCTCTGAAGGGAAAACCAGAAGAGAAAGTTGAGAGACATAATACCAAAATTTGGTTGGTTCATTGTGAGACCAAGCTATATAGGGGGGTTTTCACTATTAGAAAAAGTATCGGCATTTACTAAAATCCGAAGAATTACGACAGTCTGACACAGATCTACTTCATCTGCACGCATTGAGACCTCACACTGAAAATTGACATGCGTCTGTTATATGAGCAAAAATAGGTACGTTGATAAAACAGCGCTCCAAAGCAGTTCAGATTTGTTGATCAGGAGTGTGGATAATAATTGTGTAAATTTGGTGGCTTTCATTCTTCAAGGAAAGTCAGTGTTTAGCAAGTCGATGGTCTGTTTTCGGTATTCAGAATATTCTGACTGGGCGAGAAGCCGTGATCGAGGAGTAGAATCAAATTTGAAAAGGTAATCATGGAAAACTCACTTAAATAATTCTGTAGTGTTGTATAGTGATTCACTTACAAAGTGAAAATGAGAAACTGCAACGGCTTAAAATAGTCTGTTCAGATTATAAAAGTAAGTGTTAATAACACAGCGTATTTGTCAAAAGTTTCAATTCGCCGTTTCCGTTACCGTGGGTAGCCATTCTCGAGGCAATTTTACAATCTATCAAAAAAAGCTGCTTTAAGAACACTAAAACCCACAGTATAAATAGAACATGAAGCACCGAGTTTTTGGTACACACTTTATATCGACAGGCTTACTCAATTGTAGTACAAATTGCAAAGGATTTTGGAGTAAGTTCATATGTGATTACAGGTGCTTAAAGAAAGCTATCTAGGTCAATATGATAGCAGTAGATTTTCAGCTATTTAGACGAAGGCGTTTCCTAATGACAGTTGACTCAGTGGCCCTTGGAATGCAGAAAATAGTGACAGGCCTCCGTGGATGAAGTATTGCACGGCTGCTTAGAAACTAATTCCAGACGAGTGCCATAGTTTCGTCATCGAAGCTTGCGTGATTCAGAATAAGCCTGGGTTGCTGTTGGACAGGGGAACGATCAACTTCTGTTAATATGAACAACCTGTGAATACGGTATATTGATGAAACACCTAAAAATCGAAGGTGATGATAAACGAACGACTAATCACTTGAACTATCAGGAGGTGCATCTGAAAGTAATTCCCGAAAAAGAATACAAATACCACTGAAAAACCCTACCATACCATGCGGATGCGAAGAAGGCCCCATGTGCCAGGTGTATATTTGACGTGTTAGACATAGACACAGTTCACATAAATACTTTCGGACCCCGCTGAATAAACAGTCGTCGAAAACTTCTACCGTTTACCTTGGTGTGCGCGATCCAGCAAAATCTGTCACAATGGCAAATTTACCAGCGATTATTCTAGATTTTCTGGGGTGAACAACACATTGCGTCATATTTGCTGACACAAAGAGCTAAAATGTGTGAAGCAACATCTACGGAGGCGCCACCACTGCTTACCAGTCGGCCTTTGGTGTTTTCATAGATGGGTGGGACAAACAGCTAGCATCCTGGGCATTTAAAAAACTCCGATTGAATGATTGTGATTTTACGGTGAGAATATTGGAGATTCAGATTGCTACTCCAGAGTTGCAACAAAACCATGGATAGATGAGTCGCAAAATTATCTATTGTCAAATACGAGAAGACGGAACAACATTACGTGATTGTAAACACTTAACCACAAGCATCTTACAAAAGCTTTTAAGGAGCCATTGACGAAAGTGTCTCTCGGCACATCCACTTTTGATCAAGTAGCCTAAGAATCAATCCAAACTGAGGTGAACATATTTTCCCGGGAAGCTGAGAATAAATCTATCTGACTGTGCATGAGGTCAATGGTTGTTACTATCAAAAAGACGTCATAGATGTTCTCCAATGTTAACCCTGCTCACAGTGTGAAACAATAAATTCCTTTCAAAACGGACATATCTATTTGGTTTTCACAGTAATTCATCGATGGGTCCAACGGCATTTCTTTCTCAACTGCTGTAATTTTCTTGACTTTGTCACTTCTTTGAGTTAGTTCAGAAGATAGTTTGTACAACTTCAATGTTGCCGTTTCACTGATTTCAAAATATAACCAATCATCAGGTTCGCTTTTCTGATTCAGACTTTCCGTCAAAGAGTGGTGACTGGAGCAGAAAACAAAACAAAGCTGCGTCGTCCATTTTATTTAAGTTTGACTGCACTTCAAAACAAAGAGGTTAGGAATAAAATAAACATCTTGTTATTCTAGAAAACTTTGTGGTAAAAATCCCTTCGTTGAAAAAGTTTTGTTACACCAATATACTGATGAACCAATATTGTATTCACAATATTCCTCAGTCGGAAGTTCTGAAATCATTCGCACCACAAAAAATTGAGTGGCTCGAGTTGTGCATTCTTCTATAACTTGATTAGGCCAGTGATGCACGCAGGTACGTGTACCACTGAGTGATAGTTATGAAAAGCATGAGGTAGGTCACCGAGCGATAATTTGGGACCAATGAGATTCTACCACTGACGTACATGGCCTAGTAACAACTGTTGCTGTTACCTTATACTTGAATCATCCGTCAGCAAGGCAGCAAATTGTTTTGAAGGATGGCATTTGAGTATCTGCGCGTTCCGTGTATCCTCTAGAAACCAAACAGACCGAAACCGTGTCAGGAAAGTCCGTGAGGTATTATTTGACGGTGACGATTTTACAAAATAAAAAAGTGGTGCTTTGATGGAGCGTCCGTTGTCCCAATTGCCGTGAACAGTAGGTATCTCCACACGATCGCTTACAGTTGTCTTTATTAGTCCTACCTTTGTCAGAACTGTCAGGTATTGCCTCCACAGATAAGCCAGAGTAACTTCATCTCGCTACTCTACGGCATAGTTAGCCAATATTTTTCGATTGTCTAACGCGCCCCGTGGAGCATCTTCATGTCAGTTAGACTTTCTAACCTGACCTAGTTGCTATAGTTGGTAATAAAGATGGATCTTTCCAGAAACTACCGGCAAAATAAGGCTGAGACAGTCAACGGCTTCAGCACAATTCGTATAACAAGCACATTGCTTAAAACATGTTTTATGTGTAAAACTCTGATTACAGAATTTTTGGAAAAATTGTCTATTGTGAGCGTTATATGAATCATAACTACGTCATGGTGAGAATTTGATAACACGGTTGACTTAAATTTGAACTTACTTTATCATTTTTGACAGCTTCATCCTGTTTTTGACCTTTAGTGAATTCCAGAAACGAAAATTAAGACTAGTTTGAATTGTAATTTCAGCAAGTTTTGAATGGAAAGCAAGCTGATTATCATGCTTCTTTAGCACTTTCGAGTGAGGAGGATAGTATTAGTAGTGCTCCCCCATTTTAGTGAGCAAAAAACATACCAATTCCTACAAATAGTCTGTGGCCGGTACTGATAAAACAAGTATCAAAGAAACAAATGCAACGAGAAAACAACGAATTTTGGTCATTTAAAAGAGAGATTTATTTTGCCAGCAATCGGATTATCACAGTATTTTTCATGGTTAAGAAGTCAAAAGCCGCAGTTTGCGAGCCAGACACTGTGGGTGAGGAGCCATTTTTCAATATTTATTAGACTGACTATCCCCTAACTTTCGTAACAAGCGGAAAGTCGGACATCTTGACTCGCTTATTTAGGCACGTATTTAACCGAGGATCAGAATTCCAGAAAGTGATACAAACAAAATTTTTGAGCAAACTGCAACGTGATAGCAAATTTGACCATAAAAGTCTGGAAAGCCAAAGGTACTGCATTCGCGTATGGAAATATCCAACTACTACGGTATGTGGTTGTCCCTTTTTGAAGTTAGCAAAGCCCAAACCTGCATTTCTGTCTACTCCAAGTATAAGCCATCGATCGAAAAACTCGTCAAAAGAAAAGACATGCATAAAATCATTACAGCCGAATTGAGCTGCAAACCTGAATGTCACTGTGTGCATTTCGACCCTAAGGATGTTACAATATGACTTTCACGCAAAAAGATCCTAACAATCATGACACCCTGAGATAAACACTAAGCAGCTGAACAGAATGCTTGTATTTATTACTAACAGAGCTTTTATTTATCAACGGGCATCTGAAGCTACTTGGGCCACAGGCCTTACTTACCATTTTCTACTTCCGTATAGTCAGTTATTTAACCCACACTGAGAAAGTGCTTACCTGCTTTAAAAGTTGCATGACATTTTTATTAAGACAGATCAGGTGAAGCTCATGAGTGTGATCGAAGTCTAGTGTACTTGGATGCATAGGTTTCTTTCATTGCAATAAATCCCTCCAAGAAATCATATCAGCTGCATGTGCTTCCTACGATACGCTGAATTTCAAAATAATGCAATCATCAATAAGCACTGGGAACCACCGTTAGGACCCTCGCGTGTGAAGCATTTTCACTCAGACTGTTAAACTTGACACTCCGTAAAGGCGAACGTTAAAAACACAAAGCTACACTTTTCCTATGTATTTTTACTGGAACTGTGTATATACCCCATTGGGGCTTCTCCCTTCACTTATTGGAACGCATAAATGTACAAGCGGGACATGAATTGAATTGTTATATTGCTTCTAGTCCACGTATCGTGTGATCGAATCCAGTAAGTCATTCGATAGAATGATTGCCTGAAGTTCAAACAGTTTATGTGTTTCTCAATTCGTCCTAGCTGATCGGGGTGCATATCAGCCTGACTGAAACAGTTTTTCCGGGTTTGACCACTATGCGTGGTGGTCCAGTGAATACATTAAAAACAGTACTGTACCTAACTGCGGTCACAAACCGCATGGTTAGCTAAAACTGAGCCGAAATTCTTCGCACTTCAGAGGGTCCACTGAAGCCTTTCAACTCATTCCACTAAAATGAGATAGAAAATTGGATAAAAAAGTCATCCCAGACAAAATAAAATTGCTAATACATTTTGTTTCCATTGAGTTATTACTTTCCCGTAAAGATACAAAATGAAGTCCAAATCGATTTCTTGATATTCTCCTTTTCACTCATTTGGATACTCACTACCAAGGCTTCCGGTTGCCCGACATTCTGCTCATGAAGCATCTTATAGAAATGGTTTTCCTGAAGCTATTCCTAAAGGGTGCTTTCATACCGTCAGATCCATCTGTTCACACAGTCTTCATGAGTATATTCGCTGAACTAATGACTTGGACAGAATCACGGCCAGTTTTGAGCAAGTGACAAAGTGCTAAATTACTGTTATTGCAGGCTTCACCAGCTGAATCATGACGTCTTATTGCTGTCTTGAAGTGTAACCATTTGCGTGCACCAAACTATTCGTCTATCGCAGACGAGAAACTTATGCTATTTTTTATTGAGATATTGTTGACTAGCCCATTCAACAAAACAAAGCGGGTGAGCAATAACACAATTGTTTTTTTTTCAACAAAAGAGCGAGATGGTGTGACACGCCCAGGTAAACTGAAGCAAAATAGTTTCTTGAGGTTCCCATGGTATCCGTCTCTGTGAAGCACAATCACATTTTAAATAGATTGCTCTAAACCCCGTAACAACATGTGAATGCACTCTCCACTTACAAGGCTGTACAAACTAAAACAAAGCGCGTTCATACTCCCGTATGCATGACTCCTTTTATCCATAGCCAGTGTGAAGCTCGAAATATGAATAAACTCATCTCCGGCACTGGGACTTTTCATATTCCTCACGTTATATAAACCTGTTCAATTTCAATATCATGCAGTTTTTCAAATTTTCTGACCTCGTTTTAGGCGCAAAATATTTTCCACAAATTGCTTCGGATTCCATTCTCTAAGCCTTTATTCCAGCATTTTTCCACTTTCTTCAGTGCGAAGGTCGAATTTAAAAAATCTCGAGGTATCTTCACTATTCACAGTTGGTTTTATTTTTTCACTCCATTAAATTTATGTTTAGGCAGTAAACATCTCAAACTTCATTTGTTAGTTTCAACAGGAATTTCAAATTCAATGATTCCTAGGCAATTTTTTTCAGTTTGGAGGTGCGGGTGGAAGAGAAACTTCAAAAGATCTGTAAACTCATTTATATATTATGAATAATTTTTATAAACAACATAATTCATCGTCTTTCTCTCTCCGTATGTTTCACAGTAACATACCTCTCTCAGCTTTAATGAGAGGGGCTTTTGATTTTTGACGTACTCATGTATAGAACAAATCTACGTGCCCTGCAACAGTAGTACTAATAAGATGTTCGCTTTGACTCTTACCAAGAATAATAATGTAATGTATTCAATAATAATTGTTGTATTAATTATCATAACAGTCTCTTTATGATCATAGATATTGTTGTAATCGAAAATGAGTTCGACAGCCAGTGGCTAAATATTCTAGTGGTTTGATTGACAAAATCCGCGGTACGTGTTACGATTTGAAACTAATTAAAATATCCAAAATTAACCGTACTCGCCTATCCACAGCATTGGAATCAGATAGTTTGCACAATAGAATTTCTAGAGGCGGTCAAGACGCATGTGGATTGATGAAATTTGTGGGCTGCTATTATTTACGAATGAAACTAGTGTGCTCATCTTGCAAAACCCCGGAGTCTCAACGTTATTCATCTTTCAGCTAGTAGGAAGCAGAAATATCTAGAAAGTGGGTGACACTCGAGCAAATATTCAAGCCAAATCGATGCTGAGAATCATTCATATTATCTTCACAGTATTTCTCCGGGGAAATCCCTTTCACCTAGCATCCCAAGGATAATGAGTCAGTCTTTTTAGATGCACGTCTGATTTCACTCACTCATTCAACAATTCACAGAACTTGATGCGATTTGCTTGTTCATTTGCGTAAGCGTATTAAAAGCTGAAGCCGAATTTCTTTGCAAACTTACAGTGGACAGCTTGAAAGCAATCTCCATCCGTCCGTTTTCCCATCTAGGTACTCGTAATCGGATGGACATGGATACAATCTGATTCAAGATTTATTCAAATTTCAATATTATCGATTTGCGCTAAGGTTGGAGGTTCGGTAGGTTTTGATCTGCTGACTGAGTATCTGGGACAACAGAAACTAAATCCTACGGACATTCAGGATTTCACACGAAGTTCGCACCAAAAGTAAATGGGTAATCCCTTGCTTATCTTCTGTCCTTCTGCCCTTAAGTAAAGTTGTTGCACTTCATTACTAATTTTGTTTTTCTCATGAAACTGTCCCCCATATGTGTCTTGTTAGAATGAATCTTTATGTTTATTAGTTCTTCGAGAGTCTAATACTTAAAACAAATAACAGATTTTAAATTGTCAATGAATATCAGTATAATATTATGGAAGCGTAGTGATATTGTTATTAACTTTCTGTGAGGTGTGCGTCGAAACTTCATTTTGCACGAGCAGTACTTGCAATGTAACACTCTAAGTCACTTTTCCACGTCACTTCAGATGTGTAAGACTGCAGTCATGAAACCTTGATTTGTTTTATAAGATGAAACCACCGGTTCTTTTTGAGGTTATATTTGAGATTCAAACTTCTCGGCTCGTGTCCTAAATATTTCTTCCTGTGATAAAATTCTAACACTAATCCTTTAACTCTGAAGTCATAAAATGCTCGATTTTACCACCCTCGAGAAAATATCACATTCTGCTTGCATTCCAGTTCGCGGTTCGAGGAGATCCAACCAATTCGTATTTGAATTTATGGTATTTTGTTCAACGTGAACATTCTTGTATCCCCGACGTGTAATCTGCAAAAAGGGATGCAAGCGCACACCTCTGGGATACGCAGATTCACATCAGAAGAACTCCTCTGTCGACGTATAAAACAGTAAATAAACTAAGAGCCCCAAGGAGTTTGCTACGTACAGGGTTTTCTTGGTCATACCCAAGGTGTATAGTTTAGGTGTTCGCAGAATGTGTTTTCCCAGCGGACGAACTATTCCTCAACAAAAGAGATAAATCATTTCCCTTCTTGTTAATTTCACACACAGTGAAAAGATGAGAATAGAGGGAATGAACTGATCGAAAATTCTCTGTCTCAAATCAACTCGCGGGACATGATACATTGGTCTCAAATTAATTGCATTTTATTCTGCTTCTAAAACCTCAAATGACAAACTGTCCTCAGAGCTGAGCCAGAATAGATTACAACTATCGGACTCATTGATTTCTGGGCTTTAAATCAAAGGACGTGGAGCAAAATATTTATTATTTTCTGTTTTATAATTCCTCAATTTTATTGCCTGATACACACTGATGATTTTGTAGCCGAATAAGTGCTGAAATTGCCATTTTGGGAAATGTATTAGACGGAATATCTTTCGAAATCGTTTTAACATTAGGCAAAACAGTCTAGAATTTTTCGAGGCAAGCAGAAGATGGAAAATCTACAGGCGAACCTGATAAATTCCGATTCGCAAAAAAAATCTACCACTCCTGCTAACGTTTTATGTCTCTGTATTGTTACTTACCTATTTCTTCTAAATAATCATTCCATATTTCTCTATCTTGTGATTTTCATTTGGTCAAATAACTCGGCCTTTTCTTACCCATTATATTCTCCTCACCTCAGCAATGTATCGGCGAGATAGAAATGTGGTTACCACCGGCAATTCCATGACTTGTCGCAGAAGGATGGTGACAAACACTTTAAGACAGCACCATACAAAATACGACTCCATTGACAGTGTTCACATTTTAACTACAATGCATTCTGGGGAATGGACGCTGAGAAAATATCAGATGGCTGACACTGACAAGTTGGGACCGTCTAAAAGGAAACAACACAACTGACTCACCACGGCTTCACTCCGGCCAATGATTTCCTTATCCAGTGGTCACTGCGCTGAGTGAACATTTGATTATGATGAGCTTTTCCTGATCCCAGTATCCGATTGCAACGGAAGTCCATTTGTCTCACTACCAGTCTACTGATTTCTGTCGGCATGATAGAGCGAACTGACACAAATGCCAAGACTGTACAGATTTTCATACGTACACAACAGCGGATATGATAGAATGACAAGGAAAGTCATTTACCCGTTATGTGATGGCTTATTTCGAATGGTTCGTCGATTTGCTAACATGCCCATCACGTTTATCTGCTTGGTGGTAGCACGACAGTAACTTCCTGTAGTACGAACGGTAATGATTCAACTCTTGTTTTCTTTGCAAGTTTATTCCCTTTTTTTAAACGCAGCTCTGTTCTTACATAGTGTCGGAGCATTTTTAGCTGTTCTTATAGTTGCATGCCAGTCAAAAATAGAAATATGGGTGCCAGTGAACATCACTTTTCTATGTTGGGGTGAACCACATTATTCACATCTTCACCAGGTTACCCAGTGTAGGTTGAAATAAGGTTTGCTGTTTAAATTTGTGAAGACATTTGTCTATGATAATAATTCGATAATATGTTTGCAATTTTACCGCTAATTTTAGATTGCCCATTTTGGATCAGTGCTAATGCTCCTATCAAAACTGTCAAACAAAATGTTATTCTATCTAAGGGTGAGCGTCTGTTTCTCTTTCCATTGTCCTATTTGGTTCTTGTGAAGCAGGATGAGCCAGAGCTACGTGTCTTCATTAGAAGTAATTCTCATTTTCGGCTCATTTTCTTTTGTTTTTGGTGGGTACAACTACGTACTGCTCTTCAACTCGAGGAAGTTGGAAGACTTTAGGAAACTGAAGTAGAAATGCAAAACAAGGAGTTGATAACCAAATGACAAGTATTTTGCATTCGTTCTTGACAGAGAAAGTCGGATTACGGATTTCGGGAACCGAAGATTGCACCCTTCATTTATGAGCACAAAATAACAAAGCACTTGTGGTATCTATTTCGAATTTGATTTTCAAATGAAAATTAGAAAGTAAATGCAGCAGAAAGGTTTGAGAGAAATTTCATACTTCAGTTCTTAACAGTTTGTTAAAAACGGGAACGTTTTTTGGTCGGCTAATAATTGTTGGCTTTGACCCACCAGAGAAGAGATTACATAGTGCTCACCTAGGTTAAGAAACATCAGCTAAATGTTTGTGATCTACAATTGCCAGGAAAAGTGATAATTTCTCCCAACGATTGGTAGTGATATTTTTTAATCTGAGACTAATAGGTAGGTAGCTCATTGGTTAATTAGCTGATAACTGAATAACATCAATGATGAGTCTTTGGACGCCCTTAGTGTTTGTTTCAATGTAAGGCAATGGATCACTTTTATGCAGTTCATGAACATAGAGAGAGGACTTAAGTCACGAAATACATGCAGTTCGTTTACACTTGTCTACTGTGTATATAAAACATTTCAGTTCCTTTGCAGCTGTGGTAACTTGGTCATTAGAGGACCAGATGTCTGCTTGGCTCAACGAGTGCCCGAACATATACCCAAATGATCGTCAAAAGAATGACGCAACCCAATGCGGCTGAAAAGAATGACGTCATATCTCCGTCTCCCTCAATTGTAAAACACTTAATTGAGTCAGATCATAAATTTGACCCAACCCAATCCTTCCCAAGTTAAAGAGGTTGGCGTTCAGCGAAGTGATGCTTATCCTGATTCATGCCAGTGCTTTGTGCGCAAAAACCGTTGGCACTAAATATTTGTTAATTTTGGCACTAACCGAACAGACCTCTACCTCCCTCCCCCACAGAACACACTGTGACAGGTTTTAATCCACCTCATTTTAGTGCAAAAACGTTTCTCGCTGTATGATATGTAAACTGAAATGTTTTACGAAGGCGGTAGACAAGAGTGAACGAAACGTGTATTTCAATGTTTTTCCTTTCTCTGACCGAGCCTATCCTGCACTTCGGAAAATAAACGATATGAAAAACGATGCACCTAACAAGGAGCCGCAACTATAAATCAGGCCTGGAGCTCGTATCTATGAATCGTGCAAGTTACCACTAGGCTATTCATCCGAGGGTTCTTACAATTAGAGTAGGTTATCACATAAAGTTTAAAGCTGTACGTACGTTGCCAATGAGATCATACTGAATTAACTCCTTTCACTGTGTCTGTTTTCCAAAAGGCTTGATCTAGTCCTTCACGGGATGTAAATTCTTCGCACTCAAGTTCCGTCAAGTCAACCCAAGTAGTCAATTTAAGCAATCGGAGGTGAATATTCAGCAGCCACATGATGACTAAAATGATAGTGAATCCAAAAAATAATTCAACAAATAAATTTGAATTCTTCAGCTTGCAAGTCTGATAAGATCGCAGAAAAAGCACAAAGTGAGTGTCCTTTCTAGCAACAATCTGAATGAGAGGGGCATCGTCCAATGCAAAATCAGACGAACCTTTTATATGTCCTGCTTCAAACTTGGATATCGTTTTCCTGTACCACATAATCACAAGCGGCCTTCAGAAAGAACAGAACAGTCAAATTTACCGATAGACTCAAGTCCGTTCCGTTTTGCCTTAAACACGTGGTAATGATTGAAAATATAATGATAGTTGCGAAAAACACCGGGTCAATTTCTTTCGAAACCCCAAACCGATCAGTATTCCAATTGGCATCAAACAGATAGAACTATTTCAACATCTATGCTACCGATATTTACAAGTGAGACATTTGGACTACCTTCGATACATTATTCACTGTCTATTTGTACACTCTCCTGATAAGGGTGAATTTGGCGGTAATTGCTTCAGCATTTTACATCATACATCAGAATAAATTAGTTCTTTATGTAATTTCTACTAAAATTCTTTTTGGTAGGTGCTTTAAATTGAGATCAGAGGAACTTTCTTTGAGTCGAGAATTTCGCAAGGAGAAAAACAGTCATTCCATATTATCCCCAAATGTTCAAACTCTATGTTTTTTTTCAGGTACAAGTAATGATAAATATATATATCAAACATATATTTCTGGTTTCTGTATGCAATAATTCCATCTGACGCGTACCCCTCCGTGTTTGCAAACTGTGACAACATTTGTATACAAGGATGAAATCAGTTCCGGTGCCAATGCCACCATGTATGCATGGGTGGGTGTAATCAGCAGCAGATAGGTTGCTTCTCTTGGAAGCCAAAACTTTTTGGTTGTTGGTACCATTTTGGTCATGTTTATAACCCTCATTTGTGATTATTAACCACTTGTCAGCACTTATAAAAGTTTAAACATCTACTGGTAATTTTTCGGTTTTCTTTGTAAAAATTGACAGATGGAAAGTCGGGTCCGACAAGTAGTCACAAAAATGGAAAGAAAGGATGAAATTCCTAAAACGGAGCATGCTTCTACTTTGGATTTACCTCTGGTCGAAACGAATTGACTGGATATCTACTGCTTTGCCAGTCAGCGTATTATAACATAAAATATTTGGGAATTACAAAGAACCTGCATTCTGTGTGTCCTCTAGTTAGTGAATGGAGCTCAAAATATTTGTGTGCACCACTTGCAAAAAATCGCCCCGAGAAAGGCATACACTGCTGAAATAAGTGAAACCTCCACGACTCCTAAATTTCCGGTTTTGTGTTCAATCTAAGATAGTTTGCCCTCTATTTCTAGTTCTTTCTAGTTCGTTTAAAATCAGTGAGTGCTCTTTCCAAGGATAGTCAGAGCACCTCAGTATGTTTCACTGTTCATCGTCCGAAAGCTTTTGCTAGATTAAAACAACAAAAACTTACAAATGACTAAAGTGGTTTCATATATAGAATTAGTTCATGTGTAGTATAACTATATATATATGTATATATATATATATATATATATACACGGAAGAGGTGATTTAAATAGATTTCGAAGTAAACCGGCATGCTTCTAAAACTCTCAGCTGAATATTGAAAAACCATGGAATTACCGGACATTACACAATCTTTTTCAAGAATCACGAGCAGCACACATCCACAGTCGATCGATGGGCGATCAGATCATGACAGCAACGGATAGAAGCCACAATATCTAATGCTACTGGTTGATCAGCACCGGACGGCCTGTTGGTTGGGTGATGGAATCACAAGTCCAAGTTGAGTGTCGTTGGGATTACGCGGCTGATGATTCTCGACAAGATGGATGAAACAACGTAATAGTCCATCCAAAGGTGACTTCTGAGTGACCGATCAACCTATTCCTTTTTATTCTGAGGGCTCTTTTCTTTGTGAGATACTGTACAATGATTACACGTTACAAGGTGCAGCACAGAGCAAAAAGCTGCCCATTGATGCTGATATGCCAATCCAGTACTCGAGGAAAATCAGCCTGTGAGGCTCACCGTTCGAATTTGGTCAGTATATTGTCTTAGATAAAACATTTTCCGTGATAAAATCAGGTATCGTTTCGGTTAGAGAAGTCTTTTCCGGTCCCTGAAGGTTGCCTCAAATTATTACATCAACAACAAAATCACTGAAACCAGAATATTTGCAACTTTATCCAACTTTCTGGAGAGGAAAGGGGACTGATGAGGAGGACTTCGGGAAATCGGTTTGTCACTTGCCGAGGCCCATACTGAAACGTTTTGGAATGAACTTTCTTAGTTCTACGAAAAGTTAAATTTATTATTTCGTGACCGGTTAAGCAGCTCACACTACTAGATTCATATTCACTTGTGTAACCCAGCACCACCATGGGAGTAAGTGAGTGCACATCGCTTAAACAGCATACGTAATTGAACCCGGAAACACCAAAGGTGATTAGAGGAAAGGGGCGAACACAATCATGAATGAACCAGTGGGGAAGGTCAGCCAAGGAAAACAACAGTAAAGGACAAACAAGAGAAAGCTTTTGGAGTGGTCAAGTTTCCTTCTGGTATTTGCCTTTCTCAGCAGGGGGTGGAAAACACTATAAGTCTGTGTGGTTTTGTGTGTACTGGTGTGCCCATCATGTTTTCTAACCGGATGGTCAAAAGATATGAAACCGGATGTCAGAAAACGATGTGGACTGCACTTGTTTGGCATGCTGGATGCTGAAGATAAGGAGGTAGAAGATATTCGTGATGAGTGAATAAATTGCATGAAACACAGCTTTCTTACGTACATGGTAGTCCACGGAAACAAAACGGCAACAGAGGACTGGTCCCACAACAGCCACAACCCCATCTACGCCGCCACTTGATTGTAAATGTGGGATAAAATAGTGTGACCTTTCAAAGAAAACTCACCAAAATGCAAAACACGCGTTTGTGTCTAATTGGTTTCCCACATAGCGACCAGAGTAGTTATGATATAGAGGGCCACCGGTTGTCCGACTGAAAGATTGATTAATGTTCTGAGAAGGCCCAAGAATAAAGCAAAGCCCGTAGACAGATGGGGTGTGGGTAAAACAAGCACCAATATTGGTTTGTTCCCGTCGACATGTCTCGAGTTGTGGGAAAGGACTTGGGGGGGGAGGACAATTTTTACTATCCAATCAAAGAAAATACTCCTTTGTTTTCCCTTTACTCCTAGCCCTGTTTGGAGACAAAATGCGACGGTTCTGTACCCTCAAGGTAAGAGATAAGCATTTGATGTGCTCGAAGGCTTGCGGGAAACAATTCCCCGAGGCTGATTGTAAATAATTTATGATTGTTCCGTTGGTGAGAGCGCGATGAAAGGAATATAAGTAGGTGCAATTCACATGACTTTATCCCACGACTGTAAATCAAAGCATATTTTGTCCTTGTAAAGTATGGTAGAAACCGAATGGCCGTGGATGAAAAACCTGCTAACACGAAGATAATAGTTTTTCAGAAGGGATTTCACTGAGATGTTCTTACCTGTTTCCTTTAGTGTTTGTTACTTCGGGATTAACCAAATGTGTCCTAATTTTCTAAAGCAGGGTCAAACTTCTTAAAATCATAACTCGAAACAGTTATCCACTGCTGAAGTTATTTCGAACCTTACTCCAATAATGTTGTCTCATTATAGCAAAGGTAAGCCACACGATTAATTGGTTTTATCTTAGCTCACCAAGTCGACATGGATCAAAAAACATCCTGCGCGAGCCTTCACAATCTAGCCTAAGTGGCATCGTGATAAGTGATGAGTTTTCCAGAAACCTCGATCGACTCACATACTAGACTACCGTGGCAATTCGGTGACAAGAGCAGGCTGCAATAACTCAAAGTTTTCGGATTTGAAAGGAAGAAGTGGGAAAAGTAACGCTATCAAAGTCCTTTTATTATATTACAGTGCAGCTTTCATCTTAGTTGAAAGCCAGAACCGACTCCGTATTCTTTCTGAGTCCAACTGAATACGCACCGGTCACATATATGATGTACAAGAGCAAGATTAAGAATCACTGTAAACAACGGTTTGCTGTTCAGTGTTTTTCCGAACACAATCATGGGACTCACTAAATAAGTTGTTAACCCTCTAAAAATAAGTTCAATTTTATCCACTTTAAACAAAAAAATTCGCACAAAAGGCAATCAAACCTAGTAATCTTTTATGGTGTGGAGGGTCAAGGTAAATCGCATCCTAAACGAGAATCAAGGTGTAATTTTTGCTCTGAAGGCCGAAAGAAAAAGACTGCAGTATCGAAGCAACTCACTTGGTTTTTATCTGAGTCTTAAAAAAGTAAATATCCCAGAGTTTACAACATCCATATATCTTATTTACTGTTCCTAACTGAAAAAGCTGTACCTTATCACGTGCTTTTCAAACGTAAAATGTTATACTATGTAATTTTTTTCAATCAAAACAGGCATACAATCGTCAATCGGCATTTTGTCTTTAATATTGCAGTAAATATCTAGTGATCTGATGAAAAAGGATGGCAGTCATATAGTTGTGTAAACTTTGATACTGTTTTTTATCTACACCGAATCTTAACTCCCGTAGGTGCATTTATTTTGGAAGATTTCGTTATCACAAATTTCAAAAATTGTTACTTGAAACAAGCAACTCCAAATGCGAGAAGACAACACGTCCCATGTAAGGCAGAAAAAATCTTGAATTCCCCTGGGAGTGAGGTGAAACTTACAAGCCTATTCACTTGTTTCGAACTTTTTTCTTGGTGAGATGTCTAGCAAAACCGCTGGGGACCGATGGTTAAATCAAATTCACTTTAATCCGCACATTTTTGTAAACATGAACTAAAAGAAAAGAAATTATTTATTGTAACGGAACGTGGAATTCCAGTTATTCTCATCAAGTGAAAGTAAAATCACGATTAAATTTCACAATGATATGCTGATATTGGTTAGTGTTTAAGATGTTTCAGGTGCCACTTCTAACTCGGCATTTTCCGCCGTTGTTGGTAATAGGAAACTTATTCGGCGCACCGTATTTCGTCAAAATGACAGGGCGCTTATATCTAATAGGTCGTGTCATGGCCAGGTTTGTGGGTTGTTCCAGACTGTTGGGTCGACGAACATGAATGTCGTCTCTCTTCATTCCACTGTGGTTATAATCAACCTCAAAATAAAAATCTCCGGTAGTGTAGAAAAATAACTGAGTGACATATTTACGAACTACCTTCTTGTTGATTTTCATGTAATTAGGGAACGAGAATGTTCACTGGCATCAACCTACTCGGGACGCCTTCAAACAGATCACTCGCAATACTCACAGCGTGAATCCAAAAAGTTGCACTTTTGATATCCATCTGGATGCATAAAGAACAGGCAAAGGAACCTAATTGGCCGTGTCAGCAAACGAGGTTTCGAGCACTTCCATTCACTGAGAGACTGCATTTTTATACAAGAGCTTTCAGTAGTATTTTTGACTACATAGATCGTTTCAAACCTGCCCATCGTGTACGAGGAAAACCGGCACCAAAACGGACCCCTAGCCCTGACACCGAGGAAACGAGGGCAGGAACTATCCGTAAACTGACCTGTTGAAAAACAGCACTTTCACTGATTCAATTGCAAAAGTTTTTAGTCTAGAGCGCCCGTTACTTTCCGCTTGCTATCTACGAATTCTTATTACCATTCTTTCTTGTTGGTCCTTCAGCTCTCGTGACTTCTAAGGTCGAGTTATTCCATCAGGCTTGATTTTGAGTACTTTTCAAAACTGGAATTTTTCAAATAAATTACAGGATCAGCGGCGAATGTTGACCTGGCTGTTGCGCGTAGACTGACTGAGTGAAAGAAGTGGGACCGAGGAGTTTGCTTGTCCGTATTGTAAGCTAGATCTATAGGCACATACTAAACTGAAAAAGAGCCATCAAACTGACTGAATTCAATGACCGTTCCCTCGCCGATGTTTCTCCTCACTGTTAGTGGGCACAATATTCTATTGCTAGTATAACTCGTCAAATGTTGATAATTTGTTACTCAGCAAACTCGGGTAGATGGCACTTATCACGCAAACATGTTGATCGAGTGTAATTTTAATTTTGAAAGCCGGAGAGGCGTCATGCATCGGAACTGCTGCAGGCATTGCTACTAACGCACTCTTAGGGTGAAGTCCCGGCAAAAATGGATTAACTTGCATAAATGAATATCAGAAATAAATGCTGATGGGAGATATCGAAATATTCCTTAATAAACCTACCCTAATTCTCAAGCAAAAGCACATGAATCGAAGCATTGAGTTGCCATCAATTCATCCTTTACAAACAGATTCATTAGTCTTATGAAAATGATGAAAATGTATCTTCTCACACATTCTCATCCAACAGGCACTGTTGCTTATCGTGTATGTTTCAAAATCAAATAGAAGGTTATCTAAAACAGATGAAGAGTCGCTCAGTATCGGTAAAGCACCGATGGCTGTTGGGTGTTTTAAAATAGAACATTATCGTTTAATAAGGTTTGTATGTTGTGACCAGCCGTGTCTGACCCCTACAGTTTACAAGCCAGTCAACGTCAACAATGACCAAATACGAGTTATTTGTAACTGCAACCTAATTTCCACAGTCCACGCAGGCCTCGATAGACGTGCGCTTTCTTCTGAAATCAAGTTGTTTGGAAAGATTATTTGTAATTTCCATCATAAGCGGTTAAATGAGCAAAGAATATAAGGACGTCTAGTATATAGTTTCAACTATAGAGGTAGTAATAACACTACAATTATGGTTTGAGGGCTAGTCCATTTCATTTGTTCCTTCTATGCACTTCCCACTTGAATGTATCAGAAGTGAGACACTCGGGTGATACATTAATTCAAGCCCGAATCAGATGACCAGACTATTCTTCAGATATGCTCCTTCGAGTGGTTAGAACAATCAACGAAAATGGTGGACTGAGCAAAATGTTTTTTACAATGAAACATTATTGAACAAAGTGGACAGTGTGTCACCTTCCGGAGGAAATCTGCTCATCAATCTTCTCTGTCTGTGTGTTCCGTTTTCGTGGATTAAAAAATAGCTGTGTCTGCGTTTTCAAAGGATTTAATTTTCCCGAGGCTGTTGGTTTGCTATACGGCTACTTCATCCCCATTAGGTAACTGGATATCTTGATTCTCATCTGTCGCAAATAGTGAGATTTTTGTGTCAATGTTAAATAAAAGTCAGTGATCTTCATGACTGTATGTCGTTAACCTGTGCGATATTAACGAATTCAGTCCAGAACAGGGAACCTCCATACAACTAGGAAGTTCTTTTACGCAGTATCAACGATTTATATGCATGAACAGTAAGTAATTAGTGGATGATTTTGTTAGTGACAATCCAACAACATGAATACATTTAAAAGCGTCACAATAACATGTATACTTCAAAGATGATTGAAACTTACTAGATTTGACTGAACCTCCATAAAAAGATGAATTGACTAACATTTTATAAAATATCACTGTTTGCTGACTGCTGTTAATTTGGACATAATTTAGCACCATCTTGAACAAATCGAATACTTATTAGTACAGTGAACAACGACAAAGCTGTCGTCATTACAGAAACTTCGAACATTGCAGATTGGAGCCCGTACCTCTTCGTTTCTGAGCATTACCCTCCTATGTAGACTTGATTGGAATCAGCAACTCTGTTTCGACTTTATTGTACACTTATTGAAAAGTTTAAAACGTTTACCTTCATTACGCACGATGGTGAAGATATTCTTTCCACTATTTGGAAAGTCTGATAGAAGTAGCTCCTCCGAATTGATAGACTGCTGGGCCCTGAGGCATCCTCCTTTTCTTAGGTCTCCATCAGGTACCTAGATCTCACCTATGCTTCCATAAACAGAATTATGCATCAACAGCCACACCCCGAAAAACCACTCGACCTGCGGGCTAAGCCAGGCTGAGGGTGGACGGGGTCAAAAAACCTAAGTGAGACGGTGTGTAAGATGAGGAGACAGAGGCATGAATGGGCAGACGAGATTCGCCGTACTATTCGACGTCGGTGGAAGAAATCTCTCAAACTGAAAGGACTGCATGGACTCCTGTGTTGGATTCGGTTCAATTGAAAGCTAAATGTGCCTCGGCGAAGCCATGAACCATGAATCAACACGCTACTACCTTGCAGCGCTCACTAGTTTGTGCAGAGTTAGAGATACTCCTTCGAGAGAAATTTCGAGCAACACTGGGATGCCTCTAGCAACAAACACTAATAAGACTTCATGATCACGTCAACGTGACGCACAGTTATCTGCTGCAAGGTGGAGACTAACAGTCCAGCGTACGAAAATGCCATTAGATATTTATACAGCCGGCTTATTCTCTCCATGGAGACAGCAGCATCTAAGTAAAACAATAAAAGTACCGTATGAGATAAATCAACAGATTTAGCGATCAATCAATCGTGCTGGTTATAAAGGCAAGGAAGTTCGGACCAAATAGGTTTACCTGGTGCTTATGGAAGTCCTTGGTAAATAATGACAGTATTTAGTGAACCATTTGCAAAATATTTCGCCCACAGGTTTACGTTTAAATCACCCCGAAATATGTTGAAAACTTTGGATGATATTAGTTACTTCCTAAAGCGTAGGTAATGTAAGTATCATGGGCTACCAAGCGCTGTTCAATACATGCAAAACACCATGTCTACTGCTATTGACGTTTTTTCAAAATTGAAGTTTCACTTTGTGAACCTACTTTTACGTAAAGAAATTTTCATCGGGATATTGTGCAATCATTAAGGAATGGAAATTCTCAGACTTTATTCTTTGAAAAACAAACTCCATCTCGTCATAAAAAAAGAAACTCCGAATTCTTCCTCCAGTACAATACATTTACAAGCATTTGTTTACCACTTCTATGCAAATAGCAAAGCTGCAGTAATATACATATAATATTCAATAATTATCGCCGTCATTTAGAAGAGGCAATCTGCGTTTTGATGTATTCAGTATGAACTTGACTTATTGCGTATGGATTTATATGAAATGATGTTCCTTCTCGAAAACTTACACATCGATGTCTACTCCTTGCTTTTGGTCTAATCAAAAGTCACACTTATTTTATAGATTCTACATATTATTTCCGTCAAAAATAAATGTATTGGTGTTTTGAACGATTAACAGAAATCCTTTTCCAACCTGCAGAGGAACTCCAAGGCGAGGACCAAAAAATGTGGGTTGCTTTGGTAATTCGACGATTGAAATCAACATTCTTCCATCACTGTCACTAAGGCTGTGACAAATTAAGCTACTTTCGTTCTTGAGTACTCTTTCAGAACATCGTCAAAAAAGAAAAAAGTATTCATCAATGGGGTCTTATTTACTCCACTTCTCCCCCTGAAGCATAATCCCGAAGAGCAGTCAACCCCTCCTAGGTAATACCTTGTCTCTATCCGGACTTATTTTACCAATGAACTAACACTCCTTTCATACAAACAAGGCTATCGAGTCGCACATCTATACACCATCAGAAAACCTCTCTTGGTCCTGTGCCAAATTATGCTCGTAGGCCGTTCTGTTGGAGAAAGTGTTGAATGTAGCAATGGGGTATGTGTCCGTGTTCTTTTGAATCATTTACCAAAAAGTGTCACTGGATATTCCGGAACTCCTCGGATGATGTTTGTTTCGATGGGCACTTGGTTGTTTGCAACGATCAATGACACCTGAGGTAGTGTATATTGCGAATGTACTTTCAGCGTTTTATCTCAGCTGACAAGCCTACTGGGTTTACTGAGCTTAATCACTGCTACTTTGACACCATTGCAGTAGAACTCGCAGGCCCTCCTAACTCGTAGTAAAACGATCAAAGAAAAAGAAACTCTCTACCCCCGATGAAAAAGTAATGGATATTGATTCGCACAATAACGGAGTTTCTCATGTCTGATTTTTGTGGAACTCCCAGATAATTCCACCGACGGCAATGCTCTGATGACGTTGCATTCAGATGAACTGACACAAGAATTACGAGCGGTAATGGGTATACCATTTTCCCCGCCATCTTTGATTTATTTATCAGACGAAGATACGGGGTGTATGGAAAATACGGGGACGTTTGTCTCAGGAAAAGATGGCAACGAAGAAGGGATGGTTTGGCGCAAAGAGCTTCCGGTAAGGAGTGCAAATCAAGATACACAACTATTGAGGAAACTGCTCTAAAACCGAGCGCGTAGTCCATGGTAAAATTGGAAAATATGACAAGGAGGCTAGCCGTTGGCGGAAGAAAGCAAGCAGGTAGGAATAACCAACCGATTTCTTTGTGACTGGAAATGTCTCAGCTGAACCTTTGTTTCGTGTCCCAGTCCAAATGCGATACACACCAAGATTCTCACCTGAGTCTTTAGGAAGTTTGATGGGTGTTGAAAACTTCGCTTCATGTTTCATCCATGTCAGTAGCAATTTTGTGAATATCCCTTTCAACAGTGAACTCCTCCAAGGTGCAAATAAATCTGGTGAATTCTGAAGATGCTGGCTATGGGAAGAGCACTATACTCCGGATAGTTACCTAAGGTATTCGCCTTTGCAGAATTCTAAAATGTATAATTCCTGAAGGAGAATGTTTCACAGTTTTCATTCCACTATCAAAATGTTTCCCTAAGTAACACGTGAAATGAATCGTCCACAACATGGAGATTTAAAGACATGAAGATTCTAATCATAAAAGGCCGCTTCTCGAGGTTAATGACGAACAAAATGCTATTAACAGAATAGTTTTAGAGGTTAAAGTTCAATATCAACCTTGGACGAAGTTCTTTCGCACAGATTACATTTTAACATTGCAATAACGCGCACAAAATTTACAAACACTTAAATTTACTTCTTCTTTCTTCCCGTAGCCGAGTTCATATAGGTTGGTTTCGTATCGATCAGTAGTGTGAACATATCCAGAATCAAATAGTACTTTTGAGGTTTTCACGAATAATGTCATTTGAAAAGGGGAGAAATCCTGGAAAAATTCCGACATAAACATTGAATGGTAAAAGATTACTTTTTCTAGCAGAAGGTTGAAGACATTTGTTAGTAGAACGTAACATACATACAGAGAAAAATACATTTAAATATACATATTCATACATATATAAATAAAATAAATCATTCGCAGAACTACGTCTAATGTATTCATTGATAGAAGCTGAAGCCTTTCTGTGATTTCTGTGATCAGTTTCGGACAAATCATTTGACTACAGATAAGTTTGTACATGAATGTATCCTGGTGATCTTCCTGAAGCGAGTATATAAGGGCGTTTCTAAATTCAAAAGAGTTTAAGAAAATCCTGTTGGTTTTCTTGTCTATCATAAAACGAGCATTCTCTGACATCACAGATGTTCATGACTTTGGTGAATATCATTTATCAGGTTCCCCATGGAAATCCTACCACTGCGCAGCAAATGCACGGCATAAACTCTGGTACAAAGTTCCGTTCCTCAGAGTATCGTTTCTCTCACGAATGTTCTGTTCTCCTCTCCTCTCCGTTTCTAGTTTCCTACTTCCCGCGTGTATGAGAAATTTTAATCCATGGACAGAAAATGAAGATCAGTTGCAGAAGAAATCATTTATGATCTACAAATTTTATACAATAATTCACATTGAATAATTTCATGACCATGAATCACCACTTTCCCATTAAAAGTAACGCCTGCTTCTGACGAAGTTTGCTAAACGAGAATACTACTTATCTTGTCTATATTCTCCTACGAAAACAGATTTGTGCTATAACATTTTTCATGTAGGATCAGCGCTCAGTTCGCCACTGGGAACCATGGACCTAATGTACATCTATTACAACCTACATGGCAATCAGTCGCACTTTGCTACTCCCGAGCCCTAGATGGGACTCGAACTCGCGGTTAGCTGTTGTGCGTTGAATGCCAACTATTTTCACAAGGCTGTAAACCACGTTCTGGAATATCTTTGGACAATGGCGATAAAAGATGCACATCGAATGAACAGAGCAATATGAATAGAGATGAGTGGTTCTCGACGTTTGAGTTTTACTATGGAAGGTCATTTGCTTGAAGTGCTTACTAAATGGCCATAGCAAAAATAGCCCAAAATCTACAACGTCTTTGTATTTAGCGCATGTAGTATCAAAAGTGGAGGTCCATCAACCCGTTTATTTACTGATGTCGTGCTGAATATTAGTGTGTGCAAGGAAAATATTGCTCTGGTTACAAGTCTGATCGAACTCTATGCACGTAAGCACCCGATAAACAGTTGTTTAGCTAAAAAAACGACAGTGATTCAAAAGAGAAACCATTTATATTTTTGCAGTTACTGAATAGTAGTAGCTGTATTACGAGGGCTTTATTGAAGTAGACTTAATGTGGAGGATCCCAAATATGAGATGATCTATATTTGTCTTCTCATAGTGTCACTAAAACCAGACACAGTAATTGAAAAACAACCTCTACTGTGCTCAATACACTAAAGCTATCCAAGCATATTCTAGGACAATTCACATGACTCTGTTCACCAGTTTCATGATGTGCTCATGTCTTAGTAATTCTCCGCCTATATTGTTTTTATAATTTTACCTTGGTAACCAAATACACACAAGGTCCACCACCCTTGACTGATAATCTGAGATAACACGGTTTTATAGACAATGTCACCGTTAGACCTTGAGCGGTATGAAAATCACGGAAAACGCGTCTGCCTGTTTACCGTCAAAAAGCTAAATTTTCCAGGAACAAAAACTATCGAATGCCGATAATGCTTTCTGATGAAGTATCAACATGTCTTTCATAACTCGGTGAGCAAAGCGAACAGAGAAAGAAATGTTCTCAGTCATCTGCCATTGCAGGATGGTTGCTCATAACATACCCTCATACGAAGACATATAACCTTCCATCTGACGAACAATGACTGGTTCATAAAAGAGCGAATGTGTTTTGTAGGTACCTGTAGATCTTCCACTTGGTTATGTTGACTAAGTACCTTGGTGCAGCACCCCTTTGCTGTATCAAGGTTTAAATCTAAAATGTGATACACACTTTTGAATCATATGCACTCAAGTGACCACAGGGTAAGTCACCACTAATCTCCGAATAAAGCGCACTCCTCGGCTAAAGTCGCTTCCTGCTATGGGATTGTTTTGGAACTCGTTTACCTGGAGATCTCACTGTTTGCGTTGAGCACGTAGGCTACCTGCCTCATTTTCATTTCCACTGAGCGTTTGTTTTGTCTAAATATCTAACCACAGTCCGACATTTTTTCCTTGCTAGTGATTGTCTTATTTGTTTTGACATTCATTTAGCATACACTGTACACTACAGTTTTCCCTCGAACGACGCACCGCTCTATAGAAAACATCAAACAAGCGCTGTGGAGTTTTCTTCCGGGGCCAACTAAGAGGGCCCACTTTATTCTTGTGAGCCTATAAAGAGAGCAATAACTTAATGGAATTTTTTGCACCTGTTTTGGATTTTCCACTTCCGTTGTCAACACTAAGTTTCAGGGTTGCCAATCCTACTGGTGATACTACTAGAGTAACTGCTACTTATATTATTAACAACGGTAATTTGACTGTAATACTAATACTGATATTAGTAATGGCAATAATGCAGCTACTTTCTTCACTATTACTGTTAGGAACTCTGTGAGAGCCGCTACCACCAACACCAATACAACTGGTACAACTACCATATTAGTTATTTAGCAAAGTTAGTTGTAACAAAATTGTACCTACAACCTACTCCTTTGGTGATTCAGTTCAGAAATAATTTTTCTTGGCTTCATCTGGTTTTACCAAAGGATAAAGGGATCTCCGGAAATAGTAGGTTTCACCATTTTCCACGTAAATTTCTATGTCTGCTATGACATTAACATGATCATTTGGTATATATATATATATATATATATATATATATATATATATATAAAGCCCTCTTATTACAGCTACTACTATTCAGTAACTGCAAAAATATAAATGGTTTCTCTTTTGAATCACTGTCGTTTTTTTAGCTAAACAACTGTTTATCGGGTGCTTACGTGCATAGAGTTCGATCAGACTTGTAACCAGAGCAATATTTTCCTTGCACACACTAATATTCAGCACGACATCAGTAAATAAACGGGTTGATGGACCTCCACTTTTGATACTACATGCGCTAAATACAAAGACGTTGTAGATTTTGGGCTATTTTTACTATGGCCATTTAGTAAGTACTTCAAGCAAATGACCTTCCATAGTAAAACTCAAACGTCGAGAACCACTCATCTCTATTCATATTGCTCTGTTCATTCGATGTGCATCTTTTATCGCCATTGTCCAAAGATATTCCAGAACGTGGTTTACAGCCTTGTGAAAATAGTTGGCATTCAACGCACAACAGCTAACCGCGAGTTCGAGTCCCATCTAGGGCTCGGGAGTAGCAAAGTGCGACTGATTGCCATGTAGGTTGTAATAGATGTACATTAGGTCCATGGTTCCCAGTGGCGAACTGAGCGCTGATCCTACATGAAAAATGTTATAGCACAAATCTGTTTTCGTAGGAGAATATAGACAAGATAAGTAGTATTCTCGTTTAGCAAACTTCGTCAGAAGCAGGCGTTACTTTTAATGGGAAAGTGGTGATTCATGGTCATGAAATTATTCAATGTGAATTATTGTATAAAATTTGTAGATCATAAATGATTTCTTCTGCAACTGATCTTCATTTTCTGTCCATGGATTAAAATTTCTCATACACGCGGGAAGTAGGAAACTAGAAACGGAGAGGAGAGGAGAACAGAACATTCGTGAGAGAAACGATACTCTGAGGAACGGAACTTTGTACCAGAGTTTATGCCGTGCATTTGCTGCGCAGTGGTAGGATTTCCATGGGGAACCTGATAAATGATATTCACCAAAGTCATGAACATCTGTGATGTCAGAGAATGCTCGTTTTATGATAGACAAGAAAACCAACAGGATTTTCTTAAACTCTTTTGAATTTAGAAACGCCCTTATATACTCGCTTCAGGAAGATCACCAGGATACATTCATGTACAAACTTATCTGTAGTCAAATGATTTGTCCGAAACTGATCACAGAAATCACAGAAAGGCTTCAGCTTCTATCAATAATTTCATCATAGATTGTTTTGCTTGTAATTATATATATATATATATATTGATGTATATACTTTTTATATAAACCGTTTATTTGGTTAATGGCATCAGATGGTTTCCATGAAATTTATTCTTTTCATCCCTCCCCAGTTAATAGCGTTGAAATCAAATTTCCAGTTTAACTCTCGGTGTTCCTTTCGAATCATATATAATGGTTTTAGGAAACGCAGCATCAAGCTGTCACTACAAACGCTCAATAAATGCATGAAAATCTGAAAGACTTATTCAGATGGAAGTTTTTATTGATTGGTCATGGTTTACTGTGGTTGGAAGTTTTCAAAATGGCGTGTGATTTGTTGAGATTTTGCAGCTATTTGCTTGAGTTACTCCCAAACTCTATCGTAATCGAAGCTGGCTAAATACCGGATCAACACATGCGTACATTCACATCTGAAGTGCTTATTGTAATATGACATAGATGCATTCAGCTTCCACAACCAAATACGACTTAGAGTATTATTGATGGAATCATAACCTACTCATAAAATTCTTGTCAGGTTGTACAACAACAATCACGATCATCGCCAGGTTGGCTCGATGGTGTACTTAGGAGTGATGGTGACTGATGGAAACCATAATGTGTTATTTGGAACTGCCTACTTTTCTCTGTGTTGAAAGGTTTGCAAAATAAAGGCTAGAAATCGGTAGACTGTTAAAATTTAGCACTTTAGAAATGTACATCACAACTCAAAAATTCGACAAAAAGTACTCAAATGGGACATATTAGTGAGATGTAAATGCTCCCCAGAAATTTGAGTGCATAAATATACTCAATACGATCAGCAGGCGATACATGCTAGTGATGAAATGATTCGTCCTAAGGTATGAAAACAGTATTCAACGTTGAAAATTGTGAGTGCACTGTGCAATTATTTCTTCCTTGTAAACAAACAACAGCACTTCTCGTGCACCAAACCCTATTTAAACTCCCTGTCCACTAAACCCTTTATTATTTGGTATAAATGTTAAACAAACCGTTCAGATTCCACTTGAACACCTTAGTCAAAACGTCTGTGAACTTCAAAGATGCATCACAGTTTTTAGTTCCAAGATGAACTGGTCGGTGAACTTGTGCTGCTGAGAACCGCTCAAAAACTGGGTTCAACAGCTGCAAGGTGCATCTATGATTTGTGATGGTACCATGATCGGTTACGTTTTATGATCAACAATTCAACACAGAAAATCTTTTCCCCATGATCCCTATAAATTCCAGCATGTTTTTACTATGGAATCACTTATCAGAATAGCGACAAGATGATACATTTCGCATAACATTTGCTGTCAAAACGGACTCAGACACACCGCATGCATAAATGTATTTGGTCAACCTAACGTTTGCAGGTATCTCGTTTTCTAACACCGCCGTTTGGCTGCACATACGTTGCCATTATTATGTACCGAGGGATCGTTTTAATCAGAACAAAGCTGACTAGGAAATCATAGTCTTTATTGAGAGCTTACAGGTTTCCAGAAAAACTCATGCAAGACTACTCTGGTACGATTTCCAGATACGTTATCCAAAACCAGACGAAATTTTAAAAGAATCTACTACGTTCACTTATCATCTTGTCGGAAACAATCATGACCATATCAACCACAATCACAAAGAAAGGTTCAGTCAAAACGAGGGATTTTAGGGAGATTGATCATTTCATCATCTACAATAATATCAATATTACTTTCACGTATTTATACCATTGTGTGACAAGAATTATCTACATCATTCCATCCTTCTAAGAGCTAGGTCCAAATAATCATGCCGAGGCGGGCACTCTGAATGCGGCACCCTTCCAAGTTCCGTTTTCAAGACTGAAGGCCAGAAAAAAACATTTTCCTTCTAAAATTGGACAATCCCACCTTCATCAAAAGACATATTTTCGAGCCTATATTTTTGGTAATCTTTGCTCGTGTACCAACAGTTGGTCATACATCAGTTCATTCCCTTTGGAATATAAACATAGTTGAACAAGTGTGTCGAAAGAAGTCCTTCGTAAAGTGCCTTACAGTCTTCAGTGTGACCCATCTAAATGAATCTATATTTAAGGCACAGAGCTCTACGTGGTTTCATTTAACAGTTAAATTTGGGGATTGTGGTGTATACCAAAATTCCTTTGTTTTGTGACCGTTAAAATATTTGATAAATTATTCACTGTAATTAAATGTAATATTGTTTGTTCCGTCATTTGGGATCTTTTCATCTTTGAAGCTTTATTACTAACAATAATTGCGGAATCTACCTCATATTCGCTAAACTCCCCATGGTGTTTTGCTTTTTGATTCAACAACTGCTTTTCACTGATACAGTTTAGGCCTGACAACTGGTTTGTTAAAACAACATGCTTTTAAACCTTATTCTGAATTTTGCTTACTTTCCTTAGAGAAAACGGTTCTGGTAGTAGTGACCTTCAGCGGTGGTGGCTAGGTATCCCGTATGTCTCTCTTCCCCAGTGACTATTGCCACTTCCGTCTCAGAAAATAATGCATCTAGTCTGCCCACCAACAAATATACGTCATATAACCGAAAAAGATCACCTTCACCATGTGTATTTCCTTCCGCACAATAGAATGTGAGTACCATTCAAGAAGTCCACTGGAGCACTGATCATCTTTTCAATGTAAATGACCGAGAGCTTGGGTAATTTTCAGATTCTCCCAAATGCCTGAGCGAAGCTTTCATAATTTCCAAGTTACCCATTGATTCAATTAGGAGGAAAAGAGAAAGTGAATTGTTTGTCAAAACAAATATCCAAGAATACAGATTCCTACGCTGTGTGCTAGGAGTTGAGATAAAGCAACAATTTGATTATCCTTGTTTCATGCTGTGGAACTTCCAGAATTTTACAATCGTAGTATGCATTTTTGCTTCACAAAGTTACTACCGGTTGCAGTTTTAAATTACTTTTTTCCCGCAGTTGAGGGAAACCAACCAATGAAGACCCCGTTCTGACAGCTTTGCACATAGCATCATTATCAACGACTCATCTTTGTTTGCATCGGAATGTTTTACGTCAACTTTCCAACTACGAATTAGCTGTCTAGTGCTTCCACCCTCACTAGCAAATTTGCTGAGAAACATATTGCAGCTTCTTTGTCATTGCAGAAACTGTTCATTTTTGTGTTCATTCTCCGAGGAGAAGTATATCTCGTGTCTTGTCTGGCAAATAAGCGCTCCTAGCCCTACCCAGTTAAGCCTAATAAATGATGGCATTTTTGGTATTTTCATTTTGCCTGTTATACATGAATGGTGCCCCAATTCAGTAAAGGGTTGGGGTCGAGTTGAATGCTGCGGAATGCGGAGATGACCGTCTGTGACAAGGTTTAAATCTGTCCTCCGTGCTTGAGATTCTTGATGACGATCTTTCAACTGTTTCACGCTTTTACGTTTGATAAGTGTTGAAAACCTCTTCGCATGATTTTTCTCACTTGAAAAATGTTAGTGCAACAATCTCAGCCAGGATCATTTCAATAATGATTCCGAATCCTCATTGAATCGACGGGGACTAAGTACTGAAGATTATCTAAATTCCTTCTCAATATCCTATTTTGCTTTGCAAATATTTAGCTCCTAATAAAATCCTTCACACTTATGGCAATGATTCTGCTATTTTCTTTCCAAGTAGACCGCCGTAAGTCAACTCACGTGCTTGCTACCTTCATCTCAGATTAAAACATACGTCACTTCTGTACTGGTTTGTTGCTATTTCCTGTGGCACATATTTTATTACATCATCGCCTGTGATGGCAATAGACGGGGTTCATTCCATAGCACGAAAAGTTCACTGCACTATCAGAAATAGCCAGCTATCAGATCCGGAAAACTGGAGAGGAGACCCATATAAGATCCCAATAGGTTAGGTGTGATTATTGAATCGAAAGACAC